>WACJ01000198.1:0-680586 GCA_008973525.1 Stenopsyche tienmushanensis
GTTGGCAAGAAATCGAGACTATTTGTCGTTATCATAAGAAAACACGTTAACAGCTTGACATACTTTTAAAAAAAATCGTCTGGCTCTTTTGCGGATAGTCTTACAAATCACCCACGCAGAAATAAATCTTCTTTATAAATTAATCGCTTAAAACCCCATTTCGCGATCGATCTGCTCCGAAAAAACACATATTTTTTATCTGGGGGTTGATTTTTTTTTCGGGTCGTAATTTTCTGTATCGAAATAAACGTTGGTTTTTTGAGGGGTTTCGTGAGAATTACGCCATCAAGCTATTACGGCCTAAGTCCATTCTCTCGTCGTCCCTTCACCAACGCTAATTATTGTTGACTTTCAGCCGAAGAGCTTTTGCATGTTGGTATTCATCCCGGCACACAAAATGAATCCCTGACGCCCAAATGATATTATGAAAAAATCATATTTTCTCAAAAGAGCAGCCTCCGAGCTATTTTAATCGAATTGATTGAAGCAGATGTGTAATTTTGCAGAATCAATGTGTAATTATGTCGAGTGTTCGGTTGATTAAGCGCGTCAGATCGCGAGCTATCTAAAGCTCCACACTTAGCCGTATCCAAACAGTAATCAAGAATAACAGCCGTAGTTATTTTAGTTAGACTGGATCGAGTTAACAACGATTTCGATTATCAATTAATTTAATTTAGCAACCGCTATTCCACCGTGGGTCTATTATCGTCTTTGTAATTCAATGTTAGTCAATGAGGACTCACGTACTACTCACTCCTCACATTAAAATCCCTCTCCTGCAAAACCCATTCTGGGGTGTTGATAGAATTGTAAGGCATGGTTAAATTTAATTATTTACCCAAGACAGTGGTGTGGATGTTCCCTTTATCGGGCTGTCGCTCTCGGGTCTGCAAAAGGTAGTTGGGGGGGTTGGCGCTCATTCTCTTCCTAATTCCTAAAAGGTGAATAGATAGTGAAAGTAATGCTTCGGATTCAACACTGAATGATGCCTGTCGTTCTTTCAACTATTAGACGATTTCAACATCAAATATTATACAGAATAATCCTTATATCCTACTTGGATTTTACCATCATAAATACGAGGCATTGTTGAGAATCTAAATACAATAGTTTGTATGAATTTAATACCCAAGGATATACCATAATTAATATATAGAAGAGTCAAAATTACCCCAAATTATTGTTTACGTCATGGTCTTATGTTTTTATAATTTCATTCAATTTGAACTTACAAACGAACAAACTAAATTCAAAGAAACATTCCTCGTTTACATATGTTATGTCCTGAACCATCATTCACTAATAGCCTTTTGTCTACCTAATCATTCCTGCACAGATGAGATCTTCCGATGAATCTATCACTATTTGGTACCGATTCTAAAGTGGCTCACTTTTTTTGTGCGGTAGATGCGTTCCGCGGAAAATCGCACAAAAAAAAGCTATGACTTACATAGAAAAAGTGAACATGCGTTCCATAGATTTTTAAAATTGCATAACTTTAAAATAGCTATATAAAATATATTCAAAATCGCATAAAAAAAACAGGCAATTAAAATATAACATTTTTGTCAATATTTAAAAGACGCATTGCATCATTGGTAATTTTTTTAGGATATCTTACATCTGGCATCTGAAATGCCAGACATCCACTAGAGAAATACTAATTATTTTAATTACATACTATAATCGCTGTATGATTATTTTTGCGATTTTCGATATGACTCAATATCGCTCTCTTCTTCGAAAGAAATAATACACCCAATATTAATGTCATCATTATTCTGTATAGATTTTCTCTTTCCAACAATATAAAACATAATTAGTAAAAATGTCACTATAGTACTTAACTCAAAAAAAAATCACAAAATCATTTTTTGGCCTTATTTTGCCACAGTTTTAATTTTTTTAGATGGTTAAAAAATAAATTTTGACATAAATCTGGTAGGAATAATAGGGGATTATATAGAAAAGACTCGTACCCTGTTTGAAGTAATTTAATTAATTAAAACTTGGAATATGATGTCAACCGTGTTGAAAGAAGTTTCGAGAAAAACGCGTTAAAAGATTTCATTATGGTACGAGCGGCCAAGTTGCCGCGTCAAAATAGGTATAACTCCGTAAGTAGTTGGAATTTTGGAAATTCTTTTGGATAATGTATTTTTAAATGTCAAAATATTGGAATAAAAGAAAATCTATGTTTTCAAAATTATAAACTAGAATAAAGGGCGTGGTGGCATATTTCTGCGACAGCAGATGCAATATGATTTACACAGTTCTAAATTATAATTTTCCCCCCAATTTTAGTTAGTGTTGATGATTTATTTCGTATTTTATCCAAAATATCTTGATACGTACTCTTTATGAAATTTAAAAAAAATAAAAAAACTGCTTCAAAAAAACCGCATAACTTCGAAATCGCACAAAAAGAGGTTTGAGTGTACTGGCATCCGCGCTACACGGACTGCTCATGGGTGTATCCAGACATGTCCAGACAAATATATTTTAATTATTTAATTATTTGCTCCCTTATTTCATAGCAGCATATTTACATTAATGGCACAATACGAAAATAAATTATCAAATTGAGACGAGTTCACGATGAAGATTAAAACTTCGTAATCCAACGCCATTAGAGCTTCATTCGATGATTAAAATACTATTTATAGGAACGAGCGTCTGTTATTCAAATTGCTTAGAGGTTCTTTTAATTTAGCAACTTTTAAATATGTACAAACGTTCGATGAGTCCAGCCTTTAAGCCCTTATATAAGACTGGATCTGCCATATTCATTTCAAACACTATGATCTTACAGTATATTATCGACGTATTGATGTAAATTAATTAATAAAACCTAGATATATCATGTCAACCGTGTTGAAAAAAGTAATTGCGAGAAAAACGCGTTAAAAAATTTCATTATTCATTCACAAAGGGTGTGATCGTATATTCAGCCATAGCAGATGCAATATGATTTACACAGTCCCAGATTTATTCAAAATATCTCGATATGTCCTCTATATGAAATAAAGAAAGAAAAAAAATTGCTTTAAAAAATCGCATAACTTCGAAATCGCACAAAAAGAGGTTTGAGTGTATTTTTATTTTCAATTAAAAAATATGATATATATATATATTTGTTTCTATATAATTTAATTCCCATCCCTATTTTTTTTTAACATCAACAATCTTTAACTTTAAAAGTTCTCCTTCTTAAGATGCCATATCCATTATCAGATGTAGACAATCTCCACAGGAGATTTTTCTAAAAAAATATTTTTTCATGTGTTACCATTGCTTTTCACGTGTGCTTAAAAGCTAGAATAGGATTATTTAAAAATGAATTTAAGATATGAGAAGATCTCTTTGTGAATTGCGAATTTAAAGTGGTATTTTGACTAGTTTTAGCAAAAAATCACGTTAACCTCAATCGAGACGATCGATTAAAAATATACTTCTAATCTCCCAAATTTCTTGATAAGGTGAATTATATTCCTCAATTTAAATTTAAACTCCACTCTTTATCATTATGATCTAAAATCTAGCCCACTATACCACTATTTGGAGAATTTATCTATAACACTATATTTTAGTGCTCAAGACAGAAAATGAGCTCACAATTTTCTTGGCTTTAATACTCGGTTTTTTAAAGTATCATATGACAAGACTACTGCCTTACTTAAAAGGGTATCAGTTTTGAGTGTTTTCATTACAGCTTTTAAGAGCAAGTTTTTTTGCTTGCGAAGAATTCATTTTAATAAAGCAAGCCGATACCGAGCGAATACTCAATGGGTACAAAATTGACAACGACGTCCGAAGACCAACTTTTTCTTGGGAAACTTTATTTCCAATGTCAACTTCGAACGATGACAACCTTCAAACAAGAAAGCACACCTTTATTTTCTGTCGTTTTTTATCACCGGCAAAAAGGTTTCCATCGGAATGGTCTCACTTCGCCCCCGGGTTCTCTTCGCCCCGGGCGGACCGATACGCCGATAACGATGTAAAACAATACCCTTACGATCAAATTTATCACCGTTAAATTGTTTTTTGAAGAGAAATATTTTTTCCGGGAGATGATGTTAATGGGTTTTTCTACGATATCGAAATTCAGTTTCGCAAGTTTTAAAACGTTGATAGACATACACGCTTGCAGGAGGAAAAATGCGAGGGTATGTACTGATAATATGCTTCGACCCTTTTCTATCAGGTCATATTTTATTTTAGATGGAATATCTTTCGAAACTGGGATTATTATTATAGCCCATATTGATTCTCGTCCATGTGTATTTCTCAAGGAAATGTTTCAATTTTAAGTTCATATAACTTTATGCTTGTTGACAATTTGAAAAAAATGTCTAAATTATTCTTAAGCTCGTTTTAATGTTATACATATTTTTTTAGTTTTAATTTTCAAACAAAAAATTAGCAATATGATAAGTCATTTAATGTTTCCGCGAATAAAAATGATACGGATTCAAGGACAAGTATTTTTACTATCTGCTGAGACACGAACTGAAACTCGCAGAATTCCCGATTTCCCGACAAATGATTTATTCCCGTCGCTGCAGATGAATACTTTTATACTATAAGACTTTGATGTGATTCATAATTATATTACGGAGGAATACAAAAATTCTGAAGCCCGTATCTATCATATTTCATATCGATATTCCCATTATTATAATCGATGTGTAGTAAATACATCATCGGTAGGGAAAGGTTAATATAAAAATTTGAAAAACATATATATATGTATACATAGATTAGACATTTACTGCCCCTAGGTGTCACCTAAGCTAGCCAATTAGTAGTTACGCCACTTTCCAAGCGTCGATTTAGTAGCTTTCAACGTGCTGGTGAGATGTACGATTTCTGTTAGATAAAAATTTCAATCCCGAATTTTTCGGGATAACGTTTACTAATCCCGGGATTTATGAGCACCTAAAACTGTCCGGGATCCCGGGATTGGATTCTCTACGCAACATCAATTTCTGTGGCTAAGTGGAAAAAAATAATCAGTACAAAATAACTCACATTTTTTTAATTAGGAATTTAAAAAATATTCTTTTACGTAACTGTCCCATTTTTACCTATTGTTTGCTACGGAGAAAAAAATTGAAATATATGCACAAGTCGCATGCATTTTAATGTTTCTGAAGTATGCCTCTTAAGCATTATTTCTCTTTATCTGTGCACATTTTCCGCTCTAATGCCTTATTCTCTTATCGTTAAAATTCTAAGTAGTCGCACAAAGAAAATTTTCATATAAATCTCCAAGAGGGCTGTTCTTTCTTTAGTTCTCATTTCTAATAAATTTAGTTAATGAAGCAAGCAGACGTATGTACGGCTCCGATTCAATACTGCCTAGAATAAAACTCATAATAAATAATATTCTTGTGAAATAAACACGCAGTTAAGCTTTTGCATCGCAATGGAATAAGGGTCGCCACCCCCCCATAGAAGGGTAGATAAGATGTCATAATAAAATGTAAATGTTCATCAGCGGACGAGGGCCTCTACATCAAATATATTTATTTTTTATTGGTTAATATTATACAAACGAATTTTATTACTCGCCTTAATAAAAATCCATATAAATCAATATTGTGTACAAACATTTCAGGAAAAGGGTGTTTTAATTATTATTTTTTTATTTATTTTAATATAATTATTTATAAGCAAATCTGATTGAGTGGTCTTGAAAGCGTAATTGAAAATGGCTTTAAAGGAAGATATTTTTTCCTGTCCCATCCAGAATTTTGTTAAATGGACGAACTTGTTTAATATCGATGCCTGATATCTCGATATCTATAATATGAATAGCGATAGTAATGCATAGCAATATTAATTATTACTTAATTGAATTGCATTCACGAATATCATTTATGTGTAAACTTTTTGAAGTCATTGGTCCAATACACTCTTCATAGTAGCCTCAATGGTATCAATTAATGATTTGGTTGTAAAAGATGGCAAATCTTTAGCATTGTGAATACCAACATTGGTTTCTATGTACCACAATCCGTAAAAAATAGAATTCATTTGAACAATCTCCATGAATCCAAAGATATGAGCGATTTCGACTCGAAGATGTTAAACCACCTACTAGACGGCTGTAAAACACTGGTCGTTGTAACCGATGCAGGTTGTTCCGATCTAATAATAGGGAGAAAATTTTTCCCATTTATACATTTCCTGACGCCAGGATATCATAAGTCTGGAAATGCGGCGTGTAATCCCACTTTTATATTTAATAATGTGACGTGTCACCGTGCCCTTTGCACAACGATAAGCCTCATTGCTCTCGGGGAAACAAATGTCCTGAGGGGGAGAAGATGTTTGGCTTACCGGGAAGCAGTAAACACGGGATAAGAACTTCGCTCTTTCCCTCTTCTCCCGGGACATATTGTGCACACATACACCTTTATTCCCGTTTTTTCCGTGTTTCATTTATATATTTTTTGCCGGGGCTATAACCCTGCGAGGTCGACACGCCACTGCCTCGAATAAAAATTCTCGTAAAATTTAACCGGCATTGTGGTTTGATTTGATAAATGTTATCGACTGTGCTGCGGTCGTACACGAAACCTATTCGAGAAACCTCCAACCCTATTGACCGCGGTGAAAACACCATAATTGAATTGCCCCCATAAAAAGTCGTTTATGGTCTACATAAGCCCAAAACAAACTAAGAAAAAATTGCAACTTACAAACAAACAGTTTTAATGCCCTCGACAATGCATTGAGTCCAACAAAAACCATTTAAATTATCACTTTATTACGTTTGATCACGATTAAAGTCACTACTAATACTTATATCGTTTCCCCTCATTGTAAATAAGAATTGTTTCCTGAAACGCAGATTATCGCTTCGAAACAATCACTGGGATATAGAAACGTCCAAATATTTCTTTTTATCATCAGCAATGTAAATTTAATATCAATATATTCAATGCGAAAAAATGCGTATATATTAAAAACTGCAATATTATAAGCAAATGCAAAAAAATACTGAGACTATTAATAAAGTCCCTATCTTAGTTGCACCATATGTGAGAGGCGATCGAAAACTACTACACCCAAACAAATCTCCTTCTCCCAAGAAAATCTCTTATGGGGATTCAACATTGAACGTATTCAAAAACATGCTATAGAGTGAAAGATGAAAAATGGACAAAATTCTTATAGAATAGTCCCAAAAGACGTTGAATGAACCAAAGAAAAATGAAAGACCTGTAGCTAGATGAGGAACATAACTAAAAATATACTAACCTATTTTTGCTCATCCGACTAAACGTGTCAAGATGGATTTCATGCTAATAGAAAGTAGGTCAGTCCAAAAGTTCGTGCGCATTTTTGGATTAATTTTAAATAGTATAAATAAAACACAATTTAAAATTTTAATCAATCATATATTTTCCTCCACTATTTACAATTCCTCACCATCCACAGGTAGCTTTGACCAAGTGTTGGTATAGTGGCTTAGATCCTGGACTCTTGTTGCAAAGGTTCGGGTTCAAATCCAGATTGTGGAAAAAATTTTTTCACCGTATCAACAAATTTGGGAGATCGGAAATATTTAATATTTCTTATAGATCGTCTCGATCCAGGTTTACCCTGATTTCCTGGATTAGAAAAAGTAAATTCTGAGGCGATTAATAAAGTTGTGCAGGGACGCCCATGAGTGAGTAATTGAATTTACAACAATAATTAAATTATCATTTAAATATAATGATAATATCACTACTCACTCATAGATTCTCTCCTCTCCTACCTTTCAAAATAATCCTATCCTTACTTTACCACGTGTGGAAGGCAATGGGAAACCACCACATTAAATCATTTCCCAAGTAAACAGGTAGTTTTTCATTTTCATTGCTGTAGAAAGACACTGGTTTTGATGCAAAAAAAAAAACTTAAAAGTAAATTGTGCACATCCTGTTAAGAATTTTGCTTTGTCCATAGTAAAAAAATTGAAAGGCATGAAATAAGTGAAAATCAATTGAGGCTGTAGCGTAGGCGATTTACCATCCCTACGTAGTAGTGCTGTTAACAGCGACATCTTCCATCTCTCTCTAGATGCAGTGTTATTTTAACAGCGCCATCTCTTGTGACCCTGCGGAGACATTGCATCTATAATTACCGACCGATAGCTTCTTACGCGTTGCCGGTAGGGTGGGGACGTGCAGGAGGCGGGAATCAAAAAGGGTTGGTGGTTAACCTTGGCCGCGGGAAGTCGTCCCTCCCGCAGCCAGATCTCTCTCATTTATAAAAAAGAGTCTTTCTATTCGAAACGGACCCATGCGCTAGCGCGGCCATCCCGACGAGCCGCCCGAAGACTCTGGCCCCGGGAACGCCCCCGCCTCAACGTTCAATAAGTTTTGAAATGTTTAAAATATTATGTTAAATTGTATTTTATTTACATTATTTAAAAAAATCCCAAATATGCGCACGAACTTTTGGACTGACCTGATATTTTCACTTTTCGCATACTTTGAAGGTTAATCAATTACCATCGCATAAATATGTTCTATATACACAGTGCCGAAATAATTTCATAGTCTGGTGAGTTTCAATTTATGGACTATACACACGATCGATCTTCTGTTATTGTAATCATTTTATTTGAGACTCATTGAACTTCACTTGAAATTCTATTCGTTCGTTTTTGAAATTCTCCGATTGCAAGTTGAATTATTTCATCATTTTTCAGATCCGAAATTGAACTTAATGTATTGTAAAAAACGTGAGGTATTTTGTCATTGTATAGCTTTGATAGAAGACGACTGCGAAAAAAAATTATGAAGCAGCTGATTTTAAGTATTGTATTAAATTTAAAAGACCTGTAATATTTTTTCATGATTTTTAATATCAGAGAAACTGAAAAAATAAATAAATTCAATGTTTTTTATCATTTTCAAATGACCAAAAAAATTGGCAACTACAGAGTTCAATCTTTAGTTAATGATGATAATAGGATGGTAGTTCATAATCAAGCACAATTAAAACAATCGTCATCAATTTATTATATTCCTACTTCCTCCTTAAAGCAATACCACGCTCAACAACATCATTCACTACTGTATAAATGGACCATTTTCTTTGCAATCTCAAAATCAGAGTTATCCTGCCGAGTTTTAATATATTTATTTAAAAATTGTGGGATATCTGGTAGTATCTTGAAAAATCGTAGAGTTACTAGTCACAAAATCTTCTATAGTTTTTTGAGTGATATGTTTGATATCGATGCTTTTTCTTTTTGGGCAGCTCTCTACGTTTTTGATTCTTAGTGCATCTACCATTTTTTTTTCTTATTTTGAATTGAAAGTTCGTCCTCAAAAATGCAAAAGACATCAACTCTTCCGACAAGTACCATAAATGGCCCAGTATCTTTTTCATGGTAACTTTGGATTCATAGTTAAGTGGCCACACAAAGCTTTTTTTTGAAACTTATGGTAGCGAACCCTAAAATATTTTTTTTAAATAAAGAACACGTATTCATTTTTTTAGGGCAGAAAATCGTATGACGGGGTGGCCGCCCAATTTTTTAAAAGTCGAAAAGTAAGGACCACACTAATATACATATATGTAACAACAACATATTGTCTATAAGGCGTTTTTAATTACAAACAAATTTAACAAGCTCTCTTAAGTATTTGAGCTTTCAGGAAGTACTTAAGCAAAGTACAACCAAGACATCGTAACCCTTCCAGAATTACGAGATTCTCACCAGGCGCCCTGCAAATAATTTCATATAATTAATGCGGTTAAATAAATTATCGTCTTTCATAGAGCTGGAATTCCTTAAAATTTGATATTTCTTATGTCATATTTAAATAATAATTTCGGCCTAATTCATCTTCAGCTTCGAGCTTGCTTGGATGGAAGAACAAAAGAAAAGTGGCGTTGATCACTCTCGAGGAAAATTTGTTTGCACTGGTGCAAAGGCGTAAACAAAATTTAATTAATGCAAATTGTGAAATTCCCCGATACCCCGACGGGTTCGTTTCGCCAAGACTTAGTCTGAATAATGGCTTTTGCATTGGTATTCAGAAAATTGTTTTCGGTACGATAAGAAAGTAATAGAGAAAGTCATAAATAACCCAGAAAGAGGTACGCCTGCACCAACATCAAGCAACGTCACTAGTGCTTAATTATACAGTTCTTTTCCAATTGGACTCATTGCTCTGTTTTGGTTCGATATTTTCTCATTACTGAAGAAACAGTCGCTCTAAAAGCGCAATGTAAGTCCATTTTACATCCAACATTGACCACGAGTTCACAGTCGTTCTTTTGCTGAACTTTCAATTTCTACTTTTAAAGATAAATTTAAAATTCTGAATTAGCATAATTTTCCACATAAGAATACTTATTCCAATTATTTAACCTTTGTCAATGTTTTCGATAAAAATAGACATGTGTTCTCAACAACGAGTTATAATAAACCACCCCAGAAGTATCAAAGCAAAACTTATTTCCTATAATATGTTTGGATGTTAACAAGCAACACTTTATTAGATACTTTATTAAAACTCCGTCAAACGTCTTTTCACCCTTCTCAGAATTATGATTCTTCTAGCCTACTTAACTAAAATCTTAATTAAACATATTTTTGGTATTTAAGCCGAAGGGTATATAACAAAGTGACTTAATATAAACGAATTCTCTAAATATTGTGGTTTAATTATGACACGCATTTATTAAATTATGTTTTAGCACTTTGATATTCATTTAAGATATTATTTGAATCTAAGAAATATTTTTAGCCTTAGATATTATAATGATGAAGAATATTTACATTTGAAATAGGGCTTTTGAACTGACTATAAAAATAAGTTCGTAGGATTTTTTTTTAGAAGGAATTGCAAAAAAACTACCCTAAATGAAGAAAAAAAACGTTTAAAGTGAAAACAAATCCTATGAACTTATTGAGTGAATGCTATTTAATACAACCTATAAATCATCCATTCCTGAGAAAAATTCCTATAGAGATCGTCTTCATTCAATTACTGATATGGCAGCTTAAGAGGGGCAACCACATTAGAGGGTTCGAAAAATCGATTTTTTTAAATTCATAAATTATTAGTTAAACTATTCAAGAATATGTTTTGAAAGTTTCACAACAAAATTCCGTTTTATTCCGATGTTATGAGCCCTAAAGTGAACACCCGTCGATCCAGTTTCTCGGAATTCGCTCGTTAGTACGAAGTAACCGATCAATCGACCCTTATTCACTTACTTAGCTCTATATTCCTGAACTATAGGAAGAAGAAGGAAACAAAAAATAAGGAGATGCTAAAAAACGTCCTTATTGAAAATTCTTAGAATGGAGGTCCAAGAAGACTAAAAATCTGGGCGGAAAGGGAAAATTGACAGAAATTTTGGTAAAAAATCTCAGTACATATTACGGCTTAGCCATTCTGAGAAATGTGAACAGTTTTGAAAACATGAAGAGGCTATAATGCCAGCTTTTCAACTCATGATATCAACATACAACAAACCACAACACAATTGTCCGAAGAAAGATGACAACTGATGCAAGTGGCAGAAAGCTAAAGCTCTTGGAATTTGATTCATAGTTAAGTGACCATACAACTTTTTTTCTGAAACATAGACTTATTGTAGTGACCAAAAATCATGACAGGGTGACCATCCAATTTTTTAAAAGCCGCCAAATAAAGGCCACCCTAATATATATATTTTGAAGAATACCACCTCTTATATAAATTATCAATATATATCTCTCGTTTCAGTTGTACATTTCATTGAAAAATAATTATATTTTTTAGTTGCTCTGTCGATAAACATCAATTGCATGGACATATCAATTTAAGAGTGAATTTTATCGCGAAAATTTTATAAAACACCGTTTCCCAAGAATGATGAATTATTACGGGGGCTTAAAAGTATGATACAAACAAGTGAATTGAGAGGTGTTGGAGTCGCTTTTATTCTGTAAGCGTATTACCCTTTAAAATTATTCAGCAAAACCGTAAAGATAAACTTTTTCAAACGTAAGGCTTTGTTGGTATTTCAAATGAAGCGAATGTCGGAGACCTCATCAGACGTTTTGCATAATACACGACAATTTTATGTGCCGGAATAAAGGCTTTATTCCTCTTTCATGCTCGTATAATGAGCTGGTGTAAAAGTGAGTTTTTTTCGAGTCGCTTAAAATGATGGCCGCCAAACTTTGCTCACTTTGTGCGCTCCCAAAGTGAGTTTCACTTTGCCTTGAAATTTTAAAGTGACAAAAAAGTGCCGAATTTAAAAAGAAATTTGGTGCCACTGAAGCTGTGTTTGGAATACTTAAGACCCGTGGCCATCTTTTGGGCGCAACGTTTGACGCAGAAATATATTCATTAAGGGCGAATTCACCCCCAGTGCGCTATCATTGTCGAAAAGTAATAAAATATCGCAATTTGCTAAGCAGAATATGAACTTTTTCGAGCAAATGTTCCATTCCATAAATGCAAAAGCAATCAAAACATAATGCAATTTCAGGATGAAATTAAATTATAAAAGACCAAGAAAACTTATCATCTGTAAAAATCCACTTATCTATCAGAATCGCAGCGGCGAGTATGAAGCTTATATTTAACACTCTCGTCGCCCAACATGAATCGGTGTTATTTCTCGCGGAGTCCAAATTCGATAGTCGAAGCGTAAACAGAAGGAATAGCGATCACTTTTCTGAGACTCGGACTTCGGAGACACGCATATCTGGTGGACGCAGCGATGAACGAGTCAAATAAATAAATACTATCGATAAGACAAAATATTTGATAATTTCTTCAAGTTAACATAAATATTACACTTGAAATCGATTCATTATATCATTCACACATCATAATTAGTCGATGAATTTGGGTTATCAATCTATACAATCGTACGATATACGCAGGAAGCTCTCGATCTCTGTCTCCCATACACAGTTACTGGTCTCTATCCGAGCTCAACGTACATGAGTGCTCTTTCTGAATCACTGGAATTCGCTCGCAAATACGCGATCATCCTACCATACAGGTAAATAATGAGCATTTTTCCAAATAAATAATGAGTTTTAAAATTATTAAATAAAAAATTGTATTGTAAATATGATATTATAATCGAAACTAAGTAGAAATTTTTGGATTTGGATTATCAAACCTAACCTAACCAAAATTAGTAAAATCTTAAGTGTGATATTTCTCACATTAAATTCAATATATCCGAAAAATGGACTCGTAACACGATCATCTTGTTTAAATTTAAAAAAAGATGAAACTGCTAAAAGCCACGTATTATTAAACTCTATACATGCCCGTTTTTGTCAAGTCTAATTGTAAGAGTATAATGTTACAGGCGGACTCTTTTCACGCACACGAAATCCAACGATTTCTTTTTTTTGCCTTTTTTTAAAAGCACATTTTTCTCTAATGTAATATCACATAAAAATGTGCTTAGTTGTTTGCGCGCGTGTTTTAAACGAAAATTTAATATCTCTCATATATTCAAATTAATTAAGCCGGCGAAAGTAGTTTACAAGCCTTTTCAGGCTGTCGCGAAAAAAATGTACATTGTAAGCTGAGTGGACTTCAAACAAAAACGGCAATATGGAGACGAAGCAGGGGCGCTTAAGGCCGGGGCCGCACTCGTCGGAAGGGCCGAGCCCCACTTTGATGTTTTTGTAAACACGTCCGGACGCGCAGATAAGGTAAGCGCGCAAATCTGTCCATGGTCTGGGGTTACACCAAAGCCTATCAGTTATTTTGATAAGGGTTTATCGTTTTTTGGCCAAGGATAAAACGTATCACTGTGTACCCTTTTACCGTCCGCCGGAGAAAATTTTCTATACATTAGACCGCCATATCTCAGCGGATATGAGATAATGCCCTGCGTTAAATTCTGCTGAAAAACGACATGGAAATTATTAATTATACCAACGAACCTTCAGCTCAACACGGGAGTTTATAAATACATGGAAACGTTTTGCTCTCGTCGGAAATATTTATTAGTTGAGGTTGGCCGTGCTTTACGTGTTATGCCCGACACAAAACTGAACCGGTGTGTCTATCATGGTTGTTTGCCATTATGAGCGAACTATGTTGCGTAAAATGAATGGCAATTCAAAAAATACCAAGTAAATGCGAAATAGCAAATATGACCGAGTCAAAAAATTTGCATTGCATTTAAAATGTTTCCCCACTTTACCATCCGAAACAAATCAATTCTGACCACATTACTCTTATTCCAAAATCTATGGTTATTTCATGCTTCCGATCTGTGGGCCCTTTTGTTAAATGCTTGATCAGTGGTAGTCAACTTGGTTCCTACTATCCACTAGTGGGTGATTCAGCTTTCATAGTGGGTGGTAAGGGTTTTTATTTAGCACTAATAGGCGCTATACAGATAAAAATGCAGCATAAAATTGTATTATAAGCATATGCAAAATGAACATAAAATGTAACCTAAAGTAACTACATATTTTTACAATAATTTAACTCAAAAATTATGATTTTTTACAGTTGCGTTAAATTAAGTTTTTCCAAAAATAATTAAATTTTAGATTTTACTACCAAAAAAGATACAAAGTGAACGTAAGTCATAAAAAAGTTGCCCTACTACTTTGCTAGAGAGTTTACATAATCTGTTTACAATTTAAACACTTGAAAACTCGAAAAATAAAGCCAATCTGATCAGAGTTTTAAATTCATGTACTAGCAATTTAGAGAAATTGAAATTTTAGTAGATTCTCGATTATCCAGGATAATGCTAGTTTAACACTTTTTTAAAACATTTTAATTTTTTTAAATTATCCACATATTTCAGTTATACCATTTACTTCATTCTCTTCAGAATGCATTAAGGGACGTTTCTACCTTGTTGGATCTAAAAGTGATCGGTTTTTTAACATTTTTTATGCGAAAAGTATTAAATATAGAATGTTGATAATTAGTGTTTTGACTAGGCGATCTTTATTAATTATTAAACATAAAAAATATTTTTTAAAGTTTGACAAAGTATGATAGTGGGAGTGGGGGGGAACCACGTATGTCGGTGCGCGAGCGATGACATTTTTCACCATGGAAGTCTTAAGTCCTGAACATGTGATTTGCAGCAAAAAAATTAAACATATTTTTACTTAATATAATATCGTGTATATCTTAGACTAAAATGAAGGAGAAATATTAGAAAATAAAAAAATAGTGAGCGATCAAAAAAAAGTTTGTGTTTTTACCAACTTTTTTTGTAGTTTTTTGTTCATTATTTAAAAATTTTTAATATTTTTGGATAATTGTAGTCTATACGATGAATACGTTTATTATACACGTGTCTGTCAAATTTCATAAAAAATTCTCATCTAGGGCATGTGAAAGCACTTCCATGAGCTTGAAAAAAGTATTATAATTTCGAGAAAAACGCGTTTAAAGTCTCTCTTAGCTTCGCAAAGCGCAGCTTCTCCTAATCGACCTATAACTTTGCGAATTTCATTTATACCGACTTAAAATTTACCGAACGTATTTTTAAACATTGGTTCTTTCCGATACACGAAGAAAAAAAAATTTTTTAAACAAAATAGAAATGTCTCTTAATCCAGATATTTTTTCACAATCTTACAATTGTTGTGATATTTACCACGTGTAACAAGCTTACATAAACTCTATTGTCTGATTGATTTTTGAATAATGATAAAGAACAAAAATAGACAGCGAAGTTCATAAGATGGAAGAAATAAGAAATCTTATACGAGGAATAATATAAGGAAGGAGGTTGCTGGAATAGGACCATTCTTATGGATAAAAATGATCTTTATATCTATAAACATTTTATTTTTTTGTAAGTTTTCATATGCATTATCAAATGTGGACATGATGTGTTTAAAAATAATGATAACTTCATTATTCGCTCATAGAGATACTTCTATTTATCTACAAAGCTAGATTTTTTCCCAATAAATCGTCGTTAACCGCATTAAAGTGTTCAAAAATAATATATGCTTCTTTCTTGACGAAGTGTGTATAATCAATATTAACTGTCCATAATTGAGCTTTAATTGTTGGAATCTTATCGGACAACAACAGGAGCAATATGCTGTCAATCACTAGAGTGAATGAAATAAAAACTCAAAAAAGATTATCATTTTTATTAAATGAAAATATAATGGGGGTTAGTTTATAAATTCAACTTTAAAACTCGATTTTTAGAAACGATTTTCGGAAATTACTAAATAGTAGCAAAAAGTGATACAAACTATTTTATGGATACTAAATTTTCTAATGATGTTTTCCAGATTAAAAAATATATTATTATACGAACCCTCTTATATCATAGACTAGATCAGCTTCATAATGATCTCTTCCGAGCAAACATCTTTTGCAGATTAAATTTGACAAGCCTAGTGAGTAGCTTATCTAAGACTAACCAGTTTTAACTACTGTTTGCATAGTGAAGATTAAGCAGGATATTTTATCACATAGTGGCATAAGTTTGTACAGATGGAGAGTCAACGAGAGAGATGGAAGCCAATGTTTGACGCCTCACTGACATCAAGAATATTTAATATAAATTTTTGGATAATATGAATATTTTTGACCGAATTAATGAATATACTCGTTCCATATGAGCGTTTGAAGCACTTGTCACAGATCGTTTAGTCTATTTAATGTGTTAATTAGTGAAACTTAAACAATGACCAACAAAATCCATTAAAAGAAACTTTCTATTTGATTCAAGACGTTAATAATTCATGTGAAACTTAAATAAAGTCTACCATTTGCGGTAAATGAAAATGTTTTTCGTATATTTTTTATCGAACTTTTGATTGATATTTTTAATGCATTATTTTTTTTCAAAATCTTTCTGCTAGTTCATATTAAAGAGTTTTGCCATCAATTTAGACATTGAATACATGAAATAAAAGCATGATAATGTCGTGCAAAGCTTTACTGTAGTCGTTTATCAAAAAAGATGTAACTAGAGCTTTAGCACTAAAATATATAAAATAGTTACCTGATCTCTGTTTGTTCAAGAGTGAGTTAGTATGGCTGGTGTCAAGACTGCTCGCCCTTTCAAGTAATGAAGTTTTCCTTCCAGCGACGTTTGCGCTTTCTTCATTAACTTAGTCGGAAAAACCGATATCAACGTACCAAGAGAGCAAAGAAACATTTCGCTGCTAACGCTTGTATTTAATTGTCGCATAATTTTATTCGGATCTTTTTAAAAAAATGAGGCCATTCAAATTCTACCCAATATCGAAGAATCATGGTCGAAGTTGCTGAAAAAACATTTGATCTTGTATACTTTAGCCCCGAATCCTCTTATGCCGTGCAAAAAGTGCTCCAAATACAAACAAGCTTTATGGATTACAATTTTTTATGGAAAGAATAGCTTTGGATGATATTGATTTTTGAAAACAATACAAATTTCAATCTTTCTAGATAATACTATACAAAATAGTTCCTTATATTAACTACATCGTTGATTTCAATACTTACCGCAATGTAGTTAAAAATATTTTCTATTTTAGCTATTTATATATGTATTGTTTTATTCACAATTAAGTCCTTAAATATTTCCAAGCGTTGAACCAAAAATTTTCTTATAATAATAACTGAATCATCAAAATCACTATCAGGAGGACTCATTCTTGGTTATTAAGATTAAGTGAAATTAGTGGTTTTTTTTCATCATTTATCTAATTGACTTAAATTTATCCATGTCTTATTAGTAATCCCATTACTATAACACTATCGACAGATTATGATATTTCAGAACGGAATTTAAAACACTCTTATTTGAAATGAAAGTCATGGTTCATCAAAAATAGTAGGGATGAACAAAGCATCTAATAAAAACTGTTTTATTCAATGAATTTCATGCTTAACATTAAAAAAATATAAATTCTACTAGGATTCATTCTTTTTTACATTTTTACCAAAAAAAAATTATTATATGCCGACGAGGAGAATCTGCGCTTCGCGAATCTAAAAAAGGAGAAACTTTAAACGCGTTTTTCTCGAAACTACTTTTTTCAAGATCATGGAAGTGCTCCTACACACCCTAGATAAGCATTTTTTATGAAATTTAATAGACACGTGTATAATAAACGTCTTCATCATATAGACTATAATTATCCAAAAATATTCAAAAGTGTTTAATTAATAAACATAGAACTACAAAAAATGTTGATAAAAACACAAACTTTTTTTGATCGCTCACTATTTTTTTTATTTTTCAATATTTCTTTTTAATTGTAGTCTAGGCTATACATAATATTATAGAAAGTAAAAATATGTTTAATTTTTTTGCTGAAAATCACATGTTCAGGACTTAAGACTTCCGTGGTGAAGAATGTTATCGCTCGTCCATCGACATATGTGGCTCTCCCCACTCCCACTACTATACTTTGTCAAACTTAAAAAAATATTTTTGTATTCAATAAAGATCTCCTAGTCTATATATTAAATATCAATATTCTATATTTAATACTTTTTGCATTAAAAAAATGTTAAAAAACTTACTTACATAAATTACACAATAATTGTTTTAATGTATTTAACATATGAATTAAAGAATACATTAAGTTTATAAACGATGACAAATAACAAACATGTTATTTTATCTTTAAATGCATTTTGACATATATCTCATTTCTACAGTCATTAGAAATCAACGATAAATTACTAACACATATCGAACGATAATGCATCTTATTTGTGTTATATTGCCACCCTCAGCTAAGATAGTGCTTATGCTGTGTCAAAATAACGGATCTACATTTGACAATTGAACAATATATCATCTGTATCATCCAGTCATACATCAATGTCAATTATTTATCACTCGGCTTTAATAATTTGCATATCGGGTATTTGTGGCATTATTTTGCATGAAATTAAATTTAAAGCTTTTGGTAGGGGAGAGTCTTAGCTCAGGTATTCCACGGATGAATTTATTTATTTTTGGTTTCTGCGTACGCCAAGAAAATCAAGAAAAAGAGTGCACGCGTTTTAAGTCAGAAGGTTTATTATTTATTGATAAGAATAAGGTTTTCCCCAAGGGAGGGAAGGTCGTTCCATTGGTCCATAGCGGAAATGGAAGGCACACGTGTGCCTCTTCTTCCAGCTTCGTTCAGATTTAATTAAAGCAAACACAGTTCACATTTCTGACATAGTTGCGGTCGGCGCCATAACAATCTTTACGAACAATAAACTTGTGGCCAACGACCCGCTCTGGGACACAAGTGAAAAAGCGGATGCCACGCTTTTATTTAAATTTATGATGCAATGAAACTTTCCGCGGCAAAACCTCACCCAAACTGCACCCCCCGACGTTTTTATCCGGATATATACACATGTATATGCATGGAGCAAGCTGCATATTGTTTTTCCTGGGCAAATAAAAAAAGGCATCTAAAAGCGTGGTACTCTTCAATTATACATGCTAAGTTGTCCGCTCTAAAAGCTGGATTCAACCAAAGCTAAAACAAACCGAAGCTACAGTTTTAATCAGACTCCTAGTGAAATAATAATAGGTACATACCTGGACGCGAATAAAATGATACGAATTTTCATCGCAGGAAAACACTTCTAAAAAGAAATATGAAAATGTCCCTGTCAAAGCGCACCATCATCTTCCAAGAAAATTTTCTTTACATTTTTTATAATCCCATTTTTTTACGTTTTTTTAAGTAAGGGTGGTCCTTTTATTTTCATAATCCCTACAAAATATGCAAATAGAGGCAGGTTGAAATGTTTTATGGGAGAGACCGTGTTGTCGTTAAAATGGCTATATTTTTCAGACTAAATACAGAGTATATCATGCAAAAAACAGACAGACATACATTTAAAATATTTGATATTGACAATATGATTTTTTAATTGATGTACTATTATGAAGCTTACACATTTATCAACGTCTTCTTTAATTTCCAACAACATCAATTCTATGAAATACGACACTGATTGTCAAACCTACAATAAAACAATCTTTGATTTGTCCTTAGGCATGCATAATGTTACATTTGAATTTAATGAATATAAACACGTTTAATTGATTGAATATGCAATCGGACGATGACAGCTATTTAGTTTGAATATTAACTCTTTACAGTCCGTGTTGACATCTTTGACATCACAGACCGTACAGAGTTAAAATGTAATAATTTTTCTCTTTTTTTTTCCAAAAAAAGACCTGAAAATCTATTTCTTCAGTTTGCTCATGCTTTGCTTCATATAAAGCAATTGGCTCCCGGCACAGAAGATAAATTGTAAAAATATAATCGGTTTTAATCCGGCGCTCTATTAGCTCCGGAAACCATATATGGAGGACACAACAAAAGGCTTTCGAGGACAAGCCGTAGCAAGCCATTGATGACAAATGCTCCAGAACTCCTATTCAGATCCTCTTTGTTGGCGGAATGGTTCTCTCTACAAAGCTTATTATAGCAACAAAACAGCGTTTTATGATCCTTTGATTCTCTCTCCGCCACTTGCGCGAACTTGGAACAATTAATTTATTTTATGGTGTGCTTAAAATTTTAATTACTCTTCCAACAAAGTTCATGATTTCCGATCGCTATTAAAGCTGAAAAAAGTTATTGAAAGTTGGTACGATTACGGCATCCTACTGAAACCGGTTATTTAATCTGAAATGATGAGCACAGAGAGCAGTAATTATACTAACGACCGCACTTTCAAGTGTTTTCGTGATATTCCCCCAACTTTATTATCGGGTTTTTAGAACCGATCGTAATTGTCCCCCTTAATATCGTTACTTCTTCGTCAAAGGGATCACAATCATTCAAACGAACTGAATGTATATAGATGTTTCCATTTTTATGTGTCCATCATCAAAACTGTAAAAAGATTTCATTTATATGAGCAAATTAGAATATGTGTGGCAAAATTTGGAACACACTTAGCTCTCGTATAATACAATTATATGGTTCCACGAAAATATCGTGCAGTGTAAATTTGTGTTATACGAGGTTTTATAATAATATAAAAACTATTTCGATGACGTATGTTTCGTTAAATTGCCATTATTCATAATGGCAAAAGAATTGATGAACAATATATATTCGATTGCGTGCTCATGTTTACTACCGCCAAATCTGTTGCCGAATATTTTATGTTTATGACTGGTAAAAACTTTACCAGAAACGATGACATCAACGAAATATATTGTTATGGTTTTATTATCATCGAAAGCCATTGTCAAACTGAGCGATGAAATTTAATCGTCACGAATAAAAATAATAGTCAGAATTTATAGGAGAGTAAAATGTTAAAATGTCGGGATTTATGGACTCAATAAACTCGAATGGTTCTAAAACCTAGATGACCCAATTTTATACGAATTTAAACGCGAAATACGCGCTCGCAAAACTACCATTGCGAAATATTTCGTTAATAAAAATCTATTTTCTATAATCGAGCCTTTAAAAGCTTCCGGCCAAATATCCAGTGATGTTCCCGCTCTCCGGCCTGGAGTCAACCTTTGCTTTAATTGCCCTAAACAGACCGTAAAAATAAATTCAAAATTAAGCCGGAGATAAACAGAAAAAGCTTCTTACAACGGCGCTTCTCAGCGACTTTAATAATGAACTATCATTGCAAAATATTAACTCCACGACTCGGTTTAAAAGCTGAAATAAAATGTTTACAGCTCGGCATCAAATCAAATAAAACTCGGCAATTGTTGAAATATGTCGACCTGGACATTATTCATAAATTAATTCTGTTTTTAGCTACGAAGTCTATTCATAAAGTAAGTGTATTAGATTTTTATATTTTTGTACAAAAAGTGTATTTTAAAAAATATTACTGGATATTTTTGATACATTTATTGACTATTTTTTCAAATAATTGTCATCTCGTTTAATGTTTGTGATGAGCCGTGGCACAAGCTTTTTTATGCCCTCCTCGAAGAAATCTCCCGCCAGCTTTTTCCCCGACTTTAGAACCACTTTTTGCACCTGCTCTTCGATTGAAAATTTAATTCCTCGGGCACCAAATCAGAGAATGAGTACAAGATTGCCTTAATGGCTAAGGCTGTGTGAGGACGGGCGTTGTCGTGCAATAAGCACACTCCTCTCGTCAGAACTCCCCTTATAAAACAATATTGTTGTGTTGTGATCTCCCTATGAGGCAGAAATTAAACCAAAATGATGACTTGTCGATTCTAAAACACTAAGGCCAAAAATAAAAAACCACAGCCCGTTATGGTCATAGTACACTTACTTTCTGAACATACCTCGTATATTCTAATTAGGAACATGATATGCAATTTATGTTAATTATGATGAGATCATTTGAATAAATTGTATTATGTTATCATTACAAATAAATCACTTATTGGTAACCCTGCCTGACGTTATTAATTGTATCAGTATTTGCTTTTTCAGATCCAGAAAACCCAGATGAACCAGGATAAATACGTTTAAATCTATAAGATTGAGTCATAATTTACTGAATCCAAAAGTCAATATTCATGGAGCAAAAAATATAGTGTATGGTATAATAGAATCGTCGAGTAATACAATTTACAAATTATTTTAATTAGCAATAAATTTTATTTCCAAACCGAATTATTTATTATTAATAATGAAAAAAATTTAATTAACTATAATTTTCCCTTTCTAGCAATTACTAAGCACGATCGGATTTCCCTATACAATAGTGAAAATATTTAGACTTTCAAATACTAAATCCGCCACTGGAAATAATAAACTTGGTTTATTGTATGAGACGCTTTTTTTATGTAGCTTTGGTCGACATTATATAGAATAGTACATTTGATAATAATATATTCTTGATCAATAGGGATGGAAATCCTTCGTCCCAGAATTCTCAATCCGTTTTCAAAAGGACCAAAATCCATGGTTAGCCGGATCCCAAATCGACAAAGGATCTCTTGTTTTGGCACCATAAATTTTCATAGTATGGTGTTTGTCAACTGTACCCTAAATAATTTAATTTGTGATGAATGTTGCTTAAAGAGGGACAATAGTTGGAGGCTGTAAGAGAGCATCGAAGAGAATCCGCTCATGAGTAATGCGTGGCCGGAGTGAAAGGGTAAGCGTGGCCGTAGGTGCGTCCGCCGGCTGAATGTTTTATATGAATGAAGAGGCGTTCATTAATTCGCACTATCTAGATTGGTCTGTTATTTCCGGTACAAAAGTTAATTTAACAAATGGCCACTCGGAGAGTTCGTTAGGACGTTCTTCGTTAGGAGGGTGTATTAATTACCGAGACCCCACTTTTTGTGCATTCCATGGATATCCCAATTTCGCCGAGGAATTCCATGCCGGATCCCCTAACGTCTTAAGGATAAATTATAAATAATTAGGTAAACATTTGTTCACTGGTAGCGTTCCGATGTTTACGCTGGGCAATGTTTCTTCTTTAAGGCGAGATGGGGAAGCATTCGGAGATCTTTTTTCCCATTGAATTGCTTTGTGTTGTGGAAAATTAAGGGAATACGCTGGACTACTACCTTCTAACATCCATCCGAATTCTTCTCTGCGGCATTAATATTCTTGTTTGTTGCTGTCGTATTAACGCTATTCTCAAAACAGTTCGACTATTACATAACGTTTCATTTATTTTACGAACTTGTCCTTTGTATGTGCGAAAGAATAAAGTTTTCAGCTAAGGATCTTATTTACTGGACTCCGTCGAAACTTTTTTGCTACTAAATAATTGGTTTGACAAACAAATACATAGCTTTATGCATTGAACTACATATATACATACATTATCTTTATGTCTTCTTCTTATTGAATTTAGATCATCTGTTTTAGAAAAAAAATTGTCACATATTCTCTTGTCCTCAATTTTGTAATAATACATGTTTAATAAACCATTATTTTTAATAGTGGAGCCGTGTTCTATAATTATTTTACATCTTACAATATAAGTATAGCACATTATTTTTACATATATCAATGCAAAAAACTATATCAAAACCACTAGTGAATTTTTGTTTCAATCTATAATCTGCTTTAAAAATTATATAAATTTTACGAAAATAGTAGAGTTTTATGCATTTTTTTGAAAAGCTTATCTAGACTTTAACGTTTAAGTATAAAATACTCTGACCACTCATATTCTTCATGTGAGACTTTTCAAGGAAAAATATTTTTTTTATAGACATATGCTCAATTTAAGATCAACATAACATTGATTTTAAAATATATCTCTCGCTACTTTTGCAAATCAAGTGTAAGTCAATTTCCCTCGCCAGAATCAAAGCATGGATTGCAGTTAGTGGCCGAGAAAACGGAGGCAATGACATACAGCAGACGAAGAAGACCGAGAATCAAGCAGCTTGTTATTGGAAGACACGAGATGGAATACAGCAAAACTCTGAGATACTTCGGGATCCTCATGGACACCAAGCTGACCTTTAGCAAGCACATAGAAGAAGTTGCGCAGACAGCGCAGAAGGTGGCCAGCGAGCTTAAATGGCTCATGCCCAACATTGGAGCAAGCTCACCAGGGTCCAGCGACAGGGAGCGCTCCAAGACACAGGACAGCGTACAGGACAGTGTTCGAAGACGTGGTGCACGTGATCGCTGGAATACCCCCGCTAGACCTCCAGCCAAAGAAGAGAACCTTGGACTACGTAGATCCCAAAAACCGCACAATACACGTCCAGAAACTGAAGGAAGCCTGGCAACAGAGATGGGATCAGTCCAGCTATGGTGGTGGGCCCGAAAACACAGCCAAACGACCTACCGCTTGACTCAGGTGCTCACTGGGCATGGATGCTTCGGTGCGTACCTGAACCGAATTGGCAAGCGGAGATCGACGATGCAGAACACATCATCACTGACTGCGAGACTTAGGCAGTCCAGAGAAATTCGCTGAAACAATCACTCGGGGTAGCCGAGCTCAACGTTGACATCATGATCCACAGCATGATGGCAAGTAAGAAGAACTTGGACCTTTGGCGCGATTACATTGAAGAAATCCTGAGCGCCAAAGAGGACAGTGAGAGAGAAAGGTGCAGAACAGCTTTCCAACATTACAATAGGGCCAGTTACCTAAGGTCAGACTATCTGTCCAAAAGCAATGTGAAAAACAATACCAGGGGGACAGAGACGGAGAAGGAATCAAACTCAGGGTGTCTTATGCAAGATTCCCCTTTCACAGAAAAAAAAAGAACAAGCAAGACCACTTGTAAACGGCCCGGCATAACTTGATTAATCACCTCAATATTTACTTTTTTAAAACCAGAAAATCGAGTTTAACCTGGATTGAGATGATCGATCAGATGTAAAAATATTTTCAATCACCTAAATTTGTTTCTACAATGAAGTGAAAGGGGCTTTTAAAGACAATATTTCCAATTTTTCGGTCAAGTCTGTCTCATCCATTATGCGTTTTATGATTTCCATCTATTCTTTAGTTCTATGATTTTGGACTACTTTTGTTGCTATTTCTACCAAATTTGCTTCGTCAGTCTCTTCTACCAACAATAATGCTTTAATATTCTCAATATTCATATCAATGCCTTCACTTTTTACAGTAAACATGCTAATCCATAAATTCGATGTATCTTGCATCAGTGTCCGGATAAGAGTCCGTGTATCTTGCATCAGTTCGATTCAAAGTCATTCATAATCATATAGTATGAGTGGAAATACTACGACAATGACACACATGCATTTTGATCATAAAAAATACAAGCAAATATCATATAATTAAACCTGGCTCGTGTAATACTCAATTCTTATATTTATATAAGATGGTTAAATTTACATTCATTATATGTTTTTCTCCTTATAAAGGGTTAATGTTTATTGCTTTGACTGCTTGAATATTATTTATTGGAGATGAAATATTGAATAAGGCTCATGTTATTCAATAAGGCTTCCGATGCTTACATACATTGAATATAAAACGGTGGCAGGGTCGATATTTTGAAACTATATTGTTGTCATTTTAAAGCGACTGCTTGTTCCCTTTTTAATGCAATACGGTATCCTTGCTCAGTCTTCGACATGAAGGAGGGTTTCCGCATCCCTCCAGCGATCGTGAATAATTTTACAAGGATAACAAACAACCCACCGTCGCATTTGATTAAGCAATATCCCACTCACCCTCCGACGCATGTTGCCATTCCTTCATTATTCAGGGTTCTTTAATTTTACATATATAATATTTTCCACTGAAATAAATAGATGGAGTAATCTTTTTGACAAAGACTTTTTCACTTTCTCAAGGAAAATATTTAGTATCTAAACGTATGATGGGAAACTTGTTTAAAGATTTTCAGTTTAAACTTTTTACATTTTAGCTATTCAGTGTATTATCTTACGCGAAATTAAAAAAAAAAGATTTCTGCACTTTCCAACTTTAATAACTTTGAATGTGTACACATGATAACAACAAACTGTAAACAGCTTGTGAAAGCTAAATTAATAAAGTTTCAACACAATTACTTTCGAAGAAAACCAAGAAGATTATGGATTTTTACTTCAACTGCTAATGAAAATTCAGGCAAGCGCCGTAGTATTTTTTTTTTCGTAAAGTTTTCAAACTCCCGGATGTCGTGTACCGGATAAATGAAAATTAAATTTGCAGTTCTTCGCTTCACAAAAGTGATGCATAAAAAACCTAATTTCTTGAGGCTTTCATTCTATAAATTTTAAAATGACCTAGCATGACGATTCAAACAATTTCGTTACACGAAGTCCCTTTGGAAAAAAATGTAACAATTTTTTCTCATGTGGACATTTGACCCTTAATCTTTAACCCTTTCAGGTAACGACTAGAACGCACCTTTTTCTCCGCCGAATGATTGCCTATTTACCTCGCAATATTCTCATGTACAATTTTGCTTCAATCATCGTTACAACTTTTTCATTGCCTCTATTGCCTCTTATACATTTATTACCTAATTTACGTTTCTCCTAAGAATATAAAACAATAAATCCAACTGTATAAATATACAATTTGTCACATTGACAATTGTTTTAATAACTTATTCTAGCAACATAAAATTTAGCATTGTCTTACAAAAATATGATAGTTGATCCACTATTGATTCAAAAGATCAACCTTCTGAATCTTCTTCGTGATTTTTAATCTCTTAGCATTGTCCAATATCAATTTTTAGTATATATTGCTCTACCACTTGTGGTGTTGTTTTCATCGCCTTTGTATGCCCATTTTTTTGCATTTAGTATAGGGCTATTCGGTTTTCAAAAACCGGTTTTTAAACAAAAATTGTGATCTTCAAAATCTATTTTTTTCCTGAAAACCGGGTTTGAGTACAAAAATTAAATTTTCATTATCTAAGAATTTTGGCGCGAAAATTTTTGAATCGTTCACTTGACAGCACGTGCTCGTGCACTTAGCGTGATGATACGTTGGTTTAGGCAAGAAAAGGTTCTTCTCGGAAGATAATATTGAATCTTTCTCGGAATTTATTCTCATCTTTACAATAGGCTGCAAAATCCAAAATATGTATCGAAAAAAATATTATATTTGCACTTGCTTAAAAAAATGTAATTATTAAAATGAGTGAAAGCATATGACCCCTTAAAGAGGTAAGACGCAGGGTTGTGTACGAATTCCAGTGATTCAGAAAGAGCATTCTTACACGTTGAGCTCGAAGACAGACAGAGACGACAGAGAGACAAAGAGAGTATCTTGTAGGTCAGAGATTGTGAATGGGAGACAAAGACGGAGAGAGTATGTTGCGTACATCGTACGATTATATATATCGTTAACCCAAATGTATCAAGTAATAATATTCAAGTGTATTGTTTATATTTACACGAAGAAATGACCGATTATTGTGTGCTATTGACAGTGTTTATTTATGTCTGTACAAGCTTCATACACGCTGCAACGGTCCTTACAGATAAGTGGGCTTAACCTTTTGAGGAGTGAGCAAATTTAAAATCAATGAAGTCGTTGATGCTATAATCGCTTTACACCGATTACTTTCTGTCAGCTCCTATCAGCGTAAAACAATCTCCAATTTGAAGCAAAGTCAATTGTAAATAAACACTGTTGATAGCATACAAGACCACGGCATTTATTTACATAAACAATACATAAAAAAATCGATTCATTTACTTCTGCTTTAGAAGGAAATGATAATTGGACAACGACTCGTCACGAATAGGAAGCAATTAAATAAATAAACACAAAATATTCGATAATTGCCATGTATGCGAGGAAGCTCTCTTTCTCTGTCTCCCGAACTGTGCTACGTTCTCTCTCTGTCTACGGGCTCAATGTACAAGTAAATAACCTTAATATATCCGTTATTTTAATTTTATCAAAAACGAAAACCGGTTTTAAAGAATATCTGTTTTTGTATAAGCCCTAATTTAGTACCTGTTTGCTCAATTTAAACATGAATAGCATATGATTATTATCCCTTAAAAAAATTATCTCTGAGTACTTTATCTGATTTTTAATAATTATTCTACAGTATTCCTGATCTTTTCAATGTATGTATTCAGATTTTTTTTTTTCATCAAATTACAAAAGCAAAGTGGAACTAAGAAAATACTCGTACAAATATTCGTTTTAAATTTGAATTCATTTTGAATATCTCAAATATTTTTATTCGGGGAGAATTGACGACTATCATGAGATCTGCTCTTATCTGGAATTAAAGTTTCCCATGAATTGTAATACATGTATGGGCACGACATCTGTTCCTTCGCAGGGAGGATATGAGTGAGAACAAAGCCTCTTCGTCCCTTCAAAACTTTAATTGAATTTCAAATTAGTTCGTCATAGGCGCATTTCTCGTCCCTGCTCTTCGTAATATCAGCGGGTGTAAGAACACCAGTCTGAATCCATTTGACGCTTCTTTGAGCAGCATTTATTCAGCGTGACGCATGCCAGACATCGCTCTCTAGCTCAAATCCTTTGCTCAAATCCAGACCTGTGATAATAATCCAGAAATTTGCATTTTTTAGCCTGGATCGATCGACGCGATTTCGTGTGCATATATGCCAATCACAAACAAATTTAACCCCGCAGCGAGCGTGGTGCAGGGCGATAGCACGATATGCGCCCATTAAGAGGGTTAATTGTTAATATGGGGTCCTAATTCTAAAAATTAATTTTCAGTAACGACCACCACGCATGTCCACGAATTAAATCGGCCAAGCGACCTTTAAAAATATTCAGCACAAATTTTAGCAAACAATCCATAAACGATTTCAATAACATCCAAGATTTACATTTGGCTCGTTGACGACCTTTTGAGTGCCCGAGAGAATTATAAATTAATTTTCTGAACCCGATGTTGACCTTTTCTTATAATATACTAAGTTTACTACTATCCTAGAGCGTTCACTCTAGAGACAAACTCGCCGCTCCTTGCAGAATTTATCCCGGACAAAGTTAACAGCTTCATAATACTACCCTAATACACCAACTTAATACTTTAATAAACCGAATACCTCATTATTATTTCAGCATAAATTAAAAATAACAAATTCGCAGTAGGCTACATCGTATCGCCTCAGTTTTATGCAGCGAACGTATAACAGCACAAACGCTGCGGCCACCGCAATTTCTTATACGAAATAACTGACAGCAGCTGTCAAAATTGTAGAAGGAAAACGGGTACGTGATGCAAACACGTGTAACACATAAAGCCTTAATATAAACTAACTTAACATATCAAAATGAAAACATTCTTCAAGGCAAACTGCTTAAATTTGCTTGTCTGCTGGAAAATTATTCAAAACTGCACAAATTTCAACAAAGCCCAATTTGTATTCAGATCATCTTACAATCAAATTTATTTTCATTTTGAAGTATATCAACAAATTTCAACCCAATTAATATTTTAATCAACGTATCGAAAAATGCAATATTATAAAGTCTTTATATTCTTATTTTATACTACTGTCATATGAATAGCTCTTCTCCTGTTCAGAAAATGCACAGATTTGTCCGCCAAATAAGTTTGTGTATTATAAAAAATACGTTGTTATTTATTGAGCAAATCGATTCTTTAATATTAATTTTTATTAAAAAAATAAATTAACTAAAAAACTATCTCAATACATTGACCATAATGTAGGTCACCTTAACATTTTGAGTAGTGAGCTAATTTTAAATCTATATTTGCTTGTCCGCCACTCACCATTCGTACAAATCAACTTATCTATCAGGACCGTCGCAGCATGTATGAAGCTTGTATTTAAATAAATAAACACTGTCAATAGCACACAATATTCGGTCATTGTATCAAGAAAACATAAACAATACACTTAAAATCGATTCATTATATCATTCACATATCATTATTAGTCGATACATTTGGATTAACGAACTTTATAATCGTACAATATACGCAAGATACTCTCTCCGTCTCTGTTTCTCTCAAAACTACACTCTCCGTCTCTATTTGTGTTCTGAGTAGGGCTTGTCGGTTTTCGAAAACCGGTTTTAGGCAAAAATTATGAACTTCGCAAAACCGGATTATTGATCCTAAAAATCCGGTTTTGAATAAAAATTGTTTTTTCATTATCAATATCATTCACTATTAACATGTTATGTACTTAAATAAACTGATCCAATTGACATTGAAATGTACGTCATTAAGATTATAGGTTTCCTCTTTTAAATGTAATTTTTATGTGACCAAATTCAGAACAATAAATATATTTGTGAAAAATCACTCCAAAAAAATATATAAATATTAAAACATAAAACTTGTGCCATAAACGGGATCTCTTGCAAAAAGAGCACGTTATATAAATTCTAATACAATAAAAACTATATACACTCAAACCTCTTTTTGTGCGACGTTTTTTGTGTGATTTCGAAGTTATGCGGTTTTTTTATATCATAAAAAAAACGTATCGAGATATTTTGGATAAAATAGGAAATAAATCATCAACACTATTATTACTAATTTGGTAAAAAAAATATAATTTGCGACGGTGTAAATCATATTGCATCTGCTATCGCTGAATTGCGACCGCGCCCTTTATTTTGGTTTAGATTTTTGAAAAAAATTATTTCTTTTTTTTACATTTTTTCAATGTTTCGACTTTTAAAAATATATTCTCCAAAGGAATTTCCAAAATTCCAACTACTTATGGAGTTATAGCTATTTTAGTGAGGCGGCATCTTGGCCAGTCCTACCATAATGAAATCTTTTAACGCGTTTTTCTCGAGTTTAACGAGTTCAAAATCGCACAAAAAAAAACTTTTTTTATATAGCTGTTTCAAAGTTATGCGGTTTTTAAAATCCATGGATCGCATCTTCACTTTTTCAATGTGAAAGCTTTTTTGTGCGATTTTTCGCGGAACGCATCTACCGCATAAAAAAAAGGTTTAAATGTAATCGAAAAAAGTGGAATTCCCAATTATCAAATTTGTTCGATATTGTGTATCTCCAGTCTTCTTTCATCGACATCGATAGAATTAGAATCATTTTAATACACCCGTTATTTTAATTTTATATTTCATATATTTCTTAAAACCGAAAATCAGTTTTTGTATAAGTCCTATAATTTTTAAAATATAATACATGCAAACTTTAAATGACTCTCTGTAATATGGATAAAAGAACTAAACTGACATAATCTATACTGTTTGTGTTATTCGTTTTTAAAATAAAGTAGTTTCCCTGCTGCACCCTGTATCATATTTGAGCATATCAAATCTTCATATAATTTGTTTTTATAACATTGACTTTCTCAATTTTGCATTTTATCACGCTTACGCACAAGTCACATGCTAAAAACAAATGTTTTTATGCAGTAAGCAATAAGCGCATCTTGTGGAGGCATTCAGAAAATTTACTTTTAATCTGTTGAATGGCTTAAAATTTATACTTATTTTTACAAATATGATTTTATTAATTATTTAAAACTCGCACAGACTCCAATAGATACTGTATGCGAAGCACAGCGAACTGGAATGTGTTAATATGAAAATGAGTCTTCTTTTGAAATGCGCTATGACAGCAAATCTTTCTCATCAACTCTTAAATAGAGTAAGCTTATAAATACTGATTTAATCTTCCACAGGGAAATAATTGAATCAACCCTTCAAGTTTAATAGGAGAAATACAACTCTAAAGTAGTTGAATTGATCATATTTTAAACTCTCTTACATTTATATATTCATGTGATAATGAAGCACTATGAATTATGAGAAGTAGTTTTATTAATAAAGTCATATTATCAAAATATTTATATCTAAATACCATAATTTAAATTTTTCACATGAACTGGAATGGTGTATTTTTATCATATTCTAATACATCCATACAATATAATCGTATTGGGTCCTCGAATGCGATTTCTTCCAGATTTGAATGTTTCTTTCGCATAACCCATACATTTGGGATAATAAAAACATTTGTATTTGTACCATAAAAGGGATTGTCCCACCTACTCACATAATATAATTCAAGGAGCCGAGAGCACAATGTGTCCGTAAAGGGCTGTGACACTTGGCCGAAGTGGTGACCTATGACAATAAAGAAGGACAAAAAGGACACAGCAGGCCCTGCTCATGTCCGCCTCGTATTGTATCTTTTGCGTAAGCAAGAAACCTCATGCAAATTAGTAACGGTCATGGGCGTTGGGGTGGAACCATTTGGACTTAGGGGAGAATCGGCTTCTGCCACAATAACACCATCGTATGTGAGCCTCCGCTTTACACTCTTATTCCACACACACTTCCACGGCCGTCTTTATAAAAGTCTTTTGATACTTTTTCAACTGGAAATTCTGGAGTCTTAATGGATTCATTTTATTTCATAACGATCCTTCCGTTCGATTCAAATTAAATTGTTCTTTGTAAAGGACCCGCCGCTCACTTTTCTCAATGTAAATATTAATAAAGCGAAAGAGTTTTACAATATATTTGAGTCCTCTGGACAGAAAGTAGCTTTATTACTCTTCCGCCGCATTTTTATTCGTTCGGGTCTTTAATTTAAATTCAACGTTTGCTTTAACATCGCGACCAAAAATATGCCCCCCCCCCCCCGTGAGGAGTCCTTCTTTATCTTATTCAAATATCAATTTATTATTAATTTTTGAAACTCCAAGACATTATTGATCTTTCGTTAAAATACAAAGCTCTTAAATAATTATCGTCAATGAACATAAAATAATATATAATAATATATTTTTCGACTCGCGAAAGAAGAAAAACTTACTTGAGGGAAAAATTGGTTTTATGCATTGCTTTTTTCCATTTATTAACGGAAATTACCTTTTAAAAGATGAAGCTGTGTTTGTGTAATATATAATAAAATAGGCAATGGTGGCTTTATGCCACGTATTAGCGCTGTTAATCTGAGCAGATTTAATTCGCCAGATTAACAACGAGATCTTCCATCTCTTTTCAGGTGCGATGTGTTTTAACAGCGCCATCTCTTGTGGCCCTACGGATACATTTCACCTGCATACCGACCGATCGCTTCTTGCGCGTGCACCATTGCCGGTTGGGTAGTGACGCGCAGGAGGTGGTAGTCGGGGGATTCGTCGGTTAGCCTTGGCTGTGGGAAGTCGTCCCTCCTGCAGCCAGATCTCTCTCTCGTGTGGAATAAATAGTTATTTAGAGAATAGAGTTTTTCTATTCGACGCCCATCTATTCCCATCCATTCGTCAAGCAGTATCACGGCCCGATAGAAGAACGGACCCGAGCGTTAGCCATCCCGATGAGCTGAAATTATGAATGAGAGACAGAGACGGAGAATGTATCTTGAGCATATCATACGATTGTAAGGATCGTTAACCCAAATTTATCGAGTAATAATGATATGTGAATCATATAATGAATCGATTTCAAGTGTATTGTTTATGTTTACTTGCAGGTATGATCGAATATTGTGTGCTATTGATAGTGTTTATTTATTTAAATACACACTTCATACACACTGCGACGGTCCTGACGGATAAGTGGATTTATACGGATAATAAGTGGCAGATAAGTAAATATAGCATGTAAGATTTTGATGATTTTAAATCAACTCACTACTCAAAGGGTTAATTTATCTCTTCAGCGCTTTAATATGCATTTTATACTTAAAGCGCATTTGGCCCAGCATCAAGCGATAACATACATATTCAGTATTGTATTTTAAGGAAAATTATAAGTCCATTACGAGTTCTTTGAATGGCACCACTTCATAGCCATTTCATTCTCAGCTGCAGATATCAAAGCTTGGCTGTAAAAACAAGATAAATCACGACCAGCGCAAAGACAAAACCAACACCGAGGATATTATGCATCATGGCAATCCTGCGATGGCACCTCCATCTTTTACCGTTCGCGGCTGCATTACATTTGAGTACTTTCCATTAAAACTTGGGATCCTCACTTACATACATTAGGGAGCGGTTTCGCCTCCAGCGAGTATGACATTAGCAAGTTAGCTGGTATGAATATAATTACCAGATAGCTCGTCGGAGGCTGCCTGCTGCTGATATTTATCTTAAAGCAGAACCCTTTCGCCAGGAACGTCGCATGGATACACATTAACATGAATAACCCGCCAAGAAGATGAGCTTCATAGTCGTCCCTCGTAGAAACCCTCCACGGATTTCGTTCTCAAGAAATTAACCGACTTTAATGATTATTGTAAACATAACTTGATGGAAGTCTGTTTGTCTTTCCACTCTGATTTCAGGATGACCTAAATTACATTTAGTTTTGGGTACACAGCACTCGGCTTGAACTCATCGATTTTTCCCCTTTTGTCCCTATTTCATATTTTCCTCATAGTTCTGAATCAACTCAATTATTATAGCCTTTTATATGCTGGTCATTGTTTATCTGTCAATCACATCATAGACCTTGACATCATAAAACATGAAATAAAAACCCAAATGTCAGTAATTGATACGCATGCATCAAAAACATGATTTATACTAAACTTATAAAGATTAAAATAGCTCATTTAAATAACGACGTTGAAGCTCAAAATATAAGTCTAATTGCAGGCTTACTGAAGGGGATGATTTTTTTCCTTGTGTTGATATCCAGTCTACCCAATTTGACAACAAATAAAAAACTTCCCCTATTTTTACGAATATCCATCCCTACACTAGAGGATGAAATCTCGTAACAAATTTATACCGAAAAACATCCTTTATTGCGATTGCGATATCAACCCCAGAATTTTATTCGGGAATTCAAAAAATAAAATACAAGCATTAATAGTGAGTAAATGCGATTAGGGTGTTTTTAGTATCTTTTTTGAAGCCTCAAGTGAAAATTTGCAATTTCAAATTCATATAAATTATCTATCTCAAAGCTTAATATTTTGCTTAATGTAATATTATTTCAATACATATTTAAATTTTAAATAATGCATCATTAATAATCAAATCCTTTTTGACAACCATGCCATACGATCAATGTTGAAGTCATGATTTTGTTGTTATACTAATGAATTTATGCACAAGAATATCTGAATCTGAATGTAGTATAATAATATACTTTTCGATTGCTATAAACTAAATTTTGCACCCAGTGCGAATCATAGACAAGATTTATAATCATCCATATTAAATATTGCTCATGACTTGTGATTTTAATGTTTCAATCGATCTTAAAAGATTATGCTGCATGCTCAAAACTCAAAAGCAATAAACAGCTCATTCAAATGTTTGGCAATGTATATTTTCCAAACTTTACCAAAGTGCATAATCCCAAACGGGCAAGAGTTGTAGCTAACATGGATGAAACTCATCACATAAAGCCTTTGAATTATTCAAACTAGTTAGTGAAAGATTTTCTCGGTAACCTTTTATTTCAATTGAAAGCTACAGAGTATATGAATTCAGTGTTCTATTTAAAATGGCCGTTGTTTGGTCACAAATATGAAACCCCGAGCAAATCAATCTTTACAAATTCGTCGTGTGGTAATTCGTTTTCATTCTAGATTCCGCAATGATATGGCAGCTCAAGATATTTGTGAATGGCCTTTGTCGAAAGTATTAGGGCCAAAGGATAAGGTCGGAGGGTAGATTCTGATTAGCATTTAAAAACTAATCATAACTCTCCCGAATTGCGTGCGAGTTATTTTCGCTTAATTTTGGGAAATACCTTAACACACATTTTCGTGGCATTTTCATTGATAAAGACTTGGAAAGTTTCCACAGATTCCTGTGTGTATGTGAAAAGTGGCTCTCATTACGGCTAATGGGCGCCACAGCGGGGAGGAAAACAACTTTATACGGATCGACCCCAACAGCAAACCTAACCCTGCTAAAACCCACCCCGCTACTTCTGCTCCATACACGTAGCCGTATAAAACGTAATTATTTAATGAGTAAAGGCCCGCAATACGTTCAAGCCCAGTAAGGGTGCGTGGTCTGAAAAATTATCACAAAACTGATATGTCTTAATCTAAACATAGTGTGTGTTCGGGCGTGTGCGTAACGGAATTACTTCTCTGCCTATTAGAGACTCTGATGGAATAATTTATAAATGGCACTCGGATTGTACAGATGAGAATAATTAAAATTGACAAAACCGTACAGTGATAAGAGGATTGTGTTTCAGACGTTCGAATTTAATTGAAACGTGATTATCTTGCTTTAACAAATTAAATAACCAAACATTCAATCATTCACAGCTTAAACATATTTACTTCAATTGACATTAAGAAGCTTACAATAATCCTATGAAATTTGCAACAAACTTTGGATCTAAATCAACTTGTATGAATGCCAAAACTTAATATGACATTTAGATTTCTAATATTATATTTGCTTATTGTTTGATAAAATTATGAATTTGAATGATGAACAATCATTTTCCATCTATTCTTAGCTTTATTTTCTTCTTTTCTCTCTCACTATCCGGGTGATATATAAATTCACTAAAACATTAACCTCATATTCGTCAAAGTCAAATATAACAATATATATGGCATTTCGTATATATTAGGTTATCCCGAAATAAATCCACTCTTTTCAGTATTTTACACAAGTCAATATAAAATATAATCACCTTCATTATTAATATCAAACTCCCACCTCTTCGTATAAAAAACTAGATGGTTTCAACTGAAAATTTTAGGGTGTCCCATAAGTTTCTTTCGTCATAAAGAAAAAAATAAACAATAATTTGTATTACATTAAAATTTATGGAATAATATATTATCCATTCTCCATCTATCCGGAGCCTCATAATGCCTTCTTGCCAAAATTTCCCAGGTTTTTTAGCAAAATATTGATCAAGATACATTTTTATATCATTTTTTGAATTAAAATTTTTACCAAGAAAATAATTTTTCAATGAATAATAATCTGAAGGGACAATGTCCGGAGGGTATGGAGGATGAGGTAAAATATTCCAGTCAAATGATAATAATTTATTTCTGACGAGCAAAGACACTTGAAGCCTGGCGTTATCGTGATGAAAAACAACGCCTCGTCTGTTCGCTAATTCTGGCCGTTTTCTGGCAATTGCATCCTTTAGATTATCTAGTTGGAAACAATATTTTGTTGAATTGATCGTTTCACCTTGCTGAAGTAGCTCATAATAAACTACCCTCTTTCAGTCCCACCAAATGCATAGCAAATTTTTTTTTGGATGTAGGCCAGGCTTAGCTACAGTTAAAGCTTCTGTACCCTTGGTCCAAGACCGTATACGTTGGATATTCTCATAGAGTATCCAACTTTCATCTCCAGTGACAAGTCTCTTGAAAAAAAGTTGGCTATTATGTCGTCGGAGAAGAAGATCGCTTGTTGAAATATGTTGAAGTTTATTTGAGTCAGTCAGTTCATGAGGAAGCCACACATCTGAACGATTGATGTAGCCCAATTTTGTCAGATGATTATGGACAGATGTTCGTGGAATTTCTAACTTGTTGGCTATTTTGAGAACAGTATATCGTGGGTTTTTTTCAACCATGGCTATGCTTAGATCTGTGTTCATTTGCGAAAGAAACTTATGAGATAACCTAATAGCTTCAGGCATATAAAGCATAAAAGTGTCAATCCTGACTCAGGAGTTTCAACCTAATACGTAATACCTCCTTGAAAGAGATTGATCGGAAAAAAATCTATCATGATTAAGATTGTGTCTCCATTTCTATAAGAATGAGGCCATATCCAGCTGCGAGACTATAATGACGAACCCTTGATTGCCCAAAAAAAGTGGTATGACCTCGATTTTTCTATTTTTATTATAGAACCAATGTTTAAGAGTACGTTCAGTGAATTTCAAGTCGATATAAATGAAATTTGCAAGAAGAAGCTGAGAGAAACTTTAAACGCGTTTTTCTCGAAACTACTTTTTTCAAGCTCATGGAAGTGTTTTGACACATTTTAGATAAGAATTCTTTATGAAATTTGATAAACACGTGTATAATAAACGTTTTCATCGTATAGACTATAACTATCTAAAAATATTCAAAAATGTTTAATTAATGAACAAAAAACTACAAAAAATGTTGGTAAAAACACAAATATTTTTTCGATCGCTCACTATTTTTTTATTTTTCAATATTTATTTTTAATTATAGTCCAAGTTATACACAATATTATACAAAGTAAAAATATGTTTAATTTTTTTGCTACAAATCACTTGTTCAGGATTTAGGACTTCCGTAGAGAATAATGACATCACTCGCGCACCGACATACGTGACACTCCCATACCCCACATACACTCCCACAACCATTCTTTGTTGAACTTTAAAAAATATTTTTATATTCAATAAATATCGCCTTATCAACACACTAAATATCAACATAATATATTTAATACTTTTTGCATTAAGAAAAATTAAAAACCGATCACTTTTAGGCCCAACAAGGTAGAAACGTCCCTTAAAAGATATTTTTTCCTTATTGTATTATGGTATTTTTAGAGATAATAGAAAAAGTACTTTGAAATAAACTGATTGAGTGTTGTCTTGAAAAATAATCATTGTTTTTCATCTACATATGAAAATATGCATCAACCGTTGACAAAATTTGTAAATATTTCTGCCGATAATTCAACTTCTTCAAAATGAACTATGCACTTAAATGCCACTATTTACGACTATAAATACAATTAAACATTTGACATAATTCAATTGCAATCAATTTATACGCCAATTAATAAACAGCTTTAATTTGATTTTCGCTCAGCTTTTAATTTGCGGGACATTGCATGCCAAATTATGCAGCCGCTACAACAATCAAAAGGTGCATTTTTACAACAATGCACTTTTAATCATGCGGAAGCGTCACGTGCATAATTGCAAAGTCAATTATTCAAAAATGAATTTGCATATTATTCGGTCGCTATGAATTTAAAATGGCCATTGTTTACGTAATTTGTTCATCAATTGGGCATATTGAATTTAATCTGTTACATGCCATTAAATTTTCGGAATGTTTCTCGATGCGAAAGCGGTCCATAATTGGATCCGAAAGAAGTTGGCAGATTTTGCATGTAGCAAAAAAACTTTGGTCGTTGTTGTAAATGCAAATTTCAACGTTTGTCAGCATGAAGCTCCCTTTGTACGCGAAATGCGGGTACATTGATTTTACATTCGCTTTAAAACCAACAAGGTTTTTTCGCAAATTTGTCTGCATTTTTTTAATGTGTATTCTGTATTAAGACTCTTGCTATACAATGCAAGGGTAATTTATTTTAATGTCCTTCTCTTAAGCAATTAAATGTGCTTATCTTAAATGGAATTTTATATGTTCACAGTTTAACGTCAGTCTTTGTAATGCAACTCCAAGTAGATTTAATTTATACTAACATGGTCACACAAAGCACGATTAAAACTTTTAAAGTTAAAGATATCAAATAAACAGCGCTATTACGAGGATGAAACTCAATTATAGAAGAAACCTGAGTATTTGCAAATATTCAATATTTTGTGTAATAAACTCGTGTAAATCTTAAAAGCTCCATAATACCTTTATTTCCTAATACCGTTAATTTTCATATTACTGTTTATCACCTTATAGAGATCATCATTTTTTAGAATTATTTTAAAATAGAATTTAAGAAATCATCATTTTTGCAATAATTAATACATGAATTTAAAAAAAATGTCCTAGAGACAATTGAGCATCACTCAATTCATGCTTGAAAGTCACTGAGATAAAAAAATATTTTAATGCTAAGAGAGGCGATGAGGTAAGGCGAAAAATATGCGGCACGGGACGAAATGGCGGTCACATTTATTTGCGGCGCGTTATCATCATTTATTAAATAATATTTTTGCCGGGAATTTGTCCGCATATTTTCCATCCCTTTCTTCCCGTAAATTAAAGACACTGCAGCTTATATCAAGGGAAAGTTTAAATTAAATTTACTCCAAAAGGTAATCCTTTAACGTCGGGGGGGCTGTCGCAAGGACGGGTTTGGGGTCCAGTTGACCGGTGACCGCGGTCAATACCTCCATCATGCCACATTTTTGTGTAACCTTTATCACCGACGATTTTTTATCGTTATTTTTGCAAACATTTCAAATCAACGTCATGTGTATAGTTGTTATTTTCAACAGTACAACGAGCTCGTGTATTTGGTCTTGCTCGGTGTACTAAGGGTCAAATATTTCATCTCATACATGAAAATACATACATAAAAACGTCGCAATGAATAAATTTATTTTAATTAAAAAAATACAACTAATTATTTTATTCTCATTTTTGATGATTCCTGCTATCCCTAATGGATTCATAAGAAAAATATTCCTAAATAATATTGTAGCAAACCACATGCTCCGTCTGATTTGATGAGATCTCAAAGATCGTGTTATTCGCATGCAAATAATGGTCCCGGTCCACGAGTCGGCTGCGATGAACGACGGAACACGTTTATGATTTCATTTGTTCGATGATTAAAAGTTTAAATGAAGCAGGTGATCAATAAAATGTCGAACAATCAGCACAACGTATATATTCAATTATCCCACAGTAGAAGTACCAGTAGCAAGTAAGTGAACGTCTGTGGTACGGAGCAAGCAGTTGTTGGTCCATCTTCCATCAATCACCACTTTCCACGTTACAATATTTTACACAAAAAGTAAAAATTCAAACACTTTAACGCGGTTCTTATTGCTTTTAACGATATTTAAGGCGTCTTCTCACTATGCAAATTTAAAAAAACGATTTTTATTTTTTTTTAAATTTTGAAATTACATATCTTCAAAAATGTCATATCGAAATTTCATAAAGATCGGACGACTTTAACTACATTTTTGGGCGACCGTTAGGTGACTACCTGAGAGCACCCGGCTGCATACGAATTGTTCAGACTCATGGTGCAAGTACAAGAAAGTGGTGAAAAACAATCAGATAGAATCTTTTAAACATCCTTCTACTCTAGCTGAAGATGTTCACGAGGTTTTGAAACCAATTTATGAAGATCTTCGGAGGAAATACCCAAAATAACAACGAGTGTTTCAACAGCTGTGTCTGGGCAATTTTTCTGCAACCAAAACTTTAAACGCGTTTATCTCAAAACAAGGTTTTTTGGTGGCTTGTTGTTGAAATTTCGAAAACTATCCGGCCGATTATCATGAAATTTGAATGACATATTTTTCATACTTATGGCTATAGCGCATATCATCAGATTTTTGAAATTTTGATTTTAAGTTATTTTTTTTTACAAAAAACTGCAAAAAAACGCGGTTTTTTTTACTTTTTCGTAAAACGTGCGCCATTTTGTTATTTTCGCAAATATCAAAAATCTGATGATATACGCTATAGCCATTGATATACTGAATCTAAAACTGTTTTATTTTTTTTTACAAATGACCCATCTCGGAGGTACCATCAACAAGCCACGAACATAACATTTCTACACGGGTTTTTCGATGCTACTGTTTTATTATAATAATTGTTCAAAAAAATAAATTTTAAAAAAAATCATTTACTTGAAAGATGTGTTTATTACATAAGATCCATTTTATCTCATAATTTTTAGCGAAAACCCTCGAAAAAAAATCGTGAAAATAGCCTATTTTTGAGGCGCCTAAAGTGAGAAGACGCCTTAATTTATTTAAGAAAATATAAAAATAGATTAATACAACACTAAAAAATTCAAATACGATTTTGAAAATATGCCCGAAGTAACATTAAACATCGAGTGTTTCGTCATTTATCCTGGATCTGATTTTGGTAGCTAGACAACCTGCTGCTGAAAATGCAAGCTCAGCCTACACACTCATTGGAGGTGTCGTCATCAGATATTTAAATGCTAGTTCGAGTTGATGACTGCGTGAGCCCCCATTTTCGTATAACACCATAAATGTTACTGATAAAATTCCTATCTGCTAAGACACAGACTAAAACTCGCAAAATTCCCGATTTCCCGACAAATTATTTATTTCCGTCGCTGCAGATGAATACTTATACACTATAATACTTTGATGGGATTCGTAATTATATTACGGAGGAATACAAAAATTCTGAACCCCGTATCTATTATATTCATATCGATATTCCCATTATTAGAGTCGAGGTGTAGTAAATACATCACCGGTAGGGAAAGGTTAATATAACAATTTGATATGTACTGTATATATGTATACATAGATTAGACAATTACGCAATTATGACTCATTTATCAAATATTTTTTTATTATAAATGAATAAATATGCCAGAGTTTCACTTGTTGCTTCTTAAATTTAGTTTCAACTCTTTAAACGTACATTTCACGATATTGTAGATTAAGCGGTTAACAAAGATATTTATCATCAGCATAACGCTCATCTAGTGAGCTGATTAGTATCTAAATGGACGCAAAAGCTATTAATAATTTGTTGACGGGTTAAATCTGCCCATGGCAAGTGTAGTACATTCAGGATAATATACCGGTATAAGATGATTATTTTTCTCATCTCGAAAGTTTTAATTAAAGTATGGTGCTGTAAAAAGGGATCTTTTATTTTAACGTGCTTTTACGAATCTCCTGAACGCCGAGGGCGAATGAATTTCGTTTGCTTTCGTCGAGTTAATGCTCCCTCAAGTAGTTATCTTAGCCTGTGCAGGAGATTAAGTCCAAGGATGCTTTTCCATGCGTACTGAAACGTCGCAAGGAAGCTCGCTCCCTCGACTGAGTCCACTTTTTATTGTGTTGCACAAAAGTGCAGTCTATCCTCAACCGGATATGAAGTAAATTTGCCTGAAACTTTGGTGTAGTGAGCTGGTGTCGGCGGAATTTATTAAAGCTGTCGCTCAAAATGAATGGGCCACGGTAATGAAACCCCGTCCTCTCTCAAAAACGAGCTGTGAAACTTTGTGTTAAACAATATTGCTGGGGTCCTCGTTTTTCAGTTCTTCAGTAGCCGGTTTTCAGTGTGCTCACCTTGTGCATTCTGTGCAGAGACGGAAATATGTTACCCGGAAATAGCACAAAAGGACATAAAATGCACGTTGTCAAATAAAATATTGCGCTTTGCCTGGCGAGAAATAAATAACGGTCAGCGTTGCAGGCAACGGACAAAGTTTCGCTCTTTCAAAATGAATTATCGCTCGCGAATTTTTCAATTTATCTCACAAAAGATGGCATGGAATTGCCCCTTGCAAGTTTTTCAGCGTCTTAGAACTAGCATTTCATTCGACAGTGCCAATCCATCATTTACTTTTTTTTTTGTTTGGCGTTTTACACAATTTCGAAACCAACAACACTGAGATTGATGGCATTCTCAAAAACCAACAACGTTATACGAATCCTCAACAATCAGTAGAAATATGAAATATAAATAATTGGTAGCTATAAAAGGCAAAAATAGCTGCAATTTTTACTAAGCATAAAAATATATTGGGTTGGAAATTATGAAACGGGCGTTGAACAATTTAAAGTCCTTTATAATATAATTTTTGTTATTGTATTTTTTTCTAATAAAAATAATTAAAATGTCTGATGAATATAGAGGATGTAGGAAAACTTCATATTGTAGAGAATTTAATTTGTTAATAGTGATTGAAGCTTTATGTGATCTTGCAGTAATATTGCGCCTTTCCAATTGAGCAATGCTACTTGTTTTTTCATAAGTTTCTTATGCATGACTTCAATTTTATAGCAATAGGACTCCGCTGTTATGGTTTCGCCTGATTATTGGAAGGAATGATGGATCTCTCCTTTGGCATTTCATTATATGGTAACCGTAATCTTTTTTTGATGAAATTTTGGCTTAGGGGTGTGCCCTGGAGGTGTATTCTTATCTACTCATTTGCTTGATCCTTTTCAATTATCAATACAGTATCCATTTTCCATCATAAGTAATGATTTGGTGTAAAAACGGCAATACATGATTGCCATGAAACAACAAAGATGCACATTTGCATTTTCAATTCATTGTTTATTACACGCAGATGTAATAACACAACCATATGACTAGTTCCAAGTATAGACATAAGTTCACGAATAGTTGTATGTGGATCGGATTCCACAGTCGTCCTTAATTCCTAGTCCCATCAATATGGATCGATGCTCTTCTTTGAGGCTCGTTGACTATCATACTCAAACTGTCAGAACGAAATATTTGGAACCAATATTGAACTTTTTTTTTCATTAGTGGATCCTTCTCCGAATGCATGATTATTTTTTCTCGAAGCTTGAGTTGCGCTATGATTCAATTTGAACTCGTACAAGAAAAGTAGAAGTAAAATGCATTTTGTTTCTATCTGGTTTTGGAGAAAAATAAAATAAAAATTGGATACTAACACGAAAAAATAATTACGAAATGAGTAAGAAGAGTGTCTTTAAAATTTATAAACAAAAATATCAATCAGTCACAGCTGAAGACAGAGCTAGCCCTAAGGCCCGTTTCATAGTTTCCAATCTAATATTATTATAAGATTAAAGTAAGAATATCAATTTTTTTTTTTTTCAGCAACAGTAAGAATTTTTGTTTAAAAAACTTATACTTCACCGTCAATGAACATAATTTTTTATCTAAAAAGCTGATTTGTATAAATAATAAAAAGAGTGAAAGTTGAACGAATTTCATCAATAAATCTACAATATCTTGAAAACAGGCTAAACATATTCAAAAGTACAATACACTCAAACCTCATTTTCTGCAACTTTTTTGTGCGATTTCGAAGTTATGCGGTTTTTTTTAAAGCTTTTTTTTAATTTCATAAAGAGCACGTATCGAGATATTTTGGATAAATTAGAAATAAATCATCAACACTAACCGAAATTTAGAAAAAAAATTATAATTTAGGACTGTGTAAATCGTATTGTATCTGCTATCGCTGAATTATGACCATACCCTTTATTCTGGTTTAGATTTTTGCAAAAAATGATTTCGCTTTTTGCATTTTTTCAATGCTTTGACTTTTAAAAATATATTTTCTAAAGGAATTTTCAATAAAAAATAATTAGTATTTCTCTAGTGGATGTCTGGCAATTGAGATGCCAGATGTCAGACATCCTTAAAATTGTACCAATGTTATAAAACGTCCTTTAAATGCTATTTTTTAATTGCTTTATTGTTTTTAGATTTTTATATTAACCTTTTTTATGCGATTTTTCGGATCTTCGCTTTTTCTATGTAAGTCATAGCTTTCTTTCCGTGGAACACATCTACCGCACAAAAAAAGGTTTAAATGTATGCAAGTAATTTCCTAAAATTAATAAATAACGAAAAAATGGATATTGTATGATTCCAATGAACAAGAAAATTATTAAGTAGTAAAGCAACCCCACTACAGCATAAGGTAGACGATATACACGTCTTTTCATTATATATCATTCATTATTCATTTTTGCCGTATTATAAAGTACAATATTACAACAGCTTTGTTGCAAAATTTTTTATTTTGGTAAATATGCTTGGTCAGAAATCGCAAATGTATATATTTTTGATTTATAGCAAAGAATTAAATATTTATTTATAATTTATTTATGTGGTTATTAAAGTATTAATAATCAATGAAACCTAAATAGTTTAAATACGTGAGCGAGCAAGCAATATTATATAATTTCAACCACTGATTAGTAATGTTTTAATCCTAAGCCATTTGTATGTACTAACGGACAAACAACTGATTATATGATCCGGTGTTCACAGAATACACTGTTATAATGAGAAATTTAAATTTCATTAAAAAAGATAATAATTAAGATTGTTTGCAAACCCTAATCCAAGTACACTTTTGTATAGCACACAAGGCGTTTTCTGAACAAAATACAGAAATGCATGTCCAGAATTACAGGGAGTGACAGCACAAGCTACGGATGGATAAGGAGAAGCAGACAAATGTGTACGATATTATCATCGGGATTAAGGTATTAGAGGAGCCGTCTCCAGGATACGTGGGAACGGACGCCGAATGGAAGAATGGAAAAACATTGGAAATCGGACGCTCAGCAACACATGTCAGAAGATGAGGGGAGAACTAACGAGGAAACGGCAAAGTGAATAACACGTAGCAATTTTATAAGGAACCGAATACATCGAAGAGCCGCTTCAAACTGACGAGCAAGCAAAATTGCTTCCTGACAACTGGAAAAGGCTGACAATTTTATCCCTCATTCCCGTTGATAAGGCCGAAGGAATATCCTCAATGACGAAGGCAGTATACGAAGCAAGTGTTATAGATATGTTTTTTTTTCTATTTATCTAGATACCCCCGTCAGATAGTGTGATGGCATTCATGATGGTTGTACGAGTATATCCTTTAATCTATTGTAACCGCTTCTCTTACATTTCCTTCAAGATTTACCAAAATTAAGCTATTTACTGACAAAAAAACTGCTTAATATTTTTTGATCAATTGAAATTGAAATTTTCATAATTAAATAGTAAATATTAAATATCCAATATGCTTCATAATATAAATATTTCATATATTTTCAGAAATTTTGACACAATAAATTTAAAAAATATTTAAAACTAACATGATTTAACACAATATCACTTGAAACAAAGATCCATCCATTCTCTGTTTTGAAATTTATTTTTTTCCTTAAGTTAATATTTTCGTACAAAATTTTAAGCATAACTAGCGAAAAAAAGCAATGTTAAAAAGCCATTTGCTTTAAGGATATCGTTCGCATCTATTTCTCTTTTTTGTCCCATTTTTGTAAACTTATAATTAAAAAACAGTAAACATAAAAATATATGTTTACTGTTTGCATCCATTATATCCCCAGCCCATAATAATAAACCCATCCTATAAAAAACAATGATATGAAAAAGAAAGAAACGGAAAAGGCCAGTTCTCATTTTCAGCCCGGTTAACAGACTGAAGCTCGCTGAACAAAAGCTCGTACCTTTAATTTTTGCAAATGTTATTTTTCTGCGGTGCTTTCCAGGTTATAAATTAATTGTCGGGAATGGCTTCCATTCCAGTTTAGTCTTGTGCATCCCTGCAATGGGTAATGTTAGAGACGAAATTTATCTCGACGAAGCTATGCATCGATGATGAAGCTTTCATCATCAATTTTATTTAGTTTTTAGTCAGGATTCATGAAGGCTCGACTTTGTACTAATTGGCCATTAAAATGCCGTTTAAAGGTATTACTCGTAATGGCTGAAGATCGTTTAGAGAAGACCCTTAAATTTTACGTAAATTATATTTGGACCCACCCCTTTTGCATTAATGTTGTTATATAAATAGCGTGATTTTAAATGCCAACAATAATTATATATTTATTCCCATCTGCATTCATAGATCATTTGCATGCCTTCACATCCAGAATGTGGTCATTTTTAATTGATCTCTCTTATGTTTCATACCCAATATCCTGCGAGTATTTAAAGCATCGTTACTTATAGGGAATGAATACAAAATTTCATTTTGTTTTTAAGCACCCAATGAAAACTCGAATGGACTTAATTAAATGTAATTAATTCAAGCGAATGACGAATCGGGAAAATCTTCAAGTCAACCCCCCAATTTCAAATCATTACTTTCCCTTAACGTCTCGTAAGAAATCAAACTGCCATCAAAATTTATTGTTGCTGAAAGACCAATAAATCTTCCTACTCTTGCTTGAATTTATTTCTGTCGTTTGACAATACAGCTACATTCCTCTTACAATGAATGAACGAATAAAGACCATTGTAAACAACCATTAATATGGTAAAAATATATTGTGGAAATTATTCGCCTATATCGGTCACAAAATGTCCATCCTGGAGCTTTCATGGTCGAAAGGATCTTTTCAATAAATATTAATCAAATACCATAGTAAAATATATGGGAAAAATGTCAGTATGATGGGGATAAATCGTCTTTGTTGTCCTTTAACGGAAACCTTTACATGGACGAAATCTTACGAATATATTATGATATGGAATATTTCATACTAATATAACATTAACGCATGTTGTCAATTTTTTTTAAATATATACCGATACAATGCGATGTATAAGCGCTTCTTTCCAAATACACTCAAAGCTCTTTTTGTGCGATTTCGAAGTTATGCGATTTTTTTAAAATTTTAATTACATAAAGAGTACTCATCGAGATATTTTGGATAAAATAGGAAATAAATCATCAACAGTGACCGGAATTTGGAAAAAAATTGATTACATTCTTTCAGATAAATTCAATTCAAATATATAATCAAACACGTCGCTTTACGGCAACCTGCAAGTTAGTATAATATTATATTATGTTTTTGACATGATACTAAAAGACATATTGGAACTCCACGTGGTCGCCTATGTGCTCAAATTATCCATGCAAAAGGGCTGTCAATTTTTGGATAATAAGAGGTCGTTGACTCGAGTCTAATTAGGTTTTTCTAATATTTTCTGGTTATATATTAATATCTTTTGCAAATAATGTTATTGTATCGCCATTGTACCACAATTTTAGGAGACATAATTTATATTTTGAAATAAATCGTGAGTTATTAAATCTACCCTTGCAGTCCTCTCATTTGCTCTAACAAAGATAAGTTTAGGAACGTACGACTTTAACCCCCAAAGCAACGTATTCTCAACCCCATAACGTTTTTTGTGCATCATCCCTTCTATTCGTTCTTTTTTTACGACTTATTTTAATGAATATTTGCTTCGTGTGTACTTTTTGTCATATGTCATATGTCTATCTTGCTATATTAAAGTTCGGGGACTCTTGAACGTTACTTGTCTGGATGATTATTAAATTTTTAATGAAAATTTAATATTGCTCTGAGCCGCTTTTATATTGTACTCTGGAAGATTACGTTTTCTCTTGGAGGTTTAACAACTTTTTTTACAGCAAAAATCTAAGCTCGCTAAATATCGTATGTTAATAGCAAGAAGCACAATATAAAATATGTTTAGCCTTTTTTAATATTACTTTAATTTCGTGAAGTTTTTCTACATGGCCGTGCTTAAATTCTTAGATCAGCGTCTGAAGAAGTTTTACCTGCTAAAAAATGCTATTCCACCGCAGCGTCGTATAATTGTTCTTTCCTCCGAAATTCATTAAGGGCAACTTTGCGATTTTGATCTTCAGCTGCGGTCCTCTACGCCGTAGACAAACTTTTATTATTACAGATTTCGTTCTGGATAGGGAACATGATAAAAGGCTCTTGTCAAAAACTAGATCTATAAACTATGTAATTTCAGCCTTTGTCTGAATTCATTTAAAACCGGTTTAAATGTAATAGTCGCTCGCCGCTCTTATTTCGGACATTGTGCTTGGCTAGTGGAACTGAATATTGGTAGTCTGATCCTGACAGTTATGCATACTGGCAATTGGAAATTTCCTAGATGGTATGAGGCCATGAAAACCATTGTTCGCTGGCGAAGAATGCAAAGAGGATAATATTACCCTATGTAATTACAAAAGAAATATTTAGAGACAGTATTCATTTACCATACAAAAAATGTCTATTATATTCTGTATAAATCATTCAATGCACAATACAAGTGTTCAACACAATTATCATCTAAAATGTTATTAACAGCTCGGAAAATAATATTTATTTCAGTTGATATGGACCTCTATAACTATATTCGCTCAAATAAATGCTTGTTCGATAACTTCTCATACGAGATAATATTAGGGATCGCCACAATAACATGAAAATGAGACGAGATAAATTCGAGAAATTCCTGCCGAAATCTGGACGCTTGGAAACAGTGGCGTAACCACTAATTGGCGAGCTTAGGCGATGCCTAGGGACAGTAACTGTCTAATCTATATATAGAATGCATATATGTTTTTCAAATTGTTATATTAACCTTTCCCTACCGGTGATGTATTTACTACACTTCGACTCTAATAATGGTAATATCAATATGATATATAATAGATACGGGGTTCAGATTTTTTGTATTCTTCCAGAATATAATTACGAATCCCATCAAAGTACTATGGTATATAAGTATTCATCTGCAGCGACGGAAATAAATAGTTTGTCGGGAAATCGGGAATTTTGCGAGTTTTAGTCTGTGTCTCAACAGAAAGGAATTTTATCAATCACATTGATGGTGTTATACGAAAAAGAGGGCTCACGTGGTCATCAACTCGAACTAGCATTTAAATATCTTTTTAAATAAATATCTTGTTCTTGAGATCTTAAAGATGAATGATAATATTATTTTTTAATCTTATCTTCCAGTATAATTGATATTTATTAAATTGTTAAGCAAATATTTAATTCAAGATCAGGCACTTTTCAGTCAAATATAAGATAATCGCACTCTCATATTTGAATTACATTGTTGCGAATGTCTATTTTATATCCTTAATGATTTGCAATATGCATACTATTAATGGAGCAGTGAAGCTGGTAACACTTGATCTAGCGATCCTTATGAAATATTTGGAAAGTATTATTTTTATAACAATTACATGACTTGTTACGTATTAAATAAATTTATCGTTAAGTTTGATAACCTAGCTGACCCTGATTTCTTAGAACTGAAAACGTTGGAACAAAGGTCGTAAATAAAGTCACATTAGATTGCTTAACAGTGACTGGATTATCAATAATAATTAGAAATATCGCATGATGAAATTAATAGTAATTTCACCACTAATTCGTAGATCTTCTCCTACTTATATTCAAATAATCTTAGCCTAAATACATGTGAAAGGCAATACAAATTCGTATCCCTTCGTCTATGAAGATCGCCTATGTCGAATAAAATGTATGGCACCATAAGAAGATTAATTCGGCCTTATATGCAAATATTTTTTTGAGTTTTTGATATGGTACAAATATACGTATGCATTTGATATTTTTAAACATTAAATTTAATAGACGGCTTTAGATCGAGTCGTAATTCAGAGATGTGGCGTAGATAGGAGCCTTTTGGTTATCGATTGCTTTCGATGGCTCAATTGGGACTCGTCAGTGCTTCGAGTTGAAGATGATTAATGCATAGTCTATTATACTTACACGTGTTGTTAGCGGGCCTCCTTCAGAACTTTTGGAATATTTATTCATCAATCCGGAGGGTAATTGCAATATTCAGGAGGAGCTGGCAAACAACGCTTTTCTAATTCAGCAATCTCATCCGATCTGCGTGGGAGGAGGCGGCCATTTCATGCACTCTGTTGGGCAGTATATATCGTGACAATAAAGATGAATATTTAAATTGGTCTTGACGTTGGCCAGACGTTTGCCAAGTTCAGCAGAGTTCAGCACACAGCGGATATGCTATGATAAACTGGAGGCAAACTCGGCTTTCCTTTGCGAATTCGAACTTACATTACGCTTTAATGGAAAGCTCGCAAATTATACATTTGCGTCAGAAATTTAGCTAACAATTTAAAATCGCATATTCTTCGTTTGAGTATCTCATGATTGCTGCAGAAAATTAATGAAGGACTGTAATAGTCTACACGTCAGATCGGTTATTAAACTTTACGTAAAGTGACAAACTGTTAACGAATTTAATACATCCAGTTTTTCGCAGGAAATTAATACACGTCATGAAAATATTCATGTAATCCTTCATAATTTTTGGCACTTCAACGTTCCATTAATTATTTTTAAGCACTTAAATAAATGTTTGACGAAAATTTATTTAAAAATTATATGTATTTTAATATTTCGCCCCTTTACGAGACTAGTTAAATTTGATGTAAAATTACATTGTTCAATTCTGAATTGATTGCCATTAATTTACAAATAGTATATATACAATAGTTAAAATAAAGCTATTGATTAACATTAATATAACTTTTGTACAAGCATTATGAAATATACAGGGTGTTTTGTACTTGGACATAGAAATCCAGTGGTGTCAGGTCTGGAGACCGTGCGAGCCACGGAATAGGGCCACAAAAAGAATTAATTTACACGACAAAGTTGTCCACAAAATAAATTCTAATTGAAGGCATAAACACCGCCTTTGCTAAAGTAAAAGAGGTTACTTCAGACAACTACAGTTAAAATAAGAAAAAGGTGTCGTACGTGTATACAAAGTAGAGATGGCCAATTTGGACAAGTTTTATAAATAAATTTAATAAAAGATCTTAAGCATAAAAAGTATATAGGGCCTATGTGCAAAACATAGCAAAAGGCCCCCCTAACACAAAAAAAAATGTTGGTGCAAAACACCATGTATAATTTTAAAAAAGCATCACTTTTGACATTTCGAAAAATCGCTGTTAAATATATTAATTAATACGACGAACACAATCTATTAATACTCGAAAAACAGTAGTAAGTAGTGTGCTCTTTTTTATTCAAGCATCATCTCATTGCATCGCTCATACTTTATAGGTATCTTCCAGCTTAAATGTTTAAAATCTGCTATTATATCAATAAACAAAATTTCCACGTTTATTTTCGAGGAGTTTCAATTAGAGCAGCGAGTGGTTATGTGAAAACTAAGAGCTACTCAAGGCACTTGGGATACTTTAAGCTATTACAATCAGTGTTTGAAACACAAGCATTTAAGCTATGGCATGAAAATTAATCATCAAAATTTTATCAATAACTTGGAAACAGTGGCGTAACTATTAATTGGCGAGCTTAGGCGATGCGTAGGGGCAGTAACTGTCTGATTTATGTATACATATATACAGCACATATATATTTTTCAAATTGTTATATTTAACCTTTCCCTATCGGTGATGTATTTACTACACTTCCACTCTAATAATGGGAATATCGATATGAATATAATAGATACGGGGTTCAGAATTTTTGTATTCCTCCGTAATATAATTACGAATCACATCAAAGTATTATAGTATATAAGTATTCATCTGCAGCGACGGAAATAAATAATTTGTCGGGAAATCGGGAATTTTGCGAGTTTTAGTCTGTGTCTTAGCAGATAGGAATTTTATCAGTCACATTGATGGTATTATACGAAAATGGAGGCTCAAGCGGTCATCAACTCGAACTAGCATTTAAATATCTGATGATGATACCTCCAACGAGAGTGGATGCTGAGCATGCATTTTCAGCAGCAGGTTGTCTGGCTACCAAAATCAGATCCAGACAAAATGACGAAACACTCGATGCTTTAATGTTACTTCAGGCATATTTTCAAAATAATATTTGAATTTTTTAGTGTTGTATTTATCTATTTTTGAACTGTATTTTTGTCTATTGCTTAAATAATTATTGGGATTGGATTCTCTAACTACACTATTATAATTTTTTCAATTATCGAAGGGTTGATCAAAAAACTTACAACCAAAATATATATCTACACAACTGCAATAATAATTACAGTACCAAATATATCAGGAATTAATATCAAATATCATTTACGTACGCGGATCTGAGACGAAAATTTTACCCCATAATGCATATTTACATTCAAAAAAGTTTGAGAAGCCCAGACACACAACGTCTAACGTTTATTCCACGCATTCCGAATCATAGTATACGCACGAAAGGTCCTAATTTTAATTTTATCTTCCTCCACGAACGGGATAAAACCCGCTTGCTTTGCATATCTCATTTATTTACTCATTTTACACAACCCTATACCCAAAAGTTTTTAATATATATTAGAAGTGTGTTCGCATAAACGGCGCCATTAAATTATAATAATATATCTGGCTTTCTATCTGCGTTCGCACAGAGGCGACAATTTATATTCGTGTCTCAGAAAACGTGAAACTTTTTGCGATATGAGTTTAATAATCAAATGGGAGGAAATTTCAGAACTATGGTTGGTTACCACCGTCATCAATTTGTGGATTCTGCGGTCACTTCTCACCTGTCAAGTCGATCGGGTGGCTCTTTGGGCCCCTACTTTCGCCCCCTCATCACTCTTCTGACATTATTGCAAACCAAAAGACACCGACGACTTCTTGTGTACATAATAGCCCAGTTATTCAATATTACCAACCGCAATCACGTCCCACACCTTTCAAAATACATTTTTAAAGCTTATATTACCCCATCTTCCAGTTTGTTCTTCCCTTTGTTCATTGTTGCTTGGCATACTAAGTTTATTGTTTGAAATTAATTTCATCTAAATTTCTTCAAATTCTTGATAAAAAATTCAATATGTGCTTAATCGTCGTTTTATGCGAAACTTCTTCTAATTATGTTAAAAATTTACGTACGAATCCCTAATGGCTATTTAAATCATATTTTTAATATCAAAATATAAAATTAAATAGTCTTATTGAGATTAAGAATTGAAGAAAAGACGCTGAAAGGTGGATGAAGTTGATAAAAAAAGTTTTAAAAAAATGTATTCTCCAAGCAAGCGCGCTTGAATTTTACCATTTTTCCATATAGACAACACAGTAACAAAACCATTTAGATAGGATTTCATTGGATATATTTGAAATTGTTTAACTTGTTGAAGAACATCTATTATAAACACCGATAAACTTTAATCAGAGCAAATAAGAAACGCTGAAAATTTTCATCACTTATTATTCATCGTATCCCGAGGAGAATTTCAGTATGATTTACAATCTCATTCATCGCAAATTAGGTGTTTTATATTTGTGTACGTATTTGCCTTTTATCTTACGCAAGCGTGTATTATGGTGAGGGTGAACTGCGCGGGGGTGGATTATTTTTAGCCGTTTTGTTGGGCTATATAAAATTAGACTTAAAGCGGTTCGCCGCTAAACACTTTGTTTATTAATCATGATTTATGCAAGACTTGATACGTGTACAAATTGGGTATTTTTTAGTGCAATTATATGGTGTTTTTATTCTACTTTGGTGTCGTTGGGTCGGCGTCTAAAACTGAGAGCCACAACTTGCGACTATCCCGGCGAGAGAATTAATTCAATCCATTTCTCACTTGTCACAAATACAACTCGGAGGATGTTATTTTACAGAGAAACCTATCCAATTCATACTAATGCCTCTATATAATCACAACACATCGATTTATCAATGGAGCAGTAATTTTTTACCGCGATCCGATACTGGCCGAGTATATTTCTTAATTTACTCCTCGTTACGTGCAAATATTTCTTCTTCGGTGGCATTATTAATTTGACCACTTTTGGTAATTTTGATATATTCTTTGACGACCTTATAAAAGAGGACATCATTATTATTTGTTCAGTCGATGACATCTTGATATAATGGTTTTCTTTCTTATCAACCCCTTTCATACATTTGTTTGTGCATCATTTTTCTTTCATTGTCCTATTCAAACAATAGAGGCTCCCCCATACAAACGTCTCATAATCGATTTTCTTATCTGCAATCTTATTTCGAAACACTTCTTCAAACAGCACCGAATCAATAAAAACTTTTGGACATTTGGGTGAATTTCTATTATATTAGAGAGATTTATACTTAATCATTTTTTTTACTTGCCATACAATGTATACATCATCTTCGTTCATATTTTTCCACCACTAGGATAATTTTTCATTCCTCTTTTTTTACTATTTGGCTTTAGAGGGTGGGTTTTAATGAGTGTTTTAAGAACCTAAAATAATTATAATCAGAGGCTATGATATTCGACAAATAAGGTGAATAAGAGCTTGAAATTGAAATTACTCTAGCAAATCTTAAAATGCATTTATAATTCATAGTTCTATAATAATGCAGATAAAATAGTTATAAATATTTTTTTTTACTTAAATCATCACGATCACTTTAAAAATATTTTAAGCAATTCATAAAATATTTAATCACATTAAAATATTACACCGTACTTGTCAATGATACAACATGTGTATCATGCATACACCGACCATCAACTAAACTTATTTTGCAACATCCATAATTTTAAATATCAGTTTGCCAACTTTCAACTGGGGGGGGGGGGGGGGTTAACCATCCCCACATAGTAGCGCTATTAACAGCGACATCTTTCGTCTCTCTTCAGGTGCAATGTGTTATTTTAACAGCGCCATCTCTTGTGGCCCTACGGAGACATTGCATCTGCGCAGGAGGTGGGAGTCGGATGAGTCGTCGGTTAGCCTTGGCTGAGGGAGGTCGTCCCTATTGCAGCCATACATTTCTATTCGACGCCCGTCTATTCCCATCAATTTGTCCAGCAACATCACGGCCCAATAGAAGAACGGACCCGTACGTTAACGCGACCATTCTGACGAGCACTTGGGGGCGGAGAACCGCCCGAGGACTCTGCCCCCGAGAGCGCCCCCTCCTCAACGTTACAGTATCGTTCAAAGTAATGACAATAAGAATCATCAGACTTGATCTGATTTCCTAAACCTAAAACAATCATGTAGGGTCGCCTATGGATAGTTGCTCTTTATCAATTATTAAAATGAAATGTTAAAATATATTGTTAATTTTGCTACTCTCTCGCTTCTATTCAAATAATCCTATCCTAACTTAACCATATTTGGAAGACAATGGGAAACCACTACATGAAATATTTTCTCCCTAAAAAGGTCTGTGATGGAGATTCGGCATTTTAAGAAGAATTATTCGATTTAAAGAAAAAGTTTGTATCTTACATTTTAAGGTATATGTTTAAACCCAGACGAATGAAAATAAGACTGATGTTCTCGTCGTTAAATTTAAGGATTTGTTTACCGAAAGCTATGATTTCTCAACCCCAAAAAGCAATTGTGATATTTAATACAATGGCTGGCCAACAAATCAATGATATTTGTGCCCTAGCTACGCAAGGGATGTTTACTCAGTATATTAAGCAAGATAAAGTGGTGTAAATACGTCGACCAAAATGTTTAAAGAAAACACTGAGAATTCCGCAAGGAGCCATTAGAAACAGCTATCTCTATTGGAGGTTAGCCATAGATAAACTGAATCCACCCCTACGAACTGCTCAGAGTTATTGACGAGAGGATTTAATCCAAACTTATTTTTTCGCCACAACCAAACTTAAATTTACGTTTATTTCTCACGGAAAAAATAAACAATACGAATTCATAGCACAAATTACATAGGGCGAGGGCCCATTTGTCTGCCCATATATTATTTGGAAAGGAAAAATCGGACACGCGTTTCATAGTCCTTAATTTATGTAAGTGGTGGCAATTTAATCAAATTATGATAAAAGTCAGTTCAATTATTATAATAGCTAAACGACACGTGTACTTTGTCCGTCAAACGTACATATTAAAATACACTTATTCCGTATTCTATGCCGAGGAAATTGGATTATTATTGTGCGAGTCGATACGGAATCGTATTGAATTGATATTGAGGCACATTGAAAAAGTGGCGTGATGATGATTAATGTCAACATGTATTTTAAGCTAACACAAATTGAAATAAACATTAACCATCTATAGACGGGCAATCATCATATCGTTCAATGTAATAGTGTATAAATAAAAATAATGGGAAATATGATTTATTGAAGGCCTACCACGTTACGCACACGCAACTCGATGTTAACGAATGGAAGGTTACATTGTAAATATATTTTTAAAAAATCAATGGAAAATATTAATTTCACGGCACTCAATGTCACATAAAAATCGCCACATAAAAATCTCTTATCCCTTGAATAACTTCCTATGGAGATCGCTAATATTGAATAACGTACATAGTACAGAAAGCAGCGACATTATTTGTGTAATTATTCCTACAAATCTACAAAGTTTGTGGCTGCACTATGATGATGATAAATAAAAATTGTATCTCTGATCCATTTTTATATAGGTTTTATTCAAATATCAAAGAGTCATTAGGCTCCTAAAAAAATTTCAAGATCAAGATTATCAGTTTTCAATTGCTTAAATATGACCAAAGATCCATAAAAGCGCGCAATTAAGATATTTAAATACGTATCTGACTACTGAGTATGAATGCTGCCTACACTTTACTTTATTTAGATTCGTTCCCATCAAATATAAATTCATAAACAATTATTTTATCTATTTGATTTCTTATGTAGATAAGGTGTTACTTCGACCATTATTAATATTTGAAGCAACTATGATATCTATTTCATGTAAATTATGTTCAAAAGTTATGTTTGAGTCAAAAGATGTTTTTTCCCAGATTTTCCCCCTGATATTGAAAACACATTTATCAAATTTGCCCAAAGAAAATGATACAAAAAAGTGTCGTGCACGCATAATTATAATAACGTATATGTTTGGCTTTGTGGCGCAGAGTAAACACTTTTTTTACGATTTCGCGAAAATGCTTACATTTTGAAACGTTCGTCTTGTGTACATAGAAAATATGTTAAAAAACGGGGTCAGGCACATTTATCGTTTTGGCTAACGTTGCAAAGAGCCGCAGTACCTAAGTTGGGCTGTAGATAAGGTCGAAACTGGTTGTGCCACGTCAGTTTATATACAGACGGATAAAGCTGAGTCCTGGGGCCATCCTCGTGAGGCTGAAGTCCTCCGCAGGACTCGTGGGGCATAAGACCAGACTGAGGATGAAGTTTCTTCACTGAGACAAAAGCTCGCACAGTTGAGCCTCTTTGGCGTGTTTCACAATTATAATACGTATTTTTTTTATATTTCAATGAAATAAAAATATTTTTTAAAACTCTTTCTAATGGCAATATACATCATTGTATGTTTTAAATTATTTTATTTTACATCGTAATCATGCTCATTTAATTCTAATACATTAAATACGAAGTTGAGAAAAAATTCAATTGGCGTGCATGTCTCTCAAGTGCGACGTTCGGATTTATCCCACACCACGTTCTATTTTATATAAAGCAATATTGACATTTCAAATAACTTGTTTATCATACATTTTAATAATGCATTTGATTTAGTTTCGAATTTATAATAATCATATATATACTATCTTAGAAGTTGAATACAAAATAATATCAAACCTAGTATATAAAGTTTCTGGTTAAGTTTGAGCATTACTATATACACACAACTGGTAATTATCGACAAACGACACTATTATATTTTATATAAATTTAAACTTTTTTTGTGCGGTTCGCGAAAAGTCGCACAAAAAAAACTATGACTTACATAGAAAAGTAAAAATGCATTCCATGGATTTTAAAAACCGCATAACTTGAAAACACCTATATAAAATATATCGAAAATCGCATAAAAAAAAGATAATAAAAAAAACGGGAAAACAATAAGGAAATTAAAAAATAACACTTTTGGTAACATTTAAAGGACGTCTTGCATCATTGGTAAAATTTTAAGTATATCTGGCATCTGGCATCATAAATGCCAAAACATCCACTAGAGAAATACTAATTATTTTAATTACAAACTATCATCGCCGTATGACAATTTTCGTTGCGATTTTCGATATGACTCAAAATCGCTCTCTTCTTCGGAAGAAATAGTATACCCAGTGTCAATATCATCATTGTTCTGTGTAGTTTTTTTTATTTTTAACAATATAATTCATTATTAGTAAAGATGTCATTATAGTCCCTAACTCAAAAAAATATCAGTCAAGTCATATTTTGGCCTTATTTCATCAGTTTTAATTATTTTCAAACAGTTAAAAAATAAATTTTGAGATAAATCTGGTAGGAATAATAGAGGGTTATATAGAAAAGAGTCGTACCCAGTTTTAAGTTAATTAATTAATTAAAACTTGAGATATATGATGTCAACCGTGTTGTCGCGTCACTAAAATAGCTATAACTCCGTAAGTGGTTAGAATTTTGGAAATTCCTTTAGAGAATTAATTTTTGAAAGTCGAAACATTGGAATAATGCAAATGCAATTTTTTTCAAAAATCTAAACCAAAATAAAGGGCGTGGTCGTAATTGCAATGTGATTTACACAGTCCCAAATTTTTTTTTTTTTTCCAAATTTCGGTTAATGTTGATGATTTATTTCTTATTTTGTCTAAAATATCTCAATACGTACTTTTTATGAAATTAAATAAAATGCTTTAAAAAAACCGCATAACTTCGAAATCGCACAAAAAAAGGTTTGAGTGTATACATCTTGTTGACTTATCCTACAATTTTGCAAGCCTTCTCTATCTTATAATACCATATCCATTATGGAACAAATGATTTACAGGAATTAAAGATTTTAATATGATGATTTCAAATTTGTCGATACGGTGAAAATTTCATCTCTAACTGCATTTAAATCCAAATTTTTATTTTAGAAATTCAGGAATTCACCAACTATAACAATACTCGGTAATTATAATAAATCCGCCATTATATTAACGATTCCATTATATTCTACTTATAGTTACATGTGGACCAAATCTGTCGACGATGATTTCGAAATGAATTCCTATTAATCCGAAATTAATAATTCATATTTATATTTATTATTAGAGGCGCTTAGGGTATGTAAATATCATTACCTATTAATAGTAGAAAGTCAGACAAAATTGATTTATATCTCTCATAAATCATTTGAGTATACTTTTTTCATTGGAATTTTGAATAGTTTCACCATAAAAAAAATTCAATACAAGCGTGTGTAGCTATGAAATCAAAATTTTCGCTAAAGTCTTTACGATCCAAAAAACTTTCCTCAGTATCCCAAAGGATAAATCCGTTACATGAAGAAAGTCGGAGGTGTCATCGGAGTGATGTACCATAAAAAGTTGAATTTATAGAGGAATGTGTTGCGTATGGCAAGCATCACTGCGAATGTTTGCCTTTGGAACTTGACAGAGGAACTACCAAGTGTAATCCAATCAGTGGAGCGTCCGTCCAGCAGAGCTCGTAAAGCGGCACCTAACGAAGGGCGGCGCCCTAAGCCCCCCGTCCACCCACCCGGGAATCAGGCCTACTATCTTCAACGTACGCTCTAATACTCCCATATATCTACAGATTAAAGATACCGACAAACAATTTGGAAAATCTAATTTATTTTGAATGGAGAATTTATCTCGTATCTTTAGCCAGGGCGTTAGCTTACATCATCTAACATAATTAAAATACCAATCATTAATGGCCAATGTATAATTTTTAATCAAGCCAGATATTAGGCCATTAATCTATCAGATATATCCCAATGATATTTAATTAAATTCATGACAAAATTTAATTATATTTTGGTCGTCCCAATTTGAAACGTTTTGTCGTATCGATTTTCCAAAGGGATGTTTACTGGTATCCCCACGAATTAAATTAAGCACATCGGTGATTGTACACAAGTTAGAAGATTGCTCGCAGAGATATATAAGAGATCAATCAAGATCAAGAAAGTTAAGGTCATCAGTATTCTGTTTATACGGCGGAGCTGTTGTTCGAGGAATTAAGATAAGTGAGAAGAAAATTACGGTGGACGATACAAACACCCACATAAATATATATATACATATATGTTATTTTAGTACGGATTGGACAGCAAAAGCACTTAAACGTACTATTCAAATTTGACTTGTTAACATTGATAATCCATTATATTAAAGCAATGGAAAACTTGTAGAACATTGCTGGAAAACGCAAAGATTATTGATATATTATTGCGTCTGTCTCAGATTATTGATGATGAATTATTAATAATAAAATTGCAAAAAAATCATTTATTTACGTGACCATACGATAATATTTTTATAAATAGCAAAAATCAATATTCATAAAAGAAAAAATATTACTCAATCTTGGTCACTACATTTAAAAACAACCAAATATAATATTATTAGAGTTGGATTTATCGAGATATTTGTAAAATAATTTTGTTATACAATTCCAAATTTAGTAATTTGATATAGTTGGCTATCAAAAGCTATTGATAGAATACATGGGTGACATTTTGGCGTCATCTGGGTGAGCCAAAGCGAGAGATTTCATATCATAAAAGTCTACTACTAAAACTATTTTGTATGATTTGATTGAATTAAACTATTTTTTCTATTGTATCAACGTAAAATTCGAACACCTTATAAAGTATAGTCCATCACGACTTTGACACAGTTGGAAGCCTTGCGTGTTATAGTATTCCCGTGAATGATTCCTTTGGGAATGATATAGTCTCAATAGAACAATCCAAGACGGTAATATCCCAGGTGAGATCCCAGACTAATAGCGATCCAAGTCTTGACAAAGAGTTAGTAGCTACTGTTGGTTGGATTTTAAAAAACAGGGAGCACTTTGTACATTATTTAAACATGGATGCCCACTTTTCGAAGCTGAAATAATAACATTGGATTTGATGATACTCAGTTTACATAGTAATATATAAATCAATATTTTTCATATTTAAATACAATAATTCATGTGACACTAACAGATGGCTTCATCAGATTCGCTGTTTAGGTCGTTTATTGCATTTTTAGCTATACATAAATAGAAATTGCCAATAATTATATTTGTATTACCATTGCATTAATCATATTAATAAAATGGAATCCACCGAAAAGGGAATATAAATCGATTCGATATTTAAAAAAAAATCTAGTTTTAAATACTTTAATTTTATATGTAAAATATTTTACTATGTATATTTAAGTGTATTATCTCGGTGGAGGATCCTGATCCAGTCAAATCAGTTTTGGATCCAAAGTGACACTGCGTAAGTAATCCCCAATGTCAAAGTCATCCCTGCTTAGACAAGAAAATTCTACAAAGGCTGAGGGAAAATGCAACGAAAATCTTGTCGAGCCGTTCTTTTAATTTTCACGATATTTCACCACTTTGGGCGTGGATTCATCCCTAATAAGGCAATTACGTACTTTTAAAGTCTCAATTCGGATGCATTAAATGCGTGAATCTTTTAATCCTCTAATCCACGGGGTGCTGCCGAACCGAGGACCCAGAGTTTCGCGAAATTGTTCAATTGTGCACGCCCAACTTTTAATTAAATTTTGCTTCCCTATTAAAAAATATTTTTTCTCATTTCCACACGACGAAAATGTGTGCAATATTTCTCCTCCGCTTTTTAATATCGAACAACATAAAAATTTCACTAATCTTCTCTCCATAACCATAAGCCGCGCCCGAGGACTCGGCACAATATTAATAATATCCGAAGGCTTACTGCGATATCGATTATCTTCATATCTATCGGATGGACCTAAAACTTTGTCAGTAACGATAATTTAGTTCTAGTAATTAAACAATGTCACGGAGTTCAAAAAGTTCATTAGAGTTTCGCCCTTGGACATCTCTGAAATCGTGCTTCTGAATTTAAAGTCTAGACTATAAGCTTCTCGTTACTATAATAACATAATATAGAACCCCTTTTTATGCAAAAGTCTATTAAATTTAAAATATTGTGGATGTTGTATCCAAATTTAAATTTTCAAAGTGTAAAACGATTCGCAATAAAGTATGATAATATCGCAACAATAAAATTTTGCATTACGCATGCACTACGTATTACTTTCATTATGCTCAATTCTACGGACATAATGAGCTAGTTTTTGTACTATTTATATTAAAAAAAATGTTCAAACATCATAAATATTAGTATTTATGATCAATCTTAGTTCAGATTTAGCTTGATATAACAAAGACAGACAGAGCTTTAAATGATTTATCTTACAAAAAATCATTTTTAAGCGATCTTATTTTTCTCCATATCGACGCAATTTTATATTTTCTTCGACATGAAACTGTTATGTTCTTAGGATTCACGACAAAATTAAATATTTTGACTAATAAATAAGTGTTTTCTTATGAAAACAAACTCTTAAATTATCGGAACGGAATATTGATGGCCGTACAAAGCGTGGGTCGTCTTCTATCGCGGTTAAAATAATCTACTAAGGCTTTTTGTTCACTCGAACGACTTTGAACAAATAAATTGTCACTAAAAGCTGCTTTAATCGTGTTATACTATCCTTGATGTATTTTAAAACAAGCATTTTTTTAAATTTATTGTTCATTATTTCACGTCAAACAGGATTAAATATTTCCGATATAAAATTTCCACTCTTGTTAAAACAATATGAAACAATTAAATTTTAATGCCATTTTAATGCGGTTTTATCGAAGACATCAAATAAACATATTACCTATAAAAATTGTACATCTCTCAACATCGGAAAATTCCGACAAGGCATCGTCTTTTGTTAAAACTTTGAATTACAATGAAGCAACCATTAGAACGATACAAAAACATGGGAAAAAAGTAATATCTACAATTTTAGCAGAATCGTACATCAGTACAAAATATATTGCTCATACACGCCCAGTAATAATAGAAAATATGGCGAAAACTCTCATGATTTGGATAGAAAAGACTACAATGACAAAAACATACTTTCGGATGGAAATATTTTTAAGCAAAAATCTTCATAAATGTATAAATTAATGAATTTTAAAATGCAAAAAGTAGTTTAAAAAAATGTTTATCGTCTTATAATAAGATATCAGGTGAGTCCAAAAGTTCGTGCGCATTTTTGGATTTTTTTAAATAGTGTAAATAAAATACAATTTAACATTTTAATCAATGATATATTTTCTTCCACTATCTACAATTTCTCGCCATCTTACAGGTGGCATTTTAATTTGGACTGACCTGATATATAGTTTTACAGAAGAAGAAAAACAGGACAATCGGTTATTATATTATATTGTAGAATTATTTTTAAGTTGAGTCGAATAAATACTATCAATGATGAATGATCGACGTAATTGAAGTATTTTTAACAAATACGTATTTGTATTAACTTCTGTATTTTATGAAAAGCACGCCATAATTTTGTAAGCATTTTGTATAACACGAATTTACATTACACAATGTTTTCGCGAAACCATACAACCGTGTTATATGAGAACAAGTGTCGAAGCAGAATATTTTTATCATAATTATTCCCGACGATGAAAAAACAAATAGCTTCCAGATTTTTTCGACGAGAAAAAGGGAAAAGTGTTTTCCCCTGGCATTTCATGTTTTTACCTTTTAAGTACGACCGAAAGTACGGTTATCTCGGTCTAACTGAAGTCTGCGAAGTTCAGTTCTTCCGTCTGTCTATCTGATCCTCTAAAGCTCGTCCGACTTAGGTATGCCCCGGTGAAAGCTTCTCCGCCAATTAGATACACCTCCACCATTACCCAGCTGGAAGTACAACTTACAATCAAAACAACTTTAATCCATGTTAAAGTAAGGCCAAAGTAGAGCCCAACTACAACAGTAAACCGTAACGGGATAAATTTTAGGCACATCTCCTAGCATTAAACTTAAATAATTCCCCTCGCTGAATTTATCGACGAACTTCTTTGCACGATGGCCAAATAAGTGGTAGCACAATTTAGTTTGGAATTTAGACCAGTATGGATCGATATGAGCCAGCGAATTGATTATTCATCGTCCGTGTGGTATGCCGAAGACATAAAAATTACACAACATCTGCCGCGATCTGTGCCACGAAAACCATACATTTTTATGAGGCAAACTTTGCAGTTTCTTATTGTAAAGCAATTTGAATTTCAAACTTGATGTTTTTTCAATGTGCTACTACAAAATATTTTATATTTGTAAGCAGACGAAAAATATACTTCGATATATTCGAGCGAAACAGCGTCGACGTAAGTCCAATATGCGGTCTTCGAGGTACTGTAAAAATGTTATGTAAAGACATTACTGTTATTATCCCAGAAATAAAACATGATTTCTATTACCTTTGGTTTTGTTTTAGAGTTTCACAGCGATATTAAATCCTTTTGATGGAAGCATTCAAATTTTGCTGGGAAAAAAATAATTCGCACCAACTACTGCATTGCGAAATGTGATATTTTATAATGAAAGTATACTAGAAATAACAAGAAAGTCACTTTAAAAATACGATTGGTACCCCTCTTATTTTGATATCATATAATTTTAATGTATTATTGACTTATCTTCATTTCTTCATATTATCTTAATTTATAAACTCTCCAATGGAGATCGTCTACATCCAATATCAGAAATGGCACCTTAAAAATATTATGTAAAAGTGGATCATTTTTTAATCTACATATTAATAATGCTGAAGCATAACATAATAGTTAAAAATATTTCTTGTTCGGCTAATACCTGGAAGAATCTCAAAAGCAATGGGCTTCCTCTTGTAATGTCCAGGTTTCTGTTTCCTGTCCGCTATCGAAACGGAAAAGAGGCGTTAAAAGGTGGATAAAATTAACAAAGAACATATAAAACATTCAGCATAGTTTTTTGACTTAATATGTATTCTAGTATAAGACCTTTTCTTGTCACCAAATCATCATCATCATCATAGTGCAGCCACTGATAGTCCACTAAAGAACTATGGGCCTCTTCAATATCCATTCGTAGGAAGGGGTTACATCCATTTCGTCTGTGTCATACATTCACCTCTCATTCTCGATAAGGAGTTTGGGGGGTTTGTAAAGACTGACTAGTTTTCATAGGGAGATTGTGGAAACTACTAGACGACGTTTTTTACTCTACTAGAAAGGGCTTTCTGGAGTACAAGGAGCCCCTCCCTTTCCTCGCTAGGGCGTCTCACCAAATAACATTTTGTTAATTCAAACAATAGATCTTCAATCTGCGGTGAATATTTCGGCAATTAATTGATAAAATAGATGGAGAAAGTACACAATCCATTAGAGGTTTTGGGAAAAACCACAAAATTATAAATGCTGTAGACAACATCAATCTTTCCTGAAACTGAACTGAGGAATATTTAAAAAGTATTACAAGCTACAACTGATAAAAGTCCAATATCTATTTTTAAAAATTAGTAGAGCAACAAGTGCATTAGGATGATGAAATTGTCGTTTCTGAAGATGAAAAACTGAAGATACTATTTACGGACATTTTACACAAAATATCATTAAAATGATGTACACTCATACCTTTTTTTATGCGCCTTTGTGCGATTTCGAAGTTATGCGATTTTGTTAGAAGCATTTTTTTTCATAAAGAGTATGTAAAATTATAATTTTGATCTGTTTACATATTGCATCTGCTATCGCTGAATTATAACCACTTTAGACTACTCTACTAGTTTTTTTTTTTGCATTTTTTCAATGTTTTGACTTTTAAAAATACATCCTCCAAAGGAATTTCTAAAATTCCAATCACTTACGGAGTTATAGCTATTTTAGTGCCGCGGCAACTAAGTCTTACCAGAATGAAATCTTTACGTGTTTTTCTCAAAACTACTTTTTTCAACATGGTTGACATGATGAAACTGAGTACAGATCTTTTGTATATAACCTTTTATAGTTCATACAAGATTTGCATCAAAATGTATTTTTTTACTATTTAAAAAAAAATTAAAACTGACAAAATAATGCCAGACATCCATACAATTTTATCAATGATGCACGTTATCATTAAAATGTTACCAAAAATGTAATATTTTAATTGCCTTATTATTTTCCTGTTTTTTTATTACTTTTTTTATGCGATTTTGGATATATTTTATATAGCTCTTTCAAAGATATGCGGTTTTTAAAATCTTAATTTTTTCTATATAAGTCATAGCTTTTTTTATGCGATTTCTTTTTATTGCGAACGCATCTACCGCACAAAAAATGGTTTAGGTGTATTTCACTTACTCCCATTATTTATACGTTTAACGCTGTTTCGTTTAGCGCTGCGACTGAATGAATATTGAATCCTGTGTTAAATGGGGTCTTACTGTATATATTATATATAGAATAGTACTGTCAGCAATGTATCATTGTTTATTATTACTGCATGGTAATTGAGTTAAAAATGTATGAATTTATGTCTACGTCTCACTTTTATTCATATTTTATCCATTTCAAATAAATTGGTTTTTTCATAAAAATGAATACGTTTATCGTACTTTAATATTAGTTTCGTATGATGAACATCGTAGTTGGAAATATTAAATTAGCATAAAATAAATTCTCTGTGTTATTTATGAAAGACTTTTTGCCCTTAAGAGGCGCCGAATGAAAATTGAATCCTGTAATATAAAAATGTATGCTGAACACAATTTCGCAAAGTCACTTGTAATTTAATTAAGTTTTCGCAATCTACCTGTACCATTTACTTCAGCTCGATTGCAGTTTCTTGACATTGACCCCTAAAAATGCAATAAAACTACCACATTATATGCTCCGGCAAAGGCTCCAGCTATAAAGCGTAAGTTTTATGAGTCCCCACACCACAGCCACTGCAGCCAGCTAGCTCTCCTGGGTGCAATATAAACATTATTTCACCAAGAAAACGTTTCAATTACTATCCAAGCGCTCTGAACGTTGAATATTGATGATAGGGTGGGAAATCTGCTCCTATGTTAATATTAATATATCCATACATTAAGTTGTACGACGCCGTTGTATTTTACTTTATACCGGGGAGTCCGTTCCATTCACGTTTCAATAAGTTGGAGAAATAGCTCTCTGCATCAACAATCTCAAAATATGAGAGAACTTATGAAAGTATATTATCCCGGGAAAGTATTCTAAGGGCGCCACTTATCCTCTTAGTCCCTACTTGATACAAATGTCGGGGGAATTCGTTAAATATACATGGGAACCCGCATCAACCCCAACTACTGTCAATTCTTCCGTAATCTCAACTCTCCAACTGAACTCTTAAAAAGTACTTACGAAATTAATGCCTGCTCCTTGGATACACTTATCCCAAAATAATACGCCCACATGTGAGACACGCGACAAACAAGTTAAATTTTATTTACAAGCGCTGTCATTGTTTATGTTATTCGTTGCTGTGATTCAGATATAGCATAAATTTTGATTCCCGGATCGCAAATGCTGGTTTGAATCGGGAGGCCTTTGAGTCTCTTAAACGAGATATATTTTATTTATTTATTTGAACATATGCACAAACATACGTGACTTAATTCATACACATATAAGATCATAAGTTTGATGCATAGAATTCCGAATAAGCATCATACGTTTAAATATTAATTCACAGTGTTTTTGCTTCGAATAAAACGTTTTATTGCTTTGGAATTTTAAATCACATCTCATTACAATTTCCGTTCAGCTTCTTCCGATTTAGGTCAATGCCGTGATGTCAGTCAGATTGGATTGAAAGCTCGCTCAGAAGGAAAAATGTAAAAGCCCAATTTTTCAGAATCCAAATAATTTAAGACGCAACTCGATCCCGTGGAGAGATGAACAAACAATTTTCCACACAGAAGTAATTTTCCACTCTCACCTTATAATTCGATTGGCGCACGCACAAAATTTCATTATCGCGAAGTGAATAAATTAGCCACGTACAATTGGGAAAATTAACGTAATGCTTATCTTCCACAATTTGGACCTGCGTTTTAACTCGGACTAATGCTTTTTGTACAGTTATTTACAGCCTAAGCGATTTTTTTGCCTCGCCATAATAACTATGTAAATTAAAATCGGTACATTAACGATTTGTTTTCTTGATTTATACGCCGCTTTTATTCTGCGAAAATAATCCAGCATCCCTTAACGGATCGTGCAGACCTTTAAAGGTCGAAACTTTGCATTTCGACTCGGGAAAAAAATGGCTTTCTTTAAAGAAAAATTGATACGTCCAGACGGACATATTCGTTTTTCTTAGCCTCCACCCTTTTTCGTCTAGATCGACCTATGCGTACAAAATATTAAAATACGTACAGTTCCCCTCGTCTCAAAAATGAAAATATAACTAGTAAAATTGTGAAGAAGTTTAAAGATAATTTATATTCAGAGCAGGTGAAAATTTTGAGTGTAAATCAAGAAAACGAACTTTTGCGTGGGATAAAATTAGATTGTTAAAAAGCAGGCTTCCACATTTTTCAGATGATGAAAGTATGTTTTACAAGTCTCGTCATGATTGCTCATGCTAAAATTCTTCAGGAATTCAAATAAGCCCATAACATTGTGCGACACAGAACAATCCATAATAATTTGCGAGCAATCAATAACCCTTATAAATACACAGAAACCTTCAAGTGATGGTAAAAATATTTTTTAATATTTAAAAAACACTCACACGGTGGATGCATTATCGGAAGAGCTCAGTTTTCTCAACCAGATTGTGGAAAAAATATTGACGTACCAAAAAACTCAATCAATCAAAAATATTAATCCTTCCAATGCGCTTAGCATCTATTGATGCACTTACACTTTTGCATGAGCACATTAATCTTTTGAGGAGTGAGCAAATTTAAAATCGATGAAATCGTTGATACCATAATCGCTTTACACCGATCAGCGTAAAACAGTCTTCAATTCGAGGCAAAGTAAATTGTAAATAAACACTGTTGATAGCATACAAGACCACGTCGTTTCTTTACATAAACAATACACAAGAAATAGATTCATTTGCTCCTGCTTTAGAAGGAAATGATAATTGGACAAAGACTCGTTCAACAAGTAGCGACGAACAGGAAACAATTAAATAAATAAACACTATCAATAGCACAAAATATTCGATCATTTCTTTGCGTAAATAAATAGCACGCTTGAAATTAAAATCATTATTAGTCGATAAATTTGGGCTAATGATCTATACAATCGTGCGATGTATGCGAGGATGCTCTCCGTCTCTGTCTCGCATACTGCGCTACGTTCTATCTGTCTCTGTCTGTCTCCGAGCTTTTTGCTGCGAGCGAGTGCTTTTTATGAATAGTGGAGGGGGGTCCCAGGGCCTGGGATAGTACTCCTTTAGGGGTTAATATATCTGATCAATACTTTATTTTTAATATTTACAACTATGCACGGTCATAAGGCCAGACACCAGTGGATTTCTTTGCCTGGGGACGTGCTCTATTCCATGGCTCGCATGGTTTTCAAACCTGACACTATTGGATTTCATGTTTGGAGATGTGCCCTGTTCCGTGGATCGCATAATCTTTTGACCTGACACCACTATATTTCTTTGCTTGGGGACGTGCCCTATTCCATAGCTCGCATGGTCTTCAAAACTTAAAACCGATTGATTTATCTTCCTGGAGTATAAAAACAGTCATTTTGTGCTATTACAATCACAGATGAAAAAGTTATGATATTTTTTTCAAGCATAAAAGTCAATGCTGTCCATTACAAAGTCTCACATGGCTATCGGAACGTCTGAAGCGGATTAAGATGATGATGAGATCATTGTCAATGAATTTCTGCATATCTGAAATAGAATTATGACTCATCGTCCATTGTTAAGATCGATCTTGTACCTTTTTGGCATCCCTGACCTCTACATAAAAGTCTGAATCCTCCAATTGCTTTCTAATATTTCATGGATTGTCCTTAATGAAAACTTCCACTTGTGTACGATATTGTTGTTGATCAACTCAATATAGATGAATTGAAATATATAATTTATTCTTCATTTCGTCTTACATATAAATAGCAGCATTGCCAACAACTAAGATTTCCTGCTAGATCTGAAAGTTTTTGCCATATAATTAAGGGGCATATGCAACACAAGAACTCTGAATTTATGGAAACATCGGTACTTAGTCTCATGACTTAAATGTTACAATCGTAACTATTGAGTTATTAGAACGTCTTGAATTTGAACTATTGTTAGAACGTCTCGAGTTGCACGTCTAAAATTATGCTGAAAATCACATTTTTACAAGCTATAATACAAACACTTTTTGAGTCATATCAAAATGATTGTTAGTGGCCTTTCATTAGAGTTGTTTTTAATATGAATGGTGTTTATCTAAATATGAATACAATTACATTGTGCTTTCAAAATGGTTTGATGTTATTAAGAATGTTCATAAAAAAATTACATTAAACTTATTGATAAGAAATTGTCATCTGTACAACATGTCCCGTTGGTTGCTTATCTCATCTAAACGAAAATGGAACTGCGCCATTTTTCCGCCACAAAAACTATGTCTGAATTCCACTTTAACACTATGCTCTAACAGAAGAAGCATTTCAAAGCTTTATACGCATAATAAAGCCTCAGGAACGGCACCTGCGATTATACACAGGTATACGTGGCTTAACCGGTTATGTTTTCATTGCTCTCTAAGAACGAAAGCCTCAAGCATAAAATCCTAAGTTTGCTTGCTAGAGAGCTTAACGGTCCATAGCTTAAAAAGTGTTGCCGAGCTTCTTGCAATATTCACTTTTCCCAAAACCAGAGATCCAGAAGCCTTCATTACCATAATCTGCGGATGATCCTGTCTCGGAAAAATTGTTTGCTCCTATCCAATGCCGATATTCTATATTGAATAGTCTTTCGAACCGCGTCGTCGAATCAGTTTTCCAAAATCGCATATACCACAAATCATATACAATGAAGCCAAACTTAAATTTGTTTCGTACATTTCACTATAAATCTGAATATGTAATTTTCCAGCCAAACTCTAGCACAAAATTCAATCACACTCTGAACATCCACAGAGTACAATAAAAGTATTTTTCATTCTGATTTATATGAAAATGTATACATTTAATTTGAATGTCAAAAATTAAAAATCAAATCTCATTGTGTTTAAGGAAATTCTATGTGGTAGTCGATTTAAAGGTGAAATTTTGGATGTTTTTTTAAAGTTTTGAAAAAAAATGTATTTCGACAACCCTGACACTTAGGACGTAGGGCCTATGTGTGAAACATAGCAAAAAAAAACCTACGGCGTTTGACAGTTATAGTTATATAAAAACACAGTTATATAAAGAAAGTTATATAAAATACCCTAAAGCGGTTTGACAGTTGTCAATTGTACAATTGTCCCGATGACCCTATGTAATTTATTATATATTAATTGCAATTTCATACATAAAAAAGCATCCCTTAATATATTTTCGAAGTAATTGATTGAAGATTGTCATTTTTTCTTGTATGCAGTACATTTTTTAAAAGGGAACAAACAGTAAAAGAAACACGACCGCCAAGAATTAACATTATTTATCTGGAAATTTGCATAAACACAGACGGCGAAAAAATCAATTCCCGGGTACATGCGTGCCTTTCTACATAATTGCCCTGATTTACACCTGTTTTCATCCCCCTTTATGCGCGTCAAAAATTTCACACACTTGCGTTTATCATTTCCCGTATATATTATGTATACAAATACGGGGTATTTGTTTCATTTTTCCATACGACTCCCTCTTAAATTTAACTTAATGAAGCGGTTGTGTATTTTTTCCACCTTCCATCAGATAAAAAGCCTTTTAAGATTATTCTTAAGTTAAGTACTTTTTGTATGAATTTGCATTATAATAATAAAAAAGGCATATCGAGTTTTTTCATTCGTAGAAAATGTCTTCTTATCACGCACAATGGGAAAGGGCGTGTTAGGGTGCGCTTACACCGTCCACTCTTTGTAACACTTCATATAAAAATTAACATTTACACTTACATGAGTAAATTAAGTGATAAATACTGTTGGTTGATTTATTATTACACTGACGATATTATTACCTTTACATTTTTGTTATTTATTCTATAAAAATTAGCTTCAATTGTGATACTATCTGAAGAACTAATACTAAAAAATCAATATATTTACATAGTACAGCGAACAGAGCAAATAATCAAACAGTGAAAATTTTTTGTTCCTTCTTTTTTTATTGCTTAAGATGCCTTATTCGCACTTTGCCATAGACGATGATCTCCATATGAAACTTTTCCAGGGAAATAATATTTAATTTGCACGTTTTCTGATGACTTTCATAGATGGATAAGTTATGATAGCGTGGGCGATTTACCATCCCCACGTAGTAACGATTAACGACGACATCTTTCATCTCTCTTCAGGTGCAATGTGTTATTTTAACAGCGCCATCTCTTGTGGCCCTGCGGAAACATTGCACCTGCATATCGACCGATCGCTTCTTGCGCGTGCATCGTTGCTGGTTGGATAGTGACGCGTCGTTGGTTAGCCTTGGCGGGAGGTCGTCCCTCCTACAGCCAGATATTTCTCTCTCTTTCTCGTGTAGAATAAATAGTTATTTAGAGAAGAGATTCTTTCTATTCGACGCTCGTCTATTTCCATCCATTCATCCAGCAACATCACGGCACGTTACAATAGAATTATTTAAATAGGAATTTTTGGTAGAAAATGATCTACGTGTGAATAGCGAAATTACCATCAATTTTAAATGATATTATAATTATTTTTGCAAATTCAGACGCACATAGACAACGCTCGTATGAATTAATAATCATATCAGTATATAATTAATCAGAATCAGAATTTACTAAAATCAAGAAAATCATTTGGAAATATAAATACCTCCGATCTTTCAAGTGTATTATTATGGTGGGTTTTTTTTTCTACAATCATGAGATAAGTCATTTATAATAATATACCCAAAAAAATCCATAATTTAGTGTATAAAGTAAAAACAAAGTAACAATATGGAGCTTGAATTCATAGTATAAATACTATACATCAACATAAGTGTCAAATCCATTTTTCAAAAAATACAGGCACGAGTTTGGCTAAATCTCGGTTATAGCGAGCAATCATACAAATGTTGGATGTGGAAACGTAATCCCGAAAAATTCGGGATTGAAAATTTTATCTAACAGAAATCGTACACCTCACCAGCATGATGAAGGCTAAATTGAGACATTCCCGTCGAAATGTGGACGCTTGGAAACAGTGACGTAACTACTTATTGACGAGCTTAGGCGATGCGTAGGGGCAGTAACTGTCTGATCTATGTATACATATATACAGCACATATATATTTTTCAAATTGTTATATTTAACCTTTCCCTATCGGTGATGTATTTACTACACTTCCACACTAATAATGGGAATATCGATATGAAATATAATATATACGGGGTTCAGAATTTTTGTATTCTTTCGTTATACAATTACGAATCACATCAAAGTATTATAGTATATAAGTATTCATCTGCAGCGACGGAAATAATTAATTTGTCGGTAAATCGGGAATTTTGCGAGTTTTAGTCCGGGTCTCGGCAGATAGCATTTAAATATCAGATGACAATACCTCCAACAAGTGTGAAGGACAAACTAAATGACGAAACACTCGATGCTTTATTGTTACTTTGTGCATATTTTCAAAATAATATTTGTATTTTTTAGTGCTTTATTTATCTATTTTTGAATTGTATTTTTATCTTTTCTTAAATAAATAAAATTCTTTCACCTTCAAATTATTTTTTTTTATTAAACAAATGGACTTATTAGTAATTTTTTATCAAATTTATCAATGTAATTTCTTAAGCTATTGAAAATCCCAATCAGAGAATACTATTTTGTACTACGTTTTTGTGCTTATTCCATTGCTATATATTTATATTTCTAATTTCTTCAGATTCAAATATTGTATTCTTTGATCTTTCCAATTTAAGATTTCCACGGTCAATCGTTAAAAAATCGTAAGTTTGGTCATATCATAAGGATTAATCAATTTTAATGATATTTTTTAACCAACGGAAAGACCAATTAATATTGTTTTTCATTAATAAAAACCCATTATATTTCATTCCACAGCAGAGTAATTAATTAGCGTCGTCAGTGTGAATGCGCCCTTACCACCCGTAGAAGCTCTTCAGCGTCCAGGCATTTTTGCTGAGTAACTCACGAATGATTGATGGAGACACGACTATATTTTAAATGCTTTTTGGCAAATATTAAAACGTGTCCTGGAAATAGGTTACCATTAAAACAAATAAAGGAACCACCTATTTATTTTCCCTTCTAATTTTTTTTTACTCCTCCCCATTGTTTCCTTGGCGACCGCAGTAAAAAATGGATTCCCAGATCTCTTTTCTTCTTGCTTACGCTACCATAAGGTGGATTAAGAAAGCAAGTGACCCTTTATTTTTTTTTCAATCTCAAATTTCAATCAATTTAGAGCAATTGTTTGATTAAAAAATACGACGCGCTTTTATTTTTCCAATTTTCACGTTAACACACAGAAAAAGTGTATTCGTTCTCTCTATATGGTAATTTTATAGCGTTTACTCTTACCATATTCATACTTTTGTATTAAAATATATTGTAGTTCCTTTTCGTGAAAAACAAAGAAAACCCTGCCCATTTGCGATTCGCTTTAAAATGTGCATAATAGCATAATATAAACATTGAAGATTCAAAATTAACAAAGGATACAAGATGTGACCTTTAAATCTAGAATTTATTTTATGTGCATAAATTTTGCTATGTTGATGAATCCAAATTTCTTATAAATAAACATGACTGAGTTAACATTAATTATCATCCACAAATTAAGCTCTTCCTGGAAAAAATGTTTCAAGATCTAATTTAACACAAATTTTAAACTGGTAATATTTCAAATGCAAAAATAATATATTAGTGCAAAAATAATTTTTAAAGAAACGCCTGAATTTATTACCAAAAGATATTTATTCAACAACAGTACTTCCTTATAATGAAAAATTTTTGTATCACTCATTGAATTAATTTGAATTCTATTATATTTACAACGTCTTGGAATTATTTTCCAAAATATAATGTCAATTTGCAGAAATTCAACCATAATGGTTTCAATAAATACAATTTTACTACAAAACAGATTTTTAGATAGCAAGAATAAATTAGGAAAAGGCAATTGGATAAACTTATTTTCTATGCCTAAACATTGCCAATATCAAAATAAAAGCTCATCGGAAAAAGGTCTCAATTCAATAAAGACTGATTTTAAACCCTTTGTAGCAATCACAACCCTACTCAGACTACTATTTAGGGTAATTTACTGACATACAATGACTGATTGTATGTTATTTGTCCATGCAAATCGGTTAAACATAGAGCCGATATTACGCAAAATAATGATTATTGAACATGACGTTCGATTATTATATTTTTTCGTCATATCTAAACACAATTTTATGCAAAAATCAAATTTATCAATAGAATATTATGAACATTGAACAAAAACATTATTAATTTAGCATGATTTTCTGATATTTTCAAAGTTCACGTTGTTATATCTGATATCTTTTAATGCTCCATTGCTTGAAAATGATGAACAGGGTCTTCTTGATCCCCTAGGGATATTTCCATATTTAGTGGAATAGGACAGTACAATTTCTCTACAAAGTTGTGGTTTATCTTTTGACCTTTTCATTAAAATCCTGGCGCTATTAGCACCAATATGTATAATCCGGGTTGATAGCAGCGTATATAAATATTTATTTTTATTGACAACATAATAATTTATTTCGATAATTTTCACCCACTCTATTTGTGACATATCAGGTTGAATCATAAATAGTTGCCGGCAAAAAGAAGCCGTTATAATTATTCGATTTTATCTTTGATAAGTCATCCGTATTGGTAAGTATATGGTATCGTTGAATAGGTATGAGTTCTATCAGTCTTTCGACAATAATTCTGTGTCACATCTTATGTTATAATATTTTTTTCACCCGTAAAATAAAAAAAGTAAGAAATTGTTTTTTAAAATTTCGCTCAATTAAAGGTATTCTTGGAACAAAATCCATCCCAATCAACAAAGAAATTAACAGGAAAGCTAAATATGTCAATTAACCATATGCTGATACTTGGAAAATTGGGGAAGGTTGGCAAATTGGGTGTCACATAATCTTAGTAAAGGTAATGAAGAAAATCGCATGTCTATCGCCACAAATCTCCTCTCATAGTAAAAAAAATGAGCCATTTTTAAACAAAATAATTACTGGAGATGAAAATTGGGCAACGTACGATAATTTTGTAAGCAAAAGACAGTGACTTGCTAAAAATCAACCACTTTTACCGGATCCTAAAGCCAATATTCTTGTATTTTTTTTATATGATGGGATCGTCGAGGCAAAATCCACCATGAGCTTTTATATCGAGCAAAGTTGACGCAGGAAAAAAATGTACTACTACTACCTATTCTGTTCTATGCAGAATTTCTTAAGTGGAAAAAATGACAAGAAAATTAATTACGCCATAGCAAATTTATTGTTATCTAAACCTGCTAATTTTTATGAAGAGGGTATAGATAAGCTAGAATAAATGGAAGAAAGTTATCATTACTAATAGTAATAGAGTAATATTGCTTTGTTATTATGTTAAAGCTAAATAAATGTTTGAAAAAAAAATCGGCAAATACTTATGACTCAACCTGATATATAAAGTTCACTCAAAGTCTTGCAATAATTTTTGGCCATGATGTTTTCTTAAATATTCATAAACTTATCAGACATAGTTGATCTCAATTGAAATCCCTTTTAGGGAAATAATTTCTCATGTGGGGGTGTGGTGTAGTGTAAGAATTGTTTAGGGATTGAGCGTAACAAAATAATAAATATTGTTAAAAACGTAATGTGAACTTCAACTTCAACGATTAATGTAATACCATGCTAGAAATCATATCTCATTTCGTATCTACATTTGGCATTCTTTTATTTCCAAAGTGTTCCCACGAAAACATAGCTTAAGAACACATAATGAATAATGCAATTAAATTGTTGTACATTTATTATTTTATATCAATAAAATGCTTACTTATTAACAAATTGTGTTTTAAGGCAATATCGTGTTTTACGTTAATTTTTTGATTATTTTTTGGCATTAAATTTATTTTGTATTTACGCAGCATACGTTTGTATGAGAAGCAACATCACTAATGTAATGGTTATGATAATAACGTGCGTCACATTTATTCTTTTAGAGATGGTCGGGTCCAGGACGAAAGCAGATACTGGGCCATAAGCATAAGCGCTTTCCTCGGCGTATCTAGAACTCACACAGGGCTCAGGCAGCAATAAACATATTTCAGCCGCTACATTACTTTCTCATATCTGGGGTCCCACAATCGGCGAGGATAATTTCCAGGACCCTTGCCTGGATCCGTATTCCGGCTCCGTCTGAGGTGCACATTCCGTATGGAGGGCACCTAGCCACCTTCTTTATGTAACAGATGTCTCCCGCTCCTAATCCGATTTGTTTACACTTTGATAGGGGCCCTTTCCTTTGCCCAACTTTGCACAAGTTAGAGTGGAGTCGGCAACACGTCCGCATTGAATCCTTGAACATTCTGTATTGTATCGTCTTCATTCAAGGGGCTCACTCTACGCTAACGATACCCCTCTAACTGAGTATCAAAGCTAATATTGCATTTTATCGGGGTGCCGTATCGACTTTTATTCTTTACTTTTTATCACTTAAATCCCCATTTGGACACTTATTTTGATATTTTTAAAATCGGTAAAATTCATACGTATTGACGAACAAAAATATTGGCACACCAACGTAATTTAATCTTAATACATCCAAATCAAGATATCACATATTGGAACATTTTTTGCTCTTGTTTTTTGAAATAAGCACTTGACCAATGACCACACAAAAAGTATTAAAAAAACACTTTTAAAACCAATCCATTTGACTATTTTTATAAAATTGAATATATGTCTGTCTGTTCTTAATATAATCCTACATTATTCTAAATCCAAATTCATAACTTTTCTCTTTAAAATCCATTAAATTAACCATATCAATGATTATATAGTTCAATTCGTATTCACATGGAAATATACCCATACCTATAAATAAACTTGTTAACCTTTTGAGGAATTCAGTCGCGTATTTGCGATCGAATTTCAGTGATTCAGAAAGAGCATTCTTGCACGTTGAGTTTGAAAAGAGACAAATATGGAGAGAGTGTTCGGAGATTTTTAATAGGAGATTGTATAGATCGATAACCCAAATTTATCGACTAATAATAACCCAAATTAATCGTGTTCAAATGTATTTTTTATGTTCAGGCGAAGAGATGAACGAATATTGTGTGTTATCAACAGCGTTTATTTCTTTAAATACAAGATTCATATACGCTGCGGGGTCCTGACAGATAAATGGATTTGTACGGAGGATAAGTGGTGGACATACGAATATAGCATCTTAGTTTATGATGATTTTAAATTAGCTCACTACTCAAAGGGTTAATAATAGATTCACAAAGCCATTAACGTATATTAAGAAAATCTCCGTGATCATGGACAAATCTTCATGTTCGAAACATTATAAATATACATATAATAAATACATATTATTAATTTAATTTCAATTAAAAATTATCTCTCTGTTCTTTGAGTAATCCTACATTATTTTATTGATTTAAACCAATTTTGACATAGTTTTTATTTTTAATATGCCTAAATTTTGATTTGATTTGATTCTTTCCTTCTTTCAAATATGTTGAACATCAACAACTATGTTTGATCTATTTTTTTTCTTTTTTCAAGTTCCATATCCAAGATATGGAGTTTTCATATAGCGTTTATAATATCTATAAAAGTAGTTTTGTAGGGTATATTTTATTCGTTTTTTTTTTTACTTTTAAGCAAAATCTCTTAAAAAAATATTTATTTAACACTAGGTTTACCGCACCCGTCAATTGGACGGAATGTAAAATTTATGAGCCAAATTACAAAATCCCTTACTATTGTTTCCTAGTATTTTTTCTAAATATTATTTAGAGAAGATATTCAATATCTATCTCCCTACAAAATTTTTACAAGCAGTAAAATCAATTTCTTTAAAATATAGCTTCTCTTATTTCGCGCATTTATTGAATTTCGTGTAATTATTGGTTTAATTGACACAACAAAATTGACTTTAAATTAAAAACGACTTTTTTTTATGTTTTTTCTTATTTTTTGTTTGCGTACGTCATCCCGTATTGAGATGCTGGATAAAAAATTTCCCCGCCGAGTTTTAGTTTGGGGATCCAATTAGAAAAAAGTTCCTCCCGAGGATTACCAGTAATCGATATTTGCCCGTCTCACGGGTATCAAAACGCGTTGCCTCATCAAATTTAGCAACGCCACTCAAATATCCATCCAATTGCTTAAGCGAATCAACAAATATGGCGTATAGCAACCAAAAAAAAATAATGTGAATATACCACCAACTATTCCCACGTATTTAATGATCCGTGTAAACTGTTCGCTCAGCCATGTAACTGTAATGGGCGGAATAAAAATGAACTCGAACCGGGAAGTGGCCAAACATCACACGAATATAATGTCAGGTGTGTCGTACAGTTTCGGGTTTCGGTCGCCCACCCCTTAAAATCCCTTTATTGGACCCGGAGGGGTTCCCAAAGGTATCGTCGTCTTCGTCAACGGGGTAAGTGAATTAAGGGGTACCTAAGTATTTTTGTTTCCCACATTACTATGGTGGGCGGATATCACATGTGTTAATGAAAGTCGATCAAATACCGAGTAGGGTCCTCCGGGGGTCGCAAATGAACATTAGGTAATCCCCTTTTGGTATTCACGCAAATCGTTCCACCTACAAATTCAAATAACCAATTTGATTAGATAAGACTTGGTGATGTACAAGCACTTCAACAGTCTCGATGTAACATTGAGCCTTATGCCTATAAAACGCTAAGGGTTTAAGAGTTTATAACGTTGTAAAATTGTGTAAATTGCTCTACAATGATGTAAAAATATCCATAAAACCAAAACATAATTTAATATAAATTTGCATTAAAGTATTTTAAGAAGCTAGAAGTTGGATATTAGAAAGAGGGAAACTTTCTTTCTTAACAGATTAAAAAATAAAATATTATATACAAAATTTGATCCAAATAAGGGGAAGATGAAATGATTAGAAAGATGACTACATATTCTTCAATGTCTTAAAATGCAACTAGCATTTTTTTTTAAATATGGATAACATTCGATATAATGCATATTTTTATCTAAGGGTTAATATCATTTACATAATATTTTTATCATTAAAAAATATCCTTATATAAAACTTCGTTTGGATAGATCAAAACTTGTATAAATATATAGATAACAGATCAACAAACGAACAGACAGTTAACTCAGTTATTATTATTTTTTTTTTGTTCAGATTTTGAAAATCATTTTACGCTAAGTATTTCATTATCGCGTAAAAATATTAACATTTATTCCTAGCAAATCAGTTTTGTCTTATAGATAAATTGAAGAATTTTTTCATCAAACTCTTCTAAATTGGCATACTTGAACTCGTATTTTAAGATATAAAAATAGCAGTAAAATATGTATTAAATTCACATTAAGTCACAATGTCCAAATATGTATCATTTAGTGCTCCTAAATATTCTTTCAATATTTCAATGCGGAAGTGCCTCTGGAGCGCAAATAATATTTTTCATTAGCCGAAAAAGTGTCCTTAATGTCTATATAAACTGGCGCATTTTATTACGAGGTATGAAATTTCGCGAGTTTCCCATAACATACTTTTCACTCAGCTTCTTGGGCTCGAAAGCAACATTTTCCAGGATGCCTCCCAAAGAAAAACTTTCATTTTCTTTTAAAAGTGCGCTGCAAGAGGATGAGGAGCATGGCAGACAGATATATTATTCTTTAGGGGTGGCGAATTTACATTTGCTGGGGAAACTTTGACGGGTATCATTTTAACAAGCTGATCTGACATTATAAATGTTTTCTGAGGCCTACCCAGTATTTCGACACTAACGTGCTTTTTTATCGGATATTTATATCATAAAAATCTGATCTTGTTTGGATGAGAAGATGAATCACTTTCATGTATTTTTTTTTATTGAAACTTAATTTTATTTTCGTTCGCGAGTGATAAACGACAATTTAGATAGGATTTGAACATGAAAATCGATACTCAAAGTGAGTCAAAATATGCTGATTTAAAATTGATGATAGAACTTGCTAAAATCGAGGGATAAAAGTGCCGCACGAATCGACGCATGAAAAAAACGTTTGTGGGTGTGTTCTGCGAAGAATAATGCTATTTCATCCACAAAATGAATTTTCAATTAAAAGAAAATATAAAAATGAAGAGATCTTTGAAATTGTATACAAATATGAATGAATGGCAATAATCTTAAAGAAAAATATTAAAATTATCGACTTCACACAATGAGATTTGAGTTTGTTAATAAAGCATCATTATATCATATGGTAAAGTTCAAGGAAGATCTTCATAAAATATTTTTTTATGAGATAAAGATTGATTTAGATAAGATTATTAGGTCCTGCCCAACTTTAATAATCGTCACCCAGAAACCAGGTTAAATCTGGATACATATTATGCTCAATTTTTTATGCTGAAGTGTGCCCAGGGAATATAAAAAATTAAATCCTAAGTGTGTTCTCAGGGCTTTTTCGCATAATTTGATAAGATTTTTCGACACGTGGAAGTCGCATAACTATGTTGAAGTTCTTCGTCGAAAACATCTTCATTTAAAGAGCTCCCTCAACTCGCGGCACTATGCGCAAAACTTTCTTTTTAGCATTCGGCTTGATTTCGGACTTGTGAAAAAAGTCATACTTCCGGGAAGTATTCCTTTTTTCAGGCGCGAGAGGAAAATAAATGGAACGAAGTTATCAAACTTGAATAACATCCTGAATGAAATACCAATTGAGCACATAGGAAAATTCTTTCGGAAAAGTAAACGGAGGCTTTTTATGCGGAGTCCTCCGCGGCACTCTGGCCCAAATTGAATCAACACCGCGAACATTTAAATTCCTAAGTATCAATTCAAAATTCCATATACCTCCCTTTGTGTTTACGTATTCGTGCGAAAATATATTTTCCTACGAAGAATATGCACGCTGATTTTTCGTTTGGGACTTTATGCCCGTATAAAAATATTATTTGCAATGTTTCCGTCGATCAATAATAGAAATCGCACAATGAAGCGGCGAAGACGAAGATCAAAATTAATTTCGCTGTTATCCTTGCTTTTTAGCTTAAAACGGACCTTTCCACCGCATGTGAGCGTCATCCAACAACACATATTTACGAAAATATATTTTTTTTCTATCTACGTAAGAAAGGCGCAACTGCAAAAGTTTTTTATCATCATAGAAAACAGTTGACACAATTACATTTTTGATGCTCCGGCATATTCTTCAGACGTCGTTCCCACAAGATGTCTAGTATGAGGGTCAATATCCATTTTCAATGTAATCTCACTTTTAATAAGTCTTTTGTAGAGAAACATTTTTTCATGAGGTGATTTCCCATCGATTTTAACTATTTCAATAAGAGTTTTAAGCAGAAGAAGATCTATGAATGAGCAACAATAACAAATCTTTCTCAATCAATATAATTTAAATGGAACATTTTAAAATGGTTTTCGTGCTATATAAAGGACTCGCCCAGTATATTCGTATCGCAAAAGGATCACACTTGAATGCATTTCAATACAGGGATGATATTTTATTCATGGTATACTTTTTGGGGAATAGAGAGGATTTGTGTCAAAAGTGCTCTCAGCGTATTGGCTCAATATTCATCCAGGTGAGTCGCTCTAGACACTGAACTATTCTTCAACTGGCTGAATGAAGTCGATTCAGCAGATCATCTGCGGGATTTCAGCATCAACTGAATGACCTTCAAAACTGAAAAGAGATTTATTTCGAATTCAAGACACGCGCGAGAAGAATTTGCCATATCCGGATCGGTGGTAATGATGTGAGACAACAATCGATGATCGCATCCTCCTGAAAAATATTTCCGTACTATTCTTATATCAATTCTGAATATGAAATAAAGCATATATTCGTTTAATTGATATTTTGAAATGTCCTTGGAAATAATATTTATATTCTTTGTTAGTAAAATATTAAAATGCCTGTTGGAATATGGAGCTCCGATTATATAGAAATATTCATCCATTTTAATTGATTTGTTTTATGGTGTTATGATTTCATGATTTTTATTCAATTTATTTAGTTTTAATAATGAAACCACTGATTTAACTCGGTTATAACGAACTATTTGCATCAAGGATAAAAATATTAACTGTCTTAAATTTCGTTGTTGATATCATAACTTGACTTTCAATTCTCGACTTACATCATGAAGCCAACGATCACAATGCTCGTTCAAAACGTGAAAATTACATTTATTACTCCGATAGTTTTGATCTTTCAAAAATATGATTAACATTAAAAAAGTTTCTGACTAAAGAATACTTGTCAATTATGCCAAATATCATTCAAGTTTGAGTCGAATATTTATCTTTAAATATTTGCCATTCTTTCATTAAATACAAAGACCGCCAGTTAAATACATTTAATATTTTATAGAAAACAATCGTAAATCACAAAATTATTCAAACACAGCTTCCAGTCGAGCGGCGGACCCTATCGTTCAGATTCTATGAACCGTTTGATAAAAACAATGACTTTTTGATGTAATCCATTCTCGAGCTTCTTGGATGTATTATGTCGGTTCGCGGCGGTTGCTTTAAGTTGAAAACTTTCTAAATATTTGACAGAGTCGAGAAATTCCGAGTCAATTTGTTTTACCTCAGCCAGGTCTTTGTTTTAGCTCATTTCTGTGCAAATTAAAGTAAAGGAGCCACGAACGAGCGATTCAATATTTTTACTCACAAAGTGGCACGAAAAGGACTTTCCGAGAAGTGGCGTTTTATTGAAAACGTTGATGTAACTGTTCTCCAATCTTCGCCGAGGGGATGATCATAACTAAGGAGGTTGGGGTGAGGGTAAAAGTCGCGAGCATGCCAGGTGAGCTGGGTCATCAAAACTAACTCAGTGAATAGCGTTTTCCCACTCTGATTTTCTGTTCAGTTTCAGGAAAATTCTAAGTTATTCGAATGTATTCAGTTAGCCCTAGATATGTAATTTATTAAAAGCTTGAATATTTATCCCTGCATGTAGAATTCTGTTACCCCTGAATGACCTTTGGGTTGAACTTTTAACCTCAATTTCTTATCCTCATATATTCCACGGATTACTTGTATTAGGGCTTCTTACAATTTTTTCCTTGCAACTATTTTAGCTTCAACGTGTTTTCTTCAACTAATTTTTGACCTAAAAGCTCTTATTATATCAAGATGTTTTAGTGTGTACATTCGCGATGCTTGCATGCTGTCAGATGTTTGCTAGCAGGATATTAACCAGCGTGAGTAACAACGGGGCGACATAGATTAAGAGCTTTGCAATACATAATTCCTCTTAGTTCCACATCTTCAAACTACATTTTAACCAAAAATTTGTTGTAGAGTCTATAAAAGGGAGCTTTTTAAGCTCAGCTGATCATTCAAAGGCTTTATTGATATCTTTTTTCCTTATAGACAACCCCAATTGCCATTATTGTTAATACAAATACGAGTATATAATCTATTTTTATGCCTCTAAACATATACCTAATTTACTGGCGGGATTTTTAAAATGCATAATAGATATATCTTTCTTTTGCAATTTATTCTTGAATTTCTTAATTTAAATTTATGTGATTTACCATAGCTTTCATAAGAAAAATATGTGTAATTCAATTTAGAAATAAAGCATTTCTTCGCAGTTATAAGCAATTTTATTAAAGCATTCAAAGAGTTTAATAACTTTAAAATATTCGTAGAAAAATATTTTTCTAACGTAAAATCCAAGCAAATCGATCAATTAAAATATGTTTATATTTGTTATTTAATATTAAAATATAGATAGTAATAAATGCATATTTAGAAAATTTGCTAGGAAGTGTTTCGCCTGAAAAACATCACAACGAAGTCTCACAAAAAATAATTCCAGGATATTTTAAATTCATATTATACAATGATACAAATATAGAGTATAAAATTTTCGTACACTCTTTTGACACCACTTACAGTGAGAAGATAAAAAAAGAAACATGTATCTCTTATTTAATGGGAAAAGTTGGTAAGGCTCGGGGCCATGGGGTGCCTTTTAGAATTTTTTTGCACAAACCACCCTAGTGGAATCACAGGAAACTTATTTTGTTTTTTTTTTAAGTTGATAGAGATAACAGGAAGAATAAAGGCGGCTCGGTGTGTTGCCGTCACTTTCATATCGCACCACAACAGTCACCGCAAAACATACCATACATCAAACCGTTGCCAAGTTTGCCATTTAAAAAAAGGTATGTTTCAATCCTCGCTTTCCTTATGGCTGAAAAAAGCCTAGACTATATCGTCATAAATTCATGCGATGAAATAATATACTCCATAATACAGATAAGCGTGAAAAATTGATACAACATACATCACTTGCAGGGTGAAAGAAATTTAATTTCCTATATTGAGGAAGCGATTATTATACCGCATCCCGCAAGTACGTTCACGGGAGATGATATAGAGGGCTTCAAAAATATATAGGTGATATCAGGATGATGTCAGGGCCCGTGTATTGTTATCCCGGTGTAATGATGAACGATGGGATCCTGGGTTCAAGGTAAAACAGATCGTCGTCCCTTCCTTCCGCGCAGAACCTTTGACCCTTGGAAACTAACATATTAGCCTCGTTTACTTTATATCTACCTCATGTTGAGGGAAAACTAACACGTCTTTTTATCCCGCCATTTTGATACGTTTAAGGCTAATGCCTACGGAGAATATCAATAATCGCAACATTAGGGCCGTGTTTCGCTGTGATGTGCGGAAATTCGCTATTATTTTACAGGATAGGCCCGCCTAAATCGACTATTTATAGGCCATAAAGAAAAACACTATGATTTTCGACCTTATAGAAAAAAAATCATGTACATAAAAGCTTTTGCTGCATGGCTTCGCCCTTCAGAGTTTCGAATTTATTTCTATATTGTTACTTTCATGTTTAGAGAAAATAAATTGATTCAACGTTCAACGGTTCAGCCCTTCTAATATACGATACACAATTGCGGCCATAAGATTAAGGCTATGGCCTCAAAAAATGTACGTGTTTCTTGTGAATTTGATTGTTTCATCTTTACTTCGATCTATTGTCTTTTCTTTTTGATGGACAATAAAATAGACTATTTATCATTTAATACTTTAGATAATTTCATTAAATGTAAGTTACATCACCAGTCTCATTATTTAATAGCCACTTGAAAAATTATCAAGATTTGTAACATTTATTTTTTAAGAAGAATTATCTATGAATAGTTGGTGTACATTAGCTATATATGTAGTGAATTATCAAAGAAACATATTATTACATAAATACATTTGTCTTCCATCTCGTTATTGAATTTCAAACTACTATTGTGTGGTCTTTCTTTCATATTAACACCATCCACACAAAAGCACAACTTTTAGCATAACTGTCTTCCAGCTTTCTTCATATTTTATTGTCTTGATAACTTAATTATAGTCCCTCCGTAATAAAAATGAATGGCATCTTATAATTTTAGCACCGTCCAAAAAAACTAGGCACTCGAGATTAATTAATGTACAATTGTTTGGAAATGTTTTCTGGTCCTCCGACTGGCTGTGATAAATAATAGTTCTTTCATAATGGCGAGAGACGCCTCGTCGTTGTTCTTCAACTCTCTTTTTTATTGCTTCAATATTTCATGCTCTATTTGTATAAGCTTCCAGCATACGCCTCTTTAATATATTATTATACTACTTGGTCAAACAATTCGTATTTGTGAGTGTTTCTCATTTTCTGAATTAAATTTAGGACAATATTTAAATACAATTACAATACTGAAAATTTTACAAGATAACCCTAAATGAAACCTTTTTCTTAAAGTACTGTATTCGTTATCAAATATAACCCCAAATATCTCCACATGAGATTTTTCTAGAAAAATATTTTTACTAGTAGTGGTTTTACATTCCCATTAAAGATTAAATACAAAATATTTGTCAATCAGATTTACTAATACTTTCGATCATCTAAATCTATTGATATGGTGATAGAAATTCCGTAATCTGGATTAAAACCCGAACTTTTATAATAAAACTTCAGTCTAACCTATTATACCATCACTTTTCAAAAACAAGTAGTGTTATTTATAAATCAACCATAATATTATAATCATTGACCTCTACAATAAAAGTCTTTAGTTCAAAATTATGGACTAGCCTTATAAGTCATTTGTGTTAGAAGTACTAAAGAGCAATAAAATTTTTGATTATTTCCCGTTTGCAATCAGTTTATATCGAGACACGGTTCAGGAAACAACCATTATTCATTAAAACTAAAAACTTAACAGAATTGAATGTATTGCCTTTATTTTTTAGTTATTTGTGCGATGAATTGTGACTTGCAATGAAAAGTTATGCAACAATCTTAATTAAAAGACAAATGGGTTTCTTGAATTTGTTTTCTACCTCGAAACCATCATTAACGCTTTGATGGACACAGCAGACGCTTTGATGGACACAGCAGTCGCACTGATTGTCGACGTAATTCATAAACGTAAAAGTGGAATTAAACCATCACTAAAACACACAATTTTTATTCCTTCATATTATTTATTGTCTATCAGTGGCGTTATCTGCCTAGTATTAATTCTCAGAGTAATACAAGTGAGAAGTACATGTTCACCAACCTTTTTAATGTTGCAGAGGATCCTATTCAATTTTTATCGTTTTTTTTTTCAATTTGCATATGCTGAGTACATGTAGAATGGTTCTAATATTTACAAATTTCCGAAAATTACACAAATATTTATCCACAAAACATAATGAGTTGTTTGTAGAAAAATGTATTCTTTATTTTTAACTACTGTCTTAAATGTCAGCAGTTGTATATTATGTCAAATAATTCATAATAAACGGTATATTTTAGTCAATCGGGGGGGGGGCGTCAAAAAAAATCATGTTTTTAAATTTAATTTTTCGAATGGACATATCTCTAAAAATTTCGTCTATAATTTTGGTGAAGAAATTCGGATTATTTCAATGTTTTGCAGCAAATTCGCGAAATGCGCTCAAAACATTTCATCCAGATTGCGCCCCCACAGTTCTGAGACCGCTGCGGTCACTTTTGTTTGCAGACCAGAAGTCTCTGTTAGAGACTTTCTTATTTTTGTTCTAGTAAGGGAGCAAATGAAGTTTTAAAAAATGTTAACACAGATTTAAAAAAGCGAATACGCAGGTGGAAAGTAAGGGCACAAAAAGAAGGAATTCTGCAGTGCAATTGCTTCGAAAACCAAAAAGCTAACTAACAAATTTATTTATTTATAGATATATCATATAATAATAGATATATCTTTAAATTTCATTATCGAATTATTTCAATACTTTACAGCTAATGCGTGAAATGCGCTCAAAGCAATCACTTCATCCAGATTGCGCCCCAACAGCTCTGAGTCCGCTGCGGTCGCTTTTGTTTGCAGGCCAGAGGTCTCTGTTAGGGACTTTCTTATTTTTGTTCTAGTAAGGGAGCAAATGTAGTTTAAAAAATGTTAACACAGATTTAAAAAGGCGAATACGCAGGTGGAAAGTAAGGGCACAAAAAGAAAGAATTCTGCAGTGCAAGTGCTTCGAAAACCAAAAAGCTAACTAACAAATTAATTTATTTATAGATATATCATATAATAATAGATTTATCTTTAAATTTCATTATCAAATTATTTCAATACTTTACAGCTAATTCGTGAAATGCGCTCGAAGCAATCACTCCGTCCAGATTGCGCCCTAATGGCTCTGAGACCGCTGCAGTCGCAGGCTTGCCCCTATACCTGTTTTTGTTTGCAGGCCAAGGATCTTTTTTATCTTTGCTCTACTAAGGGAGCAAATTAAGTCAAAAAAATTAATACAGATTTTAAAAAAGCGAAAATAAGATCACAAAAAGAAAGAGCTCTTTCCGAAGTGCTTCGAAAACCGAACAGCTAACTTATACATTGGTTTAAGATGCATCTAATTATTAAAGCTAAGCTTTCAACCGACATCCTGACTTAATAATAAAAAAAAATGGGAAATACTATTTGGGCCACATATTGTCACAAAATTTCGACTAATTTCTCAAATATTCGTAAAATCACCTATTCGAATAACGAATATGAAATTGGTCAAATAATCGAGTATTTTTCTATATAAAAATTATTTGGCACACGGACCAGCACATTTTTTTAGGGGGCTAGAGGGTTTTTGTCTAGGTTTCACATATAGGCCCTATGTGCTAAGAGTCAAGGTTGTCAAAATAGAATTTTTTTCAACATTTAAAAAATAACTAAAATTTCACCTTTAAATCACCAAAACTTTTCAATCTATAATCGTAATACTAGAATAGGTACCAGTTTGCCAGGGTCAGAGTTAAGAAAATACTTTTTGTTGTGGGCACCTCTGTCGTGTAAATTAATTCTTTTGGCGACCCTATTCCGTAGCTCACACGGTCTCCTGACACCACCGGATTTCTTTGCTTGGAGATATGCCCTATTCCGTGGATCGCGCGGTCTCCATATCTGACACCACTGGATTTCTTTGTCTAGGGACGTGCCCTATTTCGTGGCTTGCACCCAACTAGTTTAAAAAATAAAAATTCATCCAAGATTTCAAATAAGTTATATTTGCTTGAATTTATTAGGAATTATTTTTTTAAATTATGTTAACGTCTGATAATCTACTGGAAATATGCCTTTGTTCGAATATACAAAATGACAATGAGAGTTTCAACGCGTGTTTACAATTACAGACTAATTGAGCGATGTGTTATGTTACTTTGTATACACTTTGTAGAATAAATTCATCCATTATTCATTTAACATTTTGACGATACGTCAGTCTTTTTCTTCAATATCTAGTTTAAACAGACCATTATCGTGTTTGTGTACGTTAGAAGAATGATCAATCCTCGGGCTTCAGTTTATGTAGAGTGATTTTGTCTGGGGCAAAGACAATGAAATAATTCCATTCCCAGACTCGAGCCCATCATTCTTCAAAGAGATATCCCGCGGGAGACGTGCACACAGATAGGTCTGTCGTTATTGCTATTTACATGGGATATGCATAAACGAGTACGTGGAGCAGAGCTTAATCAGGCTTGTTGTATGTTATGCACAAACATGACGTACGTTGGCCATTTGTATTGACGCAATGTTGCCAACAAACAAAACGTGCCGAACTGAAACAATGGCGGATTACCGGTCCACACCACCGCTGCAGTCGTCCATTTTAATGATTGCCGATTATTCGCTCGATAAAACTTCGAAAATAGCTTTACACGTTTAAATCGCGCTAATTGCGCGAATATAATTATTAAGCGCGAATTCTGATGGTCTCGCAGAGAATTCATAACGCGGCGCGCAATCATTGAAATGCAGCGCCACGCAGCGTCAAAAAACGAAGCTATTTATTGCGCCACGGTTATTATACATTTTTGGCGAGCGAAATATATTAATTGTCGGGCGTTGGATGTTTAAAGTATTTTCGGATTATATTGTTGAACGATCAGCGTGTGTAGGATTAGAGTGGAATTCGTTTACAGATAAATGGCGAGTTGCCTTGAATTTCGCGGATGATTGAATTTTTACATGAAATTGGCTTCCGTTCGCTGAAATCGAATCGCATAATGATTTAATGAATACTGGATATTGTTCCTACAATGGAGATTATCAAATAAAAGCGTGCTAATTGTGACAGAAGCATTTCAAAATGAATTTTCGCATTTCGATTGAACTCTATTTATTTATACAGTGTGTGCGGCGACATACAGAGTTTGCCAAATTTATTTGATCTCAATCATTTACCCAAGTCATAATTCATCGAAAATTGATGTTAATAATATAGGGTAATTCAAATGTGACGCCTAGATGTCAGTACTGTATAATGTTTACACGAGATATCCTTTCAAATGTCACAAGCCTTTTAATAATGGAAGTTAATCAAATTTCAACCATGGATACATTGTAGCAACACGTTTACATTATTATTGAACAGCGAACAAGAAATACGTTGTTTTCAAGCAAAGCTGCACTATGCAAAGCTGAGGAGAGGAGAAACTTTAAATGCATTTTTCTCGAAACTACTTTTTCTAAGCTCATGGAAGTTCTCCCATACGCTTTAGATAAGTATTCTATAAGAAATTTGGCAGACACGTGTATAATAAATGTCTTCATCGTATAAACTACAATAATCTGAAAATATTCAAAAATGTTCATTTAATAAACAGAAAACTACAAAATATGTTGGCAAAAACACAAACATTTTTTCGATCGCTTACATTTTTTTATTTTCTAATATATATTTTTTTAATTGTAGTCTAACCTATACAAAATATTATACAAAGTAAAATTATGTTAAATTTTTTGGCTGCAAAGCACTAATTTAGGACTTAGGACTTCCGTGGTGAAGAATATCATTGCTCGCCCACTGACATACGTAGCTCCCCCCACTCCCACTACCATACTTTATTAAGCTTTAAAAAATATTTTTATGTTCAATAAAGATCGCCTAGTCAATATATTAAATAGCAATATTCTATATTTAATACTTTTTACATTAAAAAAATATTAAAAAATCGATCACTTTTAGGCCCAACAAGGCAAAATCGTCCCCGATTTTTTTCTCATTTAATTGAGACCCACACAACAAAACGAACATAATACTAAAAAATATAATAGTTAAATGCATAGGTCTTTATATACACAAATAAAACTCTTCAAAGCGACAAGGATGATGTTTGTATCTTTTGCTGATTAGGAAAGCAATTAAACCTCGATCTTTTAAGGGAACTCCAATGAAAAATCTTCCTGTCGGTTATTATAGCCAGAAACGGGCTGGATAAGGAGATTTTTGAAGATTAGCTCAAAAAGAAATGGGTTCCAGGGGTGTAAGATTTTTTAAAACGTAAGGGATTGTCACAGAAAGCAATGCTATTATTAGATAATGCTCCTTTTCATCCGAACGAAAGCACATTGAAAATAAGCGATGGACTTATGGGCGATGGAATAACACTATTTCGGTCAAAAGTAAAGCCAAAAACACTTGTTCGTTCATGGAAAGGGATTCTTTCTGACGTGGAAACATATTTAATGCATTCTCAAGAGAATGAAGCAAATGTTATGTCTGAAATATGTGGATTATTGTAAAATTTAAAATGAAATACGTTCGATTTTAATATAAACATGAACCCGGATTTACGTATGTCTATTCTCCAAATAATTATATATCTTTGGTTAATCCATATAAAACTGGGCTTTTAAGAATTCAAAAGCCCTACAAGAAAACATATTTTGATCAAATACATACAATAAACTAACAATAGGCTTAGATTTCAATAAAGGAAACTTTGATTAAAGAGATAAGCCATATAAATCAAATAAAAGCATTGACGACGTAGAACTATAGACATAATTCATTACAAAGCTTTGTAAAATTCAAGTATCTAGCATAAAAATCAACTAAACGACTTTGATGTTGTGATGTCCACTGTGACTGCAAGAATTTAATTTTAATGATATTTTTTTTGTATTGGCTTTTTCTTTGATGAAGTAAAGCAATTACTATATACGTTGGATACCAGAAGTACTTCCGAAACCAAATGTTTAAAAAGTGTATAAAACACTCAATATTGCTGCAAGGAAAAGTTTAAAAACCTACACGTTTTGAATAAGCCATGATGCAGAAACAATGAAGGAAATTCTATGTAATATACTTGCATAAGTCTAAATATTTAGCTTGATTATAATAACAAAGAATACAGCAATAATTGGCAAACAAGAAATGATTGAATAATTCAAAAATATTTAATGCCATGTCGATGAAATCATATTCTTGTTGAGATCCATTGAATATGTTTCTATTTTGACAACACTGACACTTAGGACATAGGGACTATGTGTGAACTGTAGTCAATTATTCTCTTACCCCCTAAAAATATTTGTTAGTCCATGTGCAAAACATCCAATATATAAATTCACTTAATTTTTTTTTGTGCGGCTATAACTTACATAGAAAAAATGAAGATGCGTTTCATGGTTTCACACTCCCAAATTATATTTTTTTTTTTTCAAATTTCGATTAGTGTTGAGATTAAGCTAGATGATTTATTTCCTATTTTATCCAAAATATTTCGATACGTACTTTTTATGAAATTAAAAAAAAATGCTTTGAAAAAAACCGCATAACTTCGAAATCGCACAAAAAGATGTTCAGTGTATATGGAGTTTTTAAGATTTACGCAAGTCAAGTTGATATGATTTTAATTACTTCAAACATTATTAAAATGAGTTAAAACGAGAAGTTTTTTTAAATTGGGTTCATTTTTCAATTATTCTTTGAAAATGAAACCGAATTGGACTCATAAATGTTGCTCATGACGAGTAAATATTTTTTTAATTATCTTCTTGTGAAACGTCTCTTCTTTAAATTTTAACGTATGCATAATACTGTACTTCAGATTTGATGTATTATTCATCTTTGCCCTACCTGTTTAATATTTCTCCTAATATACCCTATTACAGAAACATGGACATGGAAAATTTTAAGATACATTTTCAGACCTCTCCACGACCCAAACGTATACGCCAAATCAATGAGACTATACTAAATATAATACTAGATAGAATACTAAATATCTGATTGTAAGCAACTAGGAGAAGAAGGTTCAGGACAGACATAAAGGGTGAAATTTGTTGTCTGTAAGATTGTAATAATTAAATATCTATGAAAGTTCTATTTCCTAAGTATCTAAAATTTCGGCTTTTGACATTTTTAAATCAATTTTCTTCCGAATATGAGCTAAAAATAACTACTTTTAATAATGCGTCGTTGATGGGAACCCTCGCAAAAAGTCGATTTAAATCATCCACCAAAAAAAAAACAGAGCCTTACCCCGTGGCGTACTAATCACGTGTTAGTTAAGCAATTATGAAAATTGGTGGCGGTAGATTGTTATCGTGGCGGCACAAAACCACCACGGGAAAAGTGCGCCTCCCACCCGCCCCTCGCCCACTCTATGAGCACAGGTTGTTCTCATAAATGTGCCCTCAGGCTCTGAATTAAAACATCAAAGCAGTGGTGGTTCGTGTTTTCGATGCCGATACGCTCAAGTCAATGGCGTCCCATATTCGTGACGTTTCGGCTTAACGAATGTGACAAAAATATACTTTGCATATTTCCAACGAATCAGATCCACGATTGCGTCGTTTAAGATACCCGGCTTAGTTTTCTTTAGATCTGAGTCTGATTTATTCAAATATCATTTTATTAAGGCCATTTAGAGCTGCACGCTAGCAAAATGTATACAATTGTGTATATTGAATACAATGCAAAAGTTGATTGCCTCGAAAGATTACGATGGTCATTTGCCGGCTCTCAACACTGCGTCCAATGAAGCCGTATGTACAAATGTACGACATCATTTTCAATTTGAAAATAGCTCAAGTAAGAATTGTGTATCTATTATATTATAATCAAATATTAAAACCAAACTAACAATTGATTTAATTTAATAAAGTATAAAACATGCGATCACTCACATGAAACATTTTTTTTTTAATTAAAACGATATTTATTAAAATCTATCAGATTCTTTTTTAGGTAGGATAAATGCATGATCTTGGCCCTGAATCGAAGTGCTTTAACCCCTTAAAGAGGTAAGACACAGAGTTGTGTCCGAATTCCAGTGATTCAGAAATAACATTCTTACACGTTGAGCTCGGAGGCAGACAGAGACGGAGAGTGTCTTGCACGTTGAGTTTAGAAAGAAATAAAGACGGAGAGAGTATCTTGCGTACATCGTACAATTGTATAGATCGATAACCCAAATTTATCAACCAATAATGTTATGTAAATGATATAATGAATCGATTTGAAATGTATTGTTTATGTTTACGCAAATAGATTATCGAATATTGTGTGCTATCGATAGTATTTATTTATTTATGTACAAGCTTCATACACGCTGCGACGGCCTGAGTGGATTTATATTGATGATAAATGGCGGATAAAGCTTATGATGATTAAAAATTAGCTCATTACTCAAAGGGTTAATCTCGCTAGTTCGAGTATTTAAATAACTATTACACAGTGTGAGCCAAAGTAGGACTTTTTTGAATTACTTATACCAGGCTCATTTAAATACTTAAATCGGTGATTTCTTCATTTTTTAATGATACTTCTAGTAATAGACTGAGAGCTGACAGCATAAATTGAAGGTCATCTAACGCAGGTATGTTCTGGTGTGTTTTTGGATTATCATTATGACAGTCTGGCGACTGAGTGCCGTTGGGTTTGAGAGAGGAAGAGGTTGCCAGACTATTACCAACTTGTTAAAATAGTACCAGACTGATTCAAACTTGCTGAAGCCAACCAGAAAATGATGTCAATTTTAAAAAGTTGGAATAAATTATTTTTGATACCTTATAATAAATAGTTTACATTTATAAAAACGCCGGAACAAATAGATGTTGTTAACGCGATGATTGATAACTATTGTTAATTTAACTCATTTATTTTCACTAGATTTAAACCCCCCTCCCTTCCCAAACCCAACGGAACAAATATTTAGCAGTTGAAATTATTAATTTAAAAATTATGTTGCGTTTTAATATTTAAACATTTATCATTTGGACATTTCTTAATTTTGACCCGCAAACTTTTGGATCAACCCTCGTTAAAAACTTATATATGACAACCCTCCTCTATGCATGCATATATAGGTGTAAATTGTATAATGGCTATGATTTTTTAGTTATGAGGGTTTAGCCAGGAAAGTTGAGCGGGTTGTGCGGTGTGCGGTGGCCGATGGCCAGCTCCCCATGGCCGCAATGGGCACGCAAACATTTCCGTGGTCGCTGGTCACATACCGTGTTAGCTGGCGAGACTGGCGATCACGTCGGGAAATTCGAAATGGACGAGGTACGCGACCGGCCTGGTAACACCTCACGTGATCCCCAAGAAATTATTGTTGACTTTATCGCCAAAGCGAAAACACCTCGTGGAATTCGTCCGATTTCCCGGCACTCGATGCGTTCCTGATTTTTTTCCTCATTACGACGCCAACTCGACTAAATGGCGTGTGCGCCAACGCCAGATACAAAACTTTCCTTAAGTAAAAAAACATGTAGCACGCGATCCACGATTCCAACTAATTACCATAAAATATATTTTTCTACATTTTAGCAATTAACACCATCACACTCCATACCGAAGTTCTACGTACACTCGTTAAGTTTTCATGCCGCAAACGTATGTGCGGAAATGTAAATAATTGACCTAATGACCGCAGCAAAGGAGTGACATCTCAAGATTAAAACTGTTGAAAATAATTCATGCTAAATATAAAACAATATTCAATCCAATTCCAGCGTATTATTTTTGTATCCATAATTTAAGTTAAATTTGTTCGCAACTTCAAATAAAATTTTGGTATTTTTTTAAATGTAAGAATCAAGTGAATACTCTAGAAATACTATCTTATTATCTGACCATGCATTTGTCATCTGGAATATTGAAAAAAATTGGTTCAGAGGAATTGACTCGGGCGCTCGTGGTGGGTGGGTGCATGTAAAAAGCGTCAAGTTATGGTTCAGTGAACATCTTGAAAATTATTTGTGTCCAGTAGTTCAAAATTATTTTGATAGTACGTATATTTTTACGTTTTATACGTTTTTCGTTCTACACCTTTTTAATAATCTACAACAGGCGAACTAAGACATAAAAGGATATCATATATTTACGGATAGATTTTACACCAATCCAACCCTTGTTGGAAAACTCTTAAAAAGGAAATATTTTCTCACTGACACGATAGTGGCCAACAGAAAGGGTTTACCTAATCTTATTAAAAAAAAATAACAAGATTAGCTGTGGGACGAAAGATAGCATACAGAAAACAAGATACTTTAGTATTAGCCTGGTGAGACAAAATAAGTCACAATGCTCAGTTCAAAGCATACGTCAACTTCCCAATCAATGAGAAGAAGAGTAAGAACAACCCCATTCTAATCTAATCAAGATGAGCTAATAAACAAGCCAGTAGTAATTTTAGATTAAATTAAAAATATGGGCGGGATGGACACCACAGATCAATACACAACATCATATTGTTTCATGCGAAAGACTTTGAAGTGGTGGAGGAAGTTATTTTTTTAGGGTTTTGAAACATCGATCAATTGATCACGATCAGCGGTTAAATGGAAGTCCTCATTTCATTTATAGTAGATCAAGAAGGAGTTATATAGCTTCATCCTCGAGATTGCTTCAATAAATAACATATATTACATGATTACAAAAATTAATAAACCAAGAAAAATACCTAATATACTTAATAAACATCCTGCATAATAACATACTATTTTTTTATTCATGAACTCCAAATTTTTTCATCTTATTCTATACAAAAAAAATTTAAGAAATAGATAAAAAATTACTTGAAGTTGGTGGAAACTGTTATGAAAAAACTTGGAACCCAAAGGGTTAACCCTCCCGTCAATGAAACAGGTAAACAAAATATCGCACGAAATATACTAATCTGGTTTTTACAGACACATGGCGAAAGAAAAATATAGGATTTTCCAAGCATATGATGATTTCTTAGAACACAGGTGAAAATGCAAGTCGGCGTATGAAATATGATACATTATTTTATAGAGCGAAAGGATTAAAATATCCTTACGAAGCATAAAGAAAAACGTGATATCTTATATAAATCCTATGAAAAAAATATCTAAGTTTAGCCAAACCTATTTTATTGCCTCTATATGCATAAATAGAAAGATCTTTTTTTCTTGAAACACAAGGATCCCAAACTTTTTTTAAAAATTCTATAAAACCCTAAAAAGACAAAGTCAGAATGATTAAGTAAGATCTATGCATATATACTATTAAAAAAACTCATTGCAAAATGATAATGGTCTGGTCAGACCATCTTATTGAAAGAAGGGTTAAAGATTATTTTAGATTAAATATCACAGAATCACAGACAGGTTTTTTGTCTTTCAACTAATTTTTGCTACATTTCTTTCCTTTTCTAATCGATGATATTAGTTAAGATTTTTCTAACATACCCCTTGCGGTGACACTTTGACTCATTGTTACAATTATGTATTTAATTATTCCTTCAAAATGTTCTGATTTATTCAACGAGAGTTTCATGTAACGTTCTGTAAAGTTATTTTGAGTTATAGTGTTTCATTCGACAGTTTCATTGTTTCCTTATAAGAATTCAAACATTATATATTATCGCAAAATTAACTTTTAAATCAGTCAGAGTTATTGCGTGTAAGTCAAAACGAAACATATAAAATCAGGTAGAAAACAATTATAAAGATATATTCAAAACAAACGACAAACATTTCCAACATTTCTAAAAAGTATCTTAAAAACGGCAACAACTTTCGCACCAATTCAATATCTTATGCATGGCCTCTGGTCTGACTAACCAAATCTGGTCAAATACCAAGGCAATACAGTCTTGGTATTTGAGCAGATTTGGTTAGTTCTGCATTTGAGACTTACGATTCTTCATGTCCACAAATACTTTCATTATTTTAATCAAAGTAAAATGTAATTTGTTAAGTGAATCAAGCATTTGAGGCCCCTCTTTACGATGCACCAATATTTGCCGATACTCGTACTGAAAGTGACTTGGAACAAAAACGATGACAGAAGAGTCAACACGTTGAGCACACATGTAACGTGTTCGTCCATGGCGTTTATGTGGAGGAAGGATTATTCGTTTGGCGAAGGGGCCCTCGTCTAATAACGTTACGTGAAGTGAGTAAATTGAACACGCACGCCTTTTGAATGAAATCGTTACATTATTCAGAAGGTTGTTGGTGGGAGCAGCCTTTCGGCGATTGGAAAGGGTTGTTAATTCCACACCCATATTTATAATTGCCCAGTGCCACTTCCGTGCTGATGGATGAGAGATAAAACGAAAGAGCCATTTCCAAATCTACTCCCTTCACGCTCTAATACGATCGTGATTAGGGAGAAGCACTGCAAAGCGGATCATTTAAATTCTTCGAGATCAATTAGGAAAAAGCTTCCATTATTGAAAATTTCAACATTTGGATATTTTAAAACGTAATTTAAAAAAACTTTGATATTATAAAATCTGAGAAGGAGAAAATATTGATCCTGCACATTCTGAAGCTTTTCAGTATTTAGATGTCGCCATGAAATGGCTTGAGAACCAAAAAAAAATACAATCCAAGACAACGTATATATCTTAAGAGTATTTGCGATTTGGCAGCTTCTAAAAGAAGTTCTAACTTCAAGCAAAAATCGATAATTTATCGTGTTTTCTCTGTTAGGTCGGTTACTTTTGGACCTATTCTCGCACGTTGATATCAAAAATTCGCGTGCATCAAATCGACTCATTGATGTTTTCGTTTTTCGATCACATTAATGAAATCAAGATACATTCGTGGGGTGCTTTTCGCCATCATTCAATCGGCATAAATCACGAAAGGAAGACCATTAAATAATTTCTCGTATTAGCAGTAATATATGTAGTAAGGTGGCGGTAATCATCACCTGTCCAGTCTGCTCGTTTATACCGGCGCGTATAGGGTACGGCCTCCCGAAAGGTGGCGTGATGATATGGATAGGGGTGTGTGAGGGTTAAATAGAGTTATACCGGCGGGGCCTGATGATCGATAACGCGTTTTTTATAAGTTTGTATGATTTGTGTTGATTGCGCGTTTACCGGCAGGATTTATTGAGGGGGCCCACGCCAGGCGGCCCGGAAAAATCGGGGGCTGATTCATGAATCCCCGCTGACAGATTAATGCCGCTACAATTATGCATTCATAAATAATCCCATATAAATCTCAATAAAATATATTTTAAGCACCTCCGGACAATCGAGGATATCCTTTCATTACGTCCATTTCATTAGACAGTTATTTGAATTCGGACGATGTATGCAGGCCCACTGACGTGCAGGAAATCGACGTATTTCTAGTTTCTTGGATTTTCGAATTAGTACGCAATTTATTCATCAAGGTAAAATTATAAAGATTTTGTATCCCTGTCAGAATGTTTCTTGTAGAACCAATAAAGCAAGCCCAAAAGCTACACACCTCAAATCAATATATGTTAGACCCTTGTATAACACGGTTATGTGGTTCTATGAAAACATCATGTAATGTAAATTCATTTTAAACCAGATTTTAAATTCATACAAAATCATATATATTTTTCAATAATCAATACTTATAATCCTACTTATTCGATTCTTTTTTAATTTTTTTAATACTTATAAACTCCATAATAAGGAATTGCCTATTTTAATCTGTAAATCATTACCTATTTCATAATAAAGGGCTAAGCACTTTCGTAATTCCCCCTTGAATTTAATCTCCTTTCCATCAAAGGATTCGTTTCTATTAAGAAAAATGCTTTAATTGATTTGCCAATTCCAAGCCTTCGTTTATTTTGGCAGTTCTTATATCGACCAATCACTTCATGGTAGATTGATTGCACTTTTAGATTTTTTTGCTTGGTTACTGACAAGCAAATTCTGGGTATGCTAGTGCTGTCATCTCGTCCGTTGAATGCGGAGTTTCTTCGTTTTTCAATTTTCATCGCTTCTCTCGCAATTCTGATGACGAAATTTTTGACGGTTGCTATGGTTTTTGTACCATCAAAATTGATATGATGATCGTTCTTCATAACATTTTCAAATACTGTGGATTTGTAATCCAATTGCAAGACTGCGTTCTGATACTATCACTCCGTGGGTGATATATCTATTGGTTTATTCAATGTACGATATGATGCAGGCTGAGCATTAGATCATGTAAGCTCCCTGTATTTCGTTTATCACATTGTTCTTTTTGTTGAACAGGAGACTTCCTATATTTTCTCCCATTACAAAGATTCAGAAAAATCCAGATAGAGGCAGATGCCTCAGACACGCTCGACGATCTCCATCGTCGCGTCCACGGATTTACGGCCACGTTGGTTAAGTTTGGGCTTTCAATCGAAAATCCATTCATGAACGCAGACCATATTCTGTGGACGTGTTTGGGCGTTACGTCCGATCGCAAAGCGTTCCTTCATTGTGTCAGTGGTCCGAAATTCGGTCCGGTTGAACACGAAAACCTTGTGGCCACTCCCTCTAATTTTAGGGCATTTAGATCTCCATCGGGTCGTAGTCCAGTAGACGCCCTTCCTTAATGTTTCAACAGTTTTCATTTATATATTTATCCTAGCCTAAAAATCTCAAAGTTAAATTATAATATTTAGCTAACTTCCCCTCGGGCTCGGAGCGCAAGTAGCCACAAGAAGCGAAGAAGGAGTGTGGCCTTGCGAACATCGAATTTTAATTTCCCGATTTTGCACCATGCTGTGAACTTTGCGAGTGGGCTGGCATGCTCCCGAATAGGGGGATCAATCGCACAACTCAGGTCAGAGGAGACTCCCCATGTTGTTGTTATATTCTTCCCAAAGAGTATGCTTATGCCGTGCTAACGAAGTGCTTTTAGATTCACAATACTTTTCCGTATGATGCGTACCGTCTGGTAATAAAAGATTTGGGTATGAACAGCCCGTATACAGCTGTCCATGTGAGAAGCATGCACGCATACCCTGTGTATTTCTTTTCTTTGTTGATGCTCGCACTGGAATCTGTACACGTTCAATAGCATATCAGTCGGAATCATTGAGACACAACCTTTTCTTCTTTATATATATAGATAAGAATTGTTTCTTAAAATTTTCAAACCATATTTTTAACTAGCAAAAACCATGCTAAATAAATACCGTGGTATATAAAGATTAGGTGTTCTTTGATTTTTAGCGATGATTATGAAACAGCAATTTAACATTAAAAAGGTAAATTATTCATATATTAAATCTATTAGTCATACCTAAATAAAAATATTTTGTCCACCAATTTGTTTAATAAGAAGGAAATATCAATACATTAATATAGATATTGTCAAAATGACCATATCAGAATTTTCAGAAATAATAATTTTGCTTCGTTTCAACGTAAAACTAATATCTGTCTTATTCAAATCTAACTTCAAAATACAGTATTTTAAAGCTGAATATAATTTCTAAAAAAACGACTTCGTATTAATACTGTGAATTGGTATTAATGTGTGCCATTGGTATACATATAATTAATTTGTATACACCTAATTAAATACTGCAACTAGCTCGTATTATTCCAGATTAGTTGCGTCCATTGTTCTTCGCATAATCTGTTAAGAGGGTCATTTCAGAATATTACAAGCAAATCTGAATTAAGATCAGCCTATACACACTTTAATAGCATTACCAATTTAATTCCACCACCAATAATAAATTTTAATCGCGAAAATTTCAGTAATCTACCGTAATATACGTGCAGAATTTCTATTCGAATTTATGTTCGAAATGTTTATAATCACTTGTTTACTAAGCCGCAATTATAGTAATGAAATTGCATTTCTGTAATCCTTACACAGTCATGTTATTTGGAAATACAATGCAATATGCATACACTTTAATTGCCAAAGGTTTACAAAGACCTTCACTAAGCTACAACCATATAGTTCTCTTGCTATTTTACATGGAACTCATTTGAATAAATTATTGCATTTTCAGACATGCAAATATCGACTAATATATTCCAATTAGTATACTTTTTTGAATGTAAAATGGTTATTGATCGAATACAGTCAATAGTGTGCTATAACAGTGTTTAAATCATTTTCATTTTGATACTATATCAATTTTATGAAGAACATTTATCAACTCATTTGAATGTGGCATATATATTTTCCGACAATTTTTCCAAGTCATACATATTTCGAAAGACTCTCTTTTCAGCGTATTTACAACAGTATAACTGAATATTGCTGTGTAGGGCGGAAATGTATATAGCAATATGGGAACAATGCAAGCATTAAATTCTATCTTGGATTGTGTGTATATAGAATAATGTAATTGCAAGGAACACAAGTTCCATTGTGATTAAAATGTTTATTTATATCGTACTTTTGCAATTTTGAGATCTGTTTGATTATCATCATCTTCATTTATATCCATATCGGAATCTGAATCTAATAAGCTTCTTTGATATTGTGTAATTGATACCCATCAAGCTATAGATATTATACTTGTTAAATACTATTATAGTATTAATCAAGCATTAGTACAGTGTGCTAGTTAATGAACTCCTATACATAAAATTGCTATTCAGATTATTTCATCCTAACTTAATGTTTAGAAAAGTCTCCAATGGGGATCATATAAATTCAGTTATTGATATGTAAGAAGATAAGGTGATACGTACGAAGAAGATGATACCCTTAATAATAATCTGATTAACACAAAATTGAAGATGGTGCTTGAAACCAATCAAAATAATGTATGTCGCATTGTTAAAAATACAAAACCACGCTTCCTCCTATAGCGTTCGAGTAATTTTCTTAGAAAATTATACCAAAATAGAAATTCCTTCGCAGAATGATCCAATCTTCTTGTCGACTATCAAGTTATGAACACACCCTGACGTACAAAATTCGCATAGGGTGAAACAATTCCGAATTTAATTTCGTTCGCATCAAGCAGGAGAGGGCTGACATCTCCTGGGTAGATTTTATGCTGCCGAGATTAAAAATTCCCCCGAGTTCATACAATCACGTCTATCGTATGTAGGATTTTAAACGACATGATTCCTTTTCTCATATCTGGATATATGCGAAAGAGCGTAGCCTTCCCTTGCGTTATTTCATCAATTCCATACGAATTTTTTTAGAGAGCCTCGTATTTATTTTATTGTATTAATTATATATTTGTATGAAAATATGCCATGAAATCTCATAATAATCAAGGTATAAATTATACTATTAAAATTATACTATGAATTATACTTAAAATATTATACTATTAAAATTATCTGTCGAATCACAAAAATATTTGACTAAAAGTAATTATTTACCCCAAGTTGTGGATCGAATGTAAGTAGATGGTGAACAAATGTTAATGCAAAATGATAAATGCACTACCTTCTGACATATTTAACCCCTAAAGGAGTACTATCCCAGGCCCTGGGATCCCCCTCCACTATTACACATAAAAAGCACTCTTGTACATTGAGCTCGGAGACAGACAGAGACAGAGAGAGAACGTAAAGCAGTTCGGAAGACAGAGACAGAGAACTTCCCCGCATACATCGCACGATTATATAGATCGTTAACCCATATTTATCGACTAATAATGATAACCCAAATAAATCGATTTCAAGTGTATTGTTAAGCTGTCAGGGAGCTTCGACGTACATGTACGTCCTAATTCTTATGCCCCAGAAAGATCACTCTTGCACATTGAAGCTCGGAGACAAGCAGAGACAGAGAGAACTTAGCGCAGTTCGGGAGACTGAGACGGATAGTTCCTCGCATGATTGTATAGATCGTTAAGCCCAAATTTATCGACTTATAATGATTTCGATTTCAAGTGTGTTATTTGTTTACGCAAAGAAACGACCGAATATTGTGTGTTATCTATTTAACTGCTTGCCGTTCTTCGCTGCGTGTTGAATGAGTCTTTGTTCAATTATCATTTCCTTCTAAAGGAGGAGCAAATGAATCGATTTTTTGTGAATTGTTTATGTAAAGAAATGACGCGATCTTGTATGTTATCAAATGTTTATTTACAATTGACTCTGCCTCGAATTGAAGATTGTCTTAGGCCAGTGGTTCCTAACCTGGGGGGAATTACCCCCCGAGGGGTAAAACGGCTTTTCTGCGGGGGTAATGACAATATTCATTTTCAGTGTGTAGATATAATAATAAAATGACAGGTGAGCGTTATATGGCTTGCACTCTCTTCCAAGAAGTCTCTCACTGTGTTCTAATGCCTTTCTAGTAATCCTTCTCGCAAGGAGAGGGATGAAGAGACGAGATACGGAGACGATTTATTCGAGCACTAATTTGCACTTTCGCATTTGTGACAGTATTTTAAGTGAAATGACTTCTGCTTCTGGAAAAAAGCGCAATTATATGTAATAAAGTTCTTGGTACAGAGAACATGAAACCGAGAAAACTTAAAGAACATTTCGAGAATGTTCATAAGGAGTTGGCAGGTAAAAAAATCAATTTTTGATTTCTTAAAAAAAAAGTGTTGCAATTGGACTAAACCTAAAATTAGCTCCCGAGATGAATCATTCTTACATTTAACGTACGCAACAATGCAATCGGACATATCCGTCATTTTATATTGAGGTTTGCTTAACTTTCACAATGCGGATATATTCGTCATACCCACTTTGCATGGACTTTGGTCTTGACGGATATATACGTCATATCCACTTAAGGGATTAAATTAATGAAGGAAGTATGTTAAAATTGTAATTTCCTATACTTTTGTGCAATTTTATGATAAATAAAGGCTATTTGTATGTATTATATATGTTGTTTTCTTCAACAAAATTTTATAGGGGGGTAAAATCAGTTTCTCTGATAGGTTATAGGGGTAACGAGACTAAAAAGGTTAGGAAACACTGTCTTAGGCTGATTTGGAGCTGACAGAAAGTAATCGGCGTAAAGCGATTATGACATCAACGACTTCATCGATTTTAAATTTGCTCGCTCCTCAACAGGTTAATGATTACGCAAAGACATGACCAAATATTGCGTGCTATCGACAGTGTTTATTTATTTATGTACAAGCTTCATACACGCTGCGACGGCCGTGACAGATAAATGGATTTGTATGATAAGCGGCGGACTACCCAAAGGGTTCAAAGTAGCAAACCACTTCTCTACCATTTGCCTCGATGGAGCTGAGTCCAAATAACACTTGTTAAGCCATTGATTTGCTTCATCGATATTTTTCTTATTGAAAAGCAATTATTTATCAACACGAAAAAAATAAATTTTTCCATTGTTTTGCAGATTACAACAGTAACGTCACTAAAACCCTGTAACTTGTAAATTAAACGTAAATTTATTATAAAATTTTGACACGTATTATTTGAAGGTTGGCACTTCCTAAAAATCATATGGATTTGTCAATAGTAGCTTATATCATCCCCTAACCCCGACTTAATAAAATGTGCAAAGAATCATTCACTTTGTATTACTCAAATAAAATGAAACTCAAACGTCACCATATTGCATTCCTTCGGTATATTGCCGTTGGGTTATAATATATACAGATCTTTAGGATCCAGAAACCCATTCAGGACAAACGATTTCAAAATAAAGATGAAACTAATAACTACTTAAACTTATATTTTTGATTAATATATTTAAAATTAAAGCAATTTTTTTCTGTAAAACCCTAATATTTGCATGAAAGTGAATTATTATAGATTGTTTAGACTGCAGATCTCAGATAATTTATAAAGTTGATTAGGATCGACTGGCCAAGAAATCCCCTCATTCCCAAATATTCCTATTCAAATAATCTTAACCTGACTTAGCCATATGTGGAAAACAACGCTACGTTCGATAACAGATATGATGCTTTAAGAAAAAGATACTTAAAATAAATATATATCTATCCAAGACTTGCCTTCATACAAGAATAAATATTGGCTATTTATAAAGCAATATTTAGTTAAGGTATACATTAATATTAACGGACATATTCGATGTGCGCCGCCTTAATAGGAAAGCGATAGCTTTGTTCGCCAAAATTTGTCTGGTTTCTATAATTCTGAACAATCCAGCCCTTTTTGTTGCGTATAAAATTTCCTAGGTAATTTGGCACTTTGCTCGCACAAAGTAATTCAAAGTTGAAGTTGTACGGTGTTGCGGCCGAAACCGTTGGGTTTCTCCGCTTTATGTAAACTTCACCTTGGAAATACTTAAATTAAAACAATAATTCAATTCCTTCCCTTTGTTTTGTGGTGCTTTTCTATCTCGTGCTATAATTAAAAGTCAAATTCCGCGAAGAAGCAGACTCGAAATCAATTTTTTTCACTGCAGCACTGAAAGGGGATGAAAGGAGAGCCCTTCGTTTACAAATGTAACCTAATTTATATCCCATTTAAGTAGCGTTCAATAAGTAAAAACATGTGTTTTTTTAAAAAGCCCGTGTTTAAATTGCAGGAAGTGTTACCCTGTTAAGGGTGAATAATTTTATGTAATAATGTAACGCGACGCATTGTGCAATATGCGTGAAATTTAGATATCAATACGCCATAATTAATGCTATGCATGATAAAAAAATCAATTTAGATTCATTCAAAATCAATTTCCTTATTGTTTTCCCGTTTTTTTATTTACTTTTTTTATGCGATTTTGGATATATTTTATATAGGTGTTTCAAAGTTATGCGAATATGATTTCACATCTTTGTTTAAGAGAATAATAATTACGGGTTGCACAACAGAGGATGCTACTTCACACCTTTTTTCTTTAGTGACGGAATCAAGAAGTTTTCTATTCGATGGAATAAATGTATTTCTAATGACTAAATCTATGTATAAAAATAAGACACTTTATTTTTATTTTTAAATATCACTAATAAATTTGTACAGCAAATTTCCGGGTTATATTTGAATCACCCTCTTTCTTAACTTACTGTTTACACTTGCGGAAATTATATATGCATAGTAAAAATATTGTATGTATGCACCATTTTAGCGCATATTGGTCTGGTAAAATGAAGTTTGGGCTGCGGGGACGGACTTTGGATCCCAGCTCTTCGACTTGCGCTACACGTGACCTGAAGCAATAAACCACGTACTGCGTTTCTTTTCAAATAATTATTAAGCGCGTATCTTGCATATATTGTAATTTGGATATATATTTAACAACTGCAAAAATTACTGTTATAGAAGCATTCGGTCCAGAGCCTTGTTCACTTAAAACAAATACGATCATCAATCTCCTATCAATGCGCACATCATTGTGTAATATAATACGATTTTGCTCCAAGTCAATTCGTAATAATAAAATGATGATTAATAGATCTACTCTTTGGATAGATGTCTGTGGACTAAATGCTTATTGGATCTTTGTACAACCTTTGGCACCATCCATCTTGGATTAACCAAAATCATTTCGAACTGTTTTCAACAGCCAGACTCGCATTATGTCTCAGCTGAATGGAAGTCACGAATTATAATATAATTGGATTTCTTTACCATCCATGTCATTTAAAGCTGAAGATATAATAATAAAAATTAATGATATTTCATTGAAGAACAGATCAATATGTCTACATTTTTAGTACAATTTTCATGAGTAAATTTCGTTTTATATTAATTCACACTAACATTCATCCCCTTTGATGTTCTATTTGGCGTAAGAAATTTAAATACGGTTTGCTATCTCTCCCTTGGCCGACATTAATTCGGTGCTCAGCTTTCGTGTTTATGTTTTTTTTTTCAGCTGAAGCCTTAATCCCGCCGACTATCCAAGGAACTATTCGAAGTAATTTACATGCATGAAATCCTTCGTGAGAAGTTTCCTGTAGAATTTCCTCTCTCATATATTACTGAATGTGTTTAATCAGGGCGGGGATCGGAACCGCCTAAACTGGACCACAATGAACTGGACCTCACTTTCCAACCAACTTCTAATGCGCATTGTTGGACTCGGACCGGTGGATATACAGCCATAAACAAGACGAGAATGTATCGTTCGATACTCTCATAGCTATTTGAACGAATTCTTCGACAAGATCATATACTAGATCGATCATTTCCTTCCTCAAAGTCATAAAAATTTAGTCATGAATTCATATAAAATTTTCAATTAAAACAATGAATATGATGATATTTAATTCATAAAACACGATGCAGCATCCACTCAGAAAACTGCGTGGTAATTACTGTAGGCAAAGGGTTCTTCAGCGACCATTGACATTTTTATACATGCATAAGTGTACAACTAGCGATTGGTGCTTGTTAGTGTTTTTTTTTTCAGGTCTACTTAAGTACACCATTATTAACGAGAAAAGGACCCTGTGACATAATCAAAAGTTTTCAATTTGATGTAAGGGTTTTGGGTTAAAAAATATATATTATTTATTCGACCCTAGGGTATATATTTATAAATATTTTATTATTTTAGGCAATGGAATAAATTTTAAAAAGTTATAATAAATTTACTATTTCGAGCGTTCTCATGTACTCGCAGATGACCAATGGCATATTTGGCATTTGTTAAAAAAAACAATAGATCAAACTAATAATCTATTACATTTACACATCCTAAATATATAAGATAATAATCATATCGATAGGTAATCTATCAGGCTATTCAACTTCATTGATTTAAATCTACAGAAAACTGATGACCCCATGTCAAAGTGGTTGATAATCAGTCTATATTAGAGCTGAAAAATTCCAGCTGCCAATTTTAAGAGCTTTCATTTTAAAAGTATTTAATATTAAATGAGCATACATTTTAAATATTACTTTCCGAGACTGTATTATGCGTATAACACTCTAGAATGCTTCTTTTGTTGGATTATAATGTTGAAGTGGAATTCATATGTAGTTTTTTCAATTTAATATTTCAGCAGAAAAGTGGCGCAGTTTCATTTTTGCTCAGACATATAAGCAACGGGTGGTACACACTGTACTGACGATTGCATAAAATTTCATGTCGTTATACATAAATTCAATGAATTAAATATTAATATCAAATTGAATATTGTGTTTGAAATTCAAAATTCAATAAGCTTTTATAATTTTAAAAAATCCAAACAATTTATTTTTATCACAAAAATTTTCCGAAATGCTTTGCAAAGTATTTGTTTGATTGCAATTGATCCTAATTACATTTCTTGTATATATAAATACATTTAAAACTTTTTTTGTGCGGTAGATGCGTTTCGCGGAAAATCGCACAAAAAGAAATCGCGTAAAAAATGAACTTTAAAATCCGCATAACTTTGAAACGGCTATATAAAATATATCTAAAATCGCATAAAAAAAGTTAATTAAAAATCAGAAAAACATTTTTTGCTAACATTTAAAGGATGTCTTGCATCATTGGTAAAATTTTAAATTAAAAAATAGTTCGTACCCAGTTTGAAGTTAATTAATTAATTAAAACCTAAGATATGATGTCAACCGTTTTGAAAAAAGAAGTTTCGAGAAAAGCGCGTTAAAAGATTTCATTATGGTAGGACAAGTTGTCGCGTCACTAAAATAGCTATAACTCTGTAAGTAGTTGAAATTTCGGAAATTCCATTGGAGAATGTATTTTTAAAAGTCGAAACATTGGAAAAATACAAAAAAAAACAACGAAATCAATTTTTTCAAAAATCTAAACCCGAATAAAGGGCGTGGTCGTAATTCAGCGATAGCAGATGAAGTATGATTTTCCACGATCTCAAATTATAAATTTTTCCAAATTTCGGTTAGTGTTGATGATTTGTTTTGCCTATTTTATCCAAAATATCTCGATACGTACTTTTTATAAAATAAAAAAATCGCATAACTTCGAAATCGCACAAAAAGAGATTTGAGTATATAATGTAATCGAGCTAGAAATAGGAATATATGAATCTTTGTAAAACCATTACATACATATGCAAAATTTTATTAAAATATTGGCTTACGTTATTAATATTTTCTACAAAGCTACAAAGCTATTTTATATTTCAGTCAGTTTTTATACAATATAAATCAGGAAAGTTACAGTCTACAAAGCTTTCAACTTTGCGGGCATTAATAACAATTTTAGAAACTTGAATAATTGTACATCCTGCATTAAATTAAAATCTACAAAACTGCTTTTTTGTCTACAAATGGTTTACATTAGTTATTATTAAATATACGTTATCTACTTTCGATATAAGATAGCTAGGGCTTCGATAGACGTGGCTAAAGATATAGGCGGGTACTTGTTGATAGTTTACTTATAATATTTATTTGTAGATCTCAATTTATTATTATAAATATTGGCAACAGCATCATCGCAATAGACTACCATTTTTTTACTTACAATATCAAAACAACAAAATGAGAAAAAATCAGCTTTGTAGGAATAATTACATAAATAATTTCGCTGCTTCCCATAGTAAGTAGTTTGACAGACTTCAATTAGTTTAGTTGGATGTATGGAAATACTATAGCTTCTAAATCGATCGATCGCCTAATAAATTGTTCTAAATATTGAATGAACAATGTCATCTTAAACTATTATTTTATTATAATTATCAAACATTGTTGTTTAAAATATTGCACCTTTAAGTTTCCTCGTTACATTATTCATAGGGCGTTACTCCATTTTAAAATTTTAATAAGGTTGCTACTGTACTGCTGGCATTTCGAGGATTTTAATTATGATTTTTTCGCATACATTTGGTATCTTTTTTTGTGTATTCCGTCGGAATATTTTCTCCGACCTCATATGGTGGAAAATGTTAGGTATGCGAAATATTCCAAGCTGGCCCGCCGTCCTGTGGACACATTCCTAGGCCGAGTTGTACGCAAACATTTGTTTGGCCACAGCAGTATGGCAGCAGTAGATTTAAACGTGGACTTGAGAAATGATCCGCATTGTTTCCGATTTAGATTAAAACGAGTTTATTTCGTGGCCGTACTATAACAGTTCCATACATCAAGCCGCAAAAATGTCAGGAGTTCGCCTGACTAGAAATAATTCGCTGGAAACTACGTTTCAATGCAATGGGACTTGACTAAAATTTTAATGTGATTCACGTTTCAAACTGTCAAGACTCGTATTCAACTAACGCTCCCTTTAAGACTTCAGAAAATGTCTGCAATATACATTCAAAATCTTCGTCTTCGATGTCATTATCATCGTTTCAAATCCTCCTTAACACTATCGTGGCCGCATCAAAGGATCAGACCATTGAACATATTATTTCAAATAGATGTAGCATCAGCAGTTGCAGATATTAAAATTCATTCACCGTATTCATTGATTACTGATGTAAACTTAAACCATTTTTTGTGCGGTAGATGCGTTCCGGAGAAAATCGTACAAAAAAGCTATGGCTTACATAGAAAAAGTGAAGATACGTTCCATAGATATTAAAAACCACATAACTTTGAAACAGCTATGTAAAATACATCCAAAATCGCATTAAAAAAGTAAATAGTAAAATTTTATCGATTTTCTTTTTCCAACAATATAACTCATAATCAGTAAAGATATCACTATAGTCCCTAACTCAAAAAAAAAACACAAAATGGCGACTGTTTAAAAAAAATTCAGTCAAGTCATTTTTTTGCCTTATTTGGTCACCGTTTTAATTTTTTTTAAATAATTAAATTCAATTAAATTAAAATAGTTTCATCTTTATTTCTTAACCCTTTGAGTAGCGAATTAATTTAAATCATCATAAACTTCGATGCTATATTTGCATGTCCACCACTTATCATCGTACAAATCCATTTTTCCATCGGGACCGTCGCAGCGTGTATGAAGCTTGTATATAAATAAATAAACACTGTCGATAGCACACAATATTCGATCATTTTTTCAAGTATATATAAGCAATATACTTGAAATTGATTCATTATATTATTACCTTATCAATATTAGTCGATAAATTTGGGTTAACGTTCTGTACAATCGTATAATGTACGATTCACAATCTCCGACCTGCAAGATACTCTCTCCGTCTCTGTTTCTCTCCAAATTCTCTCTCGTCACTATGTCTTGTCTCTTTAAAATCGTCCAAGATGGATGATCATGATTACCTGTAAATATGATTACCCAAAGACACCAATTCCAATAAATAAAAAAGATATGATAAAACTTCCTGAATTAATTCGTAGTTAATTTTGCAATATAAATCCAGTTTCAGCTTTCCTAATTGGCAATAATACACTTCTGCCATTACTTGTACATTCCATGAACCATACAAAATAAAATTTCACAGGATTAGGCCGGGTTTAGAATTAAATAAATGTATCCTTTCAAGACAGTTGCTTTTTAAATGCACCAGTAAACGAAGTCAAAGTTTCAGACAAAAACTTTGTATGGCCACTTATCTATTAATCTGACTTGTATGTTTATTAGTGTATTTTGAAGTAAAATAGCATAAAGCGTTTAAAAGGTTTAAGAAGAACTGGGACAAAAATATCAATACTTAAAAAATCATTGAAAATGTTACTGCAGGCAAGATTTCTTTTGCTCAAAAACAACTTCAAGCGTATCAACTTCGTGATGACTATAAAGAGTTACTGAATCTTTCCATCATTTACTTGAGAGGAATTTCTGAAAAATGTGTTAATCTTTAACGTGCTAAATGGATAGTTAAAGCTATGTTACTTGAGAAAAATATATTTAAACATCAGTTTAAACTGACGAAAAAGGAAATGAAAACAGTGAAAGATATTTGTCTTTTCACAGTCGGATATTCAGCACCATAAAACGACTTACAATTATTAAAAGACCTGGTATCCTTTGAAAATATAAACCAAACAATAGCCAAAGTTGCCATAAAAAAAATACTGAGCCATTTATGGTACTTGTCGGAAGAGTTGGTATCTTTTGCATTTTTTGACGACGAACTTTCAGTTAAAGATAAGCAAAATATGGTAGATGCACTAAGAATCGAAGTTGTAGAAGATTGCCTGAAAAGAAAAAGCATTGATGTCGAACACATCACCAAAAAAAAAAACATAGAAGACCTTGCGACTAGCAACTCCTTACGATTTTTCTAGATAGTGGGTCATCACAGTTTTTTTCACAGAGGGATGACTCTGATTTTCAGGCTGCAAAGAAATTTGCTGTTGTTAGTAAAAGCTTACAGAAAGAAATATCCTGATACAAAAAATTCAACGCTTGTATCTTGAATATTAATGATTTTAGTATTAAAAGGGTATCCTCATTTGTAATCTAAACATTAATTTTACATGTAAATGTTTTATATTAATAAATACAAGTTAGTCATTAAAACAGTGTTTTAACTTTTTTAATGAAAATTCAAACCTTGGTAGCAACCCCTAAATATTATTTTAAAAAAAGGACCACCCTAATGGACATGTTTTATATTCATTGAGCCATTGACTATTCCATTGACATTGAAAGATGGCAATTCCAACGCATCGTATCATTTATATTGATTAAATTAGTTGACCGGTCACTGATCTACCCATGAAACTACCCTGCAGAGATTCCAGGGGACAGATGTGAAGGGTTGATTCTTAATGACCGCTCTTGGGAGTATGCACCTGGGTAAGGGTTGCAGCAGCGGGAAGTACGTGAGTCGAATACAGAGCTGCTGCTGCAACTACCGTTAATCTTCGTTATGGTCACCCTGTCGTGCACACCCACAAAACGCTCCTCATAATTCCAAGATGCCACGGCTTCAACAAAAACTATTAACCCAACACACCGCACTACTTGATTTACTCCACCGCAAACAAAAAAATGTCCCTCACACAACATTGTAAAGAGCTCCGAAATGATTGTATGCAGTTTGGGTATAAATTCAACTCTCATAAAATAAAATAAAAAACGTCTCCTCGGATCGATAAAACGTATTCATCTGTAAAATGTATGGAAGTGTTACTGAATTTGCATAACGTATGGGTGTGAAACTGTATGCCCTGAAATAGAAAGAGAACAAAATCCCACGTAAATTGTGGAAATTAGCATTTTTACTTTTCTTTTCGACAATTGGCGTCAATTTCTTATTCGGCATCCCATTCTGATGCTTTCAACTCTTTTCTTTGTTTCTTCAAATGATGACGATTCAACGCTTTTTATTTTGATTTCATCGTAAATCCGTTAAATTAATCAACACACATTAGTATATTAAAATTAACGTGCGTCTGATAATTTTATGTTTAAAAAATAATGGATTTCTTTCGGGATAACCTAATATATATCAAACAAAAGCAACATTTGAATGATTATCTGTATGTCTCAATATAATCATCACATGGAGAAATTAATAATGAACAATTTATATAAAATTTAATGTATGTCTGTCTGTTCTCTTACCAATCTTTAATGTTCCAGCTGAAATTTTCAATTATATTTTTAGTCGCATTATAAAATATTTGCGCATTTCTTATGATTTGATTCCTATGCAAATCAAAAGCATCCCCTTAGTCATCTTGTATCACAAACCATTTATATAATAATTAATAATTTCGCAGATTCATCGACATCGTTGTTATATTTTTAAACATTATTTGTAGGGCATATCATATGGCAAAAAATATGACTAAAAGATGGACTACAAAAGGAATATTGTATTTATGGGTATTGCACAAATAAAAATGACTTTCTATGTGGTAGCACATATGAACAATTGAATACATTACAAAACTCAATACAGTTTGCAAAATACATACAACTATCAAAAGGCACTAGTATCCATTCCAGCTCATATGAAAATTATGCAAATGCATTCATTCTAAAACGGAAGACAAACATAAATTACAGTTCCTAAGCCCCTGTCTTGGCAATCTATATTTTTATACCCCCTAATATGTATTTAAAGTGCCTAATTACACCCACCGCTTGATCTATGCAGATTAAATTTGAAGCTAATATGAAACTCTCGACAACTTTTATATTAAAAGCTTTAATGTTGGACGACTTATTATTCAAACTGTATAATATATTTTTATTGCTTGGAATTCAAATATAACTTCAAATGAAAAATAATCACCAATGTGCAAATTAGCCGCATTTATATTCGAACGACAGTCATTGATTTAAATCAGAGGGCTCAAACTCAAAGGCTATAACATGGTACAGATCATAGAAAATGCCGCAAAAAGCCCTAAAAGAGAATCAAGTGGCCACAAGGTCTGTGTGTACAACCGGTCCGCTTTTCGGACCGCTGATATGATAAATGAATATTGACGTACAGTCGTGAAATATTGATGAATGACATAAATAAAACCTCTTTCAATCGAAATGAACATTATTTCCTTTTTATATGGACATGGTTTGAGAGCTTTAGCATTTAAAAAATATTGCTAAATACTCTTGCCTCCATAAACAATTTGTATTTGTGTATGTTAATTCGGCTTTTAAGCCACCAGTCGCCTCAAATCGATTTTCATCGTTTGCCATATTTACATACCATAGGATAATAAACGCCTATCGAGCTATTAAACGGATATAAACATTGGAAAAAAAGAACAATTTTACCCCTTTGTACAGCCGCAGCAATGCCGCAAAACCATAACACCGCAATTGGATTAAGGATTCTAGCAGACAAAGCGAGCCAAAACTGGTAATATATCCATATTCAAAATATAATATTTGCCTACAGCATAATACTCTGTTGGCAATTATTTAATTATTTCACCATTAAAATAGCCGAACCGTAAAACCTAATCACTATTTTAATAAGGTTGTACTTATTTAATCGAATAACATTAATGCACAAAAAAATGTAATACAAATCATCAAATCGATGGGTAATATATAATCTACATACACTTTAAATTGCTTAATTGGGACACTAAAACCTACCAGTAGAAGTGATTTAATCCGCTTATCAGAGCCAATTTCGATGAAGTCGTTGATACCATAATCGCTTTACACCAATTACTTTCTGTCAGCTCCTATCAACGTAAGACAATCTTCCATTTCGAAGCAGAGTCAATTGTAAATAAACACTGTTGATAGCATACAACAGTGCTCCGCAACCGGTGTGCCGCGGCACACTGGTGTGCCGTGAGCCGATACAGGTGTGCCGCGGTCAAATAAGACAATATTATAATTAAAATATTTTTCAATAGTTCTCCAGAGCTTGTCACCTATTTATATCGCCAGACACCTAAAACCAGATATTAATATTTCTATTCCGGTATTCATCTGTCATCGTGCTAACAAGATCAATAGAATTCAGATTGGATCACTTTGGAAAACCGTCAAATCACACAAAAACAAAGCAACGGGGATTCCTATTTTGGTTAAAAACTATATGATAGCCGAAACCGATTTAGAAAAGACAAACATGCTTACAGAAACCATGTGCCTAAACCACAAGATTTTTCACGAAGGTAACTGGAACTGGTCGACAGAAGCATGATAAAGATAACTGGGCCCCGGTATTCAGCTGGGGGCTCTCGCCTACGTTACAATGGATACAATTTTACGTGGAAAAGATTCGTCTTTACATACAGAAGAACCCAGCACAAGCATTGCAAAAAGGCCAAAGAAGACTGTGAAAATGAAGCACAACGAAGACTACATTCAATATGGATTCTCGTGATGTGGTAATTAGGGAATCCAATCCCGAGCCAAAATTTCGATCCCGGGATTTCGGGACTTCATTAGACAATCCCGGGACCAGTCCCGGGATCCCGGGATCGGGATTTTCAATATTTTAAGAAATTACATTGATAAATTTGATCAAAAATTACTAGTAAGTCCATTTGTTCAATATAAAAAATCACTTGAAGGCCACATAAAAATACAATTCAAAAATAGATAAATAGTAAAGAATTCAAATATTATTTTGAAAAAACGCTCGATGTAACATTAAAACATTGAGTGTTCCGTCATTTAGTCTGGATCTGATTTTGGAAGTCAAGCAACTTGCTGCTGAAAATGCACGCTTAGTTTCCACACTCGTTGGAGGTATCGTCATCAGATATTTAAATGCTAGTTCGAGTTGATGATCGCTCGAGATGATTGATAAAATTCCTTTCTGCTGAGACACGGACTAAAACTCGCAAAATTCCCGATTTTCCGACAAATTATTTATTTCCGTCGCTGCAGATGAATACTTATATACTATAATATTTTGATGTGATTCGTAATTATATTACGAAGGAATACAAAAAATATGAACCCCGTATCTATTATATTTCATATCCATATTCCCATTATCCGTCGAGGTGTAGTAAATACATCACCGGTAGGGAAAGGTTACTGTTAGGCTATTTATTTAATCGCATATGCGTGCCGACTCCGGGCTTGAAAAAAAACAAATCGGCCCTTTGCGACACACACATACAAAGCAAAGCTGCGGCACGATTCGTACCGCTATGAAGAATCTACTGTCCCCGAGAGGATATCCCCCCCTAGGATTGTTCGCTAGCCCATTATATTAAAATGGGCTGAAAAAATAAAAAAACGGGTGACGAATGGAAAGACTCTCTTCGCTAAATAACTATTGATTTCACACGAGATGGTGAGAGAAAGAGATCTGGCTGGAGGAGGAACAACCTCCTGCAGCCAAGGCTAACCGACGACTCTCCCGACTCCCGCTTCCTGCGCGTCACTACCTAACCGGCAACAGTGCACGCGCAAGAAGCGATCGGTCGGTAAGCAGGTGCAATGTCTCCACAGGGCCACAAGAGATGACGCTGTTAAAATATCACACTTAAATATATAAAATTACACTCTTCCTCCCTTAAATTCGACCATCCTTTGTCGAACGTATACTTTATATAAAACAAATTTCCAAAAAATAGTAAATGTTTCACAGTTGTCCCTCTCTCTCAAAATATATCCAAATAGTTTGTAATACAATAACATAATAATAAGCAATAACATGATGTATACCAGATGTCCAAGTATTATAGTATAATAATAACGACTGAGTCATGTACTGCGTGGAAATAAATATCATTTTCTTCGATTGATACTGGAGGGCAAGGTAGAGGGAAGACAAGGAGTCGGTAGAAAGCAAATGAGCTGGCTGCGCAACATTAGAGAGTGGACCGGAATAAGAAGAGTGGACGAACTATTCCGAGCAGCGCAGGACAGAGAGGTCTTCGCCAGAGTGATCGCCAACGTCGGGGGGACCTGACACGGCACAGAAAAAAGAAGAAGAACAACATTTTTTACCTCATTTACATAATTCAACCATAAAAGTACAATTCAGTTTATATATTTACTTCAAAATAAGTACCGTTAGGCAACCGCCATTGCCGCTATCGTCACGTGTCGCTATATTTTAATTACAAGTTAAATCCACAATATTAATAATAAATACAAAAAAAAACTCATACAGATGCCCCTACGTGCACGAAATATTCTGGACAATCTTTCCCTAGATTTCCGTCCTTGCGCGAAACTATAAGTTCCGGCTACCGACCCTACATCACCGACTTTCATGGAATTCTCACACGTTGAGAGCCCAGCCTGCGCCTCTCCGAGGATAGTGACGCACACCAGCGCCTGGTGCTCACACAAAGCATCGTGTCCATAATAATAACATCTAATACACAACAATTTCGTGCACCACGGTTCCCCGATGATCTTAATTTTCATGTACAAAATAGGACAAATTTAAAAATTACGACTTCCACAAAATAATAACGACATGATATACTACGTGGAAGTGACCACTCAAAAAATACAAAACGAAAGCGGCGACAAAAGCATAAATTTTAGATTAAATTATTTATGATTTATTTTTTTTAAATAAGGACTTTTTCGGATTATTGCACTCACTTGATTGCTCATTTTTTTTCAACTGTATTTTATTTTTCAAATTTATTTCTTACTCTTAAACTTTTTTTTGTTTACGTCCAAAATCACTTATATCCGACGCCAGCGCTCCCGCGCAGCAGTTTACTGTGACGCGTCATCGACCAGGAATTGGCGCCTCCTATGGCAGCTCAACTTCTCCACGTGGTCGACGGTGCGCATGGCCTTTTAATGGCCATGGGTGTGCAACCTAACCTAACCTAACCTCAACGCCTCACGTTGCCGGCGCGCGTCGTTTTCGTCGCGTTCCATTCAAAACCCTCCTTGACGTTACAACAGTGTAACGTTTAGGGCGAAGGCGCTCTGTGGGCAGAGTCCCCGGGCAGCTCCCCACCTCCACGTGCTCGTCGGGATGGCCGCACTTACACTGGTGTCAGAATCGACAGGTTGTAAACGCTGAGCGTTTTGAATGGAAGGCGAAGAAAAAGACGCGCGCCGGCAACGTGAGGCGTTGAGGTTAGGATGGCAGAGAATCCATCGGCATTCAGCCTCGAAGCGACGATGTAGATGGTGCGTCGGCATCATCGAACTCAACGCACGCGACACACAGTATACGAAAATATTTGGTGGTTCGAAGATCTGCCGACCTACAACCGAGAAGGCCATACGCACCGTCGACCACGAGGAGAAGTTCCTGGGCGATGATGCGTCACAGAAAACTGCTGCGCGGGAGCGCTGGCGTCGAATATAAGTGATTTTTGACGCAAACAAAAAAAGTGTAACAATAAGAAATAAATTTGAAAAATAAAATAAAGTTGAAAAAAAATGAGCAATCAAGTAAATGACATAACTCGAAAAAGTCCTTATTTCAAAAAAAAAGAAACATAAATAATTTAATCTAAAATTTATGCTTTTGTCGCCGCTTTCATTTTGTATTTTTTGAGTGGTCACTTCCATGTAGTATATCATGTCGTTATTATTTTGTGGAAGTCGTAATTTTTAAATTTGTCCTATTTTGTATATGAAAATTAAGATCATCGGGGAACCGTGGTGCACGAAATTGTTGTGTATTAGATGTTATTATTATGGACACGATGTTTTGTGTGAGCACCAGGCGCTGGTGTGCTGGTGATGCCACCAGGCTGGTAGTATGTCGTGAGATACTTAGTGTGAGCCGCGATGCTCTTGGCGAGCACCAGACGCTGGCGAGCTGGAAATGTCGCCAGGATGGTAGTAGATCGCGTGCAGAGCGGATTGGACCACGATGGTGGGGCTGATTGCTGCCGTCACTATCCTCGGAGAGGCGCAGGCTGAGTTCTCAAAGTGTGAGAATTCCATGAAAGTCGGTGATGTAGGTTCGGTGGCCGGAACTTATAATTTCGCGCAGGTACGGAAATTTAGGGAAGATTGTCCAGAAAATTTCGAGCACCGAGGAGCATCCGTATAAGTTTTTTTGTATCTATTGTTAATATTGTTGATTGAACGTGTAATTAAAATATAGCGACACGTGACGGCAGTGACAATGGCATTTGTCTAACGGTACTTATTTTGAAATAAATATATAAACTTAATCGTACATTTATGGTTAAATTATTTAAATGAGGTAAACAATGTTGTTATTATTATATTATAATACTTGGACATCCGGTATACATTATTTTATTGCTTATTATTATGTTATTGTATTACAAACTATTTGGATATATTTTGAGAGAGAGGGACAACTGTGAAACATTTACTATTTTTTGGAAATTTGTTTTATATAAAGTATACGTTCGACCGAGGATGGTCGAAGTTAAGGGAGGAAGAGTGTAATTTTATATATTTAAGTGTGATATTTTAACAGCGTCATCTCTTGTGGCCCTGTGGAGACATTGCACCTGCTTACCGACCGATCGCCTCTTGCGCGTGCACTGTTGCCGGTTAGGTATTGACGCACAGGAAGCGGGAGTCGGGAGAGTCGTCGGTTAGCTTTGGCCGCGGGAGTTTGTTCCTCCTGCAGCAACATCACAGCCCGATAGAAGAACAGACCCGTGCGTCAGCGCGGCCATCCCGACGAGCACGTGGGGGCGGGGAGCCGCCCGGGGGCTCTGCTCCCGAGAGCGCCCCCGCCTCAAACGTTACACTGGTTAAGAAGACGTACCTGGTCATTTGACTTTTTCACGATTCGCTAAAACCTTATCAATAACTATAAGCTATGATTTAGCAAATCGGTCCACAGCTTCACCTGTGGTTCGACAAATTAATGTCCTGCAGTGATTTCCAATCCTGTTGTCCTTGCTGATAATGGTGATCCAGGTTCAGGTGGTTTATTACGCTTTTACAGATCTATGAAAATAAATTGAAAAATAATAAATATATAACCTACATTGATATCGTGAATAATTGTCACCTTCAACATGAGCAAGTTGGGCCCGGATGGACAAAAGTCGCCCTGATGTCGCTAAATTCTACATCGCAAAATGGACATGAATTTGATCTACCAATCTGCAATCGTATTAATGCTGCACAAGATCTGAGTAGTCGATGATGATGCATCAACGTGAAATAAAACCGTCACAAGATTGCAGCGAATCTTATGTATTATTATCGGATAAAATGGGTTGACTACGAAAAAAATTCTGCACTATTTTAACGGCCCTAAATCTTATATTTTTAAATTGACATTAAGTACCTTCAATCCACTATGAATCGTTACCCTGATACGTGTTCTAGAATATGCAATGTTAATATTCATTATTAAAACTATTTATAAAATGCCCGATCGACCTGAGTTTGAATCACCCGAACATCGCATCGAAAAGTATTTCAACACACTTAAAATCTATAAAGACTCGCCTGATTTTGTTGCTGAATGACGATTAGGAGACATTCTGGAGCTGTTATGCACTTTGGGTATCACTTGGAGGAAGAAGTATCACTTTATAAACGCACATGCAATTTTCACCACGCGACAATAAAATGTATCGACCGGTTAACCTAAGTATCGAATGGCAACTGATCGGTGTTGGTCTAAAACGCGACGCCTTAACGAGACGGAAAAATTTAAGCGCATTTATGATCAATTGTTAAGCCTTATTAACAAATGATAAATTGAGCTGCTATGATAATCTTTCATATAAAAAAAATCTCATGTTATTTTTATAGTTTTTAGGCATGGTTATTCATTGTCAAGAAATTTAGCAAAATATTTTATAAAAATATTATTCTTCGATTTTTTTCCACGGCCTTGTCAAGCGTGATGAACCACATGATCCTGGATCACCGTCGGCGGGGAGCTCAGAAGGATTAGGAGCAACTTTCGGGCATTATTTTTTCGATCCACAAGGAAAGCCGATTTTTGATACGATACAGATTCTTAAAAAATAAATTTTATTAGTTTAAGTTGCATATCGACAAGTGCGTATCATTTTCAATTTTCTAAAACTTTTCCCAAAGAACAAGCTTGCGTTTGAATACCTGATTTTAGAGATAGAATACTGAGATTTTTTTATGTGAAAGTTTATCATAGCAGCTCAATTTATCATTGGTCAATAAGGTTTAATAATTGATAATTAATGCGCTAAAATTTTCCGTCGCGTTAAGGCGTCGCGTTTTAGACCAACACCGATCAGTTGTCATTCGATATTTAGGTTTATCGGTCGATACATTTTATTGTCGCGTGGTGAAAATTGCACGTGCGTTTATAAATTGATATTTCTTCTTCCAAGTGATACGCAAAATACATGACAGCTCCAGAATGTCTCCTAATCGTCATTCAGCAACAAAATCAGGCGAGTCTTTATAGATTTTAAGTGTGTTGAAATGCTTTTCGATGCGATGTTCGGGTGATTCAAACTCTGATCGATCAGGCATTTTATAAATACTTTTAATAATGAATATTCACATTGAATAATCTAGAACACATATCAGAGTAACGATTCATAGTGGATTGAATGTACCTAATGTCAATTTAAAAATATAAGATTTAGGGCCGTTAAAATAGTGCAGAATTTTTTTCGTAGTCAACCCATTTTATCCGCTAATAATACACAAGATTCGCTGCAATCTTGTGACGGTTTTATTTCATGTTGATGCATCATCATCGACTACTCAGATCTTGTGCAGCATCAATACGATTGCAGACAACACTCTTACTTTTAAACTTGGTCGTAATTTCGTTTTTTTTTTTGAAAAAACCCTCTCAGTTGTCGTTGAGTTTGGTTGTATCGATAATGGAGAATCGTTAAGAATATCTAAAATATCACACCTTATTTTGTCGTAATCGAAATTTACGTTTAGTTTTTCAATAAACCTTATATGAGCCCATGATTAAGTATCTAAGTCATGTTTTCTTCGTTTTGAGATATTTAAAGGTTTGTGTTTCAATGTTTTAAAAAGCATTTCTACATTAAACCATACAGAGTTTCAGAACTTTTGTAGTCTACTGGGTGTAAAATTTATTTTGGCATATAAATTTTTCATACAGCTTATAAGAAAAGCATATTGTTTAGGTTCAAACAACAAAGACGGTTTTCAAAATTAGCAAAATGCATTATGCTAATTGTGATGAAAGTGATCTAAGTCAATTTTCATGCGTTTTACGAAATTTAAAGCATTGTTTAATACAAGAAAAAAGTGTTTTTGAAAATAACTATTTATTAACATTTTTATTAATTAATGGTTACAATCTGTCATGTCTGCATATTTTTCTTTGGTTATTGTTCTACTGGTGAAGTATAAAGAAAAAACGTTAATTTTTTTCGTAAATCTTTGGTCTTTCTGTTTTAGGTGCAAGGTCTAAAATATGGATGAAATATGGAATATGCGCCATCATCTAATGAAGTTTTATATAGTATCTTGTATGGTTCATTTTTCAAAAATCGCATCCACTGAATTTTTAGCCAAGAGACGGATTCACCGGCGATATTTTTGGCTCTTCTTGTAATTGATTCTTCTAACGATTTTGATGAAAAAAAATCCATCTGCGACATTTTTTCTACAGAAAATGGAATTCTTTTACGACACAGTTGCATTAATTCATAATAGTGTTCAGGGATGTATAAATTATTAGTATTTCTTATTTTCATTTCTATCAAACCAAAATCACGATCATTTGGCCCCTGATATTAATTGATATCCTTTCCTGATATTAAAAAATTGTGATCAATTATTTCAATATTATTATTAGAAGATTGAACTATTTTCAGCCATTTTAGTGCCATTTTGATGTTACGATTTTGGCCCGTACAAGCATAACCGTTTGCTATTGCATATTTTTGAATTGTTATTTTTTCACAATGCTTTAAAATACATGAAGCAACTTTCTGTGAACCTCTTGATGCTGTAATTTCATCCCATACGTACATTTTATCTGTATCATTATGGAAATTATGGTAACCTAAGTTGTATACATACAAATTTCGCTTATAATAAGCTATCGAAACAGAAAATTTTGGATACGGAAACGCTTTCTGTAAATCAAATGAAAACCCATAATATTCGTCAGGATTGTCTTTTGATTTTTTTTTTTGGTCATCCGTTGGACATTTTCTTACTCGTTTGACACTTTTCGAGTGTGAATTATGTATTTATTAAAGATTCTCTTGAAGTAAAGAAGAAAATGAGAAGAGAACTTCTCATTTTTATCACTGGATGCATCTCATTTAAGTTTCAGCAAATCACACTTTTGGCATGTAGAAACGAACTTAACTATATACAAAATATCAGAAAGTTGAAGAGAAATAGTGGGGAAGAATATATATCAAGAACATTCAAAGTAGTCAAAGTTAAATATTTTGAAAATAGGAATTGCTTCTGGAAAAAAATGCTTGAATCTCTTTAAATATGAAGAAGGAAAATCTATTTTTGATTTTTTTTGGAAATTAAAGGACTATACAAAGCAGACTCTATTTTTAAAATGTACAGTTCATAAACGAATAATAAAACAACGGCAAACCAGAACTTCTGTGAGACCGATGAAAAAAGTGAATTATAATTTTTTTCTGCCAAAAAATGATTCAAAAGTTTCTTTATGTAAAAAAAATGCTATTGATAATTTTGACATTTCTTATGGACGATTAACTCGAACTTTGAATGTTGACACAGATGGTTGCGGAAAATATCCTGGATTGTGTCTATACTTTCATTTCAGGTTTAACGCATAAGCAACCGGTCTTGAGCAAAGTAGAATTAAAATTATATTTTGAGAGTGTAATACAGAGTGGTAAGTTCAGACGTACATTGTGCAAAATTGTGCAGTTTGTTTCAGAGGAGTTGCTGATAATTCAAATTCCAAGGGTGACCAGGATTTCAAATGTTAAGCATTAAGAGCACTCGGGTAAGAATTATAAGTTTTTCCTAACTAAAATTCGCATACATAAAATATTTGTTCTAATACATTTTTAAATTTGTTGTTTTAGGTAAGTCTTTTGAATGACGTGATAATAAACCAAAAGTGCTCAGGTATCTGTAAAATTGATGATCCAGCAAAAAATTTTCTTCAAGACACATTTTAACTATAATATTATGAGCTATTGCAAAAATTCAGATAAGGCCATAAGTAGGGAATCCAATCCCGAGCCAAAATTTCGATCCCGGGATTTCATTAGACAATCCCGGGATTGGGATTTTCAATATTTTAGGAAATTACCTTGATAAAATATTTAGGCCCTTTTAGAGTCTTTTTTATATACTATGGGAAGAGCTGTTTAAAAATAAATAAATCAATATCTATTATTTTTGGCTTTTGGTGTGCCGCAAAATTTGAAGAAGAGCTTTGGTGTGCCGTGGGTGAGAAAACGTTGCGGAGCACTGGCATACAAGACCACATCATTTCTTAACATAAACAATACACAAGAAATCGATTCATTTGCTCCTGCTTTAGAAGGAAATGATAATCGGACAAAGACTCATTCAACAAGCAGCGACGAACAGGAAGCAATTAAATAAATAAACACTGTCAATAGCATACAATATTCGGTAATTTCTTTGCGTAAACAAATAACAAACTTGAAATTGAAATCATTATTAGTCGATAAATTTGGGCAAACGATCTATAAAATCGTGCGATGTATGCGGGGAAGCTCTCCGTCTCTGTCTCCCGAACAGCGCTACTTTCTCTCTCTGTCTCTGTCTATCTCCGAGCTCAATGCACAAAAATTCTCTTTCTGAATAGTGGAGGGGGAGGATCCCAGGCCCTGGAATAGTACTCCTTTAGGAGTTAATGAGAGTGACAATTATTAACCTGATAAGCGGTTAAGTTCCTTTTCAATATCGCAACATACAGTGTGCACATTTTCGTTAGGACGTATATATACGTCCTACGAAACCCACCTGGCGTGAGTTCATATTATTATTATTTTTAACAATGCTAAAAATTTATAAAAAAAAAATTAAACAAATATTTTTTTGTTTATTTAAATACAAAAACGTATAGAGAAGTTGACAAATACAAAACAATAAACAAAATGACAAAGAATATGGGAATATAGAATTTTATGTTTTATCTTGGATGTTGTCTCATATCAGATGATCATGCATCTCATAATATAAAGATCCTGATTATAAGTAGTATAAATTATACTATCGGTTCTGAAAAATTATTGAAAAGGCAACGCACATTAAGTATCATATTTCTTCAGTTTCTAAAAACATAGACATACAGAAAATAGACAACCTACCAAATTTAATTCAATGCAATCAGACAAAAACATCTAAACAAAATAATTCGATATTTACAATATCGTCAACAGTATTCATCTTATACATTTGATATAAATTCAAAAATGATCATTAAATCTATGAACAATCTCAAATTCATAATGATCCACTATGATAATTTAGATTTTAATACTATATGGAAAATATTATCTTAAGATCCTAATCTTAACTTTTATCTAAATACTTTACTTCAAGTTAAACCTTTTTTATTTCAAATTAACAAATAAAAATGACAGATCACAAGATGCAGTGATGCAAACCTGACAACAAATCTGTCAGAAGATTTGTCAAGTTGGCACAATCATGAAAATATTTAAAGTGTTGCTATTTAAAAGCGAATGAGGAATATATTTATTTCTTATACCTTTTTAAAAAATCCAATAAATCCATAAGGCATTTTTTCGATATCTCTTTTAATCATGTACGAAAAATATTTTATAAAACGTTATAGGAGCGCAAATTGTGATAATTACTGTCCAAATATAATTTTTTCCAGTGGTAAAAATCAGGAGAATTTTAAATTCTTAAATAAATTAAATATCATACTAAAACATATGTTCTTACTTTTATAACTATAAGTGAATATATTTTATTTTCCGTATTTTCGTTATAAATGCAATTCAATAAATATTTTTAAGCACTAGCAACACTCGTCTACTTATCGAACATTCGTTGGTTGGTATTAGCGAGTCTCTGTCGCTGTCAAAGCGTTTCTTCATCTGGTTATCGTAAGTCTCCATGATGTTATTACATGTATTTAATCAAATACAACATACGTTTATATCTCATTATATTTCGTCTGTCGTGTATATGTTATTTTCTTGATATTTTGACGTTGATGTTATGTAACATTCATATCCGATATATTGCAGAAAATATTTAGATATAGAATTTAATAAATTATATTGCAATATAGCGATTAAAAAACGCTCATTTTTTTATAATTATACTTAATTTTACATGATTCATTACATGTTAAATTAACATCACATATTTGAGGTTAAATTATAAAATTTTATGCAATAATAATCGTTTCTTTATTTTATATTGTTCGTTCTAAACATCATAATTTATTGAATTTGACCCAGTCAACATGACAAATCAAGTATTGTTATTAAATATTCTAATTGAAATCGATTTAATTATTATTTACCATTTATGGCTTAAAAATTTAGCGCTTTTGCTTGACAAATATTGATAATGATTTTTTTTAATTGCAGTTTATTAATCTACCAAAATGGGTCACGAATTCGGTGAATTGGCAAAAATTCGAGGCGTCATCACATACAAACTGTCAAACCATGAACAAAAGGCCTTCACCGGAATATTCTCCCATTCGTTCTTCAACGTTGCTCGTCGGATCCGATCAAATATTTTCTTCGTAGCACCACGTAAGTTTAAATTATTAGCAAGAAATGTAACATTATTGAAGTGTGCTTGATGATAATTGACAAATCATTTTTCTTTTGCAGCTTTCATAATTGGATATGCCATTTATGACTATGGTGAGACGAAATTCAAGCTAAACCAACGAAAGAACCCCAAGGATTTCGAAAATGATGTGTAAATTATCATAGATTAATTTTAAAACCAATGAAGCATCGTAATGTTCGACAGTTATTAGTATTACATCTTAAAAAACACATTCTGATATTTATTATATCACTACAATAAATTGTTTCAATATCTATTAATATGACAATTTTAATCTTCCTCATAATATCCTCTTGATATTTTTTTACTAACGTTGACATATTGTATTTTTTATATTTCACTTTTTTAATATAAGTTTATTCGATTTTCACATTTTCATCTAATCTTTAAAAGCATAGTTTGATTTAAATTCATAAAAGAGCGGAATTCTACAGAGAATATATTGACATAAATTCTACTTTATATACTCAAATATAGATCATCATTGACAGTCACAAACAGACTCTCCCAGTTCGACGATTTCCAAACGATATGGAAGGCAACGGAAGACAATGACCTTCATTTGTTCCTCCTCAAGGCGGTCTGTTTGTTGTTCTAACTGTGCGTGTTCTGTCCTTTGAACTTTGCTCGATCTGAACCGGGGATGCGTATATTAACTGAGTTAGTATAGTAGAATGATGGATTCCCATATTGCAAATGCAAAAAATAAAAATATGTATAGCTAGGAATATCAAATTCGTAGATATATTTCTTATAAATAAGTAACATTTCATAGTTGCAACGACTAGAAGGACCAAATGAAAACTAACAAGGAACAACATTTCACTAAAACAATACATAATAATAAAATAATAGGGAATGCAAGATTAAGAGCTTGTAGGAGTGAATTCTAAGCACTCACGAAGAAAAATCAACACAATCTGTACATAGATCATCATCATCATAGTGCAGCCTCAAACAGTCCACTTCAGAACTATGGGCCTCTTCAATATCCATTCACAGGAAGGGGTTACATCCATCTCGTCTGTATCATACATTCACCTCCTCATTCGCTCGATATTGAAGGTAGAATAACCTCCGAGTTTCGAGAAATTCGATTTAGATTTCAAAACGAAATAGAAGACGTTAAGGTTGCAAAGTGAAGTTCTTCATATGCTTTTCCTCAAGACCGTCTATTTAACTGACCCCTGTTTAAGAACCGCTGCTATATATAACTTGATTGATTTGTAACAATAAGGCCCGATCCACACTATGGTGCCGGTAATGGTTCGGTCTCGGTCCGGTCAAATATTCTCATACAAAAAACGGGATTGGAACGATCCGATAGAGTGAATACTCTGATTGTTTCTTATGTAAGAATATTTGATCGGAGCGAGATCAAACCGTCAACGGCACCATAGTGTGAATCGGGCCTAACTATCATAGTTATTATGCATTATATACTTGGAAAGACTCTACAATACTTCATTGCATGTTGCAACTACTAGATAGCTGTTTCATTAACCTGTATGGGAGTACTATCGGAAATATCCGTTTTGACCTTCACTATTCAGAAAGAGTACTCTTGTGCATTGAAGCTCTGATGCGGACAGAGACAGAGAACTTAGCGCACTTCGGGAGACTGAGACGGAGAGCTTCTTCATATGCATCGCATGATTGTATAGATCGTTAAGCCCAAATTTATCGACTTATAGTGATTTCGATTTCAAGTGTGTTATTTGTTTACGCAAAAAAATGACCGGATATTGTGTGCTATCGACAATGTTTTTTTTTTTAGCTGCCTGCCGTTCTTCGCTGCGTGTTGAATGAGTCTTTGTCCAATTATCATTTCCTTCTAAAGGAGGAGCAAATGAATCGATTTTTTGTGCATTGTTTATGTAAAGAAAGGAAGTGCTCTTGTATGTATGTAGTGTTCATTTACAATTGACTCTGCCTCGAATTGAAGATTGTCTTACGCTGATTAGGAGCTGACAGAAAGTAATCGGTGTAAAGCGATTATGACAACAACAACTTCATCGATTTTAAATTTGCTCACTAACGAAAAGGTTAAATACGTTAAGCACTTTCATCGTCATTTCTGAATTTTCTGTACTTTTGATAATAAAACTTATGCAATCACAATGAGGCATACAGGTTAGTACGCTATGGCTAAATAGCAGCGCACATATCACGTACGTGCGAGGAGGTTGGGGGGTTAGTTTCATTGAAAAGGGCGTTCTGAAGTATGTAAACTCTGGGCCCTTTTTTATTTTCAATGGATATATTTAACTCAAGTGTAGCCGATTCTATATTTGACTTGAACTCACATATACTATTTTAAAAGAAAGAAAAAATGGATTGTGCAGTAAAAAAATTACAAATCTTCAAAATTCAAATGTTTATTAGTTATAGTATACTTTCTTTAGTTGCCAAATCACCTTACGTATTTTCAGATTCAAATTCAAATCACAATGAGAAAACGACTGCTTTCTTAGTACATTTATTGAACATAAATTCAACTGTGTTCAAACAAATACATTAAATTCCCTAATCACAAATTTATAGTGTACAAATGTGCACTTTTAAATGCGCTTTCTTTTACACATGGCAATGAAAACGTGGATGGATCTCAATCTAGACTGTTTCATTGCAGAAAATACACCAACCTATTATCACATACATCGACTATCCGTGTTACACTAGTTACAACCCGTGATCTCTTCAAAATCGCTAGGATTTTGCAGAATAACTGTGTTTATGCAAAGAACGCCTTTGTATTATAATGCGGCAATTAAAACCTTCTCTAATTTGACCAGATTTTACTGTTATTCAGACTTTCTTTCAAAACACACACCGAGTGCCCAGCACTTAAAATACACATCTATATTTAATTCAAATATCACATATCTTTTTAAATATTCAAAAACCAAGATGACTACAATATTACAGAGTCAAATTACAGATACCATATTTTAAATGCCACAATAGCACAAGGTCGATTTAAATTATTTATATTTTTAATACCTATCGAGAAATCTATTTTGTTTAAAATATACGATATCAATTGCAAATTATTAAATCGAGGCCTACAAAAGTATATTTTTTCCACGTTATAATATTGCCATAATAATACATTAATCTAAAGTAATGGCCTTAAGCATCTCATTGTGATTTCAATAGCGGTAAACTATCGATTTATATTATTCCTGCAAACTATTCAGATGTAAATGACCATCAATCTAGATTATCAAACCTTAAATCGTTTATAAATTGCCTCGCAAGACTTTCTGCAATACAATTACAAAATTAAATACTTATTGAGAAAAATTATAAGCATTATTGATTAATCTACTTCATTTTTAACTTATGTAACTTAAATAAATAATGACACTTAATATGTGATACATACATTTTACTTTTGGTTGAATATTTATTTCTAAAATATGAGACATCGTCAGAATACTGATCATTTCAAATTAAAATGTGCATAAAAAATTATTCACTAAAAATATAATTCAAGATGCTATTTTTATTTAAAAAAAAATCAAACTGGCTTGGGCTCTTAAAAAATTAATTATCTCTTGCGATTAGCATCTACAAAAATCATTATTCATCCTTAACACAACTTTAAAAATAGCTATACCAAATCAAAATATTCAAACACAAAACTTAAAACTAATGACATCAATCGAAAAGAATGAAATACAATTCAATAGTTCATCTTAAATGGGAGAAAGATCGTCCGCATTAACAACGTCCCATTAAAGAATGACAACAAATGAAACAACGTATCAAATAAAATTTTCCTTTTATTGATTGATCTTTTTAATATGTACAATTTTGTTTTTAAAGCACAATAGGACTTGCTTTTTTTGCACAATGTTGTGATTGTGTTCATATTAATAGACTAACCCTTTTGCAACGAATTCATTTTGCTTACGGAAACCTCGAGCGGAGCATTCAATTGTAATTTATCAGAATATAGCCACAGTTATACTTCAAATCGAATATTGACAATTCGCCATTACGAAACAGACCGGTACTATACGGGGTGCATAAATGCGATGAACACAGCGTAAGTCTCTAATTTCCAAACCGAATACTTAAATCCAAAGTAATTCACTATTCGAATAGCGACAGTAGTGTAAAAAATACTGTTAAATCATGTTATGTGTTATATGCTATCTCTAGGATAAAAAAAAATAATAAAAAATTAATATGCACTCTCAGCTATCCGCTTGTGTAAGTATTTATTAGGAAATAAACTTAAAGCGAACTTATTTTAATGCGTAAATAATTATCACATACCCTCCCACTATTCTATCGATCAACATCAATTTTGCGTTAACCAAAGCAATGTGGTACTACATATTAATAGATGTATCATCAACTGTGAATATTACGGTGATCTTGAACGTGAAAATCATTTGAATATAATCAGACTTTGAAAAATGCTACCGGTAAATACAATTAATGAGATTTCTAGTAAAAATGAGAAACTCATGTCGTAATCCATAATTAGCAGAGACTCTTAAGCATAAAGACAAGTTCATATGAAACATAATACTTAATCGAATCAAAGTCAGGCTATATGGACTTCACGTTACGAATTTATGGTACAATGCATTAATTGCATATAAAGATAAAAATTTGCACAGTAAAAGATACTGTATTGACCCATTTTCTGGGAAATGGTTAAAAGCTTATAGCTTTTATCATGACTATTTTTCCAAAGAAAACATAAGATAATCTAACATATATTTGTACATTAAAATAGTAGGTTCGACTGTTTCCTTTTAATAATTACGGATAAACATTCACTGAATGGTTACAAATCATATTATATTCCAGAATAAATTATAATTTGCAAATAATTACATATAATCAAAGACGTTAAAATGACTGGCTGAAAAAAATTGATTTAATAAGCATTAAAATATTCGCAGAAAAGCTACTTTAATTAGTTCAACCCTAATTTTCATTATTCTACATCCATTTGGTCAGAAGGCTGCTGCGGTTGTTGCTGTTGTTGTTGTTCAGAAGCTGGTGGAGGTTGGTCTTGCGTAGGACCGTTGCCTGACGGCGGTGGAGTTTTTTCTTTAGGCTTGGGTTTGTTTATGAGAGGACTCACTGTATTCATGAAGTTCTGCAACGATAAAATATAAATAATCGTTAATATTGCCACAAGAATGAATAGCAACAAATACAAAAAAATAATTAATTTTAACCTGTTTCTCTTGTCTCATTTGAAGAACGGTAAATGATCTATTTTGATAGAGGGGCGTTTCGTTATTCTTTTCATACACGTGCTGCAACCATTTTTCTGCCTTTTCTACGGCTTCTGAAACCTTGTTAATTTCTTCTTCGGTCAAATGAGAATACTTGGAGTTTCCGGTTCTAAAATGCATGAATTCGTTATAAATAAAGCGCATAACAGATTACTAAATTTGGGTAGCGGTAAATAAAATGACATTTACTTATATCGAGTGACGACGTCTTTAGAAGTTACGATCGCCTTATTGAAGTCTTCTCTTGCATCGGGCTCAGTTTCAAATTCTAAATACCTTATTTTAATTGGATCGCCCATATTTTTTAACTCTCCAAGTTTATCAATGTATACCTGAAATTGCATATTTTATTAAACTTGGAAAATACATATATAAAAATATTAATTAACTACTTCCCAATCATCCACATATATAATAAATTGTCCCGTTAGAAATGTCATTTTTTAAATGAACAAATTAAATTCAAACAAGAACATTATTCATTAATTTCATCGATACAAATGTATTCTTCTTCAGTAAATACAACCTACTCGCTTTTTCTATATTTATAATTTTTTCCCCCCGATAAATGATGCTGCATCGATTTAAATAAATGATAGTCAGAAAGAGCAAGATCAGGAGAATAAGATGGATGCGATATCGTTTGCCAAACGAGTTCCTTTAACCTTTTCAAACAGGAGAACATACACGCTATGCTCCTGCCTAAGCCTGCCAGTTTACTTCTGGAGTAGATTTGTAAACTCGGCTAATGACACCACTCCTGAACAGTCAAGCGGGAATAACAAAATTGATCAACAATAAGAATGATGCGAGTATCTTAATTATCAAAACAAACTCCTGTTCGTAAGATAACACGCTCGAGCTTCGACTTCAAGACACTCATTCTGTTCTTAATAGTTTATCTGACGATAGCGATTTCGCATAAATGAAAAAAAACGGCATTCCTAACGGGACAATCTAATATATGTGGTAAATAATTACAATCAGTTATTTAAATAAAATTCTCAATTTAATACCTGTTTATCACAATTTTCACCATCTTCATACAACCAATTCTCGGTAGCATCGAGTAAACGCAGAAGATTAGATCTTTCATTTTGGGAAGTGAATATTTTCAATTGTCCATCTTCGGATATTGCCCCCCTCAATTCATAAACGTATTCTTCTAAAGCGTTACGAGCATCTGCCCTTTCCTTTTCTCGTTTATCTGTAGATTGCATTGTCAACTGGAATAATGCAATAAAATCAGTTATAAATTATGACAGGTTATTAATTTGTTTCTACACTACATAAATTATAATATGAAAACTTGATTTAAATAAAAATTACCTCTTTTTCAAGCAAATCATTCAATTCGGCAGCAGTGTAACCGCAAGGATTAGCTTTGACGGAAAGTTCCACGCTGACTGACATCTTTTTTGATTTACTCTTATCCTTTTTTTCCGTTGTTTCCTGAAATCATGCAGCGGACTTGAAACTTTTTAAAAAAATGTGTGCCACTGTACCCGTAAACATACACACATAGGTTATGCAACATGCAAAATTATTAATATATTCAAAGGAAAATAAATATATTTAAATTTAAAACATGTACTTTGTGGATACTCAAAAAAAACTTACACAACTTCTATTAATTTGATTGGGAAACGACCAATGATAAGACTAATAAAAATTAGTAATATAATAAATCAATCCAATGCCCAACGGTGGGTATCACATTAACTCATCACATATTTTTATTAATTCCTTATTGAGCATTTCAAATTGATTTATTATTATAATCATTACACTCTGAAATAATCATAAATCCTTTACGCAAGTGTAATAATCGAGCAGGGTAAACACAAAACACTTCTGTGTTGTGTATACGTAAAAATACGATTGCAATCCTCAATTAGCACACTCGGTCATAATATAAAATTTACAATTAATAAAATGCAAAATTTTAATAAATATGTAATATTTAAAACCACATGTTGCTAATCAAGAATTGCCTCTGGACACATAAATACGGCGGGATAAAGCTTACTTACACATCTTCATTATTTGAAAATTTCACATTGATTATTTTTCAAACTACTGGAAACAAAAATGATCATGCCTAGAAGTATACATTCTAATACTAAAGCAAACTCTTTGACATTTGAACTATCCACAAAGGAAAAAATTGTGAAACAAAATTCTGCAAATGCGTGTATGTTTGACGGGCATAGCGGACACTAACAGGCGACTTAGGGACGTACCGATGAAAACCATTGGCCAACTCTCTGAGTCCAAGATTGTTGTTGTTCTGGTGTAGCTGGATTGCTCACCTCATTACTAGGATCTTCATTGCCATTTTGCTGTTCTGATGAATTTTCCATCGGCTGATCTTGGCTATTTTCGGTATTCATATTCTCTTGGGTTTCCTGCGCATCCTGGGTTTCAACAGCGTCCTTCTTTTCCACGAGTGTCGCATTAATAACTGAGATGATGCCGTGAATGTTAACTCGAACTTTGACTTTAATTTTCTGCGACTCCCCTTCCGATGTGGGTTTAATGTCATTGATTACCCATTTACCTATATTTAAAACAATCAAAACTAATAATATACTGCTTTCATTACATAAAAGCTTAAGTTGAGGGCATGATGAACATCTTGGTTTTTAATTTAGTTCCACACAAAATCATTTATATAAATTTCAAATCACATAAAATAAAAATATAATAAAAATTCAAACATTCCGATGAATTATACGAGATTTAAGCAATTGAAAACTCACCAATAAATGGTTGTGGATATGGTACTTGTTCAGCATAATATGCACTAAGAGTAAAAGGTTCTTTACGGAAAAATGTCAACAATTTGGTGAACGGAGCTGCATGGTTTGCCGGAAATACCTAGAACAGAATGTCAGTTATATGGTCAATAGATTGTCCTTTTAAGAATATCGTTTTTTAAATTAATGAGTTAAATTCAAACAAAAAAACACTACGAACTTATTCACCAACCTAATATAGGGTCGCACATTACCATGTTGCTAAATAATTTGGCAACAGATGACTACACAATACATCTCACAACAACAATAAATCTCCCTCATTATGGTTTGACCATATGGAAGGACTTCATGATAGATTATCCCTTTGGAGTCCCACTAAATATTTAAAAGATCTATTTTTACTGTTAGACCCAGTCGAGGGGTTGATTTTTTAACTGCCCCTTTGAAAATTAATGTCTTCCGTTTTTGATTTGAGTACAACATCCACTTTCTACCTCCAGTCACAAAATAGTGTAAAAATTGTTGCTTCTTATTTTTATCAAATAAATAACACATACTCTTGGGCACTGCCTTGATCTCATTAGAAATATCGTGTGGTATCCACACCCCTGTTTTATGGTGTAAGTGCATTTGAATACTTTTCCGGAAGTATCCGAGCTTGTCTATTAATTCTCATACAAGTCTATGTTGGATTTGATTCAATTCGTTCATCATCCACCTTATTTTATAAACTATTAATTTTAATTATTCCCTATTAAATTGTTTAAACCATCTTCGGCATTGACCAACAGTTAGAAATTCTCCGAGTGTATTACAAATATTTTTAGTTGCAGTTGTTGAATTAATTTTTTAAAGATATTCGTACAGTATGCAATAAAATGTATGATGAAATCTAAATTTTCAAAAATATGTACCTCCATTTCTCCATCCTCTCCCATATCCGCATCCCAACATAATCTAACAGCATAAGGTTGAACATCTGTTACAGAAAAATCACGAACGCGAACAGCTGGAGATAAAATGGCACATTGCAAAGCAGCACCACGTGATACAGCTTCATCCTATTACATTAAAATAAACATATTAGAAATTCAAGATACCAGAAACATTCATTATAAAATTATTCAAATATCTTCAATTTAATACCTGATTCAAAGTTGTAGACGCATGTTTTCCAAATACTTTTTCTATTATGGCTTTTATAGCTGGAATACGAGATGATCCACCGACAACTTCTACAGAATGGATGTCATCATTACGCAGTTCTGAAATAATCCATACAAACAATAAAAAAACATGTCACAAGAAATTATTTTTAAAACGGCTATTACATTACATCCAGTTTACTTAACAATGAGCACATTTGCCTCACGGTAACGTTTATATCAACAAAGAATTAACAGCAAGAAATCGCTCTCTAATAACATTAAATGCAACAATGTTAACAGTGGAAAAATGATGACACAAATTCAACAAATTGACTCACTGGATTGTTGCAAACAACTTCTTAAAGTCCTTTCAACTCGCTGGAACAAATCAGTACACAGCGCCTCCATAGAGCTACGTTGCATTTCTCCAGTTACGTCCTTCTCTTCGGTTAAACATTCAATGTTCAATGGTAATTTAGTACTATTAGCAGACATCTGCTTCTTTATTTTCTCGACTTCTTGAATGAGTCTCAAATAAGATCTAAAATAAATGGGTTATTTCATTAAAACATTCCAAATTTTAATATACAAGTATCCACATACAAAATCTTATCAAACTTACTTTGAGTTGGCACGAGCATCGATCTTATAACGCGCTTGAAAATCTTGACAAAAATGTTGCGCCAGCACAAAATTAATATCGCGACCTCCTAAGTTAGCATCACTGGCGGTAGCTAAAATTTTGAGTGCTCCGTGATGGAATGCGCAAATAGCAACTTGCAAAGAAGCGTGACCCATATCAACGAATACGACATTGCGAGGTTTTTCGGAAGCGGGTGGCAAATCTTGCTTGTATATTCCGTACGCTAAGGCTGTTGCAGTGGTTTCGTTCATGAGACGCAAGACATTCAATCCTACAAAAATTAAATAATTAGTACAATGTCACAGACAAAAATATTTTATCGCTTATTAATCAAAATAATTACCGGCAATCGAAGCCGCATCTAAAAGGGCTTTTCTCTCTGTGTTTGTAAAGTAAGATGGTACGGATATGACACAGTCGTAGATTTGTGTTTGCAGAGCTGTAGCAGATGTTTCCTTTAATTTGGTAAACAGCATGGCAGTCAGCTGTTCAGGACTGAATACATGATCCTCGTTGAGGAAGTTGACCCTTATCCCCACGCCTCCGTCCGGTCGTTCTTCTATTCGGAAAGGTAGATGACGTATCTCTTGCTGGACAAATGGATCATTGAATTTCCTTCCCAAGAGTCGCTTGAAGGATGTAACCGTATTTTTCATATTGGTTATCATCTGATTGTGTGCGGCGACGCCGAGGATTCGGTTCGTTGAAGAAAATGCAACACATGACCTAAAAAATAATAACAAAATTTCTTACAAAGGTTTTTACAGGTAATTTTTCCCTTGTTATATTATAATGAATTATTCTTATAATAACTAAAATTTAGCTTGTAATTAGGATAAGGATATGAATCCAAAACCTAAATTTAAGTTTATAAATGTAAATTTTCATGTAATACAAACACATTTATTTTTGTAAAATATATATTAAATAAAGGTTAATCAAAGCAAAAGGGCAATATATGTTTATAAAATTCCAGTATCATATCAAACAATGTGACCTTTTATTACAATTTTATCAAACAGTGGTGCAGTCCCATAACTTTTTATTTACTACACTGAGTCGAGTTATAGTAAAGTTGTAATAATGGGAATTTTTACAAGATTTTTTTTTGCTCGCAATTCACTATATCACTCTGTTACAAATAGCCGGTAAGAACTGAATGAGTCGAGTGATCGACTGTATATGAAAACACTTAGTTCCAAGTTCAATCAGATTTACACTCCATTCATGTTCCATTAATGCTAATATGTCGTTTTAAAATATATATATTTATGGATTACAAAAATTCTTATGCGCTTCTAATAAAATTATGATGTCATTTTACAACGTTTGCAAAGATATTAAGAAGTATTAATTAATTTAATATTCTATTGAGATATTATTCACTTTATCTTTTTTAGTACTTTGGAACCAATGTTAACAGTTACATTCAAGTTCCCCGTATATTAAGCATATCTATAATACAGTTTAAGAATATATTTCACAAAGAAAATTACTTTTTTATAATAAAACATTAATTCCAATATGGTAATATGTATATTTGATGTGAAATTACAGTAGAACTTTGATTATCCGGAATGTTCAAAATAAAATTAAAATGTATTATTTGCTGATTTGCACATGGAGAATTGTCTGCCCTTTGCTCACGTACATGATGAATTGCATACTATGAAGTTGTTTAATATCAGAGGATGGAAGCTCAGAGTGTAAAATTATGAAAAAAATCGGGAAGTACAGGAAGTTGAAGAGTGTATTTTTTTGTGGTTCATACGAAGATGATCAACTTGACGGCCAATATCTGGTCCATTATTGTGTGATAAAACAATATTTTTCAATACAAAATTAAATGGAGATTCCACATTCAAAGAATGTTCGGGTTGGCTTGAAAAATTCAAAGGAAGACATGGTATCAGGGAAGTTGAATTTCATGAGAGGAAAAGCTATGTGCTGACATACCTTCAGCAAACACATTCATTAAATTTTAAATTTGATGCAAACGATCGTGGATTTCAAATTTTGAATGATGATGAAATAATTAAAGAAATATCTGCCTCAGAGGAACATGTTCGAAAAGACGAAGAAGAAATTTGCGATGGGGGATATATTGGTCCTACACATTCTGAAGCTAGTCAGTGTTCAGATGTCGCCATGAAATGGCATGAGAACCAAGAAGATTATAATTCAGGACAATTTATATATCAAAAGAGTATTCACGATTTGGCAGCTTTTTAAAGAGCTAGCTCAAAGCCAAAATCGATTTTTTTAATAAAGAATCGTTTATCATATGTAAATAAAAATTATATGTTTTCGCTGTCAATTCTGATTATGTTCAATTATCCGGATTTTCGTTATCTAGGACTATTTTCATCCCCAATTAGTCTGGATAATCGAGGTTCTACTATGTATAGTATATATAGTACAAATCACTTAAGCTATACAATAGCACGGTAATCTAAATGAAAAAGGCATATATTGCGTTGAAAATGTTTATCTGCAACTTCCACACATAATTTATTTATTTACTACTTCCATTAAGTAAGATTACAAGTACTCCTTTCCTAAAAGCTACAGACTACAAGGGGTCGGTGGCAGTATTTTACAATCTGACGCTGCCTTGTAAAATGTGTCAGATTCCAGTTTGCTTCCAGTTAGACCAATTAAATATTGTTTGATTGTGCCCGGCCGGCAATAAACGCCGAAGTTCGAATACTAAGATGTGACATAATTACCCCTGGCTAATACAATTTGACTAACACTTTTTGGGGCCTAATCACATTTGACTACTCCTAACTACTATGCTTATACGATTCTATGTATTTTAACTATTGGCCGCTGGACTAGTATTTATTTACAGATTAAATACTTAAATAGTCTTTTAACAGCAAGCTGATACTCAGTTTATCTACTATTCATTGCTACTTTTACAAATCATGACTAGCTTGTCACTCACTATCTCTTATATAGTCAACCCCATCCAACAATATGGAGTATGATGAACCTTACCGGTTCGGAGCCAAGAAGCTTTAGGAACAGAACAATAAGAACACCAAATATACGACCTTGAGGAGAGACATATGAAGAACTTCACTTTGCAATGTTAACAGCATTATCTTCCGTTAAATTCTATATAGTTTTGAAATCGCCGAACTGAGAGCATCGACCTGAAATAGGAAAGCACTCAGTCTCGAATTTGCTCAGGTAAGTTGTACGTGGACGGGGAGAAACCTTCAGTTGTTGTAGGAGCGAATCCGAGATGCAATTAAGCGTCACATATGTCTTCATCCTAGCCCGGCAACGCCCTAGCGAGAAAAGGAGGGACTGGATTCCAGCAAATGGATATTAAAGAGGCCCATAGTTCTGCAGTGGACTGTTTGTGGCTGCACTATGATGACGATTTTAATGTAAAAGAATCTATGTGATAAATGATGTATGATGGGTTTTCAGTTATGGTCTTCTTAAACGTCCATTTTAAGTAATATTCTACAAAAATCGATCATATTAGATGTACTGGAAAGGAATGTCATTTTAAATGACCATTTTGTAAAATGTAAAACTCAAAATCTTATTAATAATAAGGGATTTATTTAGTAAGGAACATTCTCGAAAATTCATGCAAGACCACTTTTTTTAAAGTAATAGCTACTATTACCATTAAAATGGTCTTTGGTACAGTAGATGGTATTTTAGATACTAGAAAATTCTAGAAATGATCAGTAAACAACCATATTTCGAGTGAAAAGTCTAAATTCAAAAATCAAATTTGCAAAGATACATTTACAAAAATTAATAGAATGAAAAAATACAACACTATAAAATTATTACCAAGGAACTAAACTAAATCATAGAGCTAGTACTTTAATAACAGATTATGTTGCTTTAACAGAGTATCATTATTTTGAATTACTATAACACTTTTTGGATGGTAAAAAACGTTACAAACAATGAGTAGAAAGCGAAACATATTTATTAAGTATAGTTTCTATACATAGAAAGTCTATGTGCTATTGCGAAAGGTGCAAGAAAGTGATGAAAATGAAATTAAAAAATTCTTCATATGGGAATGATTATCGAATAATCTTCTAAAGAGTAAAAGAATCTGAATGTATGTCTGAGAGTCGAGGTACTAACTGTATATATAAAAAGCTCAAGGGGTCGACGGAGGGGAACTACAAAAAATGATGGTAAAGTACATAAGAGTTCATATAACATAGATGCAATAATAAAGAGCACAAATTATAAATGGGAAGCCAAATAACACAGGGCAATATGAATAAGAGTGCAGTAGGAACTATTGGATATGGATATGAAATGGATATCAGATGACAGGTAAAAATAAGGATAAGTGTCATCAACAAAATAAGAGGATAGTTTAAGATGCTTGCAGATATTTGACGAAATAAATTAATAGGAAAAAATAATGATATAAAAGCAGGCAGACATGTCGAACATTAAGACAAGATTTATCGTAGGGACAAAACAAAAATCATGGTTATGCGAAGATAAAAAAGGGGAATATCTGGGTATTTTGCTTTAAAACGTTTTATTAAAAGTTTGACAGAAAAGTACAAACAGATTTTAGCTAGAATTTTTGTATAAAAGCGATATTTCTACCCAACACTTTACAATATCAAAATGATTTTTGTGGGAATGCGTATCTTTATTCATGATGTCGAACCTTAACGTCATTAATATGCCGAAGAATAATTGTTTTAAAAGGATTTTCAATCAAGTTATCGTATGATGCCGGTTCCAAAGGTACATTTGGTGAGGATGATTTATACTTTCGATTATAATTGATCATCAGTGCGTTCGGAATCGATTTAATTGTCAGCCGTCAAAATGTGAGGGTGACAATGAAAAACAAATCGATCGGGCAGACAGAGTTTTAGATGAAAAATATATTTATTAGCAGCATGGTTAGGTCGAAGTCGGCGAGGTCCGCAGCGGGCGGGAGCGGAAAGCGAGCGAGGGCCGATGCTCGGAGTGACATAACCTAATAGTTGAGCTCGCACCGCACTCGAAGGTCGGCGATGCGGGTAGGGCTACTTACGGCGTGCTCCGAAGGCTGTAGTCGTTGGCGATGGTCTCGATGCCGCCGGCCTTTGCCACGGCCACATAACACGAGTCGGTACCGAAGTCGATGCCGATGACTGACATGGCGGCTATGCACCGTCTCCGCTGTCACTTGCAAGGCACTGCTGCACACCTGCACCGCACACCGGTTCGCCGGTGAATGGCAGTCCGCTTAAGGAAGTTTCCAGACCGGCACCGCTTCACGCCGAACTTTCCAGAAACAGCCAGCGCATAGACAATTTATACTTATTCACTTCCAAAACATCCTGTTAACATTATCCCAAACGTTTTACACATTATATGACATTAAAAAAATATAATAAACTTTAATTGCAAATTTTGAGACAATTTGTAACTATGGTATAACGCACAGAAAGAATTTCTATGCATTATATCAAGTTTTTCAAATAAATAATTATCTATAATATAAATATGATTCATTATGTTTTTTAAATTTAAAAACCAAGATTCCACTTAATTTAAATGTTAAAGCATCAAATACATTTTCAATTTCAACAAATCATATTTTATTATTATTTAAATATGCAAAATAATTTTTACAATCGCCTGCAACATATTAAGATTGCATAATAATAATCAAATTAAAATCATTATATTAACGGGCAATTAACAATTTTTTTTAATTGATAAAACTGAAAGATCATTTAAAAAAATATTAAGCGAGCGAAATTTTCAAATAAAATTGAATCAATTTCACAAAGTGTATTTTCCCTTGATTTATTTTGTCATATTAAAATATTTAGCAATGTTCTTATTTCAGTATTAATGGTTTTAATAAACAGGTTTAACGAACGACTTTCGTTCATAAGTCTTAAGAACGATTTTAATAACCATCACTGAGTTTTGACAGCTTCACTTTAAAAATAACCTAAAAGCGGCATCGAGGATGCAATCGCTAACAAATATTGGGCGACGCCTCGGTGCTCTGGTGAGCCGGGGACTGCACACTTCCAGTATTGATAGCGCATGGGTCAAAGATAATACCCCCAGACATTTTCTCAACTATAATAATAAAGTATACCCACCGCAGACTCCCGATGAAGAGAAAAGACCCGCCGTAATTATGAGCTTCACCATCTATATTAGCAGACTCAATATGTTTTTATAAAATTGCTTTGTATTTGCAGTTTGTATGCCATCAAAAAATAAATATTAAATATAGCCCTGAAAAAATGTGGTACATTGCCAGCTTGGTTCGAGGAATGACCGTGGACGAAGCTCTCAAACAGCTCAGCTTTGTTCTGAAGAAAGGTGCCGCCGAAGTAAAACAAGTCATCTTAGAAGCTCAAGAGAATGCTGTAAATCTTCATCACGTTGAGTTCAAAAGCAACCTGTGGGTCTGTAAGTGTATTTGATTTAAATTGATCCTCGGTTTCGAATAATCATTTCGTCGTCGTCGTTAATTTATTGTTCGTGCCGTTTTCAGCGGAATCATTTTCCACGAAAGGAAAAGTGATCAAAGGAATGAGGCGACACGCCAAAGGTAGAATGGGAGAAATACGCTACATGTATTGCAACTATTTCGTCACACTGGAAGAAGGCACTCCACCGAAAGACTACTACAACAGAAGCATAGGCACTCCCGACGAGCAATTAGACAAATGGGTAGAAGCAATGAGAAAAAGAAAAGTCATCGGCTCTCTGTAGTTGGGCTGTAATTTAGTCGAAACACATATTTTTAATCAATTACGTTAAAACTTTAGAAATAAAATTTAAATATTAAGAAAATATTATTATTTAAAGAAATGCTTCTGAAATTGATTTTAGTGAAAATTTGAAAATGATCATTACTCAATAAGTGTGTATGATTTTTTTTTCACTTTATTTCACTCTTCATTTTTTTTTCTTTATTTGTGGTTGATTTTTCACAATCCCTTCAAAAAAAATCCTTTGAATTTATTGAGTGATGTATCACATCACTTTTTTTTTAAATCAACATAAAAAAAATTGCATGGTAATAGTTAAACATTTGTATCTAACCCAATACATTAACATTTGGAATTTCATATATTTGGAACATTTTCCAACTAAATGAAAAAAGAAAACTCGGTTCTGACTGTAAAACATGGTGAGTCTATATCAGGGACTGGTGAGTTATTAGTATGGTTTTTATTGATGCAATAATGGATCAGCATATTTATTAAAACATTCTAAAAAAATATTTTTAGCAAATTGGGTTTCGGCAACCGTTTAGAATTTTATCAAATCAATGATTCAAAGCATAAATCTTAATTTGATTATTATGTAATTGGTTTCTCAATCTTAGCCCCATTGAACACCTTTCAAATGTTTTTGAAAAATATACAGAAATTATAGAAATCTTTGCATATTTCATTATAAGGTTAAAAAAATCTGTTGCAATTCTCTCTTCAATTTTAGGATCATCTTCTATTAAAAAAAAAAAAAAAAACATTTTATAGCCAATTGTATGCCTTCATAAATTGTTTTTAATGTGAAACATGTAGCTACTTCGCTGCAACTGCTTTTTGAGTCATTAATTGTGGAAAATTCATTTAATATTTCGATTAATTTGTTTTCGTTCAAAGTACCATCCTCCAATATTTTTTGGATGTCACGAATATCCATGTTGTCAAAACCTTCTCCACCAATATTACGATAAATGTTTATTGTCCTTTAATATTCATCTTCTATTGATAGTAAAACATTTTCGTTTATACAAACGTGTTGTATAAAACCGTGTTAAACAAGGTCCAAACGTACACATTTTCTAATTATATTGAATCGCTCTCACGCATGTAATTTTTAATTCCCAAGCCATCATCATAATGTAGCCGCATGCAGTCCACTGCAGGATTAGGATCTCTTCAATGACTATTTATATGAAAGGATATCCATCCATTCCATCATCATTTCATATCCATCCATTGCACGATGATCCATTTTATTCACATTCTTGTACGCACAATATTGATGTCAGCATAACCCCTGAGATTTATATTATATGCTTGGTAAAACTCTAAAAGGATAAACTCTTGATAGAGAGGGAGGGTGATTGTATAAATACTGAGTAGTTTTTCTTGGAAAGATTGTTGAAATGATCATTGATTCTACTGAAAAGGGCTTTCTGAAGTATATGGAGTCAAGTCTCTCCTTTCTCTGTAAAGATAATGACGGACTAGGGTTAATTCATTGTAAATATATATCATTTCATTTTGATAATTACCAACAAGAATAATTTAATTGAAATTATATTTTATTTGTATATCATAAATTATACGAATGAACAATTAAATTAAACGCAATACATATTTTTAAATTTTAGCTCCATATTATAAATATATAAGTTGTTGAACATAATAATCTTAATTTTACGATAATTATCGATCATTTCGCTTCGTCGTCTTTTACGTCGGGTATTTTTTTCTTATGGCAATACTGACTTGTCAGAAATATGCTATATAACCAAAAAAAAGTTTGAGTTTACTGGAGGAAGATGTTTCGCAAGGTAGCGACGAGTCTGCGTTGGCCTGTCGCGCAAGGATGGCGCAGTTTCCTATCGGAGACGTACGCCTGCAACGATGCATGGGCGCAAAGTCGTACGTCTCCGCTCCCGGCATCTCTAAACGTCGAAGAATTTTACCAGCAACTCGACAAATCAGTCGGCAAGAGCATCCCCATTAGTCCGATAGACGTTGATGTTTTTACTCACGCCGTCACTGAAAAGCACATCGCCGAATTGCGCGACCTCCTGCACAAATTCAGACTAACCCCCAACACTACGTCCATGCTAGATTCGACTCCCTACGCTGCAATCAGAGCCTTTCTAGACACCGGCAATGTTGCGGAACTAATTGATATCCTCGATGATAGAATCAATTATGGTATATTCTTGAACGAATTTACTGCCAATATGCTTTTCAACAAATTACTTCTCACTGAAGATTATACATCAGCAGCAAAAGTAGCCAGTTTTCTTATGCTTCAGGAAGATTTTGAAGGGCCCATTGCGGAAGAATTTTCCTTATACTCCGCCTACAAATTTTTAAGTCAGGTTCAAGTAGAAAAGCCCGCTCCGGAGCCTCCCAAGCCCAAAAAGAAACCAGAAGAAGTGAAAATTCGAGTTCAATTTCTGAGAAATCCTTATTTCGACGATCATTTCGACTTGCGCGACAATAAACAACTAGCGGGAAAAACCCTCACTGCTATAACCCGAAATAGAGATGATCCTCTCAGCTTGAACTGTAGACTGTTGGGACTCATATACCATAAGAAATTCGACCAAGCCCTGTCTCTTGCCAAAACGGTTGTTGATCAAAAGATTCTTTTTGGAGAAATATTGGAAATTTCAAAAAAATTAATAGATTCTTTCGACGAAGCGAGACATGCAGTCTCTTTAGAATCTTACAAAAGTGTTATTTCCGCAATGGAAGGATCCGTATGCCAAAATGTTAACATAGATGACGCCTTAAAACAAAGAATTAAAGATGCAATTGCGAAAAATGAAGAAAAGGATACATTGCGACACTCACAGGTTTGTGTATATTTCTCCTATTCATACGTAAAACGTATTTGATTGCTTTTTATGTAATATTTTATTTATGAATCAGTCAATTAAATATTATCATACTGTGAAAAGTATTTGTTCAGACTTTTTATCATCTTTATATTTTTCAGTTATTTGATCAGTGGAAGACCATAAGGGAGACAGAATTGAAAAAGCATATAGAATCAATTGAATATAAAAATCTATTAGAAGAACACGCAAACAGAGATAGAACTTTGAAGAAATTAGAAGAAAAAATATGGTTCTTTGATAATGAAGATCAAGTCGATTTAAAAATTTCGAATCGAGCTGTCGATAATCGCAAAAAGTTGGACGGAAAGAAAAAGCCGCGTCGAGCAACTCTTGAAAACTATGTACCGCCTGATGTGAACTCTCGCAGGCGATAAATAGTCTCATGCTTCACAAGTAGTCATATATTTCTAGATAACTGATCCAATTCTATGAATATGGTATCTCATCAGCGTGTTTTGGTTTACATATATGTTCATCGCTCGTTTTTTTCTTTTGGAGAAAATAAAACATTTCATCTGAATTTAGTGTTATTCATCGTTCCTTTTATAATCTACTTATAATTTCACACAATATACATTGCTCATAATTTTTGATCACTGGGCATTTGTGGGAATGTGCTCAATTTAAAAACAAAAAGACAAGTAATATGAAAATCAAGTCATAATCTTTCTACTGGTTTGTTTAATGTACGACATCATGCAGACTGTGCGTTCAATCTCGTAAGTCTTCTGGTTTTCGTTTTTCACTTTGTTCTTTTTGTTGAGCAGGAGACTTTCTACATTTTCCAATCCCAAAGATTATGTTTATGCCGTGCTAATGAGATGCTTTTGGATACACAATATTTTTCCATGTGGTGCGTACCATCTGATAGGACATGAGCAGCCCATATCTAGCTATCTATGTGAGAAGCATGCCCGCATACCCTGTGTGTTCCTGTGTTTTGTTGGTGCTCGCACCAGGAACTGCACAGATTTCGATTCATTTGTTATGCGAGACGTTTAGCATATGCTAAATTGCATGCACAAACAATATTTTTACTATGCCTATGTTATTCCCACAAGTGTAAACAATAAGTTGACAAAGTTTTATCGCAATCGGATGAACGGTATGGCAGCACATTAAATACGAACAAAGATTATTTTTTATATATTAGGTTAGATATATAAAAATACAAATGGAGTATTTTATTTTTCTACATTGTTCCGTTCATTAGAAATACATTTATTCCATCGGGTAGGACGCTTCTTGATCCCGTCCCTCGTATGAGGAAAAGAAACATTGTGTTAAAAGGAGAATTTAAAATGAATATTAATTAATTATTATATTATATTTTGATGAATACACACAAACACTTATATTAAAATAAACATTTGATATGATAAATTATTATCCAAGACTTTTAAAATAAGTGTTTTTAAAGTATGATCAGATTATAAATATGGAATATAGAAATATTGTTTAATTAATTATGTTTATTTTTTTGACAAGTTCCTCAAATCTTCCGTAGCCCTTTCCAGATTTTCTTTTATATTCTTTCGTAGGGCCGTTTCAACATTTTTCTCCAAAGCCACAGTATCCCTCGCAAAAACGCCAATTTCTTTAACCATGCGACAGAGCTCGTTACATTCCGTATGAACGTTTGCTATTAGCTTGTAAGTTTTCCGTGCAAATTCTTCTTTTTTGGCTTCCTATAAAAATGCATTATGTCTCAAACATCAAATAAAAATATAAGATACAAGTTAGAATGTAAAAAAATTACCTTAAAGATTAATTCATCTGCAACGACAAAAGATCTATCTAAAATGCCATTTATGTTATTTATCTCTTTTTGCGTTGTATTTACGTTCGATATTATTTTGTTCATATCAATTTTCAACTTATTTAAATGGTCGATCATCTCCGTTACATCATTAGTCTGAATCAACCTGTAATATGCATTTATATTTAAAAATATAAAATGAAAGAGTAACACATAAATTTCATAATGAACAAGATGCAATATTTACCGTTCTTTATCGGGGGATATTGAAAAAAAGACTTTGTTCTTTTTAGCCTTTTTAAGTTTAATAGCTTTATTTTTTAAACGCCGTTCTAAAATTATACTGCTGTCTTCCACTTTGTTCTGAAATTAAAAATAAAAACTGCTAGATTTCAGAATTCAACAATATACATAAAAATAAAATGATATGTATACCTCCTGTTCAATTATTGCATTTTTATTTCTCAGAGAAATAGTTGTATTTATTTCTTTGATATCATCTTGAATAGAATTTATTTTTTGTAAAAGCTTTTCTTCTATTAATTTAATATTTTCACTATCAATATCTTCATTTTGGACAATAGACTCAAATATTATATTTCTTTCTTTCTTATCTCGCAATAAATCAATATCTAAATTTCCTATGTCAATTTGTTGAATATCTGTTGGCTTAACCACACTTTGTGTTTCATTTTCAAGTTGTTGAATAACAATTTCTGTTTTATCTTCATAAACTTTCACTTCAATGCCTTGTTTTTGTTTCAATTTATTTAATATTAAATCGGCTTCATGCATATCATTTTCAGTATAATCTTCAACTTCGAAAGTTTCATTGCTATTCGGTACAGCATATTTCCAATAGTCCATGAAAGCTAAAATAAATATTAAAATCAGCAACACAAAAGAAAAATGCACGCATCTACGTTTTATTTCAAAATGCATATATAAAATTATTTACTGAATTATACCTTGCGTAATACTTTTTACGTCTCTTGTTATTTTAAATGGTATCGATTGATACGGTTCCACAAAAGAAGAGCCGTCTCTTGTCCATATCCCATCAGAAGTCACATTAAAACTTTTTGGTTTACAATAAAGGGGAATCCAAGGTTTTTCTAGTTCTTCGTATAATTTGATTGATATGTTTCTCATTATTAAAGAGAGACCTTCGCTGGATTCAGAAAAATGCGACTTTTTATTATCTTCAGATAACAGTTCCAGGAGAAATAAAAGAATTGCCCGTAAGTCAAGTTCATTGGGATAAATAAAAAGATCATATCCCAATTCTTCTTCGTATCCAAGATCCTAGTAAGCAAAAGTCAATATTAATAAAATAGTGGTATATTAATTTAATGCCAATAGAAACCGAAAATAATAAAAATGAATTAATAAAAGACATCAGTGAAATGCACACATTTCAAGTTCAAATCCAAAAGACATTTGGTTAGTGGCTACATTTAAAAATATGTATAAATGCTATTAAAAACAAGTTGAATTGGTCGTCAATGGTCTAATTTACAGTGCAATTTATTCTATGAAATTCGTTTACCTTTTACACTTATATTGATAATCAATTGAGCATTCTAGAAAATATATTTATAGATTTAACCGCTAATTTTGAAAACAATATTTCTCAAACAATTTATGAACTAGCAAAAACACTTACTTTACAAGTTGAAGCCATCCTCGACGCTAACAAAACTTGATCACCTTTGCTAGTTGGAATTGGAGTATCTTCTTCCCCGCCTATTATGTCCAATAGTTTTTGTACAATTGGCAATACAAAGCTATGTGGAATTTGGCTTACATTTGTAATATTATCGGGCAGACGACTGAAAAAATACCATCAAGGATTGAGCATTTAGATTTTTACTGTAGGCACCGAGGTAAAGTTGCAAATATCTGATCTTACCAGCCGTATGCTGTAAGTCGCCGAAATAAGTCATCGTCGTTGTTTTCCATCTCAGAATATGTGCACTGCAACTTTTTGAACTGACATTTGTCAAAATTGTGTTAGTGTCATAAACATTTGATCATAAAGCATTATTTTTATACCATAGCGTTTGACCGTCGTTGATCTCTTATCTCATATTTTGTTTTTAAATTCATAAAAATATGTTCTATAATTTACATTGTATGAAAATTTAAAAATAAATATGTATGCAAATTTATAATTCAAGTAATTTTATTTATTTGAATTAATTATTTTTTAAAAATGTATTTTATCGTATTTAAATTTTAAGACATTTTTAAATTTTATTATTTTTATAAAGGCTGATGTGTTAAATTTTTATACGTTTAAAAAAGTATCCAATTATGCTTATAATCTCAATTAAGCCCATTTTTATTTGATAAAGTTGTCTATTTAAAATGACAGCCATATACTTGAGGCATGGTGAGATATTCACCTGTTTAGTTCCATAAACGAATAGAACGTTCTGACCGGCGTCTGCACGTTGGTTTCTTCGTAAGTAATTTATACATATTTTAAAAGTTTATTTCTAAAAGATATATTTTCTTTTACTAAATATATTCAGCATATTTGACATTAAACTTTAGTACCCAGACTTGATTTTAGAGTATTAACAAAAGCTTGTATTTTATGAATCTGTCATCGTTTTATCTTGTTGCAAAGATTTATTACTCACTTCGTGCAATTTATTTTCAATTTCTTATATTAGATTTAAAAAATAATCAGAATTTTAATTCTGCACTCATTGTTGTATTATGAAATGTTTCTTACATTCCAACAATAGTAACCGTTTTTACTCAAGAACATACGAAAAAGAATCAATATAATACCCATGTAAAGTGTTTCATGTAATGAAATTAACTGCTCATTAGTTTCCATAAGTTTTATATCATATTATATTTATTTACTGACTAGATTTGTATCAGAAAATTCTTATAAAATGAGGGGGAAAAAACCAAAAGCATGAGGCGCTTAATTTTGGACTTTAAATATATTTATTTAACGAAAAGTAATATATATGCATGTTTATCCTATTTTATTTAGATAGAATGCATCCTGTATTTTGTAAAAACATGTAAAATACTCCAATTAAATGATTTAAATCTTGCATCTGACACATTATTTAAAAGTAAAGTTATTAAAAAACATTTCATATTTAGCTTTTTGTAAAATTGTTGAATTTGAACGTATGAAAGTGTATGATATATAATAAATAACACAATCCGGAATATAATATTTTATTTGTTTTACAGCATAATGGGATCCCGAAAATCAGAAAATCCACCTGACGATGACAAAGATATCACTAATAAAGTTACAGGCTTAAGCATCAATAATGACAGTGCATTAAAATCAAATGAAGAAGATGATACTGCAGACGTTGCTGCACCAGAAGATGCATCATTACTTCAAAAAATTATACGTAAAGGACTGGTGGAACCTCAAAGAGATTTGGAAATTCAACGAAAAGATCCTAATTCACCACTTTACTCTGTAAAAAGCTTCGATGATTTGCATTTAAAGCCTAATCTTCTAAAAGGTGTTTATGCAATGGGATTTAATGCCCCGTCTAAAATACAAGAAACGGCGCTTCCAACACTATTAGCTGATCCTCCACAAAATATGATAGCACAATCACAATCCGGAACGGGAAAAACGGCTGCATTCACATTAGCAATGTTGAGTCGTGTCGACACTTCTAAGCCATATCCTCAAGTTTTATGTTTAAGTCCAACCTATGAACTTGCTATTCAAACGGGCGAAGTTGCTGCCAAAATGGCAAAACATTGTCCCGAAATTAAATTAAAATTTGCCGTACGCGGCGAAGAACTGCCGAGAGGTACAAAAATCACAGATCATATTATAATCGGCACTCCTGGAAAAATGCTGGATTGGGGAATCAAATTCAGAATGTTTAATTTAGATGAAATAAGAGTATTTGTATTGGACGAAGCTGATGTAATGATTGCTAAACAAGGTCATCAAGATCAGTGTATCCGTATTCATAAAAAGCTGCCTAAGACGTGTCAAATGATGTTTTTCTCTGCAACTTACGACAACGCTGTTATGGAATTTGCTGAAATCATTGTTCCCAATCCAATCATAATACGTTTGCTACGCGAACAAGAATCTCTACATAATATTAAGCAATATTATGTGAAATGTAGAGGTCAAGATGAAAAATACGCCGCTATTTGTAATATTTACGGATTCATTTCAGTCGGGCAAGCAATCATATTTTGTCACACTAGAAAAACGGCAAGTTGGCTATCACAAAAAATGTCAAAGGACGGACATTCCGTTGCGGTGCTATCGGGTGATTTAACAGTCGATCAACGAATCGCAGTCTTGGATAGATTCAGAAGTGGACAGGAGAAAGTCCTCATTACTACTAACGTACTCTCAAGAGGTATCGACGTAGAACAAGTGACAATAGTTGTTAATTTTGATATGCCTATAGATTCTGATCAAAAAGCCGATTGCGAAACATACTTACATAGAATCGGTCGCACCGGTAGATTTGGAAAGGCCGGTATTGCTATAAATCTGGTCGATTCTCCGTTGTCGATGCAAATTTGTCAAGCCATTGAGAAACATTTTGGCAAAAGAATATATTTACTTAATGCAGATGATCCAGAGGAAATTGAAAAGATCGGGTCATAATTGAACTGCGCTGAGCATTTTAATATATATATATTTTTTTTTTTCATTTGATTTTTTATATGATTTTAAGAAAATAAAGTTGAAAATTGTTTTTTAAAATTTAAACATCAAACACTTTAGATTGCATTTTTATCGATATGACAAGATGCACTGCAAAACTAGTTTGAAATCAATGTATATTTATGACATCGCTCAAATCCAATTAAACTTGAGTTGCATCAAAACAAACAAGTGTTTTAAATATCAAGTATAAATAGTCGATATAAATATTTTCTGCTTTTGATCCGAAGCGGATTCACTTTTTGTTATTTTATTTAAAAGAGATTAAAATTTTTAAACAAAGATTAAAATTGTTTTTTATTGAATGTATTCACTTATACTGTTTTATAAGTCTTGTGATGATAAGTCGATAACATTGTTTTTTGCTGTTTTCCATGTCGTTTTGAAATCGCCGAATTAAGAGGATCAATCTGAAAGAGGAAACCATTCTGTTACAAATTTGCTTGAGTTAGTTGCATGTAAATGGGGATACAATCAGTTGATGTATGAGCAAATTAGAAATGCATTTAAGATTTACTTACGACTTAACTCTAGCATAGCAGAACAGATTAAATTCTTTATATTCAACAAGGTCATCTCAAGTAGTCTTCACTGCCTTTTTCATTACAGTCGTTGCTACTATTTCATGTACAAGAACAATTCCAAATTCACTCAACCGACTTTCAACAATTTTACGAATTTCAAAAGAATCACATTTCCCGAAATGCAAACAAATGGAAAAAAATCACCGTACCAACAAATTTGGGAGATCGGAAATACTAATATTTCTGATCGATCATCTCAATCCAAATTTACCCTGATTTCCTGGATTTAAAAAAGTAAATGCTGAGGCGATTAATAAAGTCATGCAGGGACGCCTATGAGTGAATGATCGAATTTGCAACAATAATTAAATTAAAATTTATATATAATGATAATTTCTCTACTCACTCATAGATTCCCTCCTCTCCTACCTTTCCAAATAATCCTATCCTTACTTTACCACTTGTGAAAAGCAACGGGAAACCACCAAATTAAACCGTTTCCCTAGTAAAATCTATGAAGATCGCCTACGTCTGATGGTTCGAATATGACAACGATATCTGAAATCCCGGGACGTCTCAACACAGAATCTCTTTCCTATTGACAGTACTGTAACGAGGATATGAAGCACCTGTGGCAAGTGTCTTCACGTTTGAACAGAAAACCTATTTCTTATCCCCAGTTATTTAAAGATTCCCGACAGGATGCTAGTGAACATTTTCAGTGAATTTGTAACACAATACATTTATTTGAAAGATCTCAACCAATATCGAAGTCGAGTTAAATTCTTCTCTGGGGGAATCTGCTCCTTCGTTTACAAGAGTAAAATATTGGGTGGCTGAGTTTAAACGAGTTGCCAAGACGAAAGTGCAGTGGTCGACCAAATGAGGTGACCACCCTATAAATGGTGAAGTAAATCCACTAAACAGTATTGAATGGAACAAACACTGTCCATAGCACAAAATATTCGGTCATTTCTTTGCGTAAACAAATAACACACTTGAAATCGAAATCATTATTAATCGATAAATTTGGGCCAACGATCTATACAATTGTGCGATGTATGCGGAGAAGTTCTCGGTCTCCTGAACTGCGCTTAGTTCTCTGTCTCTGTCTGTCACCGAGCTTCAATGTACAGGAATGCTCTTTCTGAATAGTGGAAGGGGAAACGGAGTGTCCCCGTAAGTACTCCCGTAGGGGTTAACCACGTTAGCTTTTACAGGCCACCTCGTGTTACAAGACAAACAGATATTTATTCTTTAAAAGATCCCATCTGCTAGTAATACTCAATCAAAATACTCGGAAGCGGTGCAACAAGCGCCAGCATATCCGAAGAAGACTGATCGGGTGGGTTTTTTAAATTTTACAATCAGTTGAAAACAAAGTTGACTTTATTTTATTGCAGGTTTATGCCAACTAGGAATGGTTCAATGTTTAAGCAATAGCGATTAAAAAGAGGGATTAGACAACTATATTATAAACACATCCAGATATAATCAGTGTTGATTCATGTAAAATAGAACGGCCAAGTAAAATAAAAACCACAAGTAACTCTCAATCGGGTCGGCATCCTACATTTGGCGCTACAAGCCCAATTGCGCCTGTGGAGGGCGTTTCTTTCGCCACTCCCTTGTTATGAGGTTTGTAACTAGCAAAGGATGGTTGGAATACTTCAAGTCGCCATAGAATAGGTCCATTGTGTTTATGACGTTGATTTTATAATTTGAAACCTTGTGTTATTTATGTATATCTCACCATTTTCATTTTTTCAGATTATAAGTACACCTTTTTAAAATGTTCTGAACCACGAGGGGTTGGAAACGGTACTCAATAATCCGATACTGCTTCACGAGGCGTTTATCGGATTACAACGGGTCAACTGTACTATGAAAACTATTTTCGAAATATACAGCTGTTTTTTGTATACATAAAAAATACATTTGATTATTGCATATTTATTTAAATTACAAATACATACTCAATAAATTACATGTAATATTAAAATTATCGTGCAGCTCCTGCTTGTTCTGGGTTTGTAGCTCCTGATAGCACAACAAATACAACCACAGGAATAATGTACATCCACTGAAAATAGATAAAATCAGTTTTATTGCAAATATTTAAATGAATCAATTACATAAAATTATATAGTTATTTTGAGAATTCAGGTCGCAACTCATTAATGCTTCACACACGCATAGTTGATCCTATTGGAAACAAATTTAGCCTATTAAGAAACACAATGTGTGAGCCAAAATGCTAAGGGATAAAATGAAAAGCAGCCAAAACTTTCTATTTGCAATGATTGCATTTTTAGAACAATAAAAAGATTAAAAGACGATAACAAAAGCATTAAAAATGTAGTCTTTAAATGATAAAAAAGACATTGTTCAAGAAAATAGTTATTTTCGTCGACATTTGAAAATTCATAAATTAAAATAAGCTCTCATAATAAGAATCAAATGCAAGTTTAATTGAAAAATAAATAAACTTACATATTTGACTAAAAATGATCTGTTATCTTTGAATTCTCCTTTCTCCCTTGCTTCTCTTTCGCGTTCAATTTTTTGAATGTAGCTTGCAGTATCAGGACTGAAATAATATGAAGTCTATTTAAAATACATTTTCTTTAGATTTTTTTGAACAATCGAAGCAGTTTAATCGCAATCGGTACTTAAAAAGTGGAGTTTATTTAAAAATGTCATTAACAAATTACCATTTAAAAATTATTATATGAATCTAGCTAGAAACAAGTATGCTTAATTTTTGAGTACATACATGGGAGCTTGTTCAATATGACGAACATATACATCTGATGAAAATTTAGTAGACTGCTTTTGTAGATTGGTTAGTTCCAAAATGGATGGTGATATTCCGACAGAAGCTACGGCTCCGTTATTTAGGATCCATACAGTAATTGTATCATGTAAATTATTATTTAACAGTGTCTCTGCTTTAATTGAAGATAGAAATTCAGTTTCTGTACCGTCTGATGCTTGCGCAATGGATTTTAATTTGTAAAATCCATCCATTTTCGATAAATCCTAAAAAATAACATGATTCATATTATTAAAAGCATTTCTTTTGAATTACGCGTAAATAATCATAAACATACTGTGAGTTCATTTAGTTCACTCGGCTTAAGTGGACTCTGCTCTAATATATAGCTTCCAGATCTGACACTCTGTATGGATATATTGCCCCTGTCCGTAAAAGCTTGATTTAATCCAATGGAATGTTGCAGTCGAACATTTAACCATCCATCATATTCGACATTTCCCTTTTGAAAAAAAAATGTATTTTATGAAATTAAAATCATGATTAATTAAATTAAAGAATTAATTAACAAACCGTGGCTTGTTAAAAATATGAACTTATTTATAGTGTTGAATACTCACACCACAACATGCAACGAAAATGCTTAAAACCAGTGTAAAGATCCACAGAGACATCTTAATGTAGATTTCTGTTAACCTGTATTAAAAATTACCAACAGTTAATATTTTTGTACGTTTCTAAAATTAGGCTAAAGACGATTCATATTATATATATACTGGAATTCTTAAAGAGCAAAAAACAAATTACTATCAGTCATCAATCATCGATCGAAATTAATGGTGCACTGCACTTACCTCACTGTCAGTCTTTGGATTGTTCATAAATAATTAATTGCACATAAGAACCATTTTTGTGACCATACTATATTTTTTATAAATTCATGTCATTCATAGGTTGAAATAATATTTTTAGCATTCCGCTCAATATAACAAGTTAATTTAGTGAAATTTCTATTAATATTTTCAAAATTTATTTTAATTTATCAACATGAAAATGTAGTATGTAGTTTATAATTTAAAGAAAATCTATAATATATATATATATAAAAATAATTATACTTTGATTATATTGAAATAAAAACACTTTATATTGAAAATTTATTTATAAAAGCAAATTATAGAATTTGAATGCAAATATTTTATTTAAGCTATAATTTAATAGTTTTCAATTATTTTACAATTATCTCTTTTATGGTTATAAAATAAACTGTTAAGGCTGAGAAATGACAGTGACTTGAACGCCCTCACGTGCCTCACCATAAACATATCTTTCTAAAGCGGAGGCTTTATTTCTGATAGTATAGCTTACATAACGCATGATTGAAGAGAATCGTTTCGTTTTTTGTATTTTATTTTGATTTTCTTATTATTTTCGTATAATGATTGAAGGACGCGCAAATGTAAGTAAAAAATCAATATCTCATTGACTCACTTAGCTCTAGATAAAATTTCCCCACATAGCTTTTTAGATCTCCAATTATTGTGTTCTATTTTTGCTGAAGTTCATATACGGTATCAAAAGCTCAAATTATTAAGTGTTGCTATGTTTCTAAATTGCTTTTTTATTTTAATTTAGAAGAGAAAACAGTTAACTTATTTTCAAATGTAGGCCCCTGTGAAAAATATGTTGTAATGCACCGCTCTCATTATAAATTGCGAAACATATTCCAAATCCAATTATTAAATCTTTAATCATGAATTGTTACATCATTGTGTCAGTTTGTGCACCGTGGCATGTTTAATAAAACATTTAGAAGCTGTCACGAATTATGTTTACTTCCATTAAATATTTGCTTTTAAATGTGGATGTTATATTTTAATGTACATGTGTAGAATTTTATATAGATGAAATTAAGTCTTTTGAGAACATTTTTGTACAAAGATTATAAATTGTGACTGCATTGATCTATATCGTTCCCTAATCATGTGATTCAAGCTATAATGTCTGATTACCATATATTTTCCTGCTCAAATTTGTATTACGAAGGATTTTCATTATGATTGGAAAATTAGGTTACTAAAACTGTTGCACAACTCCATAATTACATTTTTTAATTTTGAATTATTTTTAAATTCAAATATTTTTAGGGGCTAAGTATTAATACTATTTTAACGTAGATAATATGTTTATTTCTCTTCTAAATAGTTGATATTCGTCTACATATTATGCATTAATTCATTATTCTTTGTATTGATTTTTCAGGAATTACCCGACTTTCAGGTTTTCAGTACAGTATTTTATTACTGCTTTATAATAATAGCTCTTCCTGTTGCTACATTTTTTGGGTCTAAATCTCTACTCTTTGATGGACTCCTTAATTTAGATACAATCCCCAGTAATGTGTATTCTGCAATTGCAGCAATCGTTGTTCTGCACGTGGCTCTGGCTATGTACCTCATAAGGGCATATTCTGAAGCGGATAAAGCAAAACCAAGCAAACAAGATTAAATTCATCAAAACATTAACTTTAATATATTAGATTTACTCAAATTAACAAAAATGGAGAAGGTATATGTCAAAGGTGATTATTTGGAGATTGAAACAACCGATGGTAATACATTCACTGGATGGTTTCACAGCCAAAAAAAGGATAAAAGTAGCATCTGTCTATTCAATGTTAAAGAGTTTCCTAAAGGTGATGTAATGAAAGGAAAATTTATTTATTATAAATCAGAAATAAGAAAAATACAGCGTATTGAAGATCCATCTCACGAAACACTAGTACCAAAACTAAATTCAATCGATATCACAAACGACGAACTTGACAACCTTAGCATTGTCTCAAAAAAGTTCATCTTCATAAACCAAACCGATCGTGACTTTGAGGAAGCAATCAACGATTTAAAATGTTATTCCCACATAGCAGTCAGTACTGAAGGATCAGAAATGGGGCGCAATTGTAAATTGCCATTGCTCACATTGTCTACTCCGTCTCAAATTTACATATTTGACATACAAGTCATGCCGAGTGCTTTTGGGAAAGGACTCAAGGAAATCTTAGAAAGCGATTCGATTAAGAAAATCATCCACAACTGCAAAAAATTATCCGATTGCTTGTATCACAAACATGAAATAAAATTGAAAAATGTATATGACACTCAAGTAAGTATAATATGTTCGATGAAATATAAACGCTACATGTGACGCTCAACATATATCTATATTTTTAATATTCAAGGTTGCTGATGTTCTTATTTACAAAAATAAGAATGGATGTTTTCCCGATAAATATAAAACTTTACGGGAATGTTTAGAATGCTATTTAGGATTCAACGAGGAAGTCTCTGAAAAGGTATTTCCATTTTAAGTACTAATAAATAATAGTTAATGTTCACGGTAGGAAACAGTTCAGAAGCAACATGTTCATAACACTGTGTTGATGTGACATCTTGACTACGTTGATTAGGACATCACTCAATAAGTTCGTAGGATGGCTATAAAACCAGGACCGTAACAAGGAGTCGAAAATTGCACATAGTTTTAATTTTACTTGACTGTTCTATTTTACATGAATCAACACTGATTGTATCTGGCCATTTTTATAATATAGACTAAGTTGTCTAATCCCTCTTTTCTTTATCATCGCTTAAACATTGGGCTGAACCGATCGGCAATAAATAACCGATTGTAAAATTTAAAAAACCCACCCGATTAGACTTCTTCGTTTTGTAATGTGAGTTCATAATCGTTCTGAAGACATGTTCGGGTATGCGTCCAATTGCGATGGCGTTCATTCGTCATGTCAGCGATCCGAAAAACGGACCAGTTGGACACATAAAACTTATGATCACTCCGTCTTCTTTTAGAGCTTTTTGCAACATTTTTGGGGATAAATTCGTACCCGGAGCCATCTGTACGATCACGGAATCCCCCTCAGAGGCTAACTTACATAGTTGGCTTGTGGCAAATGAGGTCTATGCTTTTAAATCTTAGCTAGTTTTTTAGTTTTAAGTTAAAAAATCTAGCTAGTTTCTTCCCCATACTCAGAGCATAAGTGGCCATTCGAAAATGAATGTGTTCCTGAGGACATGGATATTAAATTCCCTTGCTGTGCACTTTTGTTGAGCGAGTTGGCATTATCCCGAATAGCAGAACCAATAAACAGCTCGGTTCAATATGGGGGTTCCTTTGTGTCAGATGTGAAGTGAACCCATGTTTCATCCTGAATTGATGCAAAAACTTAGACCTATTGCCGTGAAAAATCGCCAAACACTCGATTGAAACATCATCACAATGCTGTTTTTGTTCCATCGTAAGCGAGAACGCGGCACCTATCTTGCACACAGCTTTCTCATGTCCAAATTTTCATTCAATATGTGATGTATGACATTTTTTGCACCAGTAGACATGACAAGGCTTGCACTAATAGATTTCTAGGGTGGTTGCCTCATTCGGCTATCCACTGCGATGTTCGTACGGCCTTATCTAACCTTTCCTTCACCATGATGTATTTACTACAACTCGACTCTAATAATGGAAATATTAATATGAAATATAATAGATACAGAGCTCAGAATTTTTCAGAATTTCATATGGTGTACCAAATACATATCATAGTAGGTCAGGTATTTTTGGGACTATTTTCTTATATTATTTTAGTATATTGCATTTATGATGGTATTACTTAACTTTTTTTTTTAATTGGATTTGCGGGGAAAGGAGGGTTGCTAGTGAGATAGTGATACATTCATTCCGACACTTCTCAAACATTTCAATGCCTTTTTTGTAGAATAATTTATATTTAACCTCAAAATAAGATTCAGTTTTGGCAACCACTTTTTCATCGGAGCCAAATATCTTTCCCGAAAGTATTCTTCTTAGGTCTGCAAACAGGTAGAAGTCGTTGGGGGCCAGATCCAGAGTTAGCTGCCATTGACATATGACACGATGCATTGTCTTGGTGAAAAAGCACTTTCTTCTTCATTTGAGGTCATTTTTTCACAACTTCTTTCCATTAAACAAACCAACAACGATTCTTTCTTTCTCAAGGTAATTGATGAATAAAATACGGTGCACGTCCTAAAATACAAAGATCAAAACAACGAACTTATTGAGTGATATGTTAAAGTTTATCTCTAAAAATATTTCATAAAGTCAATAACGTACATATGTTAATTAAACTGAAGTTTTGAATTAATTTATTTTACACGTATAAAGTGTGACATCGATGTAGTTTTTCTTATATGCTCGAAATATTATCAATATAAATACTAATACTTTTTAATGAGTTGTAACACTTTTTTTTTTATAAATCTGTGCATTTTCAAATTATAATTGATTTGTGTGTTTATAATTAGATCGATATTGTGGAATGGTCCAAACGCCCTTTGACGATCGACATAAAAGAAATCGCCGCTCAAAATATACTATACCTGCATAAACTTTCGGAAAAACTACACGAAGAAATGATGGCACCGTTGGCAAGAGGCGTTGAATATTTCGTCTCTCATCTGCGTCAGTCTTCAAATTCCGAAGCGTGGCAAATGGGCAATCAAGATAGACAGATATCCAACGATTTCAAAGAAGCAGTGGGACCCATGTCCAAGATTGACAACGAAGCTTCTAATAAAGAGTAATTTTTCAGTACTTGAGAATCTGGGCCAGTATTATAAAATTTGAAATAGGTATTTTTCGATTTGACGTTTGATTTTAAGTATACTTATGTATTTGTTTCATCAATAAGCTTAAATCTGAGTTATTGATCGTGACATTGGCTTTTAAATGCGCATTACATTTGTCTTGTCTATTGAGTAATTCCGTATAACTACTTTTTGCTACAAATGTTTTAAAAAAATGTATATGAAACATACTCTGCTTTTCTCTGAGAGTTTTTTTAATCCTATGAACGTAAAAAAGACATTCCTGTAAATTAGTGTGTATTAATCCAAATATAAAAGTTATCAATCACATGACGGTTAATTGATATTTTTATTTTCTTTCTTACATATTTTCCAGAATATTCATTGGCATCAAGTCTTACATATCTAATCAATTGCAACGAAATTAGTATAGTTGATTTTAAATAGATTCGAAAAAGATTTATATGATCAACTTGCTGATTAAATATATTGTATGATAATGTCTGTAAAACGCTGTCAATACATTTCATATCTATACATTGCAAACATATTTCTTCTATAAAACATTATAGTATGTATCAATAATATAATATATGCGTCGGGAACAAATTTCTGAAAATGTGTGTACCTATTTAATGTCCAATTTGAATTGTAAAATATTTTTCCATTCTAAAGCAGCATATTCCCACGGCAGCTACCCTTTTATCTTAAAATAATTATTACAACAATCTAAATCACAATCGTCTTTAAAACAACGGTCACTTAAAATATTGCATTGCTAAAACACATTAACCCTTTGCGGTCCGAAGGATTTTTTTCAAAAGTGTTGCATCGCATTATAACGATGTCCGTCTTCTTTTTCCTGGAATATTACGATGCAAACAATTTCTATTCAATCATTCCTCATCATCGGTCGTCGATCTACGCCTGGTATCTCTCTTTTTGGCTGCACAAAAAATCCCAATGATTTGCATCAACATTTGACGAAATTTTATATGACTTTTCGTCCTTCCTTTTTCTCTCATATAATGTATGCATTCATAATTGAGGTTACTAACGCGCAAAAAAAGTTTCCTCCACCATTTTAATGACTTGCACATAAAACAATATGGTTGCGTTACCGGGTTTTCTTTCCAGGACTTCTCCTCGTCAATTGCGATGACGATATGTGCTTTGCACTAAGCATCGTAACATTTTTCTTAAGTCGCCAAGCTAACACAAGTGTCTTTCGATGAATATATGGTAACCTTTTATATTCGGAGTCTTCATCATTTTAAAACCTCACGAAAAATAATTAAACTATCAGATCACTACACAAATACGAGATGTTAACGGTGACACAATTCGTCAAAGACTATTGTTTGAAATTGTGATTTTATACCTGTAGCGGACAAAAATACTCCATCGCAAACATCTCTTTTCATTCCAGGAAACAATTAAATGGTCTATTGATTAGTAGTAAAACAATAGTATTCCTTCTAGAACATATGTTTCATTGCACAGTTTAAAAGATACTAAAATCGTCTCAGAATACTTTTAAAAGTATCTGTAAAGAAATATCCACACGTTATGGACACTGGACCACAAAGGGTTAACATAACAATCTTTAAAATTTCTTTCTGAATATTTAGCAAATTAGTTTTATCAAATTCTATATCATATATCGAAGATTAAAGAGATATTTAAAAAGTTATATAACTCAAAATTTATTTTTTGACTTTCATCAATCTAAAATAATTGAATGTATCTAAGCAAAAGTATTAAATAAGCATAAATAAATAAAAATAATTAATATAAAAACGGTTCTTAACAGTGGATAAAAGTATTGATTCTATAAAATGCAAGGCAAGACAAACTTTAACGGTTTATTATAATAAATTTGCGATGATTTCTGATCCAAGGATATGATGACTTTTGTGAAAAATGTGTGGACTATAATACAGTTAAGAACCATTAATGTTTAATATACAAAAATGTTTCGTATTGCTTTCGTAGTGACTGCTTTAAAAATGATTAATATTTATACAAGTAATAAATAATATAGTTTTCGATGATACAAATTTTTCCAAATTATTTTGTAAATGGATTTCATAATAAATCCTTTATCGTGTAAGAATAAAGTATTTTAGATAATGAGACAAAATTGTTAGCATTTAGTAAACTGCTTGTGTACTTACGTTTAAGAATTCAGATGGTGTATTTGTTTAATTCTTAACTCTTTACAGTCCAGGCTTGCGTTTACATGTGATGCAATCCTAATGGCTTAAGAATTATATCAACACCCTGACTGTAAAGTGTTAACGTATTCCATTTGAAGCAAATTAATTGTACTATTTTAAGTGCAATAGCCAATCCAATGCTCAACATCACGGTTTACAAGCTTATTGTATCTGTATTTATATGATGCTTTGGTAAAATATAGATATATCGATGAATTAGTCTACTTATAATGTAAGCGAATCGCACATAAGATTTAATAAAAATTACTATTTTTATGCATATGAATTCAAAATATCCAACTAATATCTGCATTGATTTTATTTTTGCAACATATCAACTAAATGAACTTTATAAATGTCGTCTATTTTCATATTGTTTAACAATTGAATGCTAATATAAAAGATATTTTGTAATTTTATATACACCTTATTTTAAGACAAAAATTAATGTAGTTGTTGAGAATTCTTACGCTTAATTGCCTACATTCATCCGTTGATTCTTCAAAGCTTTACATTGCCGTCTCGTTTCTATGTAATGTCGCAATCCATATTTTTTTGAAATAAAGTGACCAGTTGTCAGTACATGAAATAGTGTGTCATTTTGGTTTTTAATTTTTAATACTAAATAATATTGATTTTGCACACGGTAATAGCATAAATCCAGTGTGAATATTGTGTATCTATGGTTATTAATATAGTGATTTAATTGGGAAGATAAGGACAGTCAATCATAGCCTAAATTATTTTTTATTTATAGCTTTATTGGATAAAAACAGCACTTAATCATGATTTGTGTATATAGTATATGCACAATCGACAGTAGAAGCTGAATCTCAATGTTTGTGTATTTATTAAAGCTAGAATTATACAAATTATGTATATCTGAATATTGGTAAGTATTGACAAATGTATTTCTTATAGAAATTCAAATATTTGAAAGTAGACAAAATATAAGTATATGGCAACACTTGTAAGTATCTTGAATATTGGTTGTCTTAAAAATATAAAAGTTGAATGAAATTAAACAAACTAAATCTTACTACAAGCTGAATAATAAATAATTCCTTATTATAAAGAATATTCAATTTTTATAACGTCTAATTTTTTGGTTTTGCGGTATTCTGGTATATCTTAAAAACTCATATATTTATTTTGTGAATTTTCAACGTAATAAATTTATAAATAAATTAGAAAATTAAGTCGTCAAAATTGTATATGCGGACAATAGCCGTTATCGAGTTTGTTAAGACCAAATCTTCAAGTGACTTAATACCATGTCTTGGCTGTCTGTGAGTTCTCCTTGGCAAACAATACGACGTTGTCTGCATTATAAGAGATTTGTAAGCCCAGGTGCTGTAAAATATCCCGGTGGCATCAAGTATTATCCAAGGTATTTATTTTACTCATGATCAATTTGAGGTTAGAATATTTTTCTTCCTTTCAATTTCATTTCTTGTATGAAAATTTGTATGTGCTTATTTATGAAATATTCTAAAGACGATATATATTAAAATATTTAATTAGAAACATTGGTGCCATTATTTGAAATATAATTGAGTATATTTTTTTAGATTCCCAGATGAAAAAGAGCCTGAAATTACACCTTCCAAATTATTTCGAGTTGAAAGAATCAAAAAAATTAAATATACAACCAGAATTGAGAGACAAATACTGACCAATTTTAAAATTGGTGCCTATGTATGTATATACTGTAATATTAATCTGTCTACTTTATTATTCAACGGAGGTATATAATGTTCATTTGTATTTTTTAAATTTCAGACTTGTAACGTAACTATCCTCAAAAATATTCCCGAAGTCAATTCTAGCCTGTGGCGTATAAAACATCTCGTTAAAATAACTCCCATAACATTCCCACATGGAGAGCCGACAGCGAATGATATAAACTACACGGTTTTAAAAGAAAATGGCGAATGTATAGTTAAAAAGGAACTGTTTATTTCACCCGAAAAAATTGAGCCCGTGCAAAAGTATTTGAAGAGTCCTACGAGAGTTGATGGAAATACAATCCAGAAAAATTGTCGAAAAAAATGGATGAATGGTTGGACCGGAGGCTTTTAAGTATCTCAATTGAACTCGTCGATACTGATGCTAACCACCGCTGTATATTACTGGAGGCGATCACTATAAATAGTTTCAGCTTTGATATTTTAATACATGGAAATTTAACGTCATCACCATGTTAAAATTACACATTTAACGAACTTATAAAACTGTTAAGTTTTATTTTGAAGCTGTCGAATTAAAATTTTAGAAATAATTTATTATAAGACTAATAAATAAATAGTTACAATTCATTTCTTTTAATCATATACCAAATGAAATTACCGATCTACACAGAATATTTATCCAAAATTATTCTATGTTATTCGTATTTTTTTAAATGCGTACTAAAAATAAATAAACTTACAAAAAAAACATTAAAATACTTATTTACTCTACTATTATAGGAAAATAATTAAAGCAAAATTAATAGAAAGGAAATTAATAATATGCATAAATTAAAAGATTCTACAAAAATAATACTAGTTTCCTCTATTTGATTTTATTTAATATTTTCGTGAATTTTATATTTGCAATTAAATATTCACAATACATTTTTAAATCAAATATCCATATTTGTTTTTAATAGTAGGGTGAATTCTCTTATGAATTTATAAGAATAAATGCAGAATTTTACGTTTTATAATTATATTTTGCAATGGTCGTTTTATAACGTGTTATTGCCAAATTAGATCTGTCAGAAGCGCATGGAGGTTCAATAATGGAGTGCGCTGGATTTGTTGCCACAAAAGGAGCTGCCTACAATGAACAAGCCGAGGAAAAATTTAAATTTGTAACATTTCATACACATAAATCATCCAAGTAAGCAGTGAAATAAAATTTTAGTATTTCGATATCATATATAATTTGTATTTGTTATTATTTCAAATTACTTAATAATTCATTGCAGTTTTAAATTAAAATAAGTCATGACGTTCATATACAACATAATCTCTTAGATATTATTCAAATAGCATAAATACAAATTGACCATAACCTATAATCTGCTTAATGTTGACAAGATTTCGTCATATATGTATGTATGTGTGTTAATCAAAGATTTCTTCATTTAGAAAAGGAAAATTTTCAAACCAAGTAGATACTGAAACACCTGAAATCACAACTGATCGAAAAGGGATAGATATCAAGAGAGCGAGGCGTGAAATTATTCAATTTGGAATTAATGGCTTCGACACCCAAAAAAAGCAAGAGGCTAAAATTGCTTTGGCTGTTAGTTTAGGTAAGCATCTTTTAAAAAGCCGTTATTCCCACCTTTATTGTATCATTAATAAATGTGTTGATACAAACAACAAACGGTAATTAATATTCAATATTTTAGGCGCAAAACCACCTAAAAATAAGTATTCTAACTATAAATCCATTCTTGAGCAAAAGAAAAAACAGAAAGCTTCAGAACAGTCCGTGAAAGATTTACAACAAGCAGGAAAAAACGCTTTAGGTGTCTGTACAGCAAGTAAAAAGTTTACAGACAAATCAAAAATAGCTAAACGAAAAATGAATGGAAGTCTTCTTGAAGCATATGGAAAGGTAATTTATTTAGTTAATTGTTTTTTTGAACTAATATTTGATACATATTTTAAACGTTAAATTCATCACTTGATAAATTCTGTAGTCTGAGTACTTGTATTATTTGAATTTCCAACTAATTATTGGTCAATGCCTGTTCATGGGTGATTTTTTTGGATCTTCATTAACACTCAAGGCTCTGCTGAGTACGGTGAGTTACAGCATAGAATCCTGCATATTTCTAGCGATTATTTATTCTGCGCAGCTTTCACAAAAATCCTCATAATTTGATTTGTATTAATGGTAATTTAGTAAAATAAGAAGTGTCATAAAGCGTATAGAATATTGCATAAGTATTTAAAATAATTGGTTCGTAAATAAATCTAACAAGCTGAAAAAACAACGATTGATTTATGTTTTTGTCTGAAGAAGCAACATAAATAGATATTATTTTACATTAATCTCATCTGTATCATACATTCACCTCCTCATTCGCTCGATATTGAAAGTAGCATAACTTCCGAATTTCATTTAGAACGCTCACCAGCAGGTCTCTTGAATGAACGTATCGACGAACGCTTTCGCAACCGTCTTGATAGGAAGTGTGGGAGGTTTGTAAAGATAGTAGTTTTCTTCTTGAGACAGTGGAAAACTACTCTAGACGACCTTTTTGATTCTACTGAAAAGGGTTTTCTGGAGTGCAGAGTCCAGTCCCTCCTTTCCTCGCTGAGGTGTTGCCGGGCTAGTGTGAAGATATACGTAACCAACTGAGAATGTCTCTCAGAAATGAAAAATGTATACTTTAATACATTTTATTTAATTCCGTTCTAATTTTTGAAATAAATATATTTCTTTACCCTGTATTCGGTTTTTTAAGACTACTACTTCATAAATGATAAAAAGAGTTTGGTGCAGTTTGTGGGTAATAACTAGAACTTTTACGACCCAATAAACATTTTTTTTCAAGGACAATTTTAAACCATAATATTGTGAGCTATTACAAAAAAAAAACCTCTTAGGATCATAGGTAATACCATATTGAATTGTAAACCTTAAGAAAAAATGTATTCGTATTGTGTACAGTGCTAACAGATGGAGAGATCTCGTACGATGCACCAACCCGCGTTGGAGCGGGTCCCTGAGCCTTAAGAAAGTGAATTTTCAGCAAAAATATATTATTTAGAGTTATCAAAGAAAATTATAAAAGAAGTAGAAGATTGTGATCTTTAACTTTGTATGAATATTAATTTCACCCTAATTCTGCAATGCTCATAGTGATGATAATGATATAATTAAAGGAACATCAATCAGTATAGCATCCGTTTTTATAATATGGGAGGCAGTGACATTATTTATGTAATTATTCCTACAAAGCTGATTCTTTCTCATTTTATTGTTTTGATATTGTAAGTAGACAAAACGGCAGTCTACTACGATGATGATATTGCCGGTATTTAAAACAAATATTGAGACCTATAAATAAACATCATAAATCGTAGCTGCTTATAATAAATATTATATGTACTTAATATTGCAAAGCTTTGAATATTGTACTACAACTTCAGCCACGTCTAACAAAGCGCTAGCCACCTTGTATCGAAGGTAGGCGACGTTCATTTAACAATAATTAACGTAAACTACTTGTAGACCAAAAGGCAGCTTTGAGATTTTAATTTAACGCCGGTATGTATAATTATTCAGGTTTCAAAAATTGTTTTTAATGTCCACAGCATTGAAAGCTGGGTAGACTGTAACTTTCTAGGTTTAAATTGTATAAACATTGACTGAAACAAAAATTAGCTTTGTAAAAATGGGTGTAAAATTTCAGTCGCTCCCTCCTGTACTAATATGAATATTTCTAATCTTTTAAATTTGATGATACGATGAAATTTTTTCTACAATCTGGATTGGAACTCAAACCTTTACAACAAAAGTCTGAAAACATTTTTTCAGTTCATGATCACAGCTAAAAACCCCACTCAGAAGTATCGAAAAGTAATCCATTTATTATATCATCTTATATATAAAAATTAATCGATGTTTGTTCGTATTTTATGCGCTGCCATACCGTTCATTCGATTGAGATAAAACTTTGCCAATTTATTGTTTGCACTTTCTCAAATAATATAGGTACAGTAAAATTATCTTACAGTAGATCTTATGTATTTAAAAATCAATGTTTGTATATTTGTTCATATTTATAATAAAACCAAAAAAATAAAATAAATATCATTATTTCTATAATTCCTAATTAAACAAGATAACTCTTTCAAATTTCAAATGATATTTTTAGAATTATTACTTCTGTAGCAGCAAGGTACCAGCTACTAACCAATAAAAAATCTTATATTTTAAGCACATTATTTTAGTTTTGATTTCATGTTTTGATGACATGGCAACGTACGCTTTAAATAAAATGAGCCTTTACACTGTTCCAAGCTCAAACAAGCTTTCAATAGTTCAATTATAACATATTATTTTTTTCATTTCAGGCGGGGAAAAACATTGAGAAAAGTAAAACCAATTTTAAAAAATCAAACACAAAAAGGCGAGAAAATTGATGTTTTTATATTGTCATTAAATATAATAGTACCTGAGGATCGTCAGCATTTTGGTGCATAAGTTTATTAAAAAATACTACATATAAGAATTTTTTTGCAGATTCACAAGAATGAGCCTTTTATTGAATGATATTTTTTAATAAAAAAATAATTTCCATTATATTTTTATTGTTTTTTTTTTTATATCATTTGCACTGTTTTAGAAATCATCTAAAGGTATCCCTCTTGTAACAACATAATTTTACAATAATACAGTATTTTTAAAATGGCAATACCCTATTATTCATGGAAAATTATTCACAAATACAGTCTTATATTGAGGAAATGTATTATATAGAGATTTGCATGCCAATATTTAAGATTTGCTTATTTTATCATAAATTACAATGCATTTCTATGCGATTTTAATTGATTTTTAATTTTATTACTGTTGTTTCTTTCAATGTTATAATTTTTAAGAATGCGTCGAACAACTCGCGAGAATTATGTAACTGAAAGGCTACACAAATGGATTTGGTTTATCAATATTTATGCTTTGGCGTTTTCATTGGCTTGCATTCAGAAATTCATGTTATATTTATGCAATAATATTAACAGCTAGTTCAGCAAATTATTTTCAGTACACATCTAATATATAAAAAATTATCTCTGTTTGTTCGTATGTAATGTGCTGCCATACCGTTCATCAGATTGCGATAAAACTTCGTTCACTTATTGCTGAGGATTGCGCGAGTAACATAGGCATAGTATAATATATAAAAATCAATGTTTGTTTGTCCGTATTTAATGCGCTTCCATACCGTTCATCCGATTGCGATTAAACTTTGTCAACTTACTGTTTACACTTGCGGGAATAGCATGGACATAGTAAAAATATTATATGGATGTTAGCGCATATTGGTCTGGTGAAATGAAGTTTGGGCTGCAGGAACTTGAAGAACGAAAAGATGCGCGCTCAATACGGTGGTTAAGTCGGTCTTCGAGACGATGCTTTTGGATCCCAGCTCTTTGGCTCGCGCTACACGTGACCTGAAGCAATAAACCACGTACTGAGTTTCTTTTTAAATAATTATTAAGCGCTTATGGCATTGCAACGCATGCCCGGTATTCGCTAGTATATTATAAATAGTACCCATATTTCTGACGTGATTTCTAAACAACATCTGGATATATCTGAAAATATTTGTTGAAAATTGAAAAGGATTTATAAAATAACATCAACTGAAGTCAGAACTTCATGATGATGATATTCAGCAACCTAATAGTAGTACTGCAAATGTTACAATTGGATCCCACTGAAAATTGAATAAATTAAAATAATATTAAATGGATGCTTTTAATTTCGAATTCAATCACTCATCGATGGCATTAAAAGGACTAAGTGTGCTATTTTAAAATGATAGCAAATTTATCTCGCATTTCATTGCAACTTTCAACAACTCCCAAGTACTCTATAAAGTTGGATACATTTTCATCTGGTCATGTTACAAATTATCCAATAGTTGATATCAGATGATCTAGGTTGGTTATAAAATAAGCAAAATAAAGTTTCGATATGAAGCGCGTGTGTGTGTGCGTGTGTACAGACTGCACTATTGAAATTTCTTTTCGCACAAGAATGAGACGGCAAGCGCACTTGTCGCGGGAATGAAGACGTGCGATAAAAAGGGATGGCTATACATTTGTGACTATTCCTTTCATTCAGGACGGGTGAAAGAGTCATTCACCTTATAGCAGGGTGCAATGAACGTCTTTGCTGTCTCCAGTGCTGCCATATCCCATAAAAAATCATTTATTTTTTTCCAATTAAACTTTTCGCCATATTTTCAACTTTTCGCCATGGGATGATTTAAATACAATTGTGATTTAATGAAAATTTAATAAAATTGCAAATTAACCGCTATAAAAATCCATTTTTATACATCGGTGTCAATATTGATATATTTGGATTGATTAATCGTTTTAAAGACATTTCCCATTTATAATAATTGCCAAATGTACTATTTCATAACATGAGATGTATACCACACAAAAAAAATAAAGACAGAGCAAAACATGTTAAAGAAAAATGGCGCACTTATAAAAACTGAAATGTATGTTTAATTAATATATTTAATATGAAATACAGCAGACCCGTGATAATCCGACCCCAGACTAATCCGGCGCCCCCTGTAGTCCGACATCCCAATACAAGTATAATACATATGTACGATAAAGCTTCGTTAATATAAAAATGCAAAAGTGTAATTCTGAATCGCATAAATCATAATGAATCCTTTTGTAAGTTGGCAAGTGAATACGGCGTAGGACGATCATGAAGAAAAAGAAACATGAAGACTTTGTAGCTAACAAGAGATAGTTAAAATGCATCAAAAATCGTCATGGAATACTTTGACGATGGTAACAGATTTTTATTTTTTATAGCTGCTATGATCATTATGTTTATGACGTTAATTCTACAATACGAAACCTTATATTATCTGTACATATCTCATTATTTTCATATTTTTTCAGATTACAAGTAATCCTTTCCAAAATGTCCTAAACTACAATAGATCGGTGGAGGGAATACTCTATAGTCCTACAAATTAGATAATCCGAGACTGCCTTGCAAAATGTTTGTCGGATTATCGTGGGTCTGCTGTACTGCGGTTCAATAATTAACTTATTTATTGTTTATTAGAATTATTCTATTGACCATGAAAGTAATAGATACTCCAATATATCCATAGTAGTAGGATTGAACTTTCTTAGCTCTAGGAAAAGTTGATTTTACGTATTACTTTGTTTCTATTTATTTATGAAAATTTTTAGTTAAAAGATAATGCTCTTTTTGCGACCAACCCAGAGCCGTAACGAGGGTATAACAATATATGTATATAATATAATATTTTACTAAAAAAATTAAACTTAAAACTAGCTAAGATAGCAACATAAATTAGTAGGATATATAAATATCGTTCTCGACCTCATTTGACGCGAACCACCTATGTAAGTCTGCCTCTGAGGGAGCTTCCGTGATCGTACAAAACAGAGAAAATGCCACAAAAAGGCTTAAAAGAGGACGGAATGGCCAAAAAGTCTGTGAGTCCAACCGGTCCGCTTTTCGAACCGCTGATATGATGAATGAGCGCCTCGTGATCGGACGCCATGCCTGAACATGTCTACATAACGATTACAAATTCTAATTACAAAACATTGACCGAAGAAAACTAATCAGGTGGATAATATTGTTGTCTTTATTTTATTGCCGGCTGGGTCCAACTAATGTTAAAGCGGTGGCAAATAAAAAAGGGATCAGACAACTCTAAATATATAATAAAAACGGGCAGAGTCAATCAGGTCAAGTAAAATAAAAATCATGTGCAACTCTCGACCACGGGTCGGTATTTTGCGCCTCAAGCCCAGTTGCGCCCGTGGCGAGCACAACTGTCGTCTTTACCACCCTCTTGTTACGGCCCTGCAACTACCACTTGGAACTACACTTTTCGTGGCATTCAGGCCAATATTTTCTACCGCAACTATACAAATTTCACTTCAAACAAAAATATTTTAGCAATTGCACGCGAAATAAAGTTAATCAAAATGAGATTGCTCCTTAGCCGCTTTCTTACCATCCAATGTTGTAATAAAACAATTCTCACAATTAATTAACTATTTGCAAACTTTGCAGAAGTATTTCGGATACTTCTATTTCTCGTTTTCGGTACAAGGAGCACATAGTTTTATTTGTTTGATGAAGTTCTAGCAGAAGTACAGGAATTCTCCTATTTTTTGTGTGTCGATGACTATCGGATCCATCGCGCTGGCTATCATGACATCGATGTCTTTGATGCCTCAAGTTTTAATAGGATTTCAAAATTTAGTCTAAGCTTCATAAATTTGTAAGTATTTCGATTGAATTTGTATTATGAATAATTGTTTATAAATGTATGCTTCTTGTTTTTTGCAATATTGTAATGATGATTTAATATGGAAGGTGTCAATTATTTTTTATAAATATGCTCTTTATTAAAGAAAAAGTCCATTTATCTTCTGGCACGATATAAAGTGTAGTAATTTTTGCAGATTAGCTGTCCAATGTAATCTTTATTATGCCATTACATAATATGTGGTAAAAGTGAATTTCGCAAGATGTTTTAGCGGTATGGCAACACCGAGGTTCGTTGGCGCGTTTTCTGAACAGTACGAAAGAAAGGGACGGAATGATGTCCGGTGAAAGTAAGAGGGAGATGAACAGAAGGCTTTAGCAGCTGTAAGCAATATCGCTATGAAAAATAGCCATCAATAGTTGCGGCTATCAGATTCGATAATAATTACAGCGATTTGGAGCGATGTGTGAAAACAATGGATGGTAATTAAATTTCCCTCTGTTGTCAGTCGTTGACAACCTTTTTTGGATGGCGTTGATAGGTATGGAATAGATTGCTCCAAGCGCAAACATGGAAACATTTGCTATTTATATAGAAATCTTAATAATGTATTTTATTGTGATCAATACATTTTTACAATCTGTAATGAAATTATTAAGTGATTTTTGGGAATAAATTTAAAATTTATCTCATAGAAATTCTTATGAAAGCGATGTAAAAACTATAATTTTCCAGATCAATCGAAAGCTATAAACACGATCATTGCCTTCAAACTTCAATAAAGGCTTATACGTTTATTAGTAATAATTCAAAAGTGAAAGCAAATTTTCATTTATACTATTCATTACTATATTGAATAGCACGAATCAATAGATCCGCTACTGTTTTTCAACTTTCCAAGAAGTCAATAGAATGAACCGAACTTCAGCAACGATCCAGAGGCGTGATCTAGTCGACTTGTCGCTCTTCGGCCTATCACTATTTTAGACCACATTATCACCCACGATACTTTCTGGTTACGGTCACAGGAATTTCTTCTTCAAGTTTTCGGCATTTCCCGAAATGAAAAGATGTCAAGCGGTCAAGCAACTTAGACAGATGACACTGTCGTAAAAATAAACCCGAAAAATCTGTATACAAACACATAAATCTTTGGCACAAAACCAAGAGTCAGCAGATCCGTCATAGACGAAGAGGTGACGCAGTCTAGCTCACCAGGGACGACAATAAAAAGAAATAGGTGGACATTGAAGAATTCACCAAGTCATCTTCGAGTTCATCGCATTTGTATCCCGAGGCAACATATTTTCAATGTAAATCTGGATGCTGCTAGATGTTTATATTGCATATTGAATTTAACCAATGCAGTCAATTAATCGATTGTAGATGACAGCGTCATTGCTAGATGAATTATCTTTCATAATGTCGGAAGGATAAATCTCCAAGACCATCCATATTCCTACTGGGTTCATAGACGTACATAGATGCTATATTTGTATGTCTGCCACTTATCATCCGTACAAATCCACTTATCTGTTAGGAGCGTCGCAGCGTGTATGAAGCTTGTATATAAATAAATAAATAGTGTCGATTGCACACAATATTCGTTCATTTCTTCGTGTAAATAGTTTAAATTCATCTGAAATCGATTAATTTGGGTTATCATTATTAGTCGATAAATTTGGGTTAATAATCTATACAATCGTACGATGTACATAAGATATTCTCTCCGTATCTGTGTCCCATTCACAATTTCCGACCAGCAAGATACTCTCTTTGTCTTTGTTTCTTTCCAAACTCAACATGCAAGACACTCTCCGTCTCTGCTCAAGATACTCTCCGTCTCTTATATTCAAAATCGGTTTTTGGAAACATACAAGCCCTAGAGTGCATTATTGTGATGATGAACATATATGGCATAACTACAGCAAATTCGTGGTAATCCGACTCCTGTTTAATCCGGCACCCCCTTTAGTCCGACATTCCCAGAGCCGTATTAAGGGCGTGGCAAAGCAGGCGCCCGCCATGGGCGCAACTGGGCTTGAGGCGCAAAACGTAGAATATCACTTTACTTTACATGAACCAACACTGATTGACTCCGTCCGTTTTTATAATATATACTAAATTGTCTGATCTCTCTTTTATTCGTTATCGTTCTTAAACATTGTGCGGACCTAGCCGGCATAAACCCACACCCGATCAGTCTTTTTTGGACAACTTCGTTTCATAATGAGAGTTTTTAATCGTTTTATATTCGTCATATCGGCGGTTCGAAAAGCGGACCGATTGGACATTCAAATCTTGTGACCGTTCTAGGGCATTTTGCGGCATTTTCTATGATCTGTACAATTACGGAAGCAACGTAGCCTCTATCGTAGGCTCTGGATATTCCAATACAGTGGATTTCGGCTTACGAGTGTTTCTGGTTGCGAGCTTTTCGGGTTACGATCCGAGATGCTTCAAAATATTTGTCTCGCTTTACGAGCAAAATTTCGGGTTACGAGTCGCACGAGCGAGCATGAGTGGATTTCATCAGTTCGGTAATGAAGCAAGTTACCAGGTCATAAACCGATGAAAGATCGTTTGACACTCCTCTTTTGTGCGAATGCGACAAGAAGATCTTCAAAGAACCCGCAAGCATTCAAGAGGTGCGAAAGGACAGATTGCCTGCTATGTGAAGGTTAAACACCAGGGCATAGACCGACGAAGAGCTATCTACCGAATGGATACTTTGCTGCTGGTCCTGAGATTAAAAAAGCTACCTGCTGGATAATAATCTTCCTCTGAAAGCCATGCACACCATGAGAGATAATATTTAGGAGTCTTCCTTCCACCCAACACATCTATTTTTGGGCACATATTGGCCATGAAAGTAAAGGTGTTTTACAAGGAGATAATAAAAAAGGCTTTGTAGCTAGTAAGGGATAGTTCAAAACTTCAATAACATAGTATTATATGTATAAAGTTAATTCTATAATATAAAACTTTGTGTTATGCATGTATATCTCACCATTTTCATATTTTTACGGATTACACTTACTCTTTTCCAAAAAGTTCTGGACTATAAAGGGTCAGGGGGCAGTACTCTATAGTCCGACAAATTCGATACTGCCTTGCAAAACGTTTGTCGGATTACCGCGTTTGTCGGTCTACTGCAGTTATTTATAGCACATAATGTATATTCATACGATTACTACCAGCTCTGGCCATTTACTAAGTCTATAATCAAGCGAAATAAATTTACATGTGATTTAAATAAATATAATGGTGGACATGAAGAATGTCAAGCTTAGGAACCATATCTCGATATCCAAATTGCACAACCTGCGTTAAGCGTTCAGATCAACCTTTAGTCAATTCGTCGTATACTTTCTTCGAGAATTTATGCAACATTAAGAAAGCCCAAAAATGTGTGACATTTGATTATCGAAATCATCCATATTAATACAAAAATGTCAACCGATATTCGTGAACTTTGAACTCGCAATGCTCGAAGAAAAAGAAAAGCCACTCGGGCTTTATGTAAGCCCGAATCGTTCTCGTACCGGTTATCCTCGCGAGAAAAATATCTCGAGAATATTCATTTTTATCATCACTTCCTGAACGATCGTCCTTTGAATGATCGATTAATTCATCGACCGTTATAAATGCTGCACAAATTTAATCCGAGGTAAATGTGGTCAAATGCCGCGGGTCGGTAAACTTTGGAATGAAAACTAGGAAAAAAATCGGAAATATCAAGATCGACCACTTTTTTGTCATATCGAATGGTACGTGATACTTTTATACCATGTGGCAATTCGATCAAAGATTACATCTCCGATGCGGATATTGCGTGTACTTTGTATTGACGCATGCGCATTTTCGTTTACAGTAAATTTGTCACGGACTGTGTATGTTATTGTATATATTTTGAGTAAATTTGATTTTTTTTAAGTATTTGATTTTAAGGCTATTTATGCGGATATGCATTGAACTAACCTTGCATTTATCAACAAGTGACCAAATCCATATTGCAATTACCGTTATGCATTTAAGAACCTGCTATTTCCTTCTTTAGCATTTTATTAAGTCGAATGTTGTTCAAAAAAAAAAGTTGGACTTACCGGAAGATTTGTCATGAAAAACTTAATACGAGCTTCGACAAAAGTGGTCCAATTAATTTCTTTTCACCGAGCAATTGCGGCAGAGAAAATGATTTATTTTTGTGGCAACCATTACAGAATGGAGACAGGTGTAGTCCAAGGAGCCAAGTAGACGGAGATAACCCGAAAATTTCAAAATGAAGTTGAACGACCTGACCACCACCTCAAGTATCTATCGTAAAAATAAACAAAATTAAACAAACAATACAATGAGCATCGACTGACATAATGCGACACAAATGGATCAATCGTGTGCTTGGACACGAAAAGTGGTCGTGGAAAATCTGATACGACGGAAATGATGGATTTTTCCGATTTTACACTGTGAAAATTATGAAGCTGAAGCACAAGCAACGTCGCTAAATTCACGAACATCAAATGTCGGCTATGAAAATTTGATTAGCATGTGGGAATATGTTAAACACTCTGTATACAATACATTTTTAATCAAATCTTATGAATAAATAACAATAAAATAATTAAAACGCGCTGTTAGACATTTAACGCATGCGCATATTCAAATACAACATCATCGTATAGCTACATAATAATCAATGTAATAAAATCTTTGATGCTATATTTGCTTGCCCGCCACTTATCAACCGTACAATCCTACTTATCTGCAAGGACCGCGCAGCGTATATGAAGCTTGTATTTAAATAAATAAACACTTTCGATGAGCACACAATATTCGATCATTTCTTCAAGTAACATAAAAACACTTGATTCATTTGGGTTATCACTATCAGTCGATAAATTTGGGTTAACGATGTATACAATCGTACGATGTACGCAAGATATTCTCTCTGTCTCTGTCTCCTATTCACAATCTCCGATCTGCAAGATACTCCGTCTTCGTCTCTGTTTCTCTCCAAACGTAACGTCGAAGACACTCTCCGTCTCTGTCTCGCTGGTTTGTTGGCACTTGCTTGCTTTACTAGTTTGAAAACTAGCATTGTGTGAACCGAGCATTAGTGCTTAACCTGTATGGGAGTACTTACGGAAATATCCGTTTTGACCTTCACTATTCAGAAAGAGCACTCTTGTGCATTGAAGCTCCGAGGCGGACAGAGACAGAGAGAACTTAGCGCAGTTAGGGAAACTGAGACGGAGAGCTTCTTCATATGCATCGCATGATTGTATAGATCGTTAAGCCCAAATTTATCGACTTATAATGATTTCGATTTCAAGTGTGTTATTTGTTTACGCAAAGAAATGACCGAATATTGTGTGTTATCGAGAGTGTTTGTTTATTTAACTGCTTGCTGTTCTTCGCTGCGTGTTGAATGAGTCTTTGTTCAATTATCATTTCCTTCTAAAGGAGGAGCAAATGAATCGTTTTTTTGTGCATTGTTTATGTAAAGAAATTACGTGGTCTTGTATTCGCTATCAAGTGTTCATTTACAATTGACTCTGCCTCGAATTGAAGATTGTCTTACGCTGATTAGGAGCTGACAGAAAGTAATCGGTGTAAAGCGATTATGACAACAACGACTTCATCGATTTTAAATTTGCTCACTAACGAAAAGGTTAATATACAATCAACAGCCGATCATTTTAGGGCGACCTGCATGACTGCACATTTCTAATGGCGACTATATACTAAAGGGTATATTCTTTGAAGAGACTCGACTGTTTCTCAGAGTGGGTGACTCCAAGATGCCTACCCATAAAACCCCGGGAGAGAGGGGGGGAGCCAACCCTACGCTGTGGACAACGGTTGAATCCCTGGGGTAATGATGTGGAGTAGAGGTGCGCGAAAGTAGCCTCATCGGTTTGCTCATCAAACGCAGCTGGGGTAGCCCAGCTAACATGAGTTGGGTGCGCAGGTCACCCATAAAGGGGTGTGTGAAACAGCCGATTACAGTAGTTGGTGGAGACTGTGTCAAAGGCTCGCGCGATTTTAGGCTGTTCGAACGACGACTCGTCTCCGTAGCTAGGTACTGCAAATGACTGAACCGATACGAGTACCATAGGGAAGGGGCTACGCCTGCAATCCATCATCTGCTGCAGCCCCCTTCAAACTGAGGTTGGACTCGTGGTGGCAGTGAACCTGCAGTAGATATTCCTTTAGATTTAGCTTGAACGTTTGTCCTTCCTCCTCCGCCACACCTTCCTCGGGTGCAATAGTCTGAAGCTGGTTTTCCTGCAGAAACTTCGCCTCCTCTGGAGGGAGCAAAAGAGATGGGCGCCTGGACGCTCTGCGCGTAGCGTTTCTAGCGGGGCTAAAAGATCAGTGGAAGACCCTCTCTGTGTTGCTAGTCCAGGGTAACCCGGAAAAGACCATACTGTTTCTCTATTTCTCTCCAAACGCAACGTGCAAGATAATCTCCGTCTCTGTCTGTCTCCGAGCTCAACGTAAACTAATGCTATTTCTGAATCACTGAAATTCGCTCGCAAATAGGCGATCGTCCTACCATAAAGGTTAATATCTATAATTGTTGCAAATTAGCCACTCGTATTTAATTTTTCAGATCCAGAAAATCAAAACTACATCCACCATATCAGCATAGTTTTCATTTTGGCACATATCGATAGCAATTTCCATTTTAACCCAAAGAATAAAATAAAAATGAACCTAAAAAATAAAATGTGGACAAAACGTACTTTCGTTGAATTTACAAAAATTCATTTATGATGTGCCATTAAAGCCAGAAGAAACTGCCAATTGATGGATTTGAATGTTTCAAGAAATCTAGATATATTCCGAGCAACCAAATAGCTTGATAAAATTATACGTTTTAATAGCACCACTCCAATGTATTGGCATATTGATTCTATCGAAGAAAAATTGCTTCACCAACGTTTTTATAATTTTTGTTGTTGATCTATAAAAAGGATTTTGGTTGATTAAAATTGTTTGCGTATCTTATTTGTTTATCAAAAGGATTAATTGGTTGTTATAGCCCCGCATGAATCTATTTTTGCTCGGTTTTGGGGGTATCCTTGTGTTCAAATTATTTAATCTGCAGTGATTGTAGCTCATTCAAAGGAAATTGACTGTTTTCAAATGATAACAAGTGGGTTTATTAGACCCCTGCGAATTCATATTTATGCATGTGGTTTTTTGGATCCGATTTGATGACGTATTGTCGGAATTACTGTTGATATCCTAGGGTATTTTTAGTATGTCTAAATTATTACTATGAAATGTCAATCTTTGACAATCGACTGATACGTTAAAATGACCAAGAAATTGATTTTTGCTGTGTGTTGTCGCTTTTTTCTTATCATTGTTCTTATAATATTTTTTTTATTTTTTCGAAAAATTCTTCTAGTGTGAATAGTTCTTGGATACTTCTAATCGGCAGATTAGATGGACCAAGCGGAGAGGAAAAGTGAGAAGTCAGTTCGTCACGGAGAACGCTCACAGGTGCTGGTACCGGTTTGAACCTTTCTCTGAACTTACCTAGCACAACATGACACCCACACTGTGAATATACAGGTATTTATTTATTTTTCATTTAGCTATGATTGAGCTAAGTCGACTTCAAGACCACAAAATAGAAAATGCTCCTGAAACATCCGGAGGGGCAAATATGTTCCATCGATGCGCGATGATCTTCGGGGATAAATCCGAAGAGAAAATATATTAAATTCAGCTTTTCTTTTCAATTACATGCACTACAGTTTGATACAAATGCTATGTGCATACAATTTTAATGGAAACAACTAGGATCAGACTTCAGTCTGGAGACTTAAAGTTCAACCACATTATAACTGGCGAGGGTTGAAAAGATATTTTATGCATGAAAATTTTGCACAAAGTCATTGTAACTGTATTATGAATACAAATGGAAAATGTACATATTAATTTTATACGTTTCTCAATGTATTTTATCATAAATGTGCACATAAACACTTTTATTGAACAAGATATGAGATATATTCTAAATATAAAGAAGCTTCTTCTTTCAGTTTTAAGATCGCAAACGATTCAAAATCACGTTTATCAAAATTTACTTGTTGTAAATTGTTTAGACACATTGAAATTTTATTGCAACATATATAATATTACATTTCTATACTGAATTAGACATTTGGATTAGCTTAGCTTTAAATTATTTCATTAACTGTTATTATCAATCAATGAGGATTATTTTGATTACTATTCCTTAAATGAAAATAAGATTCACCATATTAAATGTTACCGACTCCAATCCTTTATAGCATCCATTGATGCAAAGCTTCATGGACAAATAAAGATGCATAAGATATAAATGTACGTTATTTAGAATCATATACTAATATCCTTATATTGGCTTTTAATTGATAATGTTATATTGCGATGACTAAATATGTAGTAGAAGTTTGAAGCGATGACATTCTTCACCATGGAAGTCCTAAGTCCTGGACAAGTGATTTAAAACAAAAAAACTAAACAAATTTTTACTCTGTATAATATCGTTTATAGTATAGATTATAATTAGAAATAAATATTGGAAAATAAAAAAATAGTGAGCGATCGAAAAAAAGTTTGTGTTTTTACCAACATTTTTTGTAGTTTTTTGTTCATTAAATAAACACTTTTGAATATTTTTGGATAATTGTAGTCTATACGATGAAGACGTTCATTATACACGTGTCTGACAAATTTCATAAAGAATACTCATCTAAAGCACGTGGGAGCACTTCCATGAGCTTGGAAAAAATAGTTTCTCTTCATCGGCCTATAACTTTGCGAATTTCATTTGTATCGACTTCCTGAACGTATTCTTAGACATTGGTTTTTTTCCGATACACGAAGAAAAAAAAAAGATTTTTTTCGAATCAACAAGATAGAAACGTCTCTTAAATTTTGGATGAGATGATATTCTTGATTCAATACATTTTTAACAAACATAACAACCTTATTTGCTTTAATTGAATGCACAGCAATAATTTAGAGCAACTAGTTGCGATGAAAATGCAAGGATCTGCTCAGCTCTTAACGTACACCGCTATCCATTGTCATTTTTGGGTAAAATAAAAATGAATTTGCAAATATACTGTCAATAGATGCTTTCATATCATATATACATTTTGGTGACAGACCTTGGACATTCCGATAAAACTCGCTCTCGCACAAAGCCGATAATGTTTTTAGCTTAATTCAGACCATAACGGTAGCCTTCATATTAACCAGATATAGATCTGATTCATTTGGTGCAATTATTACGCAAAATGTCCAATAAAAAGAGTGTGGACCGTTCGATTTCGATTATTTGAGAAGAATTTCAGCTTATTCCAGAAACGCATGTCTGTTAAATCGTTCAAATGATTTTGGAAAATACCAAATATACATTTTCTTTTAAGCTTGGTCGTAACATGGCAGATCATGATGTTGTCCGACGCTGAAAGAAAAACTAAAGGGCATAATCAAGTGTGACATTGAGAGAAAACGAGATAGATATATCTCGACCACTGAGCGTGCGAAAGAGAAAGCCGAAAGAATCGTCGTTACATGTTTTCATTCGGTGACCATTAAGCTGTAAATGTGAAGACATTTTCATTCGCAAGACCAATTCATAATTCAATAGTGATACATTGAATTATAAGCTTTCTAAAAAACTGTTAATTTTGTATAATTGCTATTAAAGTAATATGTAATTGACATTTAAGCAATAAGCATGATTTTATTACCAAAGAGTCATCCATCTCTTGTTAATTCTTTGCTTATTGTCTATAATCATATTTCATTCTGGTCATTAAAGTTGTTGCATTTTTTCCAAATTTAGATTCCTGAAAACTTATTTTAGTACTCTTAATACATCCAGCGTAGTTAAATCTATTACTATTGTCTATTACAAGTGTTCCTTCGGAATTACACAAGTCAAAAAAGATCCGAAGGCAATTATCGTCTGAAGAGTCCTCGTCTTTCCAAATTAATTCCCAGACCAAAACTAACAGCAGCTATGTCGTTATACGTAAATATCGTCATAACCTTTGACTTCAATTTCGCCACGATGTCAATGCCCACACATGCCAGATAAATTGCATTATCCTTCCAAAGATCTGCGTATTCCAATTCACATCTCATAATCGCTCCCAACGTTATGTTAAAAATGGAGATGTTCTCTATTTATAATAATTCGCGTCGTCACCTCGAAAACTTCCGACTTTGAGTATAATCTTATGACTGATCCGGAAATGCACATCCTCAATAAACTCACTAGCTATCTCGGGATTCCCATTTTCAAAATGGTCATCCACAAAATATTTTACGTTTGATGTTGTCTTGCAAAAATCTATGAACATGCAGCTTAATTTGATATGTTTATCAGCTTAAAAATAATAAACTATAAAATAGTATAAATGTAATATGCTTCGAGATGATGGATAGATAAATACAATCAAAATAGATATAGATAGCTAGTTTATAATAGATATTTATATCCAAATTCAAATAGAGAGATATGTACCCTAGCAGGGAGACTGGTGGTCATACGATTTCTGTTCTAAAAAAATATCGGATTGATCTCAACGCCCTCTTTGCATGGAATTTCTACCTTCCAGAAAGAATTGAATTAAAGAAGATTTGCAAATATACATGAGCAAATTTGCTCTTCAGAAAAGTGTTACACCACATAAATTATCATTTTTTAACGTATTCGTTGAAAACTGCAAAGAATATATCTTTGACTGAATTTCTTAATATTGAAATTTTATACTTGATTATGAGAAATCGACATCGATTTAACCTTTTGTGAATTTAAGAAAGAGTATTCTTACACGTCGAGTTCGAAGAGAGACGGAGACAGAGAGCGTCTTGCACGATTGTATAAACCGATAACCCAAATTTATCGACTAATAATAACCCAAATTATTTTTATATTCATTTTTACTTGAAGAAATGACCGAATATTGTATGCTATCGACAGTGTTTATTTATTTATATACAAGCTTCATATACATTGCGGTGATCCTGATGGATAAGTGGCTTTATACGGACGATAAGTGGCGGACATACGAATATAGCATCTATATTTATGATGATTTTAAATTAGCTCACTACTCAAAGGATTAAGCTATTTTTTAGCTAAAAAACTAGAGCTTATCAGCATTTAATTGCTCTACTAGCTTAAAAAATAGCCTCGTATGAACCGGATATAATGCTGTTCAAATCTAAATTTTGTATTTCGCTTAATTTCGTAATCTTATTATTTATTACAGCGAATACCCGGCATGCGTTATAATGCCATAAGCGCTTAATAATCATTTGAAATTAAATGCAGTACGTGGTTTATTGCTTTAGATCACGTATAGCGCGAGTCGAAGAACTGGGATCTAAAAGTATATGCACAATAATCTCGAAGACCAACAATATACCAATATGCGCCAACATCCATACAATATTTTTAATATGCCTATGTTATTCCCTCAAGCGTAAACAATAAGTCGACAAAGTTGTATCGCAATCTGATGAACGGTATGGAAGCGCATCAAATACGAACAAACAAATTTGTATTTTTGTATGTTAGTATATGCTTATGTTATTCGCGTTATCCTTAACAATAAGTGGACAATGTTTTATCGCATTATGATGAACGGGATGGCAGCGCATTACATACGAACAAACAGACACTGATTTTTATGTGTAAGAAGATTTTATTTTGTAAATATCATTTTTATCAATTACTAGCTGATACCCAACGCGTTAAAAAATGATATTAATTTTATTTTGTTGGTTTTATTATAAATATGAACAAACATGATGCAAACATTCATTTTTACATATAAGATCTGCTGTAAGTTAATTGTAATACGCCTATATTATTTGATAAAGTGCAAACAATAAGTTGGAAAAGTTTTATCGCAATCGAATGAACGGTATGGAAGCGCATCAAATACGAACAAACAAATTTGTATTTTTTTATGTTAGACTATGCTTATGTTATTCGCGCAATCCTTAACAATAAGTGCACAAAGTTTTATCGCAATATGATGAACGGTATGGCAGCGCATAAAACACGAACAAACAGATATTAATTTTTATTGTAATAGTGTAAGAAGATTTTATGAATTTTTCTCAAGGCATTCTTCGTTTAAGCACTTTTTGCTTAAAATTTCTTTTCTATCTTTTCCGCATAAAAATCTCACAAGGAGATCGTCTACATCCAATAACTGAAATGATATCTCGCGAATAAGTTTTTTTTGTGTTGATATTGCGTTGATTGACTACCCTTAGTTATTAAGACAGTGTTGTCGTATTATGCACATCGATTGTGTTTTTTATCGGGTTAGTGTTTATGTTATGTAAGAGTGAAATAACAAAGTTTTCATGTGGTTATTTAGTTTGGTCTTCGGGGGTTCCGATCGTCGGACGACTCACATGTTGAACGTCACGAGCCTAAAGCGAGAGAGAGCGATGCGCGCGGGCGGCTGCGAGAAGAGTGCGGCGCGAAGTAATGGAGCCCGCTGTGGTTTGAGCCGAGAAATGTCAGTGACTTTAAGTCAGTCGTGCGGGTAGGTGGTGTCGCGCTCCTTGCGCCTATTTGCGTTACGAAGTCTTTCGCGTGTTATTTCCCGACATAATTTCCCCACCTGGCGGCGACTTCAAATCGCTCCGGACTCGAAAAGTTTATCTGGACTCTGCTTACGGATTGGATGTATCTCGATCTGGATGCGACAGAAAAATAAGCGCGCTTTTATTTGACATGTTATTCGGGAGGGGGGGGGAAAATCTATCCCGTTGACGTCCGGTGGTTTTCAGGTGGACAGTGTAACTTCGGCGCCATAAAAGTACCAGACCGCTCTGTAAATTCGCTAATACCGTTGTTGTTTTTTAAATTTATTATATATTTTGTGTAGAAACAGTGCAAGTGAACGCCAGCAAGACAACGTGCGATGTGAAAGTGAATTTAGCTTTCTTCTGCCGTTAGAAGCACTTTTGATTTTCAATACAACATTAAACGCTTATTTTTATTATCCAACGATTCGACCGAATGTTTTAACTGTGGATTTTGCCATTCCGTTACGTAAACTTCCCTCCGAGTGCCTTTTCGAATCTAACTTTTGATTTTTTCGGACCAACTTTCGACAGTGTCGTTGCATCCCCCCGATGTTGACCACATTTTGGATATAACAACTCTGTGAAATTGTGCCACTTTGTTACGCATATGGATTAAAATCGTACAGTGATATCGTCCCGTTCAATTATGGATTGGAAAACATGGATTTTGGATAACGATTTACGAGACTCATATATCAGATAACGGTAAGTGCTTAATAATATTTACAAAGAATTCCATCGACCGAATGCTTCATTTAACCACTAATAACAAATGTATTTAAACCTAAGGTCTATTTTTATAACTATCATCATTTACTTCCATCTATCACATCGAATGGCTGTAGAACGCGTGCTATACCAGCATCTGAATATACAAATTTAACCCTTTTCACGTAAAATTATAACGCAATTAATTTCGCGCGTTTTTCAGGTTTCATGCTCAAAATTTAAAATTAAGTAATAAAATAATATCAATAGAACATAATACATGGTATACATAAGAGCTTAACATTTTGGCGACATACGAGTGAAAAGGGTTAAAATTGACATAATCTCTATTCAAATTCATCGAACATCACTCATCATCTCTATATGATTGTTTTATAGGTATAAACTTAAATAAATCCATGAGTGAATAGCAAATTTATCGATTGTCATGGATCTATAATACAAGACCGACGATTAAATTTTTAAAACACATTCGCTATGAAAAATCATGTTAAAATGATTGGCAATAGTTTTATAAAAGGGATTGCTAAAAATCACATCAAGAAGCTTATAGGCGGCTGCACTACTTTATGATCTGGATTTAGAATTATGTTTGAAAATTATTTTCCAAAATCTAGATTTAAATCTGAATCATTATAACAGCTTGTTACGCACGTAAACATATATCGAGAGCGATGAACTTTTTTTATCATAATGGATTCTGTTTAGGCCTTTAATCTACAATATCGTCATACGCACGATTAACGAAATCAATCTAAATTAAAAAAAAAATATTAACAGCATTTTAAAAAAATCATCAGCTATGAAGTCCGCAATGAAATTGGATCAATTTCAGACGATGGTCGTGTTTTATTTGTGGCATTTTCGCGAAAGTGCACGGCACTCCAAGTGTTAAAATGATGGTAAGGTATTTAACCTGTTCAGCGTCTAGCTTTCTATGCATAAAGGGCAACGATCGAGCTTGAGATTCTGCATGCTTCCATAATGTGTATTAATTATTTTAAATGCATTACGAAATGCGTATTTCGTAAACATTGCCGAATGATTTTGGTCTTTATTTATGTTTGATCGCTTCGCACATTGGCAGTGTACAGTTCGTCGGCACGTCGATGTCATAAATGCATATCCACGGCATAATTTAGGATTTGCGCTCAATAAACTTGACACGGTTTATTTAGGACTGATTCGATGCACAAATGGTGTCATTTAATTGCGAAATTGTATGCATGCTTATTGTTTACGTTATGACTAAATGTTTATGTTATGAATTGGATTCGTATTTGTCATTTTGGTTCGATTGATCTAAATACTGATGTGTTTCGCTAGAATCTCATTTGACCCACTGCCCTTATCTAGGTCTGCAAAAATGCCGAATTGCACATTGAGAAATTGTGCCGCATCGATGCAAAATGAGTGCGTTTCGCAATTGCTATGCATTTCAACAAAGACGCATCGATTGCGGGATTTTTTCCGATGAAATTGCGTTGCTTTCCATCATGCAAGAACTTCCGATCGGTTTGCCTTGTATGGTTGTGCCCTTGATTGTTAGATAACATACGTGTCTTTTAGCATGCTCAATCGGGACTCAATGGTTGTAGTAGCGGGATTTGAATAAAATAGTATAACCGGTTGTTTGTAGTGACGAGCATTTGAGGAATAGTGATGGAAGTAGTCAATGTTTCCAATGAAAGCGCAAGTCAATAAAAATGTCAAAAGTCGAAACTGAAACCTGTTCGAAGGTCGCCGATCTTGTTTCATATACGGATTGGCCATTCTTTACAAGAGGCGATTAGCACTACTTTGTTTGAAAATGCCTTTATAATTATGGAATCTGACCTCGTAATTCGTAGATCTTATCCGCCGAATGCCCTATCCGGGTCCATTCAATGACTCCTGAATCAGTTTTCAGAGGATCTCCCCTGAATCTCCGAGATCGTCCCTACCAAATCTCCAGATAAAAATGGGTGTAAGCCCTTACAGAGTAGTCGGTCTGTCGTGCTGATGTAAACAAATGGGTCGAAGACCTTTAACTGTTCACATTGTCACCTGAGCGATGACCCTACCTGATTAAAGCAATATACGTTCGTGTACCGTTGGTATAAATTTACTATGTAAATTTGATAGAGATGTACCATATTTTTACTATCCCTGAAAAAATATCAAGCATCGAAAAATATATTCTGATATTAAGCTTATTTTATAATAGAAATTATGTAAATTAATTGAATCGTCAATGTACCATATGACATCTTTCGTCATTGGGATTGGATCAAAGTTCAAGTCTTTATTCACCTTTATTTTACTATTGCTTTTTTTACCCATTACGAACCCACAAAACCTGAAAGAAAGTTCAACTTGATTGACTTATTCATAAGGCACCTTATCTGTTATCAGATCGGCGGGTTTTCATTGTCTTCAACATGTGGTTAAGTTTGGATTATTTGAATAAAAATTTTGAATGAGAGATGATCTGTGAGTCAATAGTGAATTTGTCATGATTCAATATTTGCTTTTTCAGAACCAAGAAATCAAGATAAACGATCGAGACGATCCATCAAAAATATGAATAATAAGAAAGGGAAAAATCTTATTCACAATCTGGATATGAACTTGTCAATATGTATAAAACAGAATTAAATGAACAGACAGACATACATTCAACTTTTTACGTTCATATGCATACGTTTGGATAACACGATTACACAATGTAACATCTGGGAATTTTTAAATTCCTGGGATTCAATTGTATTTAAGTCTTCAAATCACATTGGGATATATGCAATAATAAAAAATGTTATGAAATAAATCTGAGCAATACTGACATAAGCTTTGAAGGTCGATTGATTCGATTTTTTGTTTAATATGCTAATACTATGATGGTTAAAAATGAGTTTTGAGAATTTCAAATTCGCAGAAATTCGTAAATATATTAATTGGTATAGCCTAAGAAAGATCGGTTTTTTAACATTTTTATATGCGAATGTTGATATTTGGTATGTTGACTAAGCGATCTTTATTCAACATAAAAAGTTTGATAAAGTATAGTAGTGGGAATGGGAGGAGCCAAGTGTGTCGATGGATGAGCGATGACATTCTTCATCATGGAAGTCCTAAATCCTGAACAGGTGATTTGTAGCAGAAAATTTGAACATAGTTTTACTTTGTATAATATTGTGTATAACTTAGACTACAATCAAAAAGAAATATTGAAAAATAAAAAAACTGTGAGCAATCGAAAAAAAGTTTGTGCTTTTACTAACATTTTTTGTAGTTTTTAGTTCATTAAATAAACACTTTTTAATCTTTTTGGATAATTGTAGTCTATATGATGAAGACGTTTATTATACACGTGCCTGCCAAATTTCATAAAGAATACTCATCTAGGGCGTGTGGGAACACTTCCATGAACTTGAAAAAAGTAATTCCAAGAAAAACGCGTTTAAAGTTTCTTCTCTCCTCAGCAAAATTCATTATATCCCAAGACCTGTCCTTGATGTGTTAAAAATAAAAATGATGCTATTCAAGACAACTGTTATAATGTGAATAACATTATTATAATGTCAATTAGTACCATTTTTTAAAAATGAAATTGTATATATGTACGTTGTATCGTTGTTAAAAATGCATTAGATTGACTTGTATATGTTCAGTTTAATTTCGTTGCATAAAATTGCATTGCCAGGATGATTTTAATGCCTTATAAGAAGTATGAGAATCCACTGCAACTACCTGTCCAGGAAAATAAGTTACCGTTAGCTCAAGTGATGAGCTACACTTGGTCTTATCAGCGGCATTTGTGATAACAAAATGACTCAAAATATACAACAATAGACGGACTAACTGTGATTTGTAATAACAACACAAGAATTTAGACTCGTGTTGAATAAGAATGCATTCCAAATGGTTATCTAAGACGACGTTATAATTTGATTTAAAATAGTTTTTTATAAATCAAACTTTTGTATATAAAAACCATTGTCATATCGATAGAAAGTTGACGGAGCTAAGATCACATCGAATGATCGAATATATTTTTTTGAGTCGACTGTTGGGTAATACGATTTCTTTGGCTGGGGTTTTCGATCGGTTTAGAAAAATGGAAAAAATAGGCGTGATTTGTGGATTATTGATATTTTTGGATCAGCCGAGGAGTCATAATATGCATTTGGGTTCTGTCTGATATCATCTTTAGGATGTAACATTAGTCACCTGTTACATCCATGGCATTATGCGATGGCTTTACGGCAATCGCTCTCGGCTCCAAGTCACTGCTTCGAGACAAAAAATCACTTTCGTTTTTAGCTTTCTCAAATCTAGCAGTCGGCGTGCGTAGCCGACGAGATTATGACGAAGAACGGGTTTTGGCCAGAAAAAAAGAAACAATTTCCATTTCGTTCCGTAATTCTCAAGTAGGCAGCTCGTGCATACATTATAAATTATAATTGATGATAATCTATCCAGCCGTAAAATCTCTTTTACGATTATGCATCTGATCAACGTGCATAAACTCCCAGGATGTCGTTTTCCGATAATGAAAACATTTAAATGCCCGCGAATGAGCGTTTCGTTGATTTGAAAACGAAAGTCGCAGAAAGCGACATCGCATTTGAACGACGGACTCAGCTTTAAAGTGCGACCGAAATGACCACCCTTAACCCTTTGAGTAGTGAGCTAATTTTAAATCATCATACAGATGCAATCTGTCAGGAGCGCGCAGCGTGTATGAAAGTTGTATATAAATAAATAAACACTGTCGGATAGCACACAATATTCGTTCATTTATTCAAATAAACATAAAAAATGCAGTTGTAAGAATGTCCTTTTTGAATAAATGGAATTCGATCGCAAATACGCGACTGAACTCATTAAAAGGTTAAAATTCAATTCGGCGAAAATATCAATTATAAATCATAAACTATTTGAACAAGAAGTACGACTCATACTAAATTTGATTTGCGAACCATGCGATTTTTATCAGTGTATTTTTGTTCAAGTGTCACCGATTAGTGTTGATTAAAATAAAGTGCTAATGATTCATAATTCCAATTTCATGCATCGGATCAACGACGTTGTGATTGTATCCTAGCCGTCAATATTTAACGTTTTGAGTAGTGAGCTAATTTAAAATCATCAAAATCTTAGATGCTGTATTTGCTTGTCCGCCGCTTATCGTCATGCAAATCCACTTATCTATCAGGAGCGCCGCAGCGTGTATGAAGTTTGTATTTAAATAAATAAGCACTGTTGATAGCACACACTATTCGGTAATTTATTTAAGTAAACATAAAAAATACAATCTCCGAGTTTAACGTGTAAGAATGATCTTTCTGGATTCCTGGAATTCGCTCGCAAATATGCGATCATACTGCCATGCAGGTTAAGTTTGTTTAATTTTTTGAATGGGTGTATAATAAGGCAGGAGTAAGATATGAAAGACAATGAAATATGAACGACATCCCATAGCAAAATTGGGATGATCTTTTTGGCCATGTTAACATGTATAGAATAAAAAATGACCCTACAACATATTGATTATTTATAACTTAATGAGAGTTTTTGTTTATAAATTCATGGTTTTGACCCAAAGTGGCTTAAAACTTTTTTATGGCTATGAATATTTTATTCGTTTTCATGACGTCCTGTTCCCTTAAATCAAACTATATAATTAAAACAGACGAAATTGAATATCATCGGACTCTTTTATTAAGTCCACATCAGCCAATATATTTTCAGGGACATTAGGAACCCAATCGATATTTTTTCCCCAAGATTTTAAAGCTCCATGCGGACAAAGTGGTCATGCGTCATTTTCTCTATCAATTTTGTAAGCATTGCCCTTGTTCAAAATTATGAACGTATTGATGTACTCTAATCAAATTACTTGTTTTCACTCAGATCAATTATATAACGCTACGAAAACAATCACTCTCTCTTTAATGTAACATCCATCATCATTTTTCCCGTTATGAATTAGCGCATAAAATGATGTTTTCATTTCGCGTGCATATCAGCAGCAACGGTGGCAATTGCAAAGCAAAAGTTAACCCAATTGAAGTCGCATACGTAGGTCAATGTTGAGTGAAAGTCCATACACAAAGCGATCGAAAACCTTCATCCTTTCACTACACCACACGGACTTATCCGATGACACACTGCTGATCATTCATAGGCTTTTATCGATGACTTCAAGAATTTCCAGTTTTTTCTTCTTAAATTAATGCCAATTCAAGCATTTTTAATGAATTTATCATATGATTTTCGATTGAAACCTGTAACGAAATGAATATTTTGGAACAGATGCATAAGAAATATTTGTAGTGACGATTCAACCGCCATAGCTGTAAGATTTAACCTTTGCTGTATGACAAAACAGAGAAATTGATCTCTAAAACCTACAAAAGCCAAGATCTTGATCGTTGACTCTTTGTACGGCTTCTATATCATGCTAAGCGAGGTCATAACCAGTGTTGGTCTGAAGAAATTTAAAAATATTCTTAATATACAATGATCATTTTTGTATTTGTTTAAATGAGATTTTTTTGATTGAAGAATCTTTCAACTTGGATTTCATACTGTGTAGGGATTGATGACAATAATATGTATCAGAATGAAGACATAATATTTTATAGCGATGAATTAGTTATCTAGGATTGAATATACTTGCAGAATATTCTAAATTAATTTAAAACAACCTTCAATTTGTCTGATTGTACTCACTCCAGAATCCATCGAGACGAATCTTTCAATCTGCTTATAATGCGATGAGATCATGTGAAAATAATATGTCTATTTTTATTAAGCATACGAGACAATGGAAGAAATAAAAAAGGCTATTTGCATTAACGAAAACACAGGCTTTAAGTTACAAGGACATTAAATGTGTTCTTATAGCGACTTGTAATCATGTTGGTTCAATAGAGTCGCCTTTTTCTGAGAACACGCATGATAAAAGACGAACGAAATAAAGCATTGTTAACTTCTTAATGAAAGTGGTATGGTGATCTAAATTACTTTAACTAGACTTAGATGCTATATTTGTATGTCCGCTACTTATCATCCATACAAATTCCTGTAAGATAATCTATCCGTCTCTGTCTCCCTCAGAGCGCAACATGCAACATGAGTATTCTTTCTGAAACACTGGAATTCGATCGCAAATATGCGACTGTACCACCATACGGGATAACGAATGATTTTGTTTTAGAATACCAAAGTGTTATCGAATTTTAAATCTGATCACCTGTTTTCAATAATTTTAACAAGGATGTATTCATAGATTTTTATTACATCTATTTTTAAAGCACAATCGATTACCAAATCATCTGCTGTAAATATAATAGTTAAATATAGGTCTAACCTAGTCTAGGCTGATTATAGAGCGAAGATTTTATTATGCACAAAGAGGCGTTAATTAATGCTTTAAATGGTCATATTCCTTCACTCCTTATAAAAGCGATTTTAATTATTCACGATCAATTAATCAACACAAAATGTCAAAGGTCGAGAAGCGTAAAATAATCAAATCAACACCTATAAATCAGCGAATCTGGTGTAAACTGCAATGGCGGCAAGCTCGAGCATATAATAAGATTTTTTCATCTTCGCTTTTCAAAAAAGGACATACAACATCAAACAAACACACATCTGGATTCTATGTTGCTAAGGGTAGGCATGTTTTCATCTTTTGTGCTAAGCGACCGTACGATCAAACGAAGGGTCGTACTTAAATCTGTAAATCTACCATTCAAGGCGAAGAATAAAGGACACCCCCCCCCCAGCTTATTGGAGATCAAATAAAAATGTATGGGTAACGCCTTCTTTTTATTAAGGCGATTTTATGGTCCCAAGTGGTTAAAAAGAAAAGAATTTCCCACACGACGTGGTCGAAATAGTATTAATAAGGATCGGGTCGGAGGGGAGAGATTTGGACAGATTGTTAAGACGGACGCTTCTTAAATTTTATGCTTGAAATTTATGGATCATGAATTTTTTGCTGTCTTCAAGATTCAAGTATCAGGATATTTTCGATTAAGCTATTTTCAAATTGTTCTTGAAAGTATTAAATATTTCTTCAAAGTTTCTAGAATATTATCTTGTATAATTTTTCCTGTACATGCGTCAAAAATAATTCGTGTAATATGGTATTTTCTTTCAAACACAAAAAGATTTTATTTTAATGTTAATGCATACAAACGCGATATTGTATATTAGGTAGTCCCCGAAAGAAATCCATTATTATATATTTTAATTTAAATATTTTTTGTATACATGTCAAAATACAATCGCTTAATTATTTACAACTAGCCTTCAATTTTTCTATAATTATTCTATCCCTTATAGAAACTAGATGATTTCGGCTGAAAATCGATGGAAATAGGTATTAACCGGAAAGTAATAAATCTGGCGAATATGAAGGATGTGGTAGAATTCTACACAGCTATCGTTTCGTCTGGTTTTAGCACCAGTTCTATTATAATTTGTGGGTAAAAATATTGCCTTCTTTAAGCATATGTAGCTCTGTATTGTAATTCGCGAATAGTTCGTGCGGCATCCAAGGACATTCTGTAACTTTCTGTCGCCTGATTTAAAGCGTCTAAGCTAAAATTGATACCTATTTATCGCAAACTTAATTGATGTTGCTTGTAGCCTTGGTCGTGTTCAAACTCTGTTTATGAAAGATCAGCAATAATTTTGAAAATATATTTTATCGGTCCATATTTCCTATTTATTTAGTATTTTCATAATTTGCAATATGTTTATGTAGTGTTATATTTTAAAGCCCCTGTTTCTACATGGATGATGAACTTTGATATTTGTGGCACTTTTTGGAACAGGTCCACAACATCTAAATTTGACTCTTTTTCTTCGCATGTATAATTAGATTGGTCGGATTTATCGCCAAATGAATGCAGAGTAAGTGCATTGTTTGGTGATAATACCATGACTATTTGTAGACGAGTTGTCCCCTTAAGGACACGGTTTCCAAAAATAGAAATCCTTGATTGCTAAATTCGTTCGTCTCCGGTGTATTTGTGGATGCGTGAATGGCGGCAGTCCAATGGTACAGGTACGGCGATGGTACAGGTATGGCGATGGTATCGGTACCGGTGGTGGGTAACGGAAAAAAATTAGAGACTAGTCTGGCTAGCGGTGCCTTAAAAAAGCAGGGCGCGTAAGCAGGTCAGGGCCTTGCCGAATACAGCGTCCTTGCGTCATGCCGCACAACAACGCACACAACCACTTGCTCAATCAAATAACACACTCGAGACGCATTTAACACATTAGCTACCGTGCCCTAGGTCAACACCTACCTCCCAGTGCTGATCAGTTCACACCTGTCCTTTGACATTTTCAACGCGTCTATCGTTCTTCTCCTCGGTTCCTCTCCATCTTTCAACACATGGTGCGGTGGGACCTCAGGGCCGAACACATGGTAATCGTTCTTCATGTGGACCGGACTTGATGTTCTATTGTATCATATCTGTTGTGTGCTATGACATGGTGGACGGACATCGTCATGCGACAAAACAATGACCTTTCGTACTATTGCATGGCATTTCGACGAAACTGTGAGCTTCGTGACATTTGGAATGAGGCATACTAAATACACACCTTCAGTGCTTCAACATTCTTTAAAACGTTTATCTGAATTAAATATGCAGTTCTAAACGACGTTAAAAATCTCGTTCATCGCAAATTTAACAAATATGATTAAATTGACATTTCAACCTTGTTGCTTAAGAATCAACTTTTTTTTTCTTTGTGTATCGGAAAGAACCAATGTTTAAGAATACGTTCAGTAAATTTAAAGTCGATATAAATGAAATTCGCAAAGTTATTAACCGACGAGGATAAGCTGCGGTTCGCGAAGTTGAGAGACTTTAAACACATTTTTCTCGAAACTACTTTTTTCTAGTTCATGGAAGTGCTCCCACACGCCCTAGATGAGTATTCTTTATGAAATTTGGCAGGCATGTGTATAATAAACGTCTTCATCGTATAGACTACAATTATCCAAAAATATTCAAAAGTGTTTATTTAATAAACAAAAAACTACAAAAAATATTGGTAAAAACACATTTTTTTCTTCGATCGATCACTATTTTTTTATTTTCCAATATTTCTTTTTAATTGTAGTCTAAGCTATACACAATATTATACAAAGTAAAAATATGCTTAATTTATTGGCTGAAAATCATCTGTTCTGGATTCAGGACTTCCATGGTGAGGAATGTCATCGCTCGTCTATCGACATACGTGGCTCCCTCCACTCCCATTATTATACTTTGTCAAACTTTAAAAAGCATATTGGGCTTAAAACAATTTTCTAAGAATCGTTACAGAGTACATAGTTACAAAAGCATTCGTATTTAAATAAATATGTATCGGTACAGTATTCCATCTTTGCGCAAGAGTTTCCTTGAGTTTTATCAGCTTTTGAGCATTTCGTCATATCAACTCAAAGCGATTCCATCAGGACGTCGACAAAAATCGCAGAGCCATATTCTGCAGCATCGGGACGAATGCTTATCTATTCGAATCTTTTCGCATTGTGCTTCATTAGATATGTCTATTAATGTGCATATTTATTAATATAGACCATACAAAGAAAACACGGGCGCATTAAAACGAGGTCAGCGCATGCATTTTTGTTATATATGTATTTTATCGCCCAGCCGTTGCATTACAAAAGTGGTTATCGCCGATTTACATACCCAATCCGGAAATATTTTATTAGCCAGCAGATAACGACGGCCTAGAAGTGATACCTGCTCGAAGGTGCATGATAAGATGATGTTCGCATCTCGAGATTGCGACGGATATTCGAGCGCAATAATGATTTAGAGATTTTATGAATGTGTAAAGGCTCGCTTGTCGGGGCGTGGGGGTGATTGGATGCGCGCGCATTCATGCCTCATACGAAATCATCACTGCTCTCGACGGCGAGAGCAACCGGCCGCTGCTCATGAGGCCTGGGATTTGATTTGCGCTAAGGTCAATTTAATTTTAACGCGAAATCGCGCCATTTAAAAATACATACATGTAAATGTGTTAAATATGTGTAAATAGAAACTGTGCAAATAACCAAATGCGACATGATTTACACTCGAAATTACTCGAGAGCGTGCAAATATGTATCGCTGGTGGTGTTAATTGACTGTTTGTCTTGTTGTGGATTAGATCTGAGATCTGGGAAGATGGATCTGACTGGTCCAGCGGTTTCCGAATGTCTGGCGGACGTTTCTCGAGTCTAGACGCTTCGAGCGACGAATCAGTGCCATTGTGCAATAGAGTTAGCGCAAAACATGCGTCAATAACGCAATCGGCAATGGGTGATCACACAGACTAGTGGTTAGAGTCGTGTGTGTGTTTGCTGTGTGATTCAATCGCACTGGCGAGAATGCGGAGCAAAAAATCATCTGGAAACTGTGTCATTATCACTGGGTTAAGTTTAAACGGATAAAAGTGAAGGCGAATATCATCGACTGAATGATTGTACATACGGTGACCCTACTCGTTTATCAAGCCATGTGTTTAGTGTCACGTGCGATGGGCAATCATACTGAGCTGGTAAACGGGACCTCGGTCAACCGGGCATTCGATTAAGCGGCCCTCCCGAAATCGAAGACAAATAGGCCAAGATGAAGACTAATAATCTTCTTCCTGGTGTGCCACGTCTTTCGAGCCATCCCCATATTAAATAATTGTGGAAATGAGGGATTTTTATATGGCAATTTTCAAGGTTTTCCATTCCAATTATTGATTTTTTTTCGATTCAATCGATTTTTGTAAAACCAGGAAATCGTGATAATCAATCGGAAGCAAAGCTGTTGATATTATAAAAATTTGACAGCCAAGATTCAAGAATTAGCCCAATTTATTATCAGATAAGTAAATCACACGAAATAATAATAGAGATAATAACATGTAAAAAATATTTATCCAAGGGAGGATGGATGACAATATAATTTTTAAAGCATTCTTGCTGTATTATAAGATGTACCCATAAAGATTTTCGTTTTTTAAATGAAAGATTTGAATGCTCATATTTTTAACATATATCGTTACATATAACTTATCTCCACCTATCTGGTAACATTTTAATGCCTCTGTCATGAAATATCACGGACTTTAAACGAAAATATTCTATAAGTTCATTTTTGACCTCATCGTTTGTTTTATAATATTTCCCATCCAAATAATACTGCATAGATCTAAAAAGATAGAAATCCGACGGAGCGATGTCTGCAGAATAAGGAAGATGTCGAATTGTCTTCTATCCAAGGCTTTTTATTTTCGCTAAACGGTCTGATCGTTCACAATAGTATTGTATTTATTGTTTGTCCAGGTTTAAGTGTTTTAAGATGAATAAAATGATAAAATGTTTTTTTTGTTGCCAGACTTGGCTTAGGGGTCGATTTTGCTACCTGACCCTATGATAGCTAGCTAGGATTACTTTAGATTTCAGCACTCAGTGTAGCGACATCCACTTTACACCCGTCTTTACGTCTTCCACTTCCAGGAAAAAAAAATTAATCAAAATTTCCAGATTGAAATTTCTGGAACCAATTTTGACATTTTCGAATACTTTTTTTGGGAAAATGATAAAGCATTAAATTTCGAATAAATTCTTCCCTCGGCGAAAATCGATCCGTTGTAAATTGGATTGTTAAATTTGAATTTTAAAAATCACAATTTATTCTTAATGAGTATAGTCACCAAAAGAGCACAAAACACGACTTTCTGCAGTTTAAATGCAACTAGTCTCCAAAAACGATCAACCATTTTGGGTTCTACTAATATGTCCATTATCAGATGTATATGATTTCCATGGAAGACTTCTAGGGAAAGATTCATTTTATATAGGGTGAAATTATCGTCAATTACTTCAATATTTTCTTCATCAGATTCAGTTAAAGATGTCATATATTTCAAGATGCTTGGGAATCCAAATAACGGGATTATCCACGGATCAAAGGTCTGCGGAAGCATAATTTATTCGAAATGCCAATTCTATTCTGAATCATATTCTCGGTAATGATGGTTGTGAGCAATTCGATAAGAATGTCTCATTGTCTCAATTTTTCTGTATTCATTTCAATTCCATTTGTCTCTACGCGTGTATATCCTGAGGGTGATTCTGGAACCTATTGCGTCTTGTTATTGTCATGATCTTTTTTACCAATTTATTTAGGCTGTCTTCTCTTCCAACCATGTGTTCGCAAAATTGCAGATCACGCGGAAGACACGCCATTTGTCACGCTCATATTACTGCCCATTTGTGGTACATATAAGAAGATTAGTAAGCGGGAGAGGCGGGTTTTTATGGTGTTGGATATGCTTCGTACTGTGCTTTTTTAAAAATTAATCCAACGCCCATGATTGTTCTTCTTTGTTCAATGAATCAGTTTTTAAATCGATCTATTAGTCACTTTCATACACTCGATGTTGAAAGTACATATCGTCTAATGGACACGGAATAACTCGCAAAAATGACGAAGGAAATGTTACATCAGACAATTACAGTTGAAATAAGGAAAAGATTTCAGAAGCAGAAGTGGCCAATTTAAAGACTTTGTATAATTTGTATGATTTAGAAGTTGACATTTCAAATTCGTTGCACATTTTATGTGACCCATAAAAATCCCCCTAACTCCATAAAAATCTTTGTCGGTCCATGTACAAAACACCCTGCATAATATGGACGTCCAATGGTTTGCGGTTTACGGATGCTGCGGATGCAGCGCATCCCCTAAAAAACTTTTTACATACAAATACATATTTTTTTAAATTTCTAAGTTGGAAAAAATACCGAATATAGTTGTGGATGTCTTTAATAAGAACAGATCATTCATTTGCCTCGTCACCTGCCCTTTTCAAATGCCATTTTTCAATATAATTTTAACAAAATATATGATTAATGCTTATCTAAATCGATTTTCTGTTTATAAAAGATATTAGGTGGCCTCCTATAAATCAATTTATACAATATATTTTTGCGAATTCAAGCCGAACAAGGAAGCAATTATGTACAAAGCGTTGCGTTTTATATCAACGAAGGCCAATACCGAAAATGGTCGGATTTTGGCTTTATAATGTAATCTATTTGAATTTTAGAATTCTTGTTTTTAATCTGTGTTGTTTTTGCAATGTTTCAAATAACAAAATTTAGCATGTGTTTATGATAAATTCAATCATTATTCCAACTAAAACGAATAAATGGAAGTAATTTAGTTGATTTTATGTCCAATGGTATTATTGCTGGTCGAATTTTTGATTTTTTGGTATTGAAGAATTATTGAGCAAATTGGCGCCAAATTCTGTTATGAATTGCAAGCATTCAAAAAATCTATTAAGTTAATGACTTTTCATACAAATTAGCCATCATAAAATTATTCAATCGTGATTTCTGTTTGCAATAAATGGAATAACGTCAGTCTGACGTCATTTATTGCAGAAGAATATATTGAAAATTGCACTGGATCGACTTAATATTATCAACGTATGTAATCTCTCAACAAACAAGTACGCTAATGTAAACTATTTTCTATAAATATTGTGTTAATATTATTTTATATAATATGAGACTGTTAGAACATTGTTCAATAAAATGCTGATAGTACAACATATTGTGAAACTAACCTTGGTATACCCGAAAGTTTCGTCATAACCTTGCACATGTGTAATAGGCAAAACTCCTCCGCTTGCTATTTTATTAGTTACCAAACTTTCACAAACTATCAAAGACATCTCATGGAAATGGAAAATTATTATATCTATTGGGTATTGGATACGTCTGCATTGCATATTTATATTGATATGTATCTTTATTCCATAGATATGATGGTTTTAAATTGGGGATAGGTCAATTTCGATTTATAGTAATTTTAATTAGGGAAAAATGATTTAAAACATCAATGGAAATCTTAAAAAAAAATGCAAGAATATTTTAACGTCATCAGTATGAAATTTTTTTTGAAATATATAACATTTTCTTAACTTAATTTAAATTCAATACATCTTCAAAAACAAGGACTACGATCAAAGTTATGAATGAATTTCCACAGCTTAATATTGCTCAATGATTTACGGAAATGATGCAATTTCAGCAAATGAACAGCAATGTCAGCGACGATTCAGTAAATTCTTTATTGACCTAGGTCTTATTTGGCACAAGTGCAACGCAAGAATTTTGTCCAATCGATGAACGCACAAATATGCATTATTTTTTATAGCAAACGCATTGAAGTTCTCCAAACAAAAAAAAAAACCATCGTTACAGTTGTATACCACTGTATCATAAAAACGTATCCAAAATTGGACTGGTACCCGTGTTAGAAGTAAGAGGCGCCAAAATTCGACCTAACTTCGCCTCCACAAAGAAAACCTTGGACATGAGGCTGTGCAAGGCTATCGAAATTCTGTGAGTAACAATATCACAAAAAATCTTCAACACAGCGATATTTTTTTGAATATTTTTTGATTTGCCCAAGGCGATGAGAAATATGGATCCATGGCGTATACTATTTTCGTACGATTCTGGACATTAATTTTCTAGACTTGATATAATAAATACGGCTCCTATGTATAGCTCGGGGACAAATTCTTTCCGAATTACTTATCCCGATCAATTCCCAAATGCGCGTGCCAAACCGAAATAGACCGACATCGAATCTGCAAATCATACCTTCGACAGTGATACGATTAGGTCCGAATCCGATTCATTAATGGCACTCTTTTCGGCGCAATCAACTTTCTCTTTTGTCGGTGGTATCAGGAATAGTTCTGAATCCAGTCGGCATTGGCCATGGTACTGCAAGCAAATGAACTGAAACTGTGCCATGGTCATCCAACAGTCTTGTAGTAAGACCGTTTACCATATAAGCCATTAAGGTCGCCGCACTGGAGACCGACTATTCAATTTATAGCTGGTTCATCTCGTATTACAAGGATTCGCAATCGAAAGGATCAATCGGAGCTGGCAAAGGACCATCGACGCACCCGCGAGAGATTCGCTGTCCATATTTATATACAACAATGGATATTCACACATGAGCTGAATTGATCAAATCTGATCATTGTCTTCTATACTATGAGATGAATGTGTGAATTATTGAATTAAAAATGTCTATTGATACATCAAAAGAATGCATGTACGACTTCCGAATAAAATACTTCATGAATCGATGATCAATCGACGAGGTCTCGATATCATACGACCTCTCCTATCGTTTGTGAAGTGATTAAGTTCAAAAATTCTACATTATATTCAAATTAAATATCGCTATAAATCGTCTTCAATCAGATTGATATTGTACAATGACATTTGGCTTTGATGTGACATTAATTGAATAAATAATCAGAAGTATAATAATCGACATGTTCGAAAGTGTTTTTAATTTGTGATTTCATGTTGATATTTTGACTGTGCTGATGAAGACTTCTGCATTTAGGCAATCTCTCCTCAATCTTCAAAGTCATAATTATACGATTCATTTTATATAGCAATGATAGTCGATCGTTTTAAGCCGATTTTGTTGAATTTTGGAGTTCAGTTCGTTTATCGTACATAAACAGTTCAGTAAAATGATTCAAATAAAACGTAATTTTTGATAATAAAAATGACTTTATTATCAACGGCTTTATCAATATATGGAACGTTCGGAAGAAGAGAATAATAGGAATTTTATTTAAAGCATGAATTGAAATCCAAAATTATTTTTTTTGGACATGATCAGAATTTTTTTGGAGAAGCTGGACAAAATGACAATTTTCAATCGTCAGTAAATAGTTTGATATTTTTAAATACGGCCATAACTAGGGCGTGGCAAAGCAGGCGCCCGCCACGGGCGCAACTGGGCTTGGGGCGCAAAACGCAGAATACTGACCCGGTCGAGAGTTGAGCATGGTTTTTATTTTACTCAATCATTCTACTTTACATGAACCAACACTGATTGACTCTGTCCGTTTTTATAATATATGCTAAGTTGTCTAATCCCTCATTTCTTCATTATCGTTATGTTCAAGTATGGCATCCGATCGCGAGCCGCTCATTCGTTATAATCGGCAGGTCCGAAAAGCGGACCGATTGAGAATACAAATCTTATGGCCACTTCGTCCTCTTTTAGGGCTTTTTGCGGCATTTTCTATGATCTGTACGATCACGGAAGCAACGTAGCGTCTAGACACTTTCTATCATAGTATTTTTTTTACAACAGTAACCGGCATCTATTACATTAAGTCGGATACTTTTGGGACTATCTTTGTATATTATTTTAAATCATAAAGTTAAATAATAGTAGTTAGTTAACTTTAAAAAATAAATTGGATTTCTTGGGGGCGTTAAGTTAGATACTTCCACCGGCGTTTCATAACCTAGTTACATAAACAATCATAGGATGTAAATAGCTTCAGCAGGATTAGCAAACCCGTTGTTGTTAATTATATTAAGAAATAATTTAATAATCGACTTTATTAAACGATTTTTTGAATTAGTGAGATTTTCTTTAGATTAAATTTTACTATAGGCAGAGAATGAGTGTCATATCCAAGATAGGTGAAATGAGGTGAATATATTCTATTTAGGGCTTTAAGCTATAATTTAGCAAAATTTGGAATGAATAACAGTCAATATTAACCATTTGCACTCGACAGGTGACTCTCACTCACCATATGATTTGATGCCACAACTCGAAATGCGGCAATAACTTTTTATATTTAGTTCCTTTGAAGCGGGTCCCTACACATTACTGTTTTATTTTATGAAGTGTAACATGACACCCCGTCAAATAATTATATTTTTTTAAATCTGAAATTCGTCTGTAACTACGAACCGGACTGCTTGTTCAGCACTAGAAATTGACAGTCGTGGCAGAAAGACTATTAAGTGTTTAAACCCTATAAGCATTGAACAGAAGTTGGGAAGGATTGCTAAGTTGGTTCTCAAAGACACAAACCACATATTATTGTAATACTTACTCCGAAAAGCCGGGTATGCCTTTTGGCAATTGTTTTATGAAATATCACACATAGCAAAATTACAGCGACTAATATTTAAGAAATTATATTCATAAATGCGTAAAAATATATACAATGTTAAAATATATAAGTTTTATACATTAATTTGTGTGTGCAATGATTTTAAGTTAGAAGTAAGAAATTCGCCAAAAGTTCTGCGAAACGTCTAAAGATGTTGGTTAGTCACGCGAAAAGGGTCTCGAGTGCAAAGGGTTAATAGCTAAGATCAATAAGATGTTTAAATTAAGGAATCTAGGTAGGGGTGGTATAGTAAAATCAAACCGATCGAAGGGATTGTAAAGATAGGATGAGCGCGCGCCCTCTTTTTATCTATTTTCGGGCCAACATTTTTGCTCGAGTTGAATTTTAAAATATGTAAAAATGTCCGTGCTTCAATTTTTCATTTTTTAATTTAAACTTTGCTTGTTAAAATTGCTGCTGAAGTTTAATGGCGAATTGAAAGGTCGCAAATATTGTCGCGTGCGCAAATATTTCATATCTGCTCGAGAGGGAATAAAGCCATATTTAAGAAATTTAATTGCGTAATTTTTATTTTTGCAATAAATATTTTTTGCCTTGGAATTTAACTTTATATCGACCATTTTTGGGAGTTTTTTCATTCCGTTTTTAATGGGAAGTATATGATTAGCTTAGTAAGCATAACAGACATACAGCAAACCCGCGGTGATCCGACAAACGATTTGCAAGGAAGTGTCAGATTATCGAATTTGTCGGACTATAGAGTACTGCCTCTGACCTCTTGTAAAATTAGGAAAATTTTATGTATTGTCATCAAACATATTCTATGACGATTTTTGAAGCGTTCCAACTATTCCTTGCTAACTACAAAGTCTTCTGTTTTTGTCATCTCCTTTTGCTTCCATGGCAATGATGTATCCTTCAGCTCTAGATATTTAGCTTTCTTGAAAGTTAGTCTCTTGCCTGGTCCACAATCAATGATGGATGCGAACTTTTGATAATTCCCGGTTTTTTTATATCATTAATTGCGGATCATCCTACGCTGTACTCACTTGCCAACTCACAAAAATATTCAATACGATTTAGGCGGTCTAGAATCTCACTTTTGCATTTTTAACATTGACGTACATATGTACTATACTTGTATTGGCATGCCGGATTACACAGGTCTCCGGATTAGACCGGGGCCGGATTACCGCGGGTCTACCATATATGCATACGACTTTATTAAATTGAACTCAATTTTTGATAAGACATCTATAATTGTGATCATATAACAATGCAATAAGAAGTGTTTTGAGTCTGATAATCCGAAACGAAATATACTTCCAAAAAATAAGCTACGCTGAATATATTGTGGAAATTATACACAAGGGTTAATTGTAGTCTCAAGACTACTGTCGTCTTCAATGCTAATTTTATGTTTTCCATGGACAAACCCGGAATTTTCCAAATCGCCACTTTATTATTTTGACACAATACCAAAATCTGGGTCGATTTCAAAGGAAAAATAAAATATTTATTGCGCTGCAAAATTACATTTATGCATTTCGAGCTTGTTTATCTCTCAACGCATCAAGGACAGCAATGTCTTCCTAGTCGTTGATTCATACAGACCTGATTTTTTTAACTGAATGTTTACACATTGGGCATGCATCGTAAGCAAATGTTGGCATCCATATTGATGTTCAATCATAACATACGATTCTTTGATAATAAACGACGATAAGAGGGAGATTTCAGCTGGAAACCAGAGCTAAAACCGTTATTTTTCAGTTCCAAATGATTAATTTAGAACATTTTATTCCTTCTTTTGCGATAAGTATACTGCATGAATAATATTATCGAATTTACTCTCATTAATTATTGATGATTCGTCAGTTGACGCACTATTTTCAATTTATGTTTCTACTTAGGGGTCATGAATTTACAATTAATTTATAGTAAATTCTGGTAGATAGTAAATATAATTCTAATAAAATTTTCAGGTCAAAGAAAATTCGTTGTTTTATTTTGTTGTTTATTAAAAAAGTCATTGGTTTCTTAGTCATCCTACGAACTTATTGAGTGATGTGTTATTATGTTATTTTCCAAATTTGAAGTTGACGATCGTTATTATATTGATGTATCTCCAAATGCTTTCAACAATTTCAACAACTATGACTGAGTAGTATTGATATTGCAATATAGTTTTAAAAAAAGCTTCTCTCAGAGATACCACCATCGAACACATGTGCTCGACCGATAAAAGGATTGAGATTGAAGATACAGTAAGTCCCGATGATAGACACACTTGTAAGATTTGATGGAGGTAAATAAGATGACACAAAGTGCGCTCGTGATCCGTATATATAGACATTGAGGATATTGACGGTTATTGGGTGTAAGTTTGGGAGATTCAGATTGGGTTCACTCAACAAATATATGGGAAGATATACAAGTTGGAATTTGGGTTAATGACAATAATATCAGATGAATACAATCATACAAATTCTGCATAATGATGAAAGTCACATTGAAATAAACCGATATTTTTGAATCGGTTTTCGTTCTGAATAAATTATGGTTTTTCGGGTTTTCGATTCGGTTACGGTTCGAAGCTCTGCGGAAGATCAACAGTGAAGTCTGCTGGACTATCTGAAGTACAATTACCTTAAGTTTTCGCGTTGACTGTCAATGTGGGCTTGTTTTATATTGCCATTATACAGCAGGCGTTTGAGTTTATATATAAATGTTTATATCAGTGCTCAAATATACTCGACACACACAACGCTTATAAATTATTGGTTATTTCGGATCGTCAAGGTCTTCCTTTATATATTATCCTGACCTACTGATCCGATATATTCACTATACGCATGGGGTATTAATAGATTTATTTGGAAATGTGGGGGTTCATCTCGATACAAAATTGCAAAAAGTATTCGATGGCTAATTATTTGTATGAAGAATCAAGTGTTGTTGATCGTAAATCACTGTCGGTCCATTCCAGAGCTGTGCGAATCGCTTCAGTCTTATCTTTTTCCATTATTTCGACCTTGATTCGGGAACGCAAGGTTTGGCCAATTGAAAGACCAAAATCATGTGGCGGCTCTGTATGAGTTGTAAAATTTATGCTTGAAGGATATTTTTTTTTTGTGGAAGAGATGACTAGTATAATTCAACAAATGCAGAGTGTGGCAATCGGTGAACGTAATATTGTGTCTCGTGTGCCATAAGCTAGTTGCGTAGTAAATGTTGAAGGTTTTCGGCGAGCCGCGCGCGGCTCAGTTTCAAGATCAGTGGGTCAGGAGTTTCCAAGCAAGGGCCGCGACATTGGCCGTGGCCAGCGCGGCCCTCTCCGATTACCCCTTGACACAGTTTCAAAGCGCAAACACGCGACGTCACCAAAGATTCTCCATTGCGTCACTAAAAATTTACATTCAACAATCTGCAATGACCGTTTGCCAACGGTCTTTTTCTAAAAAGCAAAAAAAATAATTAAAAAACCCCAAAAAAAAAATCAATCAAATCCAAACTATTTATCGCAAGATAAATCGGCAGCAAAATCTATTCCAAAAATAATTTTAATTTTTGCAAAAATATCTAGCATTGCTTCCATATCACTGTTTCATTTATAAGCCTGCAGGACGTTGATGAAGTCATCTTAAAACATGCCTGAAAATGTTTAGGAAATGTCTCGACAAAAGCCGAGATATTCCTGTTCGAATGCGCTGCCAAAAAAATCAAAATATCCCGGATAATCTTCCGACTCTGCCAGGAAAAGGAAAGACGGGTGCTATCTTGTTTACAGCTTTTTCATTGGCGCCAACCGATATCGTTCATTTGGGACAACAGAAAGTGGGTCATTTTGAACCAGCGCAACTAAATTCATATGGAACATCAACATCATCAGCCCAGTTTCCTTCCATCGCCAAGCATTCAAATTTATCCTACATGGCTGCTGATCGTTTATCCGTTAGCTTACCGAGAGCACGATGCGTTGATCTTTCATCCATTCGTCTTGGCACATGACCTGCCCAATGCCAATTTATTGCATAAGCGTTTCGATAATGAAAAGAGATATCATGCATTTGAAAATCAAATCTTTCATAACCTTGCATAACGAGTAATTCGCACGATGAGCGAAAAAAATTGTAAAAAGATGGGATTACTATTCGGATCTTTCGGACTTTGAAGGAATACAGATAAAGCCTGTCAATGAGGTTGTGTCTTTGTACAAGATTATAGGGCTAGAGGTGAATAACAAGAAAACGATTGCATCGTATATTAAGAATTAGGCAGTGGTTGTGCGAGATGTAAATTAATTTTTGAAGTTTGTATGTGAAAAAAAATCGGTATGAAACGTGTAACGTATAAGGAAAATATTGGAAAAACACGAGTGGTCTTGCGAAAATAGAAGACGGGGTTACCAAGCAAATCATCGGTCTTCAAATTTTCGTATTTTTCTAGGGTAGTCTAAAGGGTATCATCATCATCATCATAGTGCAGCCACAAACAGTCCACTGCAGAACTATGGGCCTCTTTAATATCCATTCACATGAAGGGGTTACATCCATCTCGTTTGTATTATACATTCACCTCCTTATTCGCTCGATATTGAAGGTAGCATAACCTCCGAGTTTCATTTAGAACGCTCACCCAGCGGGTCTCCTGAAAACTACTATAGACTACCCTTTTGATTCTACTGGAATGCCGAGTCCAGTCCCTCCTTTCTTCGTTAGGGTATTGCCTAGCTAGGGTGAAGACAGGCGTGACGCTTAAGTGCATCTCGGATTCGCTCCTACACCAACTGAGGGTTTCCTATTTCTGGTTGTCCCTCTCGGTTCGGATATTTTAAAACGATTTAGAAGGCAACGGAAGACAATGCTGTTAATGTTGCAAAGTGAAGTTCTTCATATGCCTCTTTTCAAGGCGGTCTATTTGATGTTATTTTTGTCCTTGTTCTGTTCCTAAAACTTCTTGGCTCTGAAAGGTTCAAAGGTTGTAAGGTTCATCATGTTCCATATTGTTGAATGAATGCGTTAGATGTGCAATGATCGATTCACGGCAGTCGAACATTCCTAAGATCAATGCGTAATTCGGGACATTAAAGTTTCAAGAATAATCTAGAAAATATTAAAAAAGGTCGTCTTCCTAATAGGAAACTCTTTTAACTCTTTCTTTTGAAGACTCGAGTCTTGAAGACTAAGTTTCCTATTCCGTCTCATTCCTTTAGGAACCTATAGTGAACGGACTCAGGGAGTTTGTCCGTTTGGAAGTGTTAGATCCCGGGGCGGGATGCGTGTTCGGGGTTGTGCCCGGCGCTCCTGTTCACCCCCCCAGCTTCCACTATAATTAGAATCAACTGTAATGAAATTTATTGTATTTGCATATACGCATGCGCCGATGTGCATTGCTCATAACGCGGAAGTCGCTTTGGAATAGCGCTGAGGCTTCGGAATACTCAACAAGGTCGACTTATTAATTACTATGAGTTTTTGCAAGGCAAGGCCATAGCCGCCTACCACTTTGACGCAAATTCTAAACGTCTTCGAAATGTGGTCGATAACCACATCATCCATTAGATTTGGCGCTGCTCTTGTCTCGCATGCCGTGGAACCTTGCTGTGACTTTGAATATTGCATTAATATTTATTTATTAAGCTAATTTCGCAAATATTTAATGAATCAAGAGTCAATTGCCAATGTTTTGATTTGTGCTGATTTTCGAAATTTCTGTCAATAAAAAAAAATCAAGATTACCACACGTTTGGAGGCCATCTCGTTTACTTATCAAAGTCATAGTCTACGCAAGTGATTCTGTTGTTTATCTGATGATTCTTTGCTTTGGTATATTTACAAGAATTTAATAAAAATTGCGACAAAACATACGTCATACATCAGCACTATCGATCATTCATTAAATATATATTAATATGATAGCCAAATATCATAGTATTATCGTGGCAGCCTTGGATAGTTGGTATTGTAGTAGACTGCTGGCAAATTTGATTATCGAGTATTTATTGAAAAACGTGTATACTCAAAATGTAACATTGTTTTATAATCAGACACGCATTTCAGACACTAATCTAATGATGATTGATTAGTCGATGCTGTATGCTTGGTAATCATATGGATAATAATGATCAATCCTTGGATGTGTACTTAATCTCCATCATCAATATCAGCTCGATGAACACCGATTTAAATATTATCCCCATCTAATCGATGGGAATCGGTTGTTCATTCGATCATCTCGCATCCTGACCTGCTCATTGATGTAATAAGTTGTGCCCATTTTACGCATATTTGAGCCTAAATCCATTGCAAATATTTGATCTATCGATCAAATCAAATCCTGTAAGCTTGCTAGAGCATTGCCCGAGTGCATATGAAAGATTTAAACATTTTTTCCATCGCCATAATAGAAACGAACGATTCGAGGTCTGTATCACGCGCATTGTGCTCATCAAAGTTTGCTCAGTTCGCATATCTGGTTTTACGTATTGCGACCTTGCCTATGCGGCCTTCATCTCATCGACCTCTTGCTATTTGGCTTTAAATGCAAAACTGAATAGTTTCAAAAAAATGTGTTTATCGCAGTGTTTTAGAGATAACTGTTCACGATATAAACAGTCCGGCCTTGCTCCCGAGCTACACACATTGTTAGATTATATAAATAAGCTAGCGTGTTGATATTCCATGTACTCCTTCGTGTGATTGAAAAATTGGAAGTTCTCATCTCGAGTGGTCCAGATTTACTATCGAACCTATCGTTGATACAGCGCTGAAAAACGCATGTGTATGAAATAAACAATTTTATCTATCGCGAAAAGATACATGTGCTCGATAAGATTGAGCAACATGTTTTTTTTTTAATTATGAATGAGACACAATTTCAATGTTATCGAAGTCGATTCGTAAATCGTACGAACGTCCCAGCGAATCAGCACGTGTAAACGAGTAAATAGGACAACATGATCTATTAACATTTTACGATCCGGACTACGCGAAAACGCGCCATGTGATTAAAATTTGGCTTTTAGGTGTCATTATCGCGACTATTCACTATTTTTACAATCACTTCGATAAAAACAACATGAAACTATCTTAGATGTTAATATCTGATTAAAGATAAAACAATATTTATAATAAAATAAATGCTTTTGAAGTTTGTAGTTAGTTGACTTTGAACCAACGATTTCTCACAGCCCAAAAGCTTACAATATGTGCTGTGGTATCTTATTTATTCAGAATCATCATCATCATAGTGCAGCCACAAATAGTCCACTGCAGATCTATGGACATCTTTAATATCCATTCACGGGAAGGGATTACTTATTGATTAGTAGCATGACCTCTGAGATCAATCCAACGAGCCACATGGATAAACGTGTCGAAGGGCGCTTTCGCGATCATCTCGATAGGGAGTGTGGTAAATTTGTAAAGGCTGAATAATTTTCCTCAGGAGATAGTAAAAACGACCTTATTGATTTTACCGAAAAGGGCTTTCTGGAGTACAAGGAGTCCAGTCCCCCCTTTCCTCGCGATGGCGCTGTCAGGCTAGAGTGAAGTCCTAAGTGACGCAAAAATGCATCTTGGATTCGCTCCTACACCGACTGAGGTCTATCCCCGTCCACGAGCAACTTACCCCTGCGAATTCGAGACTGGGTGGTTTCCCATATCAGGTTGACCCTCCCAGTTCGATGTATACAAAACAATATAGAAGACAACGGAAGATAATGTTATCGCTGCCAACCAGAATTCTTTATTTATCTGCAAGTTGTCTTTCTCGTGCTTTTTCTGTTCCTTTAGTTATCCAGCTGCTGTACCAGTAGTGTAGAATAAAAGGTGTCACATAATGCAAATGCCCAGAAGGGTTGGGAACCTTCAAAAACTAAGTAATCTTGCGTGAATGGCAATGAATATTAACCCTTTGCATTCGATTTTCATGTCTTTCCACTCACATTTCTCATGTTTTCTTCTGATATAAAACTCGCTAACATTATACATACATCTTAGTAATTATACCATATTTTGATTTGATTTTTTGTACCGTTTTAACAGAAAACTTCAGAGAATAAGTTGATTCCCCGTAATCACTAATAAACTTTAATGGCCAATCCTCTGATGGGCCATTAAAGGTCCTCTCTAGGACATCCGAGTGATATGCTAGAATTATGATGTACCCTGAGAGAGGACAATGGAGTGCAAAGGGTTAAGTAGTGTTTCGTGGATACTTTATTTATAAATAGATAGCTCTTTTGTAATGGTAAGAAGCACTAGGTAGTATTTCGTAACTGTAGAAGCTACGATTGAACAACATTTTATAGTTATGTTAAAAATGGGTGTATAATATTTATTTAGTTTGGATAGTCCATGGAAAACAGTCAAAATAGGCAGGGCTTTGAACCGGAATGAAACCAAAAACCGACAACCGGCAAAACTGTCATTCATCCCGGAACAAAAACTGCACCGAACCGAAACAAATGCCCGGAACGCCATCGAAACCGTAACCAAAATGAAAAGATAACGGTTTTTTTTTCAGAATAATTTTAACAGTATGCAAAGAATCAAGACTATGATCTTGTGTATTTTTTCCAGAATATTAAAAAAAGGTTTTTTTTTTAATATAAAGGAGGTTTAAATTCTGGAATCTTTACTACGAAATAATATTTACTCGTATAAAGATTTCAGTTCAAATCCAGACTGGGAAGTTTTTTTTCACCGCGTCAACAAATTTGGAAGATGAGAAATATTAATATTTCCGATCGATTATCTCGATCCAGGTTTATCCTGATTTCCTGGATTTGAAAAAAGTAAATACTGAGGCGATCAATAAAGTCATAATTTGCAACAAGGATCAAATTATCATTCAAAAATTATGATAATTTCGCTACTCACTCAAAGATTACCTCAATTATAATTCCTATCCAAATACCTTACTTATTCATACTTTACCACGTGTGGAAGACAAATAGGAAGCTACTGCATGAAAATTATTTTCCTCAGTAAGATCTCCTATGGAGATCACCTACGTCCGATATCGAATATGGCACTTTAACCTGTTAAATGCCAACGACTCACCGGCGCGTCGCATTTGTACGCAAATGCAGTTGTCTGGCAGTTAAAAGGTTAAGAAGAAGATCCTTACATAAGCAAGGTATAACAAGATGCTTCTAAAATGCAAGCTTTTCATTTACTATAGATGTTTTTTATCTATTCAAGGGCAGGGCTAATTAAATAATTATTTCTATTAATTAACATAGATATGTTAATAAATGAATTTCGCCAATAAACATATCTACTCATTACTATCTCAAAGTTTTCAATTTGAGCAGCTATCGATTCTTACTACAACTTTGTGGTATGTATTACTCTTGTTTATATTAATGGTCGTCATGTACTTATTTAAAAGATCAAGCAATGTAGCATTCACAATCGATTTTGATATTAAATTACATGATGATGAACTATAAATGTTACATATGACTGGAATAAAAGGATCGAAAAGGTCTGTGGTTAGATATCGTTTTAAGGACTTGACTGGGCTTGTATTTAGTTATTATAACATTTGATCACATCCATTTTCATATCCGTGTCCAAATCCAATTTAATTCCTTCTTAGACATTTTGTAATTGAAACCTCTCGATACCTATTAAAAACAAGTAAAATTTCCATGGAATCAAATTGCATGCCGAACTTAAATTCAGTTTTGATAAATAAATCAAAAAATGTATTAATCATTCTAATACAGTATTTGTTTAATTCACCCCAAGCTTTTTTAAATTACTATCATAGATACATAAAAGACATTAATGTATAATGTTATTGTTGATTGAATATCAGAATGATTAAATCATCTGTAAATATGCAGAAAATCGTACAAACGATGTTCCATCAATAAATTTCGACATCTTTGCGATCGATCCTCTCAAATCAGGTTTATCATGATTTTCTGGTTCTGAAAAAAATAAATACTTAGATGATCAATTAAAATATACAAGATCGCCCATGAGTGTCTGATTTGCAACCATCATTAAAATATAATTTGAAAACATTAATCATTTCGCAACTCTTTATAATAGAGACCCCATTTTGCTCAATTCCTGTTAATGACAAATGATCACATATTAATACAAGTGGAGGGTACTGAATTTTTAATCATATTTATATAAGAATGTATAGTGAACAGATAGATAGACATGCATTTAATTTTATTTCTGAATATGTGGTATTGTACTAATTGAATTGTTAATATTTTGGATCTAAGCATTAATAATTTATCCTTAAAAGGATATCGTCCAACAACAATGTGTTGTTATTTTTTTCAAAAATCACATGCCCATTGTTAAATTAAATTAAAATTAAAACAATGTAAAAATTTTACTGTCTAATCTATGTATACATATATACAGTACATATATGTTGTTCAAATTATTATATTAACCGTTCCTTACCGATGATGTATTTACTACACCTCGACTCTAATAATGAGAATATCGATATGAAATATAATAGATACGGGGTTCAGATTTTTTGTATTCCTCCGTGATATAATTAAGAATCACATCAAAGTATTATAGTATATAAATATTCATCTGCAGCAACGGAAATAAATAATTTATCGGGAAATCGGGAATTTTGCGAGTTTTAGTCCGTGTCTTAGCAAAAAAGAATTTTATCAGTCACATTGATGGTGTTATACAAAAATGAGGGCTCACGCGATCATCAACTCGAACTAGCATTTAAATATCTGATGACGATACCTCCAACGAGTGTGGAAGCTGAGCGTGCATTTTCAGCAGCAAGTTGTCTGACTTCCAAAATCAGATCCAGACTAAATGACGAAACACTCGATGCTTTAATGTTACTTTGGGCATATTTTCAAAATAATATTTGAATTTTGTAGTGTTCTATTTATCTATTTTTAAATTGTATTTTTATCTTTTCTTAAATAAATAAAATTCTTTCGCCTTCAAGCTATTTTTAATATTAAACAAATGGTCCTATTAGTAATAATGTTTAAAATAATGATTCGAATAAATAATAAAATTGTGTTAGAAATAGAAGCATGACATTGATGCTAATGCTATGGATCGCTTTTCGCAATATTTGAGAATATTTAGATGTGTAAGAGTACCTTTACAACAGTCCTTCCTATCGATGTACAAATGTATGATGAGACGCAAGATACCCGTTTCTGTTTCCGATACATTCAATTTGCGTGCATACTTTCCTGTGTCACTCGAGTCCGTTCGCAGCATATGCGTGATTCCTCATCAACGGGATAAAGCAGGTACCGTTAGTGTGTGTGTACAGTTTTTAAGTGTACATCAGTACTTATATGTTAAAATCATGCTCATATGATTAATTTCATTGCCAATTATAAATTAACATTATTGACCTTCGCTGCGAATTTAAACGCCCATTTTTCATTGAGAATTATTTATAAATGTCATAAAAAAATAATCGAGTGTAAAACGTGAAAAACTATGCTTTTTACGCCTATTAGCATGCATTTTTTAATACTGGTGACATCATTCGTGTCGTTTCTAAATGAAACTGTGATGTAAAACGAGGCGCGTGGGAAATGTTTGGCAAATATAAGTTCGATGAAAGTTTTGGCGCTAACATTTGAATTCTAAAAAATATCAGCAGTTGGCTGTTCCGTATGGCCAGTCGATGGATCCCTGCTACGAAGCATTGAAGTTTGACATTGGCACTACATTTTGAAATGGCCTCTACCGTAAGTGTGTCGCTCGCTGTGTGCCCTGCCGTCGACGTTTGATATCGCTCGACCTTGCCCAATCATCACAATCATTATAACCAGTGATGAAACCAATCCTCAGCCGTTACGTCAACGATCCCGGTGGAATTCGGAGAGACGTCGTGACAAACCAAACAACAGCTCGACACAGTTCACGGGTGCTCGTCACATCGCAGGAAGCGGCGGGAAGTCTTCTCCGATAGCAGGTTCAAGGCCAACCTTGAGGAAGAACCGCAAACTGGGTCAGCAACGTGGCGATGCTCGTCTATGCAAATATGTGGAGCGCCACTTCCTTAAACGACCCTATGGCCTTATTGGTCGACAGCATCCTTTGATCTGTGCATTCCACTCATTATTTGCAATCACTATCTGATGAATACCGATGAGGAAATCATCATCAGGAAAAATGTTGATCGCTCTCGTATTGTTGTATTGCATTGTTGATTTATACCCAAGGTGTTTATCTAACAGCTAGAATTGTAACCCTTGATCTCAGCGTGAGTTCTAGACCCGTTCCTAAATAAACCTTGATTTATATATAAACTCGTTTTAAGTCAAAGATAATTTTAAATATGTTCGTGCATTTTCGATTGAGTCATATACGCGTCACAAATGATGATTCAATATATTGACATCAATTTACCAACGCCATTGCATGTCAGCGTATGATATGAAAACCCTCAGAACTGTAAAATTATATGAGAAGATACACTTAAACCTTTTTTGTGCGGTAAATCGCACAAAAAAAGTTATAAATAATAATTATTTTAATTGCAAACTATCATCGCTGTATGATAAATTTCATTAAAAAAAGTCATTTTTTTGAACTTATTTTTTCACTTTAATATTTTTAATTAGTTAAAAATTAAATTTTGACATAAATCTGGTAGTAACAATAGAGAATTATATAAAAAAGGTTCCTATCCAATTTGAAGTAAATCATTTAATTAGAATTTGAACTTATTTTTTCCCCTTCAAATTTCGGTTAGTCTTGATGACTTATTTTCTATTATATCCAAAATCCGTTTTGTAATCGCCGAACTGAGAGGGGCAACCTGAAAAAATGGCGAAACCACTCAGTTTCGAATTCGCTCGGGTAAGTTGTACGGTGACGGGGAGACACCCTCAGTTGGTGTAGGAGCGAATCCGAGATGCACTTAAGCGTCACGTATGTCTTCACCCTACTCCGGCAACGCCCTAGCGAGGAAAGGAGGGACTGGACTCCTTGTACTCCAGAAAGCCCTTTCCAGTAGAGTCAAAAAGGTCGTCTAGAGTAGTTTTCCACCACCTCCCTATGAAAACTACTCAGTCTTTACAAACCCCCCAAACTCCTTATCGAGACGTTCGCGAAAGTGTTCGTCAATACGTTCACTCAGGATACCCGTTGGGTGAGCGTTCAAAATAAAACTCGGTGGTAATGCTACCTTCAATATCGAGCGAATGAGGAGGTGAATGTATGATACAGACGAAATGGATGTAACCCCTTTCCTATGAATGGATATTGAAGAGGCCCATAGTTCTGTAGTGGACTGTTAGTGGCTGCACTATGATGATGATGATGATATCCAAAATATCTCGATATGTACTTTTTACGAAATTAAAAAAATCGCATAACTTTGAAATCGCATAAAAAATGTCGCACAAAAAGAGGTTTGAGTGTATTTATTTTAAATTTCTGCAGCTTGATGTGGTCTTAGTGAAAGTAATGCTGATCATTGCTATTTTTGACTCTGGAAATACCTCGTTTTTTAAACATTTTTATGCACCATTCCAAGTTTTATGGATAACATCGATACTGTTTGACATGTATCGCTTTCCTTAAGTTTCGACCATATCGCGTTATATCAAATCAGCGCTAACTAAGAAAGCGCTAAACGAGGTGGCCCACAAGCGGTGGGGGTAGATCCTGAAGGTTGCAGGACGAACGCACTGACTATTATCTTTGCGGACTGCTCGTATTTAATTTTTGACGTGCAAAAGTGCTCGTGATCGTCGCCGGTAAATAAACTGAATTATTAAAGATCTCCACGTGTAAAGAGCCCCCTCTACGAAAGTAAAATAAGGATTTCCGTCGTATACTGTTAATCCGTATCGAGACTGCGGAGCCCTATCGATACTGAGAGGCAGATGCCCCCGTTCCTCTCGTCGAGGCCCTTCAGACTAAGATGAGAGGCGCACGAGCGTGTCTGGCCCTAGATGTCCCTCGCGGTGAACTGCGTGAGGTAGCTGCGACAAAGATTGTGGGCCCCATAAGATGACAAGGGGGTCTACGCAACAGATCCTTTCCAATTTGTGGAATTAATGCAAAATGTCTCAATGTTTCTTTTCTAAATAGCTTCATACCACAGTTTTTCGTCGTTCATGCGTCTTTCATGCGTTCTGAGCACAATAAATACAAGAAGATAACCCTGTTAGGCTAGTATTTAATTATAGTTTAAGATCGCAACTATCCAATACTTATGAATACTGATGCAGATTAAAACATATTTTATGATTTCAAAATTGGACACTGGTAATATGTTAGTATGCGAATTTTTTTATGGCGGATGTCTTTATAGATTATCAAATATTGAAAGGATCTAAACATCTTTGAATTGAAGGTATTCATATATCAGCCCTCAAAAAGAAATTGCGTCATCAAAGCCTATTTGTTCTAATGTAAGGGCAACGTACAAGTATTTATTTCTTTCAAGGCTCTAGACTTAATTGGGGAGCGATGGATGATGAATGGTTTTATTTTATATTGAGAAATATTTTCATCCATTTAATGCTATATAATACTTGAATACCTCGTAGCTTGGAATCCTCGTTGGTTCCTTATGTATTATATTTTTTGATAGTTGGAAATCAGTCGTTTGTAAGCTGAGGACTCTTGCATGATTTCGTCTTTTTAAGGTGCCATATTCGCTATCAAACGTAGAAGATCTCCTTTTTCCAGGAATTTTCGGTTTTTATATGGCAGTTTCCCATTGATGTTCAAATATGGATATCTTTGAACGAAATTATCATTATTAATTATTATTGAAAAACAGTCACTTATAAGCGGCTATGTCCGATTTTTTCAGGACTGAGAAATCAGGCTAAATCTAGATTGAAACGATCAATCGGAAATGTTTATAATACTTTCCCTTTTTTTAACTCCCAATTGTGTAGATACATTGAGATCTTTTTAGACATTCTGAATTTGATCCGGAACCTTTCTAGCCCAGAAATGTATCTGTTATATCAAAATTTTGCTCGGATAGAATGATTCAAAGCGTACACGTATATTACATCCAATCGGACGGAACCAGAATAAATGCCTTGGTTACAATAATTGAGATTGGTTCCGGAAGAAAAAGAAGACCTTCAGTATGTTATCATCATTTTTCAACAATTTGTAATCAAACATTTCAGTATCATTGACCGTGATCGTTTTATCACTGCTTGTATATTTCGTGGATGTTCAATGGCAATTGTTAAAGAAGTATAATGCTGTCTCGGACCACCGGTTAATAAGCAATGTATTACCTCAGGAGCAATGGTAACCTCGCCCAGCATTGAATGTAAAAAATCCAGCCCTGCCGGAAGGTATAACAGAAAGAGCAAGTACGTGTGATGTAGGCCCATTATAATTTGCCAATGAAACTGGTCAAACACAGAGTGACCTTCTCGCTCTTTATAATTACATGTTTTGAAATATATTAATCGATATAATTATGTACAAGATTAAATGAAATCATGGATGTCTTTGGGGTATCAGTCCCATGGCGACGACGAGATGCCACATGATTTTCCCGCTGTTAAGCTCTATTTTTGTCGGCATATTAGACAATTATGTATTTTTGATGGCGATTTTCAGGCATTGAGCTTTGGCTCTCTCAACTGTGACTTTTATTGGTATTGGTTTTCCAATGACTGAATGCTGAAGAAATGTTCTGCTTTCATTGTCACTGCTTTGAAGGCTTTTTATGCTAATAATACCACATTTATCAAATTATTTTTGTATGAGTAGCGAGTTCAGTGACACCATGTTCAGTCCAATTTGAAAAAGGAAGGTTATATCATAGAATATCCACGCCCTTTAATGTGTTACACCACTATTCCACTGCTTCAATTATATTATGGAAATGTTCATAATTTTTATCGCTTTGAATTTGTTTTAAGCTTAATATCGCAATCTTGATTAACATTGATATAATTTAGTATTTATGCTTCGTAATTATCATAATATTGCTTGGGAGCTGAATATTTATTTGATACGTCCAGCATATTATATAAATACATATTTATGAAATGGCGAAGGGCCAAAGGCTTCAATTTTGCATCATGTAAGACTTTGGAATATGTTTCTCAAGCCGTCATACTGAAAAATATGTACTCTACAAAACCAATAACGTAATTAGATGATAACATGGAGCGGTGACAATCTGTGATTTTTTCAACATAAAACCTTGGCAGGCTAAATAAGTAGAGGCTAGATGCGATTTATCTTATCAGCACGCGATAATGACATTAGGGTAGATTAATGACTGTGACATTGAAGACAGGCAATGTGAATTGTTCTCAATAGCATCGATCATCAGCTTTGATATTCACAATTTAAAAAGGAAGAAGAAAGGCGAGATTATTCCCAAATGAAAAAGTTTTTTCATCAAATGCCACAAACGAGCTTTCAGTTTAGATATTGTCCCTGCTTTAAATAATAATTGATCCATTTAAACGTTATAGTTCTGCAGACAAACAGATTTGCAAATATTTCCCTTAGTAACAATCACATTTTAAACCACAGTTTTCTCCCCGGAGAGAAGCTTTAAATGTATTCAAAAGTGGCTGCTGAAAGTTGATGGTATTAATTCATTGTATAAATGTAGAATGAAAAGTCAGTAACACTTTCCTCCGTTCAATCACCCTCCACGCGCTTGGCGCCGTCATTGAACTACCCCTACTATGGAAACGCTACCTACGCACTCACCCCCTAAACAACCCTATGGCTACACGTTTTTCTCACACCGTCACCTTTCCTGAGAAAATCTGCTCATCCGATTTAACTTAGCAACACGTAAAATTCGTCCTCGAGTAATATTTTGCGCGTGTGTGATAATGCTGGAGATTTTCATTTGTGTATAGCACCCACGTGTATTCATTTATATTACAATAACACCAGGATAGGAAAATAGCTACGCATGTCTTTTATGGTTATGGTGAATGACAAACATTGTTAAATGTATGAAATTTGATTTTCGTTAAATAACTGTTTTACCGATTTTTTTGTTCCTAGTGATCCATTTTTGATCTTAATAACATGTTTTTATTAATATTAAAAACTTATTTCTTAGCATAATTTAGAAAAAATATTCCTTCTTCTATAATAAGCATTCTGCATATATAATATTGCCGAATTTACTCGCTTTAATTATTAATGATTTTTTATTTTTGTTTCTTCTAGAAAATGTCTAGAATTTTAGAGCTATTATGTAGGCGACAAATATAATATGAGTTATTAATTGAAAATATTGCAAGGTAAACGGGTCGTTGATTTGGTTAATTTTCAATGTGGCTGGGGGTCACGTTGTTCAGACGCGGAAATCACACCCTCTCATTCGCTATGACCGTGTATGCGCACAGCCAAATACTCGGTTCGTCATCTACGGGAAGGATGAAAAGCGCATTGATTAAAGGGATTCCTCGATATAATTTGGTTATAATGCTGGTAATCATCCTGCTCCAACGCACTAGAAATTGTAATATAAAAATAAATAATACACGAATATCACACAAATGGTTAATAACGGTTTTGACAATTATAACCCTGATAAAATTTTACTTATTCATAAATAGTATCTTGAAATTGCCCATTCCAATTATTTCATCCTAGTTATATGTGAAAGGCGATGAAAACTATTACATAAAGTAATCCCTCTATCCCAAAGGGAATATTCTGTGGAAATCATAAGCCTCGTTTATAAAGGTATATATATGTTCCTATATTATGGCCGCTAAATTTGTATGAAAATATGCATATTATAGTGTTTTTATAGTTATGCGTTTATATGGATGCATTTCGTCGTCATTATATCATAGCCACAAGCAACCCACTGCAAATCTAGAGCTTCTTTGATATCCATCCGATAGCATTTAAAGATGATTTTTAACCATAATATTATTATTTGATAATTTTAAATTAGTAACTTATAACTCAATATTTGCAATATATGCTCGACTTTGCATTCCATTTTATTATATTGTATATTTTCATGTTTACTATCATTAGTGATCTAATTGAATAATTATTGACCCTCATTGAAATTGTATATGAGATTTATTATAACAAGACTTCCGCGTTTATTCGAAAGGGATGAGATTGTAGTCGAACTACCCCTGTCGTAGCTTCGAGTAAACAAATCCTAATTAATATTGACAGCATTTCTCCAACGTATTAATATAATTCGTCTTGTTTACCAGCGAAAAAATAATATTATAAACATATTTTACGTGCAGAATTTACAAATATAAATTGCTTTCACCGATTCATTTTTTGTTGTAAATTAGTATCGTTTTCGTCCCATTTAATCCTGATTAAAATACAGGCATAAATAAATAATTATTGAAAGCTTTCGTAATTTTTCCATCTTTACAGATTTAAAATTTATCGAAAATAAAATAAGCAGCTACCTTATAATAAACATTTTAATTTAAACTCGTGATGAATTTAAATAATACCGAAGGCGGTTTGATCGTTTCTTAATCATAAGATATTTCGTTTAGCCAAAATAAATTAACAAGTACTATTAAATAATCCCTGCAAAATTCTAAATAATGATTAAGGAGAATTAACCCTAAAATGTTCGTCATTAAAATCATTAAAAATGTTTTATAAATTTTCCCCTGTTTTTTTCAAAGTTATAGTTTTTATTTCTATGAATTAAATAAGTGTTTAGTATAGAAAGTTAGATCTTTGAATCCGATCAATCGTGTCAATCCAGGTTTAAGCTGATTTCCTGGATCTGAAAAAGTAAACACTGAGGCGATTAGCAAACGATAAACCTTTTTCAATTCAAGTTAAACCTTTTCAACTCATGTTAAACATTTTTAACTCAAGTTAAACCTTTTCAGCTCAAGTTAAAACTTTTCAACTTTAACTTGAGTTAAAAATGTTTAACATGAGTTGAAAAGGTTTAACTTGAATTGAAAAAGGTTGGACTTGAAATGAAAAAGGTTTAACTTGGCGTTCTGTAGAAATGTTTCCTATAGAAATTGTCTACTATAGTAAACTATATCTACTATGTTTCCTATAGATAAATTATTGATTTGATATGAAAATTTTCACTTTATCAGCCATATGATTGGTTGTCTACGCCTAATACAATTGTATAGTTTTGTTCTACAATATTTCAAACGATGATCATATAAGTATAATGTTCGAAGTCTAGTCATTCATCATTGTAATCATTTTTAAATCTAATAGAAAGCCAATCCCATTAACTAAGTAGTAGCGAAATTGCCTCGAAAAGGCATGTATTATATGAGTTTAAGGACGGATGCGTAATTATATGGCAAATACCCTTATTTATGATAAAATCAATCCTTTTCAAAATATTTATACGCTTAAGGGTATGTTTATAAGAAGAAAAATCCAGTGTATTCTACACGTGTAGACAATATATTCCGTGCTCTAATTAACCGTGATTACATCCACTACACGAAAAACAAATTTCGACTCTTTCCCTTAGCAATTCGCGAAAATATTTTTGGTCCCGTTCACAATCTGACCCCCGTCGAGATCCCGTGTACCACCCTCTTTTACCCCTCTACCATTCTTCATATCCTACACCATGGAGTTCACATGAAAGTTCAAGGACGGACAAGCGAGTTCCATCATTCGTGTCATGCACATGTCTTGTGTCAATAAATAATAAAAAAATAATATATTTATTAGTTAAAAATAATGCAAAATTGTTTCCAAAATATCAAAGGGTTCATAATCGGCGTCTTTTTTTAGCAATGGATGCTGATCTAATTGATTTATCATGACATACACTCGATATTAAAAGCATTTTTTATATAAGGTAATCATATTTGTGTCGATAAAATAGTTGCAAATTCATGTGTGAGATGATTTTTATTTGAGATTCCGACGCATTTCTTCGCTCCTATTTCAGAAAAAAGCCATATTTTACAACTAACTGGTGATTAAGCGCCGGTCCATTGAACCTTCAGTGCAATGAAAGCGAAAACTTTACGTAATTCTATATAATGACTGAAAGTTTACTATAAAACGATCGTTTGTGTGTTGGTAAATTTAAGCGTGGTTGCGGGCATTCTTTTACGTTTGTATGAGGCTTTGGTACAAATCGACTTTGGGGTGGGTTATTTCATAGTGTGTTTCGCAGGGGTGGGTTACTCCAGTGAGTTTTGGGGTTGGTGCGTTGACCCTTACGCAAATATACACCATTACATAATATTTCCATGAACTCATCCCCTTATTACATGCGGCTTACAATACATTACAGTCACAAATGCTTCGGAGTTTTCATCGAGGTTGATTATATTCCAAATCGAAATCGAACTTGTTCGACCGGATATAGAGATGATCTTGGATAGATAGACGATCGAAATGCGCTTGGCAGATCTGCCCGATTAAAAGGAAGGTTACTTCGCGATTGTTATTAGGATGTTGATCAGAATAGAATCGTAGATCGATCTGAAATCATGGAAGCAATGAAACAATAGCGAAGAAATAGTTCATGATTCAGAGTGCAGCGCGAATAAATTATAAAAACACATTTTTCTACCGCTATTTATACAAATGTTTCATTTTTCGAGGAGCGCTTTGAAAATATTGAATTTAAACGTACGTACTTGAGGTATAATTGGGCCTCAAAATGTACCCAGACAAAGAAAATATCTACTGGTATTGGAGCCTTGCCAGATTTCCATCGCAACGAGGTCGTTCTAGTAGACATTGAGGGACCTTCTAAAAGTTGAAAAAATATGCATTTGGCATAATTTCATGGTTCGTTTGGTCACATCCTACATCATTTCTCGATAAATCCATGGAAAGCGAGCATATGGAAAATTTTGAAATGTCCAAAAAAACCCACATCCAATATCTTCAATAAGCACGCAGCACGTGGACATCTAGAGGTTATGTGAATCACAATACAAGAATATTTTATTTTTTCTATTCGTCTTCAAAAAAATATAACGTGGATTTAATACAAGCCAAATTTTACAGAAATCCATTATTTTATATACATGTAGTCTTTTTAGCAACACATCACTCAATAAGTTCGTAAGGAATTGAGAAAAACGACTCCAAATGAAGAAAAATAAGTTTTAAATTAAACAATCCTACGAACTTATTGAGTGACGTGTTAAAATATAATTAGTTTAACGACATCAATTTTGCAAGTCCAATTTGTCATATATTAAAAATGGAAGGATTTCTTCTTTTTAACCCCTAAAGGAGTACTATCCCAGGGTCTGAGACCCCCTTCCATTATTCAGAAAGAGCACTCTTGTATATTGAACTCGAAAAAAGACAGAGACAAAGAGAGAACGTAGCGCAGTTCGGGAGACAGAGACGGAGAGTTTCCCCGCATACATCGCACGATTGTATAAATTGTTAACCCAAATTTATCGACAAATAATGATGCACTTGAAGAAATGATCAAAAATTGAATTACATTGCAATATAACCATGTGATAATTTTTCCTTGGTAAAAAAAATTGGGGGATCAGAATTATTCATAGTTTCGATTGATCGTCTCGATCCAGATTTTGCCTGATTTTCTGTTTTTGTAAATGTAAATACTACAACGATCAATAAAATTATGTAAAAAACAATGTAAAAGAGTGCTCTTTCTGAATAGGGAAGGGGCGGGGGTCATGATCCCAGGTCCTGGGATGGTACTCCTTTAGGGGTTAAATAAAATTAAACACGATATAATTTTATTAGATTATTTTGAAGTTCATCGTGCAATTTTGGGTTAAATTCATAGAAGAGACGATTACGAAGAAATTAACGTATCTTATTTACAATATGCAAAATATAAGGCTGAAATTCAGCAATAATTCAGCTAAATATGTAAGAAAATGATTAAGAAGGAAATAATAAAATAAGTTTCCCAGCCGTCTCTACGTCTACGCTTGTTTCTTTTCTCTCCACAGTCTCCATGGAGATTTGTCTCCAACATTCACGAGAAATCCTCACACCACTCCAGCACCACCGTACCTCAACCTTCGAGCAACCATTTTGTTTACCAGTTTTTTCCCTATTTTCCCCGAAAAGGGTCAAAGAACCCTCTATCGTGTGATCTTTAAACAGTTTTTTGCGGGACGATTTAACTCCGCAATAAAGCAGCCGCACAAATATTCAACTCGGACCGGGAGAAATTTCAGATCGATTGTAATAATTTTTCATTTTCATCCCCAAATTACAACAGTTCATTGAACTATCCGACCGGGGGGCTGCATTCAATTACGCGGCGCGTCTAAATATTTGCGGTAAATGTATCATACGTCCACAGATTTGGGCAAAAATGAAGCCGGTTCGAGTATAAACCTTTTAATTTAAAATGTTATATCTGTGTACATATTTGCTTTTCTGTGTACATTTAATTCAAAAGTGCCCACTCTACCGGCGGAGAGACCTTTTGATCTCCGTTTTTTTATTTTATTTTTCCTTTTAATTTGCTCTTTACTGCTGTTTCTTTCCATTTCAGCAATTTATTGCCGCTTCATACCTTTTGTGAAAGTGACACTTTCATATAGATCACCTGTCGTACGATTCCTGCTTAAATCCGGAACGATATTAATATTTTAATAGAATTTTTATTTTATACTCGCGTGCTTATTTGCCGATTTTTACTTAAAACATAAGCGCTTTTTATTATTTTTTTTACGAAGGAAATGCTTTAATTTAATGTTTATTCTCTTAAGCAAACTCCCTCTTTATACTCCATCCGTTTGAGCTTTAAAGAGTAAATGAACTTACAAGATACGGATTTAATGTGAGCTAGTTCAACAGATATTAGTCTTGATTAAATATTCTTTATTGTGTCCTGTTTATAAATTATATTTCGAGAGATCTACGTTTAAAACAAATAGCAAAATTTTTCTACGCCAACTTCTTATTGTTATACAAAAGAATTTTCTCTCTGCGAAGTCTGCGATTTCTCAAATCGCTTTGTTTTATGAATAAAATAATTTTGTTGTAGATTATTCGGATGCTGTTTGATCAATTTCTTAGCTGTTCAACCGCAGTTCCGCGAAAAAATCTGTCTTTACAAAAAGTGCAACAATGTCTGAATGTAATGATCCGCAACATGCATCTTAAGTGAACCGAATTAGAATTTCGCGAAGATAATTTTATTACAACTTGTGATTGGAGGTCTTGGAAGGTGAAAGTCAAAAACTTTATTATGTAAGAAATCGTGTTGTCTGGGTCAGTTTTTATATTATTTTTATCCCCAAATTTTAAAATAGAATACGTACAATATTCACCAAAAGAAACATTACCAATTTAAATTACGACAGCTTTGCCAAAATGCAAATTTTTGGACATTGTGATAAATATTTGTATATTTCAAAATTGACATGATTGTTTGATATTTGGACTTGATGATAGTATTATCGTCTTGGTCTCTAATATAGTTAATGCAATTCAAGCTTAATATTGAAAAAATCGTATTGAAATGTTCAAAGTACAGTATACTCTCGATTATCCGGGCTGGTGCTAGTATTTATTAAGAAAAACGCTCAAAGTTAAGCAGATAAGTGAACAAAATATTTAAAAAAAATTATACATGTACTTTTTTTGAGATTTTTTAAAACAATTTTCTAACGATATTATATCATTTCTAAAGATCCAACCATTCATCGATGTTTTCCCTATCCGGGTTATCAAAACATTTTAAATTTTCCAATAATCTACATTTCAGATACAGTAAATCCACAGTAATCCGTCTCCAGTGTAATCCGGTACCCCCCGTAGTCCGACATCCCAATTAATTATAGCGCATGTGTACGACAAAGCTTAGCCTATACAAAAAATGCAAAAAGTGTGATTCTGGATCTCCTAAATCGTAATTAATATTTTTGCAAGAGGCAAACTTTCAAGAAAGCTAAACATCCAGAAGTGGTGGAAGCTTTGTATATGTGGTTTCTTCAGGAAAGAAATAGACATACGCCTATTTCTGAGCCCATATTGGCCGTAAAAGCATAGTTGTTTTACAAGGAGATAATAAAAAAAAAGACTGGTGGGGGGGCTAAGAGCAGTACTCTATAATCCGACAATGCTTCGCAAAACGTTTCGTATGTATATTATTTACTTCATTTCAAAATGTATTAAATCTGTTTCCACGCCAGGAAGTGCTATTGGTTTAATTTTTAATTTTGTGTTATTCTATAGATAGCATCCAATATCCTTATTTTATTCCAGGAATTGATCAAGTGTTCATCTTCCTCGGCAAAAGTTTTCAGAAGATTTTGACGATAAAGACATTTCGTTGATTATATTCGTGCAACCATAAGCTCATCGTTTGTTTTCGATAAGCTTTCATTTGAATGAAAAGGCAAATTTTCTAATAATTATACTGTTTTTGTGGCAATTCCTTATTTTTTAAAAACGCTTTAAAAAGCGGAAACTTATCGGGAATCCTACGAACTTATTGAATGATATGTATGAAGCTCAAATTATTATACTGACTGCTTTGAAGTCAAATCTACATTCTTAGCTCAGCGGGTGTTTTACTAAAGATTCCACATCGGTCGAATTAAGATCTTTGTCTGACCAAAATCGCAAAAGAGAGCAAAAATCACTACAATCGAGTAGATGTGTTGATTGAAGGAATGAATTTGTTTAGTTGTAGTCCTGCCCTTTAATTAATAAGAACGTATAAGCAAAATAATAGTGTTTAACTGCTGAATAGTGATTTTTCGCATTCAATAAGATAATATCAATGGATTTGCACTTTTTGGATCTTGTAGGGTTTCAGATGAAACTATTTTTTTTAGTATGCAGTAAATGGAACTGGCTTCGCATTTGGATTTAATATTGAAGGCTATGCAATGATTATGGCTAGATCGTGTGCAAAATCGAATAATATCAAAGGTGTGAAAATATTGAAGACGTTTGGATAGTCTAGTATGAATCCAGCCTTCAATATGGACGTTTTACAATGTTTTTTCCCAAATTAAAATTAAATTCTATCGCATAGCATGATTGATTTGTGAAATCTCCCAGTGATATGTTTGAATTTCGTGATATAATAGTTCAACAACTCGAACTTGGCGATTCCCCAGTGCTATTTGTTAAGAGACTGGGGTTAACGTACCCAATACACGCATGCAACACTGTTAGGGATATTACGGCCATATTTAACAGACAATCTTTATTGTTTTGTTGTGAATTGTTTATGTATGTAAATATAAGTGTGCAATTAGAATTGGCAATAGAATTAATATAATTAAAAAAGCGAAACTGTCGGCGCGTCTCATTGCAGCTCCCTGCGGCACGAATATCTCTATTGGTGTCTTTTAATTCCTAATTCGTGTGTTATTTTATTTTTATTCAACGTGTAATAATCTATAAACCTTATGATATATACAGGCATGAAAAAGTATATAAATAATATTTAAAGCAAAACCCTCCAGTTTGAAGAGCTTCAACCGGCTTTATAATATTTGAAGAACACTTTGATAGTAAATAGCCTTAGGACACCACAACTAAACAAGTGATTTCAAATCAACACTAGTATAAATCATAATTCAAACAGATAAGAAGATGGAAAGGCATTATAAATTTTGCTTTTGCACAGAGAAGGAAAATGCATAACATATTTCTACATCATGATTTGATATTCAGCGGTTGAATATTTGCTTCGATTCTCAATTATTAATTTCAACTGAATATCATTCGAGAAATTTTCTTATTGTAGTATAAAAACATCATGACGAAAGTACAATAGACATCTCAGTTTATGCATCGTCATTGATTTGCTGACCGACATTTATTTATTATTGATAAATCCTATTAAAGCCATTGGCAATACTAAATTGTGTCTTCATTGTCCTTTGATTTACACGATAAGATGTTATACATTTAAAAACCGTGCAAATCGAAGCTATCGTTTCTACCTTGTTGAGCATAAAAGAGATCGATATTTTAACATTTTTTTATGCGAAAGGTATTAAATATAGAATGTTGATATTTAATAAGTTGACTAGGCGATCTTTATTGAACATAAAAAGTTTGACAAAGTATAGTAGTGGGATTGGGGGAGCCACGTATGTCGATGGAGGAGCGTTGACATTCTTCACCATGGAAGTCCTAAGTCCTAAACAGGTGATTTGTAGTAAAAAAATTAAACATATATTTACTTTGTATAATATTGTGTATAACTTAGATTACAATCAAAAATAAATATTGGAAAATAAAAAAACTGTGAGCAATCGAAAAAAAGTTTGTGTTTTTATCAAAAATTTTTGATGTATTTTGTTCATTAAATAAACAATTTTGCATCTTTTTGGATAATTGTAGTCTATACGATAAAGACGTTTATTATACACGTGTCTACCAAATTTCATAAAGAATACTCATCTAGGGCGTGTGGTAGCACTTCCATGAGCTTGGAAAAAGTAGTTTCGAGAAAAACGCGTTTAAAGTACCTTCTCTCTTCAGCTTCGCGAAGCGCAGCTTCTCCTTTACGGTCTATAACTTTGCGAATTTGGTTTATATCGAACTGAACGTATTCTTAAACATTCGTTCTTAAATTTTTTTTTTAACCAACAAAGTAGAAACGTCCCTTAATGAAAATCACCGTACTATAGCGAAGCATATTTGTATTAATATCCAATTAAGTTAACTATGCAAAAATAACGATAAAAAGGATGATATTACTAAAACAAAATCCTAATCAGCGTGTTATTAGATTAAGCTTCATGATACAATCAAGTACTGCAAAATAAAAATAATTAATTTTCGCATGACATTTTGTTGTTTTAATCGGTTTAGGATATATATATTATATTTGGTAGTGAGTAAATCACTGGAATCTGGATTGAATTCCTCAAAGAGCTAAATCATCATGTCGTTTATTATTTTTATGAATTCAATTCGTAGAAAATGGGGAGTAAACAAAAAAAAATTGATTGAAAAAGCCGAAGGATTTTTGTAGGGTTTGATTATGTTTATTTTACAATATAAGCCTGCTTACCTAGTAATGGTAGCAATTCTGAAGAGGGTGAAACCCGAAGAGCACCTATTAATATTTATAAATATTGAATAATAATTACTCAAGCGATAATATTGTTCTATCAACATCCAAAATTTCCACAAAAAAAAAACTGGGTTCGGGAAACTGGGTAAATTCGTAATGGGTTTTAAAAATCGAGTCTTTGGATTAAAATGATTAACTATTTGTGTAAATCTTGTTAATATTGCTGAAAAAAGCTTCGTGGAGTATATGAAGTCCAATTTCATCTTACCTTGCTTATGATGCTTAAGCGAATTTTAAATTTGCTCGTACGTTTATATACTTGTGGATTCAAGACTTGTCCATCCATGCATTCTGCTGAGGAGTTATCTTAACACATTCCCGCCGGGCTACGCATAGCATTGTCTTTTGCCTGACACGTAGCATATTAACGAAAATTTGTCCGAGGAATGAAGACAAACTAAGCACTGAAAAACATCACCCATTCTTAGTGGGATATTTTGTAACGAAACAAGTGTTATGAGTGGTTATGATAGTTTAAAGATTGAAATAGGTATCTCAAGAAAATCGCTCGAAAACAGTCCAGGGGTTCAATCCTACGCTCGTGGGCAGCGGTTGTACCTCTGGGGTAATGATGTGGAGTAGACGTGTGCGAAATAGTCTCGTCAGTTTGCTCATCAAACGTTGCTGGGATAGACCAGCTAACATGAGTTGGGTGCGCAGGTGACCCTGTGCTGCGTCGCGGTGGCAGTGAACCCACGGAAGTAAATCCCTTGAATTTAGCATAACCTCCTCCATCCATAACCTCCATCATAACCTCCTTCCTCCTGCATCGCACCTTCGGGTGCACATGATCTGAAATTGGTCTTTCCCGCGGAAACCTCGCCTCCTCTGGAGGGGGTGGACCAAAAAGACACTGTTTGTGTGGCTAGTCCAGAGTAGCCCAGAACAGACCATACAGCAGCGCAGGAAATCAGTTTAATTTATAATGAACCCTCAATACAGTCAGTCGCTGTCTGATGTCTGTCGTATTGTCCATGATCTACAGTTAGGGATCATCTTTGTCGCTTAACAAACAAGGATTTTGGGTCCCTTTTAATTGCTGCAGGCGACGCTCGATCTACAGTGTACAATCTGTGCATCTCTTCTGTCTCGATGTGAAGAAGATTCGTTTTTGTGCCGAATTGTAACTGGACACAAGAAGTGGATGCTATACATTAATCCTGTGCGAAAAAACCCCTTTGATCGACACTAACAATAGAGAAGGATTCTTCTTCACGTTAACGCGAGACCGTATGCTGCAGAAATAGCTCAGGAAAAAATAAGGGAGCTTAGATTGGAAATTCTTCCTCATGCAACCTATTCACCAGATCTTGCGTCTTCGGATTACTACCTTTTAAGATCTTTAGAGCATACATTAAGACATAAAAAAATTAACAAAGTTGGATAAGTAAAAACGCACTTAGATAAGTTTTTCAGTGAAAAATCTTTAAAAAAAGGACTTTTTACAAAATTGGAATTGATAAATTACCTTTATGCTGACAGAGGTGATAAAAAATCTCGACTCGAAAGACCCATATATGCGTATTCCGACGGGAATGTGTTAAGCTAAAATCGAAAAAGTATAAAATAAGTTGCATATTTAATAATTCATATTCAATTTTTTACCAAAACATCTTGATTCTTGATTTATCTCAGTCTGAAGCTTTTCTGAGCTATTGGTAACATAGTAAATGTATATGTTTATTTTTTGAATTACGTACTCAAATGTATGAATTAAAACGATTTAAAAACCGTTCAAACCGAGGGAAAGGTATAGCCCAGGATTTGATTACTATTTTGTAGTATTGTATAATAAAATCACCGATCTATTGTCAATATCTTCAGTCTCGAATGTTTTATTGCTTAGTTAGATAATAGCAATTCATGAATTACATAAAATGGACTATGCTGATCTGTCGGCGGTGGAATGATGCCGTACTGTAGGTTACTAAAATTATTCTGTCGTACTTTCTCCTGTCTTGCTTTTTTTTTAGCAGTGCAAGTAGAAGGTTCACTGTCATCGGGCACTTCAATATTGATTGATATTTAAGTATTTATTCATTGCTGAGATTGAATCTTGATGAAAATTTCAGCATAAAACTGTCATATCAGATATTTCATAGTCTTCACATTGTCTTCATTAAATTTGTCATCAGGATCAATTAGGAAATCATTGTATTATATGGACAACTATGAAATGTTTATTATAACAATTAAATCATGTTTTTAGCGTTAAAATCGGTATTATCCTAACATTTAGCGGTATTATCCTAACATTTATGTGAAATATTAAGCCTTTATGGGCACCCTATATAAATGGTGAATTTTAATGGAAAATCATTTAGATTATTAGTGAGAATGACGTGGCTCGTGCCGTGGATCACGATTCAACGACCATTAGTACTGGGGAAAATTTCTCCGAGCAGCTCAGCGACCGTCACGCTCAGGCCGGCGCGAAAGTGAATGGTGTTCACCACAATAGTGGAATAATAAAAAATAAGAAATAAATAAAAATGAGAAAATACAAACAATGCGATCGTAATACGAGAATCGTGGAGGTGATTGGCATCGACGACTTCTGTTCTGCTCGTTGTGTCTCCATCTAATGAGCTAACACTCATAATAGTACGTATTGTGCGAACGTAACCGACCGTAATGCTACGTGAAGTCGTAGCCACTGATCGTGATGTCAAAATGGAAACGAACAACACAAATCGGAAATATTACATGCTTCTTACAACCCTAAGCACTGTCTCATTCCCCATTGACTTTCTATTGTCATTGCGAACAGTGGAAGTTCGTGAAATAGCTGTGATAACCACACTCTGCCGCATTGAATCGTTTTAGCTCGTAATCTAACCCTCGAGGCTCTGTAATATATTCCTAATGCACTGAAAAGATTCTACATATACAATAAATACACCGTTGCAATATATTTAATAGTTTTAAAAAATCATAAATATTGGAAGCAGAACTCATACTATTCGTTTTGTTGATAATCTTAAAATGTGCTTACAAATTGATCCATGTGGATCTCAGTCTTTGCAACAATTCCTCGATTGTTTGCCGATTAGGGATTTTAGTGCATTGTTATCCAAACTCGAAGATCGCCCCGATCTCGGTTCATCCCTTAAGCTTATATTACCAGATTTAAATTTCGTTCAAAAAATATTACCGGATCTCCCTAATATTATAAGCAAATTATATCTCGCAATCAATATTTTTTATATGCGGTTTTGTTTTAAAATAGAAAAAGTGATCCAGCAAGAATTTAATGTAATCGTCATCTTTTTCTAAAAGTGCTTTTAAATTTAAGATTTTCAGATACACTCAAACCTCTTTTTGTGCGACTTTTTTTGTGCGATTTCAAAGTTATGCGGTTTTTTTAAAGCAATTTTTTCTTTTTTTTAGTTTCATAACGAGTACGTATCGAGATATTTTGGATAAAATAGGAAATAAATCATCAACACCAACTGAAATTTATCTCAAGTTTTAATTAATTAATTTACTTCAAACTGGGTACGAATCTTTTCTATATAACCCTCTATTATTCCTACCAGACTTATTTCAAAATTTATTTTTTAACTGCTTTTATATATATTTCTATTTCTTCCGAAGAAGAGAGCGATTTTGATTGCAACGAAAATTATAATACAGCGAGGATAGTTTGTAATTAAAATATTTAGTATTTTTCTAGTGGATGTCTGGGATTTGAGATGCCAGATGTCAGACATCCTTAAATTTTTTAAATGCCTTATTGTTTTCCTGTTGTTTTTTTTTATTAACTTTTTTTTATGCGATTTTGGATATATTTTATATATCCAAAGCTTTAAAGTTATGCGGTTTTTAAAATCCATGGAACGCATTTTCACTTTTTCTATGTAAGTCATAGTTTTTTTTTTGTGCGATTTTCCTCGGCACGCATCTACCGCACAAAAAAAGGTTATAAATGTTAAAAAATCATTTAATTCAGGATTGAACATGATAATCTAAATATTTTGGAAATATGCAGTGTTTGTATTAGTTGCACTTCTAGAAGGAATTTTAAATTTTTTTGCCTAGTAAATTTTATTACTGTGTTCGATCGACAGTAATAAAGTTTGATTACTATGTTAAATTGCGAAAACGTACTTTTATTATGTATTTGTATCTTCTGTTTAAAGCTATGCTAAGCTATTATTGATATATTTATGACCCCTCCCCCCCCCCCCCATTTCTATTGATCCACCCACTTCGGGTTATTGCCACCGAAAGAGGTATTAGTTGTACTAGAAAAAAACAATATATTTTTGTCCATATGCTTATCTTTATTAATATTTATTTTTAGATGCGTTTTTAATAGCAAATACGTATTGCGAATTCCTATTTTTATTTTTAGCCATTACCATTCTATTTTCAGTTATTTTTCTTTTACATGTTATGATTGGTATGATTTTTTATATTCTAGTGTGATCTTCATCAATCTGAAATTGATACGGATAATATTGATGTGAATCTATTTATTTTACATAGAAGTTGATGGTTCGTGATTATCACTTTCACTGATGTGAGTTCTTAAAAAAAATAGAGACTATTAGTCATATCTTGTTAAGAATAATTCAATCAAATCGGACAGACTGAAGCAAAATAAACAATTCACTCTCACGATATTTCATGGCTTATTCGATGTAAAAAGAGGGAGGAGGATAATGGAGAGAGCTTCGTTGAATAATTTGGAGTTACATACAATTTAAGAAATATTCAAATTTTGGTATTTGTGGCATTGCAATGAAAGTGTTTGGTTAAATACGTATGAAATTTGGTCCAGAGTTCTTCAGCATAGTGCGACGGGTGAAAGACCTTCCTTGACTTAGTGGAAAACGGACGAAGAGTTTCTCTCCCGCTCTTGAACGCAATTTATAAGTCTGGCGAGTTATTCTTCCCCTCCGTTTAAATATCATGCAATTTATTTATATATAATAAATCGTTATAAATATAACTGTTCAGAGGTGGTTAAAAGCATAAATTATAATAAATATAATGATGAAATGATATGCTGGACGCATTTACAACGCAAATACTGGGTCAATATAGAATCATGCAGCTTAATCTGTACATCGAAAGATCAACGAAATCATTATTAGAGTGTTGAAATAAAATGTCAATCTATCTTTATATGATCTATTAATAATATAATTTAAAACCGCTATAACTTTATATCTACTGCTCGATCGACAGAGACTATTATGTACTAAGATCAATAGCTAAGAAACAGTCATTAAATCAAACCCCGACAAACACACCCACTGTTGGATGAATGTCTGTCATTGACACTCCTAGACATTTCTGTCCTGAACTGCTGCATCCGTCTAACATCAAAATTTATTTAAATATGTCTACACAGCTATTTATCTGCATGGGATCATTCCTGAATGCATTTTATCGTATTACATTATACCAATTATGAAAATACATAATTGCCCTGATATGCATTCAAGATTACGATGCTGCAGTTTGATAGATCACTTATATTGAATTTCCAGTGTTGACAAATACTGATCGTTCTCACAGATGTACAAACGATGCAGAAAGGATTTATGTAATTTTATGTGTCTGTTTACTGAATTTAACTCGAGTTTGGGATGAATAATTTTTATTTATCAATACTTCGTTATACGCTGTTTTGAATCAAACCCTCGCCCAATTTACCACCTCCAAGAAATGTAGCGCTTTCTTCTATATATTATACCATCCACCCTTCCAAGACTGGAATCCAAATTCCATCTCCTTGACACTGTCGAGATCTTTAAATATCCCAAAGAGCAATCGATGCTTTGCCATGCATGTCCATGACTTCAGCATTTAATGCCTAAAACTTTAAATCGTTTTCGATATATAATGTAGGTGCTTCCGTTTGTATTCCTGTATGAAATTGAAAATGCATTATTGAGCTTGCAATTAGTGTAACCTCTCCATCATCATCATTATTACCGCAATTTTAAACTGGCATGGAATGAACGTGCTCTGAAATAACTACGGATATTTATTCCTCATTAAGAACTGTCTTAAATAAAATGGCATGCGATATTTGAATGCATTTCGGTCATCGCATATTAAAATCTAGATGAGCAGTGTAATATAAACATATAAACAATTAATAATGTTTAACTGTGTCAAGACAATACAATCAGTGATAAAAAATAGATGTTTTCTTGGACGGTTGTAAAAGACATCTGTTTTCTACCGGTTTGGACATTTTTGCTTTGAAAACGTATACAGTTATAGTGTGCATGAGACGTAGGGTTAAGCTTCGACTTGGAAGGTGTTTCGTAAGAGCGTTGAATCACAGCGAGCGAATACCCAGATGGAAAAGAAAAAAGAGGATGAAGGGCCAGATTCCGTTAATTTGGCGCTGCGGTGGGGGCGGTGGGTCGACAGGGCCGCAGCGGCCGGACGCCGACCCCGTGACGTCACGACAGCCGTGACGCGCCTCCTGAAATAGACGTCAGTAAAACGCTCCTGCAGCCACTGCCACTGACTCACTGCTGCTGACTGCACGCGTTACGTGCAGCTCCATGCGAATCAGACCTATCGACGACCAATACTGTACTAGTACTAGACCTAGGGTAAATGAACTGCACTTCAGCAGCGCCTCGTCTCATAAATCCAACATTTCTGCAAAGCTCACTAACTCGCGGCGAGATAAAATACCGATACGAATACTGGAGTATTCTCAAATTAGTGCACCCTATAATTAGAGTCAGGCAGATTTTGTATTATAATTAGAAATATCAACTGTCACAAGCTGTTAACCATTGATACATGACACGAAGACGTGATTATAATGCATACACTGAGCATTGAATTTGTGCAACGGATGAATCATCCTAGCAGATAATGGCCAAACTATATATATTTAATGAGATATGTATGTCATATTAACCCACATTTAAAACCCTCCATTTGTGAACGCAGATAGTCCTACAAAGCTACTCATCCACTGCAATCTATTTATATCCAATTCTTTAACTTCATAGCAATTTTCTTGAATACATGATCTAATTTTGTAATTGTAAATGTGGGGTAAACATCTTCCACTGTGAAATAACTGTTAATCAGGATATGGACACATAGGGAAGAAGGCAATAGTCCTCAATAGTCATCTTGGCCAAGAAGTCGACTTTCATCACTACCTGACCATCTTATTCATCTTTTACGAAATCTTGTAAAACAGGAAAATTACAGTCTACTGAGCTTTTAACGTGGCGGACATTAAAGGACGTTTCTATGTTGCAGGGCCTAAAAGTGATCAATTTTTTAAGATTTTTTTATGCGAAAAGTATTAAATATAAGATGTTGATAATTAGTGGGTTGACTAGGCGATCTTTATTGAACATAAAAATATTTTTTAAAATTTGATAAAGTATGATAGTGGGAGTTACGTATGTCGATGCGCGAGCAATTACATTATTCACCATGGAAGTCCTAAGTCCTAAACAAGTTATTTGCACCACAAAAATGAAACATATTTTTACTTTGTATAATATTGTGTATAGCTTAGACTACAATCGAGAAGAAATATTGAAAAATAAAAAAATAGTGAGCGATCGAAAAAAAGTTTGTGTTTTTACCAACATTTTTTGTAGTTTTTTGTTCATTAAATCAACATTTTTGAATATTTTTGGATAATTGTAGTCTATACGAAGAAGACGTTTATTATACACGTGCTTGCCAAATTTCATAAGGAATACTCATCTAGGGCGTGTGGGAGCACTTCCATGTGCTTAGAAAAAGTAGTTTCGAGAAAAACGCGTTTAAAATTTCTTCTTAACTTTGCGAATAGGTATTCTTAAACATTGTTTCTTCTATTTTTTTAATTTTACGTTAATTATTGTCAAATAAACGTTATCTACTTTCAATACAAGATGGCTAAGGTTTCGATAGACTTGATCTTAATGCGCCATGTCCGATATCGGACAAAAGGGATCTTCATAAAAGATCTTGCTAGGGAAATGATTTAATATGGTGGTTTTCCATTTGCCTTCCGCATGTAGTAAAGTAAGGATATGATTATTTAGAAAGGTAGATTTGTTGATATGGTGAAATTTTTTTCCACAATCTGGATTTGAACCCTAAACATTTACCATATGAGTCCAGGATCTAAGCCACTATACCAACACTTGGGCACCTGTATTATTATGACAGCTAAATACTGTACAGATGATATGATAAACGAGCTATTTGAAAATTTGATATATTTTACCCTAAAAGAAGTGCTCTCCTCGTAATGCTATTCTCGTGCATAACTCTAATAAAAAACATAATTCAGTCAAATTACATATTTCAAGCATAGTTGAGTCATAATTTGAATGCACACTGCTTCAAAATATATTGGTGATTCAAAACATTTCATTTTTAAATGAATATACCCGTAGATGCTTATGACAATCGTTTTTGGCATGCAATTGAAAAGTGACCCTTCAGCTTCCTATTACAATCGTTCAATCAGTGACAATCGATTAACATATTTTTCTTGCGTTTTTTGCGAGTTATATAACCGATTATGTATGAGATTAGTCATTGTCATGTATTTCAGTAGTGGCCTTCACCTACAGTTGGGATATTGAGGTCTTGCCCTAAAAAAATGTGACCAAAATCGTCCTCAATATTTATATCGCCGCATAATCAATATTACACAAACTGTTTACTCGATGACAAAACCAGTTATTCATAGTATTTTCGCCAATTCGACAGTATACTTTCACACGTAACAGTGAGGATTGCGCAACCATCGAGTGCAGTGAAAATACCGAATGACGAGCTGTTTTTTTTTAAATAAGACTAAATTAAAAATGTTACATAATACTTATTATTTTGATGCAATCGAAATGTTTATTTTTGATAATTAATATTTATAATAATGATTTATTTATTTTTACAGATTTTGCCTCGCAGTGCGTTCCGTCCGCTACTGTAAAGGGGCGGAAATTACCATCTGAGGTAAGTCAACGAATTCTTCTTAATAATTTTAAGTCATGAAACACTTAGTGTTTCTTCTTGAGAAATATTCAAAATTGAGAATTCTCATCAATCGATCAATCAATCAACATAAACTTAAATGCTATATTCGCATGTCAGCCACTTATCGTCCGTACAAATCCGCTTATCTGCCAGGACCGCGCAGCGTGTATGAAGCTTGTATATAAATAAATAAACACTATTGATAGCACACAATATTCGATCATTTCTTCGCGTAACCATAAACAATACATTTGAAATCGATTAATTTCGTTTATTATTAGTCGATAAATTTGGGTTAAAAGGGTTATTTAAAACAACGAGATTCTCAATAAATGAAAATCATCGATAAATCAGAATCTCTAGTAACAATCACAAGCAGCCAACTATTACAAAATTCTTGCATTATTATCAACATCATCATAGTGCAACCGCTTTCAGGATTTCTTCTACCATATATTCATCAAAGAACTTTTTCTTCCATCCGCATGATTATTATATATATTTATCTCCTTGTGCAATTTAATATTGACCTGAATGATCGGTTGCTTTTAAAGACAATTAAGATTTACCCTAATTTTTATGACTAGAAATAGTGAGACGATTAATAAAATCATGCTTAACAACCTGTGAGTGACAGAATTTTGCTTCTTACACATTGTTTTAAATTATCTCCAACCTAATTTTTTTTATGTAAATAGTCTCATCTTGACTTAACCATATGTGAAAAGTAAATGGGAAAGTATCACATGATGAACTATTTTCTTAGAAAACGTCTACCATGGAGATAGTAGGTTATATTTTCGATCTTCAAATCTGAATCTGAACCCTAATATTCATAACAAAAGTTCAGGAATTGGTCCAATATATCAACATTTTTATAATATATTGCCCAAATAACAGGATTGGCAATTGAGCCCAGAATCTTATTGTGGACGCAAAGATGTTAAAATTTGAATTTCTATAGATTTTTTTTAAACAAAATCGACTTATTTATTTGAAAACATTATTCGAGATTACAAAAATACAAAATAACGCAGCTTAAATATAAAGGAACGATAGATACGATTTAATTTCATGATCCTTCCGCTAGAACTATCATTACGATGTGTTCACCACGCATTAGCATTTGCGGCACGTGTCGTTCACATTTCTCTTCTCCTTTGCCAGCTGTGGTTACACGGACGACTGGAGCCATCAAAATCTTCTTTTTGCTAGGTTCCAATTGCAGAGATTCCAATGAGAGATCGTCTGAAAAAATGTAAAGCGAATTGTATTATTAGCTGTAAGGTTGTCTGAAGACTCTCAGGGGTTGATAATAATGACTGAATATCGGCATTTAAAGGTCTACGCTGATGTATGTTAGTTGGGGTGAAAGGAATTCAATGCATTTGAATTTACCATTTGAGACTAGTTAATGTGTTCCTTAGTGTAAAATTTGGATGTTTGGCTTATCTATTGAAATATTAAAGACGAATGCTGTCGTTTTATTTATTCTTGTGCAATGTAGGAAAGCCTTTGAGCCCGATTTTTGAGGCACGATGTTAAAGACACAGTACTTTTTCTAGCCCTTAGCTCTTTCAAGGAAAGGAGGTATTGAATTCCATCTGTTCTCAGTAAAATCTCTTCCCATCAACGCTCTGTTTCTGCAGTGAACCAACACATCACTCAATAAGTTCGTAGGATTTTTTAAGAAGAGGTTGCGAAAAACGATCCAAAACGAAGAAAAAAATTCTAAATACAGATTGTTATCATTTGAATACATTTGATTGTAAAGAATATTATCGATCATGTCTATAAATTTTGTTGCAAAAGAGTTTAGTTTCACTTTTTATAATGAATTGCGCTTACCAATTCCAGCTGGAACCTTTGTCTTTTTCCTTCTGGTCCATGTTTCTAATACATCTGACATGGCCAAATTCCATTGCTTATCGAAGGCGTGTAAAAAACCTGTGCAATGTCCTCGAATGCCACGATCATTCCTCGTTATAACCTGTCAAAAATTAAGAACACATTAGCGTTGCAAACTATGTACTAATTCTCTCCGAAAAGGATTTACTAAATGAAAACAATAAAAGCGCCTCGGGAAGGCTGCACAATAAAAGGCAACAAATCGCAACATTTTCTTTCGGGGCACTCAGGTAAACGTTTATTGCCAAAACAACTCTTTTGCTCGTCTCTATGTGCCGCGCACTTAAGTAATTCAGTCGAAGAAAGCAATAAAATTTAGTGCCATTCTTTAAAAAACGGGTCCAACAATCGAAAGGCAAACGGGACGCCGTCGTCGGGCACATCCTCCTAGAAATGTGCATCAATAAAAGGGTTCCTTTTATTGCACCCTTTTCAGTTCTTTATCTTTAAAAAGCGAGCGGCAACTTTCTATATGCCTTCTCCGGGCTTCGGAACTAAATCACTTAATGACGCGTCGTATAATCTCTCCGAGCTTTTGTTCGGGCTTTCAACCCGATCGGCTTAAAAATGCTCCAAGGCTGCAAGATAGCTGTACTTCAACGACTTGAGCGATAAAAGAAAGGCGACGTCGTTATAATAAAAGGCTCATTTACTTCAAAATTCAATCCCTATGCTAAAAAATAGCTGATATTCAAAATCGATGAAAGCAAATCGCCATTCGACTACATGCTTAATGTGATTGTGAGCATACCATTAATTATTTAAGATCGATTTGGTATCAAAGATTTCCTTAAGCGATGAACTATTGATTGTTAATAAAACGATATTGAATTAAATAAATGATTCGCATAAAAAATATTTATCTAATCTAGTTATTAAAAGATTGTACCATCCATTTCACATTTGCATACAACCTGCTCATACGCTTGATATTGACACGCATTTTATATCATGTGGACTAAAAAAATAAGGTTCACATCCATCTCATCTAAATCATACATTCACCACATCATGCGTTCGATGTTAAAGGCATCATTCGAGTTTAATTTGTGAATGCTCACCCAGCGGGTCACCTGAGTGAGCGTATTAATTGTAGGTGGTTTTTTTTTAAGACTAAACAGTTTTTTTTAAGACCTAGTACTTTTTAAATTTCAATTATGTTTTTTGCATCCAATTATAAATCCTTGAATCAAAAAAATTACAACGATTAATTATTTTTAAGCTTTGATGTTTTTATATACGGATCGATTGGAGGTGTTATTTATAACTGTTTTCAAGGTAGATCTTTCGAACGTTCCCACGGAAAAACCAACGATAAATTAAGACATCATTAACTCGCTGGATGGCAAGCAACGATATATCGTCGATTGTGAAACTAACGAGGACTGCAAACAACAATCGCTATTGGTTCATTAAGATTAAAACTAAATGCTCCAATACGAATAGTGTCTTGCTCCCATATTAGCGCAACCAAACAAGAGAAATGAATATAGATAGATAAAAACTTCCATTCATCAAAAAACATTATGACAGCCAAAGGATTAATATAACAATACATTTTAAATTAAATTTTATGGCATGATTGTGTCTTGCTCCATCTACGAGGCATATCCTGAAAGTAAGTGTACTAAATTTTTAATACATTCCTTTCGACCGTATACACCTCCTTTTGAGTTTTTTTTAGGGTCTCACAATATCGTTGTACATTAATAGTCTCTCCCTGAGGTAGAAATTCAACCAAAATGATGCCATTTCGGTCCCAAAACACCGAGGCCATTTTTTTGCCCGAAATTGTGGTTTTGAATTTTTTGGCAGATGGGGAATTGGTGCGATACCACTGTGGTGACGACTGTCTTTTTGACTCAGACGTGTAATGAGCCACCCACCTTTTATCTTCAATCACATTAGAGTTCAAAAATCGGACGCTATTGACTCGCTCGCACATGGTGGAATTTCTTACCGACATCTTTCACGCAATCGGATACTACAACGTGAATTTACGTACTACCGTGTTCCTGCTATGCTCGCTTTATCAGGAGATCCCCTTTTACCACTCAGTATGGCCAACCGAGAAACAAAAAAAAACAGCCCGTTATTGTTACAGTACACTTACTTTCGGGATATGCCACATAATACCAAAATTTTAAATTTACAAATCTAATTGACCGGTCAACTTTTTATGTTAAAATGTTTTTAAACAGCTTTATCGTTTTGATCAATATCATCTTTAAATTCTGAGCTATCTCAGATGCTATTTCTACTAATGTATTTATTCTGATTTCATTTGATTTAATTTGAGAACTAAAGCTGGTCATAAATGTTTCCAGCATGCATTCATTGTTGATGGTCTTATTTTAGATGAAGTTATGACGGTAATATACTACCAAATCGTAAAGTGCTCCCATGCTTTCATGACTGATAGATTCATCGTCGATTTTTGAAATAATTCTCTAATTAATATTGCAGGAATGCCATGTCAATCAAATGGGTTCTTAACATTTTATGTGGATCAAAGCATTCTAAAATGAAGATCGCTTCGTGATATGTGTTCAGAAGGAGGACTATCTCGGTTTCATGAAAGAGGTCCACGACAATCACGATCGTCTTGAACTCTTGACCTAAAATCTTGGCCAAACTCGAATAAAAGGTTGCCGACCGCGCACATGCTCAAATATTCGCAGCCACTCAATATCAAGTTGATCATGTTCCCTATTGAAATCCGACCTCATGATGTGGCGGGACTATTTAATAATCGTTTTGTGGCCTTCCTCGCGACAAAGGCCACAATAGACCCCAAGGTGTTTTCACTTGGTGTGATGCTAACAAGACGATTCGGTCCGTCATTTTCGCGTGTCATAAGATCTGAACAAACGACAAATATTTGTAGCAAATCACGTGGACGAACAGACCGTCCGAGATTACATTTTACGCTGGATTCTACGCTTTTTCATATCCAATCCTTTCTATTCTGCACACATGCTCTAGGCCCTCGATAGATAAAAATGACCGTGAGCGTCCACGGTCAAAACTATAATCATCAGCCGGAGCTTGCTAATCAAGGTTTCATTATCTCGCGAGGTTAATTATTCCGTGCTACGTACACATGTTGCTCTATGCATGAAAGTTTCTACTGTTCTGTTGTATCCGAATGATTGCATCGTACAAACCTTATATTCCAACGAAAAAATGACTGCAAGTACCGTTTGCCCAGGAAAAAATATTTATGCAAATTATACATACGTATATCACAAATACATGGCGATTTCACATGGACTCACATGTCGTTAATGGGATATAACATTATATTATCCACTCGTACATAACTAACATTGTGATATTTCAGCTCTAAAAACTGACACTAAATACTATTCTTCGAATTCTGCTACTCATTTCCTAGTAATGGACTCTCTGAGTCGCGTCATTTAATATAATAATATACATTTTGCGAGACTAAGAAAATGGAGTAAACATGACACAACAAAAACAGTTTTGAATAAGAAGCAAGCATCAACAATTTTCATCAGTCAAATCCAAAGTTATTTTTCTATACAGTATACGCACTTAGCCACAGAATTGGCAGTGAATTGATGCTAATATTATAATAGTAAATATTGTGAGGAATACAAAGCAATTGCGCACAAATTCTACATCCTAGATGAATTATACGAAGCAATGTTCCTTTATCACAATAGAACTATACACATTTTTATTTACATATTATTCTATGTGAAATTATAAACTAATGCTTATATGATAAATTGTTATTTCATATTGATTAGCCCTTGATGTAATTATTTTATCATCATGTGTTCTTAATGCGTAAGCTTCTAAACCCGCTATTTTCGCACATGTTGTACGCCATTGTATGTATATGTCAGTCAGATTCGTTTAACTTATTCAGAGATTTTGGTCGGCCCGGTCTTTTCCTGTTCTTAAAAAGTGCTAGTCTCCCGGTGTTTTCTAATGGTTCTTATATAAAACATTTTGATGGGAATTTTCTTTTGCATTTCTAATATTTTTAAATTATCTTTTAGACTTCAAAGAATCATTACAATGCGATTTAAATATTTATTAAAAAAATATTACATTAAAAAAACACAATCTATATACTCATTGTGTATTCTTCTTCTTATGTTTGTATTAACATTAGATTGCACATTATGATGTATTACTCTGTAGAATTCTAGCATTAAAATTAAGATAAAGAAATGATTTATAACGGTTAATTGTTATGTTTTTTACATAAAGCATAACCCTTTGAGTAGTGATGCTATGTTTGTATGTTCGCCACTTATCATCGTACAAATTCACTTATCTGTCAGGACCATCGCAGCGTGTATGAAACTTGTACATGAATAAATAAACACTGTCGATAGCACACAATATTCGGTCATTTCTTCAAGTACATCATTATTAGTCGATAAATTTGGGTTAACGATCTATAAAATCGTACGATGTACGCAAGATACTCTCTCCGTCTATGTCTCCCATTCACTACCCACACGTTTTCAAACATATTGTCGGTGTATGTACATTTATGGATTGATGAGGGTAGTGGGGTGATCATCAAATATACCCTTTTACATCCAGCATTTTTGGACATCAGCAGTGAAGTTCGAAACGAAAATAGACAAAGTGGTCAGTTTGCACCTGGCAAAAAATCAAAAATATTATATAAAAAAACACCGTTATCTAATTGTGCATGGTGCACGACAGCATCGAAAGCACGAAGTAAGGCGTCACTGCTGCTGCTGCTGCTGGTGAGAAATACTTCGGAACGTGCCATCCGACTATACTTCCGTTTCCTCAAATCGAGGGAAATACGAAAGAGAGACGAGATTGTCTCTTCGCCAACTCGAAGCAGTATGCAATGTCTTCGGACGACGTAACAGACACTGTTTCGCAACGTTCACTTTCGAGGCAAGGTCCCGACCTTCGAAAGAGACGGCGTCTTACAAACGTCGGACTCCTGCATACACGTGTCTCTGTCTGGCGTCAGAGACGACTGCGGGCCAAAATTAGTCATCTTATGGATTTTTTACAACCAGCATAACTATAACAGAATAATTTGTCTTGCTAATATATAGCCCAGGGCAACTATAGCAATTCCGATAGAATTTAAAATTAATCTTGAAACTTTGTGTAAAACATTTTTTTTACTAGGATGAACAAATGAAGGAAGAAGACATTTTAGACAGCTAGAATCCTGAAAGTCTTCTTTATTACAGTGCTTATTGACTATACTTCAACTGAAGGCTATTTCTAAGGCTACATCATTAAAATCGTTTTATCAACACGTTCACCCTGGTGGCCTGTAAGTATCAATGGAAAAAAGTCAGGGGTCAAATTCCGTTCAGTTCCGGATACGAACGTAATTTTATTAAGAAATTCCGATTTGAATTATTTATTGCAATATAATTTTCTTTTAAACAGTATGCAAAGTTTATCCAACTCCAATGAAGATACTTTAATTAATTGGGTGTTTGGGCTCACTGAGAAAACTAAAAAAAATTCAAGCGTTCCCACGGAAGTACATACGATATTTGAAAGACGTGATGTACGTATTCTGTAATGTTATAATATAAAAATCTGGCTTAATTCAGATTCATTTAGTATATTTTCCAGCGAAAATTGGTTTTTTCCAGAAAAACAATTTAATCACAACCTCACACACCACTAGCCTTAGTTCTGACAAGGATTTTTTTAAGTCGAACGTTTGTCTATTATACCAAATGTCCGTGAGTCGTTAGATCCGTGCGTAACGCAAATCGCTTGGCTCTACTATCATCTTGATTTACAAAATGTTTGCAAATTTTAAAAATGTGGTCGCTATTTAAACATACTTTGTAATAATTGAATAATGATTTGCTTGCAAGTATCGTTCATTGGCGCAGTTCAATCTCGAAATGAAATTTCATCACCTCTATATTCTCAAGATCGCATGCATTCTTTAGCAATTTCCGCGTAGAAAAAACCCATATGCACTCTTGAATGTCCTTAAAAACTCCCATACTCTTGACATTTGGTATCACGTATTAACAACAAAACCATTGCCGATAGTAACGCACATTTGAATATCAAGCATCCAGTTTCGAGAGACACATCAAGTTTGCCTTGTCAAAGCGGAATTTCGACTAGAAAGTGAAGTGTCGTACATCAAACAATGCAATGCCAAAAGGCGTGGTGATAAGTAACTCCCTCTTCTTCGAGATAACCGCGGAAATTCATCTCGCAGGATTCGATTTTTTGCGCACAGTTCTGAAATAGGCAAAAGATAAATGACTGGTGCAAGTTTCTCGAGAAAAAAAAACGATTTTGGAGGTTAACTGGTTATTTAGATCCTACAAGGCCTGTACTGGTAACCCAGGTCAGGTCAATTGCGGCGCCGTAAGCTCGATCAATCCTTGTTTATCGTCATGGACGATGACTTGGAAGGTTTCATCAGATTGGCATCGTAGACTTTCAAAATAATTTCATCGAAATCGAATCCTTTTTGGCTGTATTTTAAGGAAGTTAAAAGCGTCTTATCGTTCAGATCTCATTTCGATCCTTTTTTGGTTACCATTTCGACAAATTGCTTCTCTCACCTGCTCTTTCCATAGCTTGCAATTCGCCCGTCACTGCCATTTTGATAGCCTAAACAAATGAGACCTTGAAGGAATCTAAATTTTATTGTCGTGAGGTTCTTCGGAACTTCGGAAAAGGTCAAGAGTGACCCAAAAAAATGGCCTCGCAGTAGACTGGGGAGGCTGTGTACGGATTGGCCTTGTTATTTTACAACAGTGGTATTTAACTGATGGCCGCGGGTCTTCGACCAAAAACCTTTTTGTCTCCAAGAACGCGGAGCAATTCATTACTTCAAGGAAGAATTTAAAAAAATCCATCAAAAATCGACATTGAATTAGATGCTGATTTCTGGGCACCGACTAAAAAAGTTCTAGTTGTAACGATACACCATCGAATATGTTCTTATTTAAAATGACAATGTGTGAAGCTTCAAAACGTTGCTATTTTCATGGACAGGTTTAAATGTTAATAATCATAATTTAGACTAAGAAATGTTTGTTTGTTTAAAAAATTGAGTCTCAAGAATGAGGGAAAATTTTGGAATGGGATTCGCCATAAAAAAAAATTGTTCGATAAGGGGTCCGCAGGAAACATTTGCTCAAAAGGGTAACATGGAAATGGACTGACATCAAAGGACTGTCCTTGGCTAGAGATGCATTTATTCCAACGTTGAATCCATGACTTGAAAATTTTTTGGAAGGATTCTTTCAGAAAGACGTCCAACTGCTCTTTCGACGCCATCTCAATGTCAGGAATGGTATCAAAACTTTTTCCTTTTAGCACGGTTTTTATTTTTGGTAAGAGCACAAAATCGCATGGTGCTAAATCTGATGAGTAAGATGGATGTGGACACACAGGAAGATTTTTTCCAGCCAAAAACTCGCGCGTTGTGATGAAGAAGGAAGCCATTAGTTCATTTTTCTGGTCTCTTTCTTCGTATATAATTTCGCAAACGTTGCACTACGCCATTGCAATCGGAATTTACAGTTGTTCCCCTTGGAACGAATTCTGATCGCACTATCAAAAAAAACAATGAGCATGGTCTTGATGTTTGATTTTGACTAACGCGCCTTTTTAGAGTGAGGGGAGTTAGGGGGTTTTCCATTGAACACTCTGCGTTTTCGTCTCAGGGTCATAGCCATAGACCAAACTTTCATTTTGCTTGAAGACGATCCTTCAATTCCGTGCAAAATGAAACACGATTTTTCTTCTGTTCGTCAGTCAAAAGTCTGGGAACAAATTTTGCACTCACTCGTCTCATTTGCAAATTGTCGGTTAAAATGCTTTGCACACACCCGTAAGAGATGTTAACTTCTTCAGCAAGCTCTCGAATAGTTATTCGTCTGTTGGCACGAACAATTTTTATCGCTTTTTGCACGTTTCGCTCATACCACTTGTAAACAATCTTGAGAGTTACCACATTATCCCCATACACAGATTTTAACATTTCACGTGTTTCTTGCAATTTAAAACAAAACTTAATGCTAACGCGTTATTCGAAATCCATGATGCGCGACAGACGCGATAAACACTCCCTCACGCTATAAAGATCCCTGGCGGCTATAAAGACTGATATACTAGTCACAAAATATACAAAATTGACACAGTTTTTTTTTTTGACACAGGACCAAGATATCGGACATATGACATGAAATTAATGTAGCGTCATCAGTTGAGGCTCTAAAAATTCTTCCACCGTATTTTTTGATCAGACCTGGTATAACAAGATCTCTTAAAATGTTATATACTCGTAAAACGCAGAACTATAACAAAAACTGGATTAAGTATCAAAACTAATTTTAAAAAATAATGGATAATCAAAAGCATTATATGTTAATAGAGTTTAAAGTTTTATTATAGTTATAATTCTTAATTTCACCACTCATCATTAATCTCTATAGAAGCTGTGCAAAACTTCTTAGCTAAACGCATTATTACAAACTTGTATATAATTTTTGAAATAATTTAGCAGCAATTTAGAGCATTCTAGAATATTTTTAGAAACATGTGGTTTTTTCTAGAACTTCCGGGAGCAGTCTGTGTCGTTTAAGAGTAATAATTAATGAGTTACAAAATCGGTTCGAAAATAAAAACACGGTTAAACGTTTTATCAACCAATTAAAAAAATTAAACTATAGCCAAATTTGATCACCGATAATAGTTGAGTACGAATTTGATGATAATTTTATGAACATTCAATGCTGAATATTTTCGCTTTTTTTGAAAATCATTATATGATATGTGTAATTAAATTCATCAGCAATAATTTAATCAAATCCTCCCCCCTAATGAGGAGGTGTCACGGTGCATAATGATTTATCATATTTTGCCGAATATCATAAATATTTGAAAAAAATGAATCAAATTGGATCGACACTGACCCACAAATCCAGATATGAAAATCGATTGATGAATTTACAATTTTTGGCGTCGTTTGTCAATGGTTCGCTTAGAAAAGGACTATGGTCCAGCGATCATTGATGCATCTCATTCTATTTAGTAGATATAATTGAAACCCACCTTGGAGGTGTTGTTATATTACACAAACTTCATTGTTGCACTTTATATGCAATTCGATTTCCGGAAATAAAATCAACATTTTCGGTGTCGTCATCGCAATCATAGAAAAGTGAATAAGCGATTTTAAAATATGAAATAAAACCCTCAAGACATTCTGCCAAGTGCAACATGTCTCGGATGAGATGGCGGCTGTGAGTGGCTGCCAAAATATGCACGATGATGGTTGAAATCACGCGATGGGTTTTGAAAAACTCTTGCACACTCGTCTTTACATACAAACAATATTGAAGACATACAAATGAATAGTATTTAATAAATACAGTTAATCTGATTTTCCCCTTAAATTTGATTTTGGGGTGGAGATTCAAATAAATTCGTCCTGTAAAACATTTCAATACCATTTACTTCATAAAGGGTTTCCAGTCAAATCAACATAGTTTTTAAAGTGGAACTTGTATAGGTGCGATAGGGCAAACCGGTTTGAACGTCACGAAAAGTGAAACTGAAACTGTACGTAGGTCGGAAAGAAAGGGAGAATCGTTTGTAGTTTCTCCATCTTTGTCGCATACATATGTGTGTATGTTTATACGTAGCACAAAGCAATCAGCAGACCAGTAGCATGCTCATTTTATTATATACACTCAAACCTCTTTTTGTGCGATTTCGAAGTTATGCGGTTTTTTTAAATTTCATCCGTATCGAGATATTTTAGATAAAATAGAAAATAAAGCATCAACATTAACCGAATTTTGGAAAAAAAATAATTTAGGACTGTGTAAATCATATTGCATCTGCTATCGCTGAATTACGACCACGCCCTTTATTTTGGTTAAGATTTTAGCGACGCGGCAACTTGGTCGTTCCTATCACAATGAAATCTTTTAACGCGTTTTTCTAGAAACTACTTTTTTCAACACGGTTGACATCAAATCTCAAGTTTTTATTAATTTATTTACTTGAAACTGGGTACGAATCTTTTCTATATAACCCTCTATTATTCCTACCAGATTTATGTCAAAATTTATTTTTAAACAGTCGCCATTTTGTGATTTTTTTATAGTTAGGGCCTATAGTGACATCTTTACTAATTATGAATTATATTTTTGGAAAGAGAAAATCTATACCCAGATCCCAGATGTCAGACATCCTTTAAATTTTACCAATGATGCAAGACGTCCTTTAAACGTTTTTTTTTATGAGATTTTGAATAGCTGTTTCGAAGTTATGCGGTTTTTTAAAATCCATGGAATGCATCTTCACTTTTTCTATGTAAGTCATAGCTTTTTTTGTGCGATTTAACGCGGAACGCATCTACCGCACAAAAAAAGGTTTAAGTGTATTACACAAACAAAGCTCAATATCTATTTACGTTAACAAATGGTAAAAAATAATGCATAAAATCGATTTTTCCATTGAACTAAGAAGTTTCACTTCTCCCGCTCGAGAGTCTCACATATTGTATTTTTTTTTATCAAGATGCTCGCAAAGTATCCTTCAATATGTTAATTTAGGCACTTGAGCTCAAAAAATCATGTTAGGCCATCAATATCAAACATCTATGAATGGATATTGAAGAGTCCTTCATTTTGCAGTTTAAAATTCCGCAAAATGCATGCATATATAAATGAATTGGTTTGGGACACATACATTCCTATACCAATAATACGATTGCGCTGAAACATTGGTGAGTTATTGGGCTGTGTATCCAAGAAGGTTTTTAAATCAGTACGAGCATTGTTTGTGTGCGGATTTTGTTTTGCGAGACGTTTAACGGATGCACCATGTTGGCGCATATTGGTCTTGTGAATTGGGCCGGTGCCTCAGTCGGTCTTCGAAACTCATGCTAACCCTTCAGGCAATGCAACGCATGCCGAGTATTCGCTAGTTTTTAAATAAAAATAAAAATCAATAAGTTGAATCTTTGAATTTATTTTACCTATTGAATGTTGAGGAAAATTTTGTTGCCTTAAGTATAGTGTCATGTCGAAGGATATGTCTGCATTTTTCGAATATCTTCCGTATCGTTATTATACCCAAAAGCGTCCTTGCGACCGGTTCTACTATACAAGCTTTTAAAATATATAATTTAACGTCGGTTGTCCTAACCGCAGCGTTGCCTCACAAGTGAAATTGAAATTTAATGGGTCAATTCTGCTTAAACCAATTTTACAAATGCTGCTAAAGAGCACGTAAGCAATTTTTTCGTGTTCATCAAGTGAGTCATTACTCGAAAAAAGTCGTTTTTTAAAATCGAATTCCGAACCACCCGAATTATGCTAGATCAAATTAGCAAAACTCGGTCACTAGGCGAATATATTATTGTCTATTAGATCGGCTGCACTTCTTTGCCGATTCGATTGTATTCGAATACAAATATTTGGTTCATTGTCAGATGATTTGCTGACAGTGAACTGAATTTGGACAGCAAAGTGAGTCATTGTCAATGCGAGAAAAAATGCCAAAGAAATCGATAGTGTGTAGGCATATCAAATTTGCCTGCGAAAAATGCCCGCCGAACGATGCAATGCGTACATTTTGAAGTTGTAGGCCGCCTACTTCAGTTTCACTGCGCAGTATTGGATGTTATCCTATGACCATGAGGACGCAGAAAGAGTCCTTGGTTAAATGAGTCACGAATCGGAGGAAACCTTGCGGAAGGTTTTTCTCGTGTGTATCGAGCAGCATCTCGGTCGATCGATGGAACAATGGCTTCTAATCTGCTTGGACATCCAGGGTGGCCATTGTCTATCCGAAGAGATTTGCTGCGTTTGAGATTGAGGCTGCTGGGGCAGAAGTTGAGTGTGTTCAGCGACCTCTAGTTTCGGCCTTCCGATCCAGTTTTTCGGGGTTATCCACTACGACCGTATACAATAACACCGAGACCCATTCACACGGAGGCCCACGCGCGCCAAAACCGTATAGTCTCTTCGTACGTTCCAAGCAAAACCCTCACGATTTTTTCTAATTAATTATACTAGAAAAATATGCTACGTTTGATTGAAATATAAAAACACGTTTAAATCCCGGACTTTTGTTATGAGATTTGAGTTCAAATTTAAACTGAAAAAATACGCGAAACTCTAGCACGGCAGAAGTAAAGGTTCTTAGCTCCGAGGACAATTAATTTTATGTATTGCTTTGTGCTATTGGGCAACATAAATGGCTAGTCAAAATCTTCTAAAATATAAAAATCTTTGTTCGTCCGTATTTAATGCGCTGCCATATCGTTCATCCGATTGCAATAAAACTTTGTCAACTTATTGTTTACACTTGCGGAAATAACACAGCCATAGTAAAAATATTGTTTGTGTACGCAGTTTGTTATGCGAGACTTGGCATTGCAACGCATGCCGGGTAATCATTAGTATATAATAAAATATACAAGCTATTGGACTAGTAGTTGCTTTATTCTACAAATAGACGTGAATACCAGGGATATTAATAAAGTCTAAGAGGGACTGGATTTGCAATAATAATTAAAATATCGCTTAAAAATAAGAATAGTTTCGCTATTTGCAGGAGGCAAATAGAAATTTATAAGGGAGCATCAATAACAGTCATAATTAAATGTATAACCTCACTTATCTAGACGCATTGCAAAATAATACCACATTAAATGACATGGAAGATGACAGTCTTAAAGAGGAAGTAGCACCACTTGCGTTTTCAGAATAACAATTGAACAACATTAAAGTGTATGCATATAACGTTATTTATTAACGACTCGGATTGATATTGAATGTGATCTATCAATCAAGATAGCTTTTATTTGCATCCAGACGTATTATTTTCCCTAATGCAGCATTCCCACAGATGCATAAACGATAAACTTGCATTTACCTCTATTAATATCAAAATCAATGCTTCCACCCACGAAATCATACATCAAGGAAAATGTCTGCAAAAAAACCCGACGTGCTGTTTGATTTATAAGTTTTACCGCGTCCTTAGAGCGGCGCATTGTCGTAACTGTAAAACTGCTTTTTTATATTAAAAAAAAAATCAAACAACAAAAAGAGCGACAGTTGCGAAGGTCCAAATGAAGACGTCGTTAATTTTGCGTTGTTAAAATATTGCACATTGAGATTGTACAATCGATTCTTACAAATGGCATAAGCAGGCGTCATGAACAACAGATGGAAGTTCGATCAGCAATGACGACATCGATAGGCAAGTTGGGATAGGTCTATATCAATTGAGGTCGAGAAATTGTTCCGATATTCGCATAAGGCACCGTGAATCATGAAGCGATAACGAAATATAGACCATGGATAAATAAGCTGTAGATTGTCATTTGACACTATTAAAATGGGATGGGAGATCTATTGTATCTTGGTGATGATGTTGAAGAATTATCAACCTGGTATTTAGATCAGTTTTTGGTGTTTAACGTATTCTTCGAACGACAAGGCGCACCTCAAATTTATCAAAATTTTCACTTTCGCTGATAATTTCGATAGTGTCACATTATTTATACAAGCAACCCCCGCTAATCGCAACGTCGCAATTAACGCGGGATATAATTCATGTGCAAAAATAATATAATGTTCTTTGCTTGGCTAATCAAAGTTTTACTTTAACGTTACAAGCATGTTTTAATGCACTTATTCACTTGTAATCCTTGTTGTTGTTTTTTCTTTTCTTACAACCCCATGCATTGATTGTGAAAAGAAAGGCCATTTTCAATGACTGACAGGCGACTTTCATGCGGAAATAGCGTCTAAGACGTCATTTTCTCGAAACGGGGTATTGCATTCCAATTTTTGCAGATTTTAATTGCTAACATAATTTACATCGACAAATACTTCTGGAAATGGTTAAAAACTTTTTCCAAACACCCTTCATATGCGACTGGGTAACTTCATTCCACGCTTCGTTGATGTTTCGGCTGGCTCTCATAACATTAAACTGTTTGCATCAAACCGCATGGCATCTTATGTTTAATTTTTGGTGATTTGTACATCATCATCATCATAGTGCAGCCACTAACAGTCCACTACAGAACTATGGGCCTCTTCAATATCCATTCATAGGAAAGGGGTTACATCCATTTCGTCTGTATCATACATTCACCTCCTCATTCGCTCGATATTGAAGGTAGCATTACCACCGAGTTTTATTTTGAACGCTCACCCAACGGGTATCCTGAGTGAACGTATTGACGAACACTTTCGCGAACGTCTCGATAAGGAGTTTGGGGGTTTGTAAAGACTGCGTAGTTTTCATAGGGAGGTGGTGGAAAACTACTCTAGACGACCTTTTTGACTCTACTGGAAAGGGCTTTCTGGAGTACAAGGAGTCCAGTCCCCCCTTTCCTCGCTAGGGCGTTGCCGGGGTAGGGTGAAGACATACGTGACGCTTAAGTGCATCTCGGATTCGCTCCTACACCAACTGAGGGTGTCTCCCCGTCACCGTACAACTTACCCGAGCGAATTCGAAACTGAGTGGTTTCGCCATTTTTCAGGTTGCCCCTCTCAGTTCGGCGATTACAAAACGATATAGAAGTCAACGGAAGACAATGTTGTTTTTCGTTGCAAAGTAAAGATCATCAAATGCATCTCCTCGAGGCCGTCTTCTTGGTGTTCTTCTTGTTCCTGCTCCGTTCCTAGAGCCTCTCGGATCCGAACCGGTGAGGTTCCTCGAGTTCCATACTGCTAAGTAGGGAAGACCGTGCAAGAGACAACGAGCGACATGCAAGTTAAGATTCGTATAAAAAGCAATGAATAGTATATAAACTGGGTATCAGCTTGCTGTTAGAAGAGTATTTAAGTATCTACTCTGTAAAAAGGTACTAGTCAAGTGGCCAATAGTTAAAATACATAAAATCGTATAAGTATAATAGTTAGGAGTAGTCAAATGTGGTTAGGCCGCAAAAGTATTAGTCAAATTGTATTAGCAAGGGGTAGTTATGTCGCATCACAGTATTCGAACTTTGACGTTTAGTGTCTACCGGGCACAATCAAATAATATTTAATCGGTCAGACTGGGAGTAACTGGAAAAAAAATATATAGATTTGTACATAAATACAACAAAATAAAAGGGAATTCAAAAAATATCGTGCTATACAGAATCTTCTACAGTTTTAATGAATCCTAATATCGTGATATGGTGTAATTTATTTAAAAAAAAAAAGAATGGTTCGTAGATTGATGCATCTTTTATATGAATTCAGTTCCATGTGCCCTGAATTTATCTCAGACTAGCTTTGTATATAATGCACTTGGACGTTTTGGACGCCAGAAAGAGGAAGAATAATTCATCAATCATTCATATAATCTCTCAGTCGCATAAACCACAGAGACGCTAGGCGCATGCGCCGCTGCGTAACATAAAGCAATCACTAGACCAGGAGCTTGTCTATTTTACTATATATTACACAAACCCAGTTTAATCTTTCAGCTAACTATTTCTGTTGACAATCCAATCCCGCCCCAAATTTTCGATCTCGGGATTGCATTAGACGACCCTGGGACTATGATATTTTTCTATAGTTTAAGAAATTACATTAATAAATTTGTTCAAAAATTACTAATAAAATTCCTATCTGCTGAGACACGGACTAAACTCGCGTTTTCCCAATTTACCGACAAATTATTTATTTCCGTCGCTGCAGATGAATACTTATATACTACAATACTTTGATTTGATTTGTAATTATATTACGGAAGAATACAAAAATTCTGAACCCCGTATCTATTATATTTCATATCGATATTCCCATTGTTAGAATCGAGGTGTAGTGAATACATCACCGGTAGGGAAAGGTTAATATAACAATTTGAACAATATATATGTACTGTATGTATGTATACATAGATTAGACAGTTACTGCCCCTAGGCGTCGCCTAAGTTCGCCAATTAGTAGTTACGCTACTGTTTCCAAGCGTCAAGATTTCGTCGGGAATGTCTCGATTTAGTAGCCTCCATCGTGTTGGTGAGGTGTACGATTTTTGTTAGATAAAAATTTCAATCCCGAAAAAATCGGGAGTACGCTTACTAATCCCGGTATTCATGAGCACTTAAAACTATCCAGGATCCCGGGATTGGATTCCCTAGTCGTGTCCCGCTGTTAACGTGTTAAATACATTGTTTACGGTTAGTACTTGTTTCTTCAATTTCAATCGGACGTAGCATACACGTTGAGATTGCGCACGTATAGTTTTTATGTTATGTTGTGCTTTTTTTGCGTGTTTAGTGTGTGATATAGTCAGGTTGTAGCAAACGGGCAATTCACGAGCACGCTATGAATCAACTAGTAAATAAATATGGGCGCACGTCGGGTCGATAAGAGCCCATGGAATTACGACCCTCCCGAGCGTCTGCGTGCAACTCATTACTATGCGTAATCTTAGTAGGATTGTTATGAATGGCGATGGAGTTCTGTGTGTGAATCTGTTGGTTTTGGACCTCTGGCTTGCCAGAAGGAGTGGCGTAGCTTCATGGCCGAATTTAGTCAGCCTTCTAAATCAAACGCTTTTTTTGCATAGCCTTATGGGCTAGTGGGAGACAACACACTTTTTAGTTTAAATTTGAATTATTTATTATCTTTGCCTTGAAGCAACTATGCATCTGTATACAGTTATACGAGCGTGTCGTGAAGTATTTTGTATGTAAAAATATTTGGCATTTTCCGCCTTCCTGACTTTTTATCGCGAGCGAATTTCGGCCGAAACCATCGACACGTTTTTCACTTGAAAGAAACCGGTTATAAAAGAATGATTTTTTCTTTCAATACATTTCCCGGTGTCATCTGGAAAAAAACATGTTTACATCGTTAGAAATGAGCTGAAAACGTAGGGCTTAAAATTCGCGATCCTGAAGATTTCGACATCGTTAAACGTCTATTTTTAGTGTTCCCGCAGACAAATGTGGATATTTTTTGAGTCTGATTCAAGCGACCTTTCTTCGGCGCCTCGACGACCAACCGAAGTCCGCCCGAAGCAATTTGTGACCTTGCGTAGACAATCAGCAAAGTGACGTAAAAATGCTTTCAAACTCCTGCATTGATGCAATGCGGGCGCGAGCCTTATCGTCTCACTTCACCATTTTCCGGTATCATCAGGGATTCTAATTCTAGAATGGCATTGACGCTATAAAACACAATGGGCTTGTTTGCTTTTGAATTGCAATCATGCTCATTTTCAAAACAAGTTTCAAATCATCAAAATTCATAAAAAATCACTTCATATATATTACATAATTTAATATATAATCGCATCGTTTGTAAAGCGTATAATGTATCCAAAGTGAATGGTGTGGTAAAAGTCTTTAACCCTTAATAAATGTTATATGTGTCGCCTACATCATACACGCGGCCCGCGGGCCGGATGCGGCCCACAACGAATATTTTGCGGCCCAGCCAACAAAACGAATACAATACTAAAAAAAGTGTGATATTACTTGGATAATGATGCCAATCCAGAACAATAAACAAGGTGGCGATGAAGCTTATGAAGCTGAAGGATGATGCTTGGCTACTTATTTATTTCAGCTCATTGTATTCAATATATCTTCATTCAAACCAAGTTGTAATAAAAATAAACGAAAAATCGCTGATGAACATCGAAAATTTCAATTCGAATGCCTAATTAACCCTTTAGGACCGGAGAGCAGACATGCTACGCTCTAATGTAAATCCACGCCGTTTCGCCGCCGCGTGTAATAAGCTTGATAATGAACCAATCTCAATCAATGTGTTGCGAAAATAAAAGGACGGGGTTACGCAAGTTTATTTCTGGGGTAGATTTCGAAAAGGAGTAGTGATACTTGGCTAATGACGCCATCCTAGAGCAGTCAAGGAAGAATAACAAAATTGTTTAACGATAAGAATGATGCGAGTATCTTAATTATCAAAACAAACGCCTGCTCTCAAGACAACACGAACGAAAGTAGTCTTATCTTTTTTGAAAGAGCTTAACCTTCTGAGGAGCGAGCAAATTTAAAATCGATGAAGTCGTTGATGTCATAATCGCTTTACGCCGATTACTTTCTGTCAGCTCCTATCAACGTAAGACAATCTTCAATTCGAGGCAGAGTCAATTGTAAATAGACATTTGATAGCATACAAGATCACGTCATTTCTTTACATAAACAATGCTCAAAAAATCGATTCATTTGCTCCTCCTTTAGAAGGAAATGATAATTGGACAAAGACTCATTCAACACACAGCGAAGAACGAAAAGCAGCTAAAAAAACAAACATTGTCGATAGGACATAATATTCGGTCATTTCTTTGCGTAAACAAATAACACACTTAAAATCGAAATCATTATAAGTCGATACATTTGGGCTTAACGATCTATACAGTCATACGATGCATGCAAGGAAGCTCTTCGTCTCAGTCTCCCGAACTGTGCTAAGTTCTCTCTTTCTCTGTCTGTATTCGAGCTTCAATGTGCAAGAGTGCTCTTTCTGGGACATGAGAATTCGGACATACATGTATGTCCATGCTCCTCAACAGCTTAATAGCTTATCCGACGATAGCAATTTCAGTTAATTATACCTAATTTTTATGACGATTAAAAGATTTTTTAGAATACGATTATTTATTGAATAGTAATTATGCACATTTGCGAGTTTTTATAATATATATATATATATATATATATATATATATATATATTTGTTCCTGTAGGTAGTCCCGCGTTAAGCGGTTGGACTCATAACTCGATCATCTCGGGTTCAAATCCCACAGGAGATGTGGCTGGCAACCACATTTTTAAAAACATATATATGCCATGAAAAACCATGTCAAAATGGTTGGTAATGATTCCATAAAAGGGATCGCTAAAAGCCACCGCAAAAAAAAAAATATATATATATATTTATTGATAATATTTAGACATCTTTACGGCACGATTTTGACATTGTTAAGTTTTTTTTGTATATCGTAAGTAATACAAAAAAATATCGTAAGTATAATCGGATATGTTCACGAGAGTGCGCGTCAAGATTCGACAAAGGACCCACCAGAATAAAATGAATGTCGAATCAGATTCGACATAGGACCGCAAAGGGTCAAAGAAAATGAATCTCCAGCTAGATCTAATCCAGCATAAATAATATTCATTTTCGCTCAGTTTTGAAAGTAATCACTGCTAGCAGTATTACTTCGGAAGTAGAAAATATAGTAGCAGAGAAGAGATGCCAAGTGTCAGGAAGAAAACATTTAATTGTTCTTTTTTATTTCTGTACCAGCGGTGGATTTATCTCTAGAATATTACTAAATGCGACATATAGAAATCGTGGTTAAAATATGTACCATCAATTGAAAAACTAGATCTTTTCCGTGACCTGATGGCGCGTAATAGTGAAATCGTAATAGAAAATCGCGCTTATCGAGGACAGAATTTGTCCAGAGGACCTCAAATTTAAATATGAAAATTAATTAAATAGCAATTCATGATATAAACAGAAAGACAAGTAACTTTACACTATTTCTTGAGTATATTTTTGCTCCTTCTCGGGCCTTCTACGATTCGATATTGAACGAACCCGCGTGGGGCCGTCTATAAAATAGTTTACAGATGTGCTTTCAATTTAAATTGTCTGGTATTTAAAAGCAACATAATTTCATATGCAATACGTTCATCTGGATGATCCGCTCACAAATAAAGCACGAACTTAATATCTACATCAATATTGAACGCAAAAGGAGACGAATGCATGACAAATATACGGATGTGAGATTGCACTATGATGATGTTGATAATAATAGCAAAAACCTTGTAATTGACTGCTTGTGATTTGTTACATGATTATAATCGATTTTCATTTAGATCATTGCTAATAGATTTAATAAAAGCTTCGTGACCATTTGTGAACATATAACACAAACATTCAGCATTTTTAAATTTGATTTTCATACAAACTTTTTAAATAAGCGAACAAACGGACGAACATGATCGAACTTTATTTCGTAGATCAATTATAGATACGTGTGGGATGTTCTGATCTTTCTTTGTCATAATATAAAAGTTGCAATACAGGCATTAACCTTTCTAAATATGTTTTTCCAGTAGTATATCTTAGTGGGATAAATTGTAATGGTCGAAGGATCTGGATGGAGGCTGATATTATTTATATTATATAACATTCACAAAACGAGTTTACAGACTTCTATCTATTTCTATATTGCCTGTCTATAGAGATTTAAGCTTCCGCTATTATCGAAACAATGCATCTTAAAGTAAAACATCATTTTACTTTTTTAAAAATTCATAGAAAGTCGTCACTAATTATTGCGAATTAACTTCATGAAGTTGTAGTAATATCGGTCGCGGACAACATGGCATTGAACACCAAGGATTTCATTATAAGCTAAATCATACAAAATTCTAATTTATCATGAAAATTATACTAAAATATATACAATTATTCAGATTGCCTCCGTAATACGATTTTTTGGCTGAGCCTTGTAATAGTTATATTTCTAAATAATATTTAAATTTATCGACGCCTTTGTTTGAATTGGGCTAAATATTTTTACGCTAAATTATTGCCAAGTATGGATTTTAAATTGGCAATGGACATAGCAGTAGATCTTCCACGATTTGTGCATTGACAATAATAAATCTTAATCGATACAGCCTGGACTCGAAGCACATGTTGCCAAAATCCATTAAAAACGCATAATATCCTATATTTAATGTATACATTTATAAATTTCATTTTGCATTAAGATAATTGCTTTCATAATTCTGCGAAACATAACTAAGAAACGAAAAGGACATAAAATAAATAAACATAAATCCAACGATAGTAGAAATGCGAGCCCCACGATGTCTGCAGTCGCAATCAAAAGATTTAATGGATAATAACATTTTATATCGGTTCCATCGCGTTTTTATAGTCTGAAACTCTGTGTGTCTTACATTTTGACCCATATATATTTTTATTTGCTTATTTCGATCATCTCTTCACCTGGTGTCATTATAATCCAGCATTCTTCTAGAGATCTGTGCCAACTTTCTATCTAAATTATTTATCTTGTATACCGCAGATATACTAAGTGTTACCTTAGCAACTTTGCCGACAACAATTCGATTGTGACAGAGGGAAGTAGTATGGAAGCAGCTGAATGCTGAAATTACAGGCGATCATTAAAAAAGCCTATGATTAAGCTAAGAAATGGCCTGCCATATTAAAACAGAAGTATTCATCAATTAAAAAATACTACATGCGAAAAAAATCCAGTTCTTAGATAAGGCATTGTATGCAAAACAGAATTCCGAATCGTCAGTATAAAATAATATTTTTTTAACACTTTACAGTCTGTGCCCGCGTTAATGCCTGATGAAAATGATGTAACTTTAGCTTGAAATTTTTTTTACTTCTAATAGTGTCGATTTAATCTACAAACTCTTATTTTGTATAAGCAATTATCGTTGTTTCGTTAGCACATCTGATATTGCAAATATTTTTTCCTTCGATTTTAATTCCATCTTTTCAATTTCCCAGGATTTCCTCACTACATAATTTCTATAAATGATAAATAGAGTGGAAGAATTGATCTCTTTCGGAAGTCTGGAAATTAATTGACATGACATTTTTTACCTGATATGATACAGAGTTCCCCTTTATCTTTCAGTACTTTCCACTTGTATCTCAATTTCAGGCAATCAAACAGTTTTTGTAGTATGTTTAAGATCTATTCCTTGTTCCTCCATATTTAACTGGATTATTCTTACGGAATTTTCATAGCATAATATTTATTCAAACATTGGGTGATAATGTGACCAAGTATTGACCCAGTGGGCTAGTCCTTGAACTCGCATTGTAATGTTTTGCGTTTCAATTTAGATTGTAGAAAAAAATCACCGTGCCATCACAAATTAGGAACGCCTTAACTTTTTTGGTAAAATTTAATATCGAGGCAACTGATTTTCAATAATAACAGTATTTATATTCGATGTGACATTTATGAAGAACAAATCATAAAGATTATTAATTTTAAACTGATAAATAGTCAATCATTATGAGACATTTCACTGTGCCATGTCTTTCTTAACCCATAAAGGAGTACTATCCCAGAGCCTGGGACCCTCCCTTCACTATTCAGAAAGAGCACTCTTGTACATTGAGTTCGTAGACAGACAGAGACAGAGAGAGAACGTAGCGCAGTATGGGAGACAGAGACGGAGAGCATCCTCGCATACATCGCACGATTGTATAGATCGTTAACCCAAATTTATCGACTAATAATTATTTTGATTTCAAGTTTGTTATTTGTTTACGCAAAGAAATTACCGAATATTTTATGCTATCAACAGTGTTTATTTATTTAATTTCATCCTGTTCGTCGCTGCTTGTTGAATGAGTCTTTGTCCAATTATCATTTCCTTCTAAAACAGGAGCAAATGAATCGATTTTTGTGAATTGTTTATGTAAAAAACTGACGTGGTCTTGTATGCTATCAATGATGATTATTTACAATTGACTCTGCCTCGAATTAAAGATTGTCTTACGCTGATATGAGCTGACAGAAAGTAATCGGTGTAAAGCGATTATGGTTAAAGCTCCCCCACCATTAACCCTTTAAGTAGACTTAGATGTTATATTTGTATATCCGCCACGTGTCTGTCAGGACCATCGCAGCGTGTATGAAGTTTGTACATAAATAAATAAACACTGTCGATAGCACACAATAGTCATTTCTTCAAGTACATCATTATTAGTCGATAAATTTGGGTTAAAGATCTATACAATCGTACGATGTACGCAAGATACTCTCTTCGTCTTTGTCTCCCATTCACTATCTCCGACCTGCAAGACATTCTCTGTGTCTTTCTTTCTCTCCACACTCAATGTGCAAGACACACTTTGTCTCTGTCTGTCTTCGACCTCTACGTGTAAAAATGCTCTTTTTGAATCATTGTAATTTGGACACAACTCTGTGTCTTATATTGCTTATTTTGAATGTTTCATTTGCTGTTATTTTAAATCTTCCGTCCATCGACTTTAATAAGCTTGAAATACACACACATGCGTTTCCAAAGCTAGATTTGTCCATTGACGCTTTCAATGCTCTAATTTTATACGATCCTAGGAGAGGTTTTAGCGTTGTTCAAAATGGACGCAACTGGACACTCGTAAACACTCGATGCGGATTTGTTGAATGCGTCACGCGATGCACTTCTTGCATAGCGCTCTTTGAAACCCATCGAAGTTGGGTTTGAAAGTCGACGTTTCAATTGCAGCAAGAGGCTGGTTAGAACTTCCGCATTGTAGATTCGGCAGTAAAACGTCGCTAGTTTTGTTCGGAGAGATGTCCATTAAATTCTGGACGAGGGCGACGTACTGCCCAGTCAAAGTGGATGCTGCATAAATCCAATAGTCAGGAATTTATCGTCCGCGACGAAATGACCCGTGCGGAGAGGCTAATCCCGGGATTTCTTGCTTCGACATATCCAAACTATTCGAAATAATACATTTGATTCGCTGCGCTGTTTGCTTTTGATCTGATGGCTAAAAAATATTTCAAAAATAAATAGTCGCCAGTTACCAAACGCTCGATGTCATTCTTTATGACAATTCATTGTCGCTCGTGCGGACCAGTTGACCCAGAAATCTTTGACGGAAATATCCTCCAGTCGCCAACATGCACAGTTCTATTTTCGTTCCATCCGTTAATTCGAAAGGAAGTCCAAATGCTCTCCGAACAAATATTTATTCGCTGCGAAGAAAATTGAGTTTGAAATCTGTATGCATGTATCGAAAGGAGCGTGTTGCATTCGAGTTACGGTCGACTTCCCGAAATGAACGTGTTGCGCAATTCGCCGCCGCAGAATAGAAGCAATTTACCACCACAACACACACGAAATTTCTTATTCTGCGTGCACCAAATAAAAATTTTACTCGCACAACGAAACCGAATCAAATCCCACCAAAGCTTCGGGAATTTGTGTGTGAATTGTATTTAAAATGAGGCAGAAACATCAACACCAACGGTCATGAAGACTAAAATGATTGCAAGCATTAATTCTTCCCACTTTCCTTCTTCAATAAATGCGATGTTGTAGGCTTGAATATAGAATATAATCAATAAATTAAAGATATTTATGTCTTTAATCGACTGATTTGGAAGATCATCACATTATATCTTGTATTGCAACTGTATATACAATAATCCCTCGGTATACATCCTTAACTCGTTCGACGCCGCGGAGGCCCCGTTGCGTCATTTTGGTGGATGTTTTCTTTGTGTATCGAGAATTTATCTCATGCTATTAAATTAGAAGCTACTAAATCTGGACGCTTGGAAACAGTGGCGCAACTACTAATTGACGAGCTTAGGACGAGGCAGTAACTGTGTAATCTATGTATACATATATACAGTACATATATATTGTTCAAATTGTCATATTAACATTTCTTTACCGGTGATGTATTTACTACACTTCGACTCTAATAATAGGAATATCAATATGAAATATAATAGATATGAGGTTCAGAATTTTTGTATTCCTCCGTAATATAATTACGAATCAAATCAAAGTATTGTAGTATATAAGTATTCATCTGCAGCGACGAAAATAAATAATTTGTCGGGAAATCGGGAATTTTGCGAGTTTTAGTCCGTGTCTCAGCAGAAAGGAATTTTATCAGTCACATTGATGGCGCTATACGAAAATGGGGGCTCAACGGTCATCAACTCAAACTAACATTTAAATATCTGATGATGATACATCCAACGAGTGTGGAGGCTGAGCTTGCATTTTCAGCAGCAAGTTGTCTGGCTTCTAAAATCAGATCCAAACTAAATGACGGAACACTCGATGCTTTAATGTTACTTCGGTTGTTCTTAAATAAATAAAATTCTTTCGCCTTCAAGCTATTTTTTATGTTAAACAAATGGACTTATTAGTAATTTTTGATCAAATTTATCAATGTAATTTCTTAAACTATTGAAAATCTCGATCCCGGGATTAGTCCCGGGACTGATCCCGGGTTTGGTCTAATGCAATCCCGAAATCCCGGGATCGAAACTTTGGCTCAGGATTGGATTCCCTAATCACATCACTATTCCTTCTGTTTACGCTCCGACTATCGAATTTAGGCCCCGTGAGAAACAACACTGATTCAGGCTGGGCGACGAGAGTGTTAATCTGTTTTAAAGACAATATATAAATATTTGACCTGTAAGTAGTCCCGCTTTTAAGCGATCGGACTAGTAACTCAATCGTCATGGGTTCAAATCTACTTCAAAGCTTCAAGCTATTTTTCATGGTGTCCCTAAATTATGGTCTTAACAATTTTCTTTGGTTGCTTCACATTTGACGCATATGAGTTGTATTTCAAACAAATAAAAATCAGGCTCAAACAGTACATATTTCAAGTTTGACTTGTACCGAGGCGGACGTATACTGAGGAATCACTGTACGTTGTTTCCAAGACTAGACGATGAACCGATGTGGTTCACCTCAAGCAGAGCACAATTAGGCGACACGTGAAGTTTGCTATGGATGAGCTCCTAAGCGTGCTGGAAGATTTACGTTATGCAACAGATGTATGACAGCATCAGCAGCAGAATTCTTAAAATAAAATCAAAAGCATCCACTGAAAGGAACTACTGTGAGGTAACTTCTTCGCCGAGCCCTCTTGAATGCATTTCGTAGCGGTAAACTCTGAAAATACTCCTCCGACAAATCAAATCGTAAATTTATTCGATCGAACAAACCTTCACTCGTATCCGCTTGTCCATGTACTTTTTCAACGCCGCCAGCGGTCCATTTTCTTCCTCCATCCTGGTGAAGACGTTGCGCTCTACAAATTTTTTTTCTGATTTGACCGGTTCTGAAAATCAAACGTACATTTATAGAAGCATCTAATACATTTACAAAAAGTAAATACAAAAAGAAAAAAACACCGCACATTGATCTACTATTGTCAATGGACAACGTTGGCAGTTGCTAAATCGAAGTTTGATTGAGATGTCCTTGTCCTCGCGCAAATTTTTATTGAACGACCACCACAGTAATAAGCGCTTAATTGTTGATGTATCATTTAGCACATTTTGCAAATCATATGACTAATTTCATAGGAGATGTAACACATTTAGGACAAGACACCTAAAAGTGACCGATTTTTTACCTTTTTTTATGCGAAAAGTATTAAATATGGAATACTGATATTTAGTGTGACGCGAGCGATGACATTCTTCACCATGGAAGTCCTAAGTCCTGAACAGGTGATTTGCAGCAAAAGAATTAAACATATTTTTACTTTGTACAATATTGTGTATAGCTTAGACTACAATTAAAAAGAAATATTGGAAAATATAAAAACAGTGAGCGATTGAAAAAAGTTTGTGTTTTTTATCAACATTTTTTTTGTAGTTTTTTGTTCATTTAATAAACACTTTTGAATATTTTTGGATAATTGTAGTCTATACGACGAAGACGTTTATTATACACGTGCCTGCCAAATTTCATAAAGGATGCTCATCTAGGGCGTGTGGGAGCACTTCCATAAACTTAGAAAAAGTAGTTTCGAAAAAAAACGCTTTTAAGGTTTTTCTTCTCCTCTCTATTACATTGCGAATTTCTTTTAAATCGATTTGAAATTTACTAAACGTATTCTTAAACATTTATTCTTTCCGATCCGAAGAAAAAAAAAGATATTATGTTCCATCTAAGAAGCGTACTAATATCAATATCTAAAAACTGTCGCAATAACATGCAACATTGTTGTGCTAATTTATACATATAAAATATTTAGATTTTTTTTTTCTTTGGATAATTCTTTGGATGAAAGCGAGTTGGAACTGACTGAGATTAATGAATCTGTGTCAATGAGCTAGAGTGTGCAAGATTTTATCTATTTCGGATCTAACATATCTGCATTAGAACACTAATCTTCTTGAGCAAGATAAACTATCAACAATGTTTTATCGGCATGTTTCAGGAAATAAGAGCATTAAGATATTGACGATGGCCAGAATTGCATTAATTCCTCTATTTAGTGAGTGTAGTGAGAAAAGCCTGAAGAAATGGAACGGTGGTATAAAATTGAAAGAAAGTTTCCCAATCTCAACAACTTTTCAATTCAAGGCAATACAAAAGAACTCGAAGAGTTACTTTATCGCGCTTAAAAATATATTAACGAACCAATGTTTATGACAAACAGAAGCACGATGAAAGTAGTGATAATTGACTGAGCAAACTACAAAATACTAAATTTGCATTAGAAATTTTATATTTTGCCTCTTATATTTACATGGCATTGTCTTCCGATAAATTCTACATCGTTTTGAAATCGCTGAACTGAGAGGTTCGACCTGAAACAGGAAAGCACTCAGTCTCAAATTCGCTCGGGGAAGTTACACGTGAACGGGAAGACACCCTCAGTTGCATTCTCTTCCTGTGAATGTCCTGAATTATAAAACGAACGAGAGTTTGAATGAACAATAAAAGCTTGTTAACATGGTTTTCAGAAATGTCGAAGGAAGAAGACCGTCACGAAAAGTGAAACTCCAACCGGTAGTTTTATTATATATTGCACAAACACAGCTCAATCTCTTAGTTGACAATTTTCATTAACAATTGGAATAAAAATATCATACATTCACCTCCTCATTCGCTCGATATTAAATGCAACATGACCCCCGAGTTTCATTTAGAGCGTTCACCCAATGGGTTATTTGGGTGTACGTTTCGATAAGGAGTGTGGGGGATTTGTAAGATTGAGCAATTTTCCTCGGAAGATAGTGAAAAACTAATCGAGACGATCTTGATCGATTTCACTGAAAAAATATTCTAGTTTTTCCCCTGCAAGGGCGTGACGTTCAAATGCATTTAGGATTAGCTCCTACACCAATCGTAATCGTCTCCCTGTCCACATGCACCTTAATCCAACTAATTAACCAAGCGAGTTCGACATTGGAGGGTTTCCTCACATAGTTTAATTAATATAAAATTATCAGAATGGATAAATATGAGAAAATGATTCAATTCGTGGCTGAAAATCAAAATAGACTCGGTCCAAGATAATCGTTCAAAAATACTGGGATGATTCCCCAGGATTGGAATAGGAACCCAGGAATTAGTCCACCGTGCAAATATGTAATTACTGAGTTTGTATGAATAGACTGGCGTATTTCAAGAGCCAGTGTATGTCATTATTGTGCATTTTTCTGCATGCAAAGGAAGTCGATACGACGTTTATTGGCGTTGAGTAGATTACGGCTGAGAAGTACACGATTAGTCGCATACGAAAAGCTTTTTATGTAGGGATATTGCAAGTATGCATTTCTACCGTTTGCGCAATAGTTATGTGGAATTTCGTTTTTTTCTCTACTTTCACTGCGCTATGCAAATTGATATGCTAAAGCGGCAAAAATATAATAATCGAGGCGGGCAATCAGGCCTATGCGAGGCGGACTGGGGCCGTCCAAAGCGACGACTTATTGGGAAATGTGAGCAGAGTTGCATAGTGCGGTGCGCGGGAAACTTTCGGATTCCGGAATCTGCGCGAAAGTAATTTCGCCTTTCCCGCTCCGACCTGTTGGGCCCCCGCGAGGAATTCCCTCGTGCGCAGGTGGCGCGGGGGTGCGGCGGTGCGGGGGGCAGGTCGACGACCCGCGAGCGCTCCGCCCCTGGCCCCCTGAGCCGCTCCGCCGCGCGGGAGCGTTAACCCCGCCTAACCGCGCACCGCCAGAGTGCATCGGCTCTGACCGCGACTCTAGATGCATCGGAGAAAATAGGTGCTTTCTCCGGTACCTTTACTCTTTACTCCCCTGCCAATTCGAAACGCTTGCCATAATCTAGAATATCACATTGCAGCTGAAAGGGATAGCTTCACCAGAGTACAGAAGAGCAACACTAGAAACCATAGATTGAACAGACAGACATACATTCATTTATTAACCATTTTAGTAGAGGGCTATGTGTAGATTTTAAATCATCATAAACTTAGATGCTACATTTGTATGTCCGCCGCTTATCATCCGTATAAATCCACTTATCTGTCAGGACCGTCGCAGTGTGTATGAAGATTGTACATAAATATTTTTGGGAATCCCACCATGTACCTCCGTGCCTGCATTGTGACCAGTTTACACCGGTCATCGCAGACACACACTTGCAATAAAAAACGTACGCATCAGGCGTAAAAGTCAATGAATCAGGGGATGTTGGGGGTTTGGACAACTCACTGCCAGTTCTGGGAGGAGCTAGTTTAGTCCGGAAATTAGATCTATTGTTAAATCCAGATGCCAGATAGATGTCTATAAAATTATAATTATGCGCGGACACTAGATCTGCATGTCCAACAAGTCCTGAAGCCGTTTGAACTCTTTTATATCGGGAGCTGATGAGGGTTGGAGATCATTCAGAAGGGATGTGTCTAAAGCAATTTTCAATGTAAATTAGCAAATTATTCGCGAATCTATAGGTAGGCGCACTCAGCTGCAGCTACTCAACTCAGCTACAATCGCACGATATACGCAAGATACTCTATCTATCTTTGTTCCTTTCCAAGCTCAACGTGCAAGACACTCTTCGTCTCTGTCTGTCGCCTAGCACAACGTATAAGAATGCTCTTTTTGAATCAATGGAATTCGGACACAACTCTGTTTCAGGCAGATTCATTGTTTTTTAGCCGATAAACTCATTATTATGTCTGATAATTTGCATTTATCTTCCGCTCTGTATCGAGAGAAGAGTGCGTGTCGTCGATCCTCCGTCCTATTCAGGATCGCGAAAGATTTTCTTTCATAAGCGCCGACGAAAATAGACGTTCGAATTTATGCTCTGCACTCACAAGTCGAAGGCAACAAATCATTCGGCGGTCACGCCTTCGACAGCGCAAAGACGGCCAAAAACCGTGAACGATATCGATTGATCTTGTTGTCTCAATATTTACTTCCGTCTAGACTGCGACAAATCAAAGAGACCAAAAACGAACCGACGAACGAGAAGTATTCGAGCGATCCGCGGAGAATCGATACTTTCTACGGTTTTTGTTGCCGGTTTGTTTTTAGCGCCTCGGAAAAAACGATGTCGCAATTTCATATTTTTGCAGATATTTAGAGACAAAACGATATTTTCAAGCGCCGGTCGTTACCCTTGTCGATCTCATATCTGTTTATATTTAGAGATATGCGGCTGATTGTAATTCAACGTCTATATATCGCCACGCCGCACTTTTGACTGAAATGCCAAAAATTGAGGGGGGAAAACGCTAATATATTTTTTTCCGAACGATCAAACCCCTCCCTTACAACTAAATTGCACAACGCCATTATATTTTTTTAAATTATTTTTTATCGAAAAATTGATATAAAAATATATTACCGAAGCAATTATCTATGCAGCTATAATAATGATTAAGTAATATGAAGATTTTTTAAAGTGTTGCAAATATTTAGTGAACTGCTGGGGCGCAAAGAGTTAATAGAAAGAGGAGATGAGGCGCTCGGTGTAGAGCGGCTGTACGCGGAGAGAGTGCAACGGCTGTTCCAGTGAGGCGGGGCGCTGCAGACTGTTGACCTAGGTTAGGTTGGGTTAGGTGGGCTGGACACATGCGTTTCGCTACTCCGTCGCCGCCATACATTCCGTCGATACCATTACGTCATGGAATCCCGAACTCATCCAAACTCACAGATCGACTATCTATTTACCGCAATCGACTTCACTCCGAATATTCATCAACAGTAGCCATCATCAAGTCAGAACATACCCAAAAAAAAAGTCATGGGGAACACACCATTTCCAAAGAATCGATTTGGACCGGTTTTTTAATATATTTTTTATAATAAAAAATATACATAAATATCTCACTGATAACACTGAATAGTAGTTTCTCCGATTTAATTAGCGTAGCAACAATTAGTGAAGCCCAAATGTTAAAAGGCACCAAATTTATCTCAAAAAATTGATGGGGACAAAATATGTACCTATAGTTTAATATTACAAAGTTCAAATATAATTTTTTATCACTATGTTCGATACTTTATTTTATCGTCTTGGTATTGATTTTATCAAATACTTCATTCGGAATACTGGTCTATTCGTCTGCTAATATTAGGGTACCGTACGAAAATGTCGTTTTTTCTAATTAAATAGTAATCCAACTGAGATATTTATTGAAAAAATATGTCTCCTCTATTGAACATTGTAGGTTTTTTAAAAATTGTTCCAACTGATCACAGTAGAACTGTGTGGTTATCATCCGGTTATATTTAAGAATTTCGCTATGAATAATTCCTGTACAATCCCACCATCCGTAGACAAAAGAACTTATTGAACTATCGACACTCCCTGTTCATGAATCTTGCCAATTATTTTTTATCCGACATAAATCCTTCCATTTGAAGTATGGCGTAGAAAAATATAATTTATTTTGTGTGCTTTAGATATCTATTAATAAATAGTAAAAAGACAACCTAAGTACAATTGATCATTACAAAGGACCATATAAAAAAAAACGATATTTTCATCCGGTACCCCTAATAGTCTTCTCAGTTATTATACGTTTTCGGAATTTTATTTTAAAATAATCTCAAAGTGTTACATAATTCTAAATAGTTTAAAGTCGTCGTATTGGGAGGGATAAACTCCAGCGTCACGTATATCATCATTCTTGTCTGGCATCAACCATGTGATGAAAAGAAGGAATGAACTCTTTGTATATACATACATCAGAAAGCGCTTTTCAGTAAAATCGAAACGGTCGTTTCCAGAAGTTTCTGCTGTCTTCCGAGGAAAACTGCTTAGGTTTATTTTTTAAAAAAATGCACAACAAATAAATCGTCTTGGATTTAAGTACACTTGGGTCTGTTTTTATTCAAAAACAATGGAACCTATCCATCATTTTTCTATAGAGCACAAAGTTTTTTTTTATGCGAATGCGCATAAAAAATATACAAGCTTTCAAATTCCAGCGCAAGCTTAAGAATTGCATGTCTCCATATCACAAACTGCGTAAAAATGATTGGTTAATCATTGCAAAGTTTTTTTATGCGATTTTTGCTACATTTCATCACATTGATTTGAAGTTATGCGGTTTTTAAAAATAACGGAACTTGTCCCTCAGTTTTTTTTATGTAGTTCCAAGTCTTTTTTATGCGGATTTTTTATATGCGACTCCCCGTGGAACGTATCTATCGCATAAAAACAGACCCAAGTGTATATTAAGAGTCAAGAGGGGGCCGCGGATTACATGAGTTTGAGAAGCGCTGAACGTGACGAAATTTGTACAGGATAATTCAATCTTATTTTTTTATGATGTTTGAGAGTAGATCTATGTGATGTTTGAGAAACTAGAGCGATATAGAGAGCAATATCATATATTTTTTGCGAAATTCATTGACTACCATGTTTATCTATCAATGAGGATATCGCTCTTCATCCTTGATGTCCATAAACTGTCTTCTGTTTGTCTGAAAATATCTAGTCATCATCAGTCTCTGATTTTTGTTTTTGCTGTTGTTGCTGCTGCCAAATTCCTGAGACTGATCGTCGATTGTCAAGTAGTAAAATCATTCTGTTTTAAGCTATTGTATATTAAATATAATACTATATCTCTTTAGTTGCAAGGTTTATTAATCGAAAAATAAATCATCATCTCATCCTATAGGTATAATGCCATATGGCAATATTTTTCAGAGATTTATTTTATTATCTTCGTTCTTGTTTGTGTTCTCTTTCATTTTCACTTTGATTCCATTTTCTTCTTAATCTTCACAATACCGCATTCTTCCTGGGTAACCTTTTTCCTACTTATCTTTCTTGTGTGTCCGCATTGATCTTTTGGTTATATTTTATTTGTGCGACGACACAATTAATCTTGCGTGATATTTTTTATCGTATAGCAATTTTACGGTGTTCGAAAAAAAGAGCATTATTTGAGCACGAATTTAACCTGTTGCATCTATACATATAAATAAAACATGAGTCCATTATTTCACACGTGGGACAAAGGAGCATACAGAATAATTTTCATTGATTATTTTCAAAAAGGAAAACCAATCAACGGCAAGTATTATGCGAACCAATTGCAACGTTAGAATAATGAAATCAAGAAAAATCGGCTATATTCGGCTAAAATGAGGCGTCTTTATTAGATCGGGTACTTCTGGTATCTTTGTTCTATAGTAATTTCCCTAATTGTTGAATAAACGAAGTTTGAATTTAAAATATTTCCACATGCTGAAAATAGTTCCAAACCCAAATTAAATGGATTTAGAAATTTATCAATTATATTTGAGTATTATTTTTTGGCGAAAAGCGCTTCAGCGCCAAGTGCGGCGCGATATCTCCCGGACCGGAAAGTGTTAATACCGTTCTTATCGTAACTTACGTGAAATTACACAATTCTATACAGATTTACCTTAAATCTATGTAGTAAGTTGAATATGAATTTAGACGATTTTGCATTCCTTATAGTGCGATTTTACTTATATAATACATTCCTTATATATTGTATGTATTTTAATGATATACATTTATTAAAATTGAGATTATTGATGATTCTGCAGAGAAATGTTACAATATCGATTGAAATTGGTCCTTGGCGAATATTGGTTGTGTGCGCTTTTCAAGCCTTCTACTCAAACCTATGACCCCATATTTTAAAAAATCGGGACCAGGAGTTTGAACAGGGTGCTTTAAAAGCTGTAGCTGTAATTGGTCACATCTTTATATATTTGCTTCCATCGCGTGTTCCTCGGTGAGACGTCATGGATTTCCGGGTTCGGGACGATGTTTTGCGCTTTCCAATCCTTCCATTCAAACTCATGGACCCAAATATAAAAGAACTGGTTCCAGGAGTTTGAACAGGAGGCTTAAAAAGCAGTGTTCGCAGTTAATCTTCTCGGCGTGGTGTAGCAGCCATCTTGTCGCTGAAAGTTCATGTTTGAAATCGTCGTTTTACGCCCTTCGAGCCTTCTATTCAAACCCATGAACCGAAGTATAATAGCACCCGATCCAGTAGTTTGAACAGGAGACTTTAAGGGCAGGCGTCATCGTCAATATTCTTACCCAAGTGTCTTCCTTGTGTCGTTTATTTTGCGCTTTTTAAATGATTATTTTAAATGAATGCCCCGAAACGGAATGATTAATACAAGTGTATAAATCAAATGATTCTAATAGCACAAAATAGGCGTATAACAAGGAGTGAGACACAAGACGACCAGCCGCCAGCGCTGAAAACTCTGAATGGAGCCCGGATTCGAGCTCCCCAGCGAATTGCAAACGAGCAAATCAATAATTTGTGTATTGCGCATTGAGATGTGTATTGAGATGCCTAAAATAGAATAAATTTAGCTGAGGACTTACGTTGATGGGGCAAAAATCGCCGCCGGTTTCGTTCTGCGTGTTCTTCGACGAGTTTTTTCTGGCGCGCTTCCGCGGCCGCGCTCGCTGCTTTACCGGCATTCGGGTTGGCGGCCTTCTGTCTCGAGACGTACATCGCCAGATTGTCGAACACGGGCGCATCTTTTACCGGAATCTTGACGTTTTTCGAGTACAACGCTTTCAACGGATCGAATTTATCGCTATAAACGTCAACACTCTCGTCCGATCCCTCATTATCACTGTTCTCCGGCTGCGCGCCGCCCGCACGATCCGCCATTTTTGTTCCACTGTCAGATCGATACCGCTCGCATTTCGCCTTGACATTTGCCCCGGCAGCGCGAATATCGGCCATGACAATTGCCCGAAAATCGACGGCGGAATGCAACCGACTTGCGGATTTAAATAAACGAACGATTAAAAATCAAAACTTGCTACATCCTGCGACATTATTGAATTTACTCACTGAAAAAAATATATATCGATTTTTAAAAAAATTATTAACTTATCAACGAAATAGTTTTTACACGCAAAAAAAAATTATCTATAATTTTACAATATATATACATATATGAAGCTCGCATACCATAACATACTTAATAAAAATATAACGGGTATTATTAATTTTTTAATTTCATTAATACAGTAAATTCACATACAGAATAAATAAAATATTTCGACTTATATAATGATGGAATTGTTGTAAAATATTTGTTTTAGATGCCAATAATACGCTGCACTTTCCGCGCCATAATATGATTGCATAATCTTACAATAAATCAAACAATAAAGTTTTTATTGCGTGATTTATGATCTTTCCACGATCTTCCGGCACCTAAATAATGTTACTATTGTTAAACTGTACATTATTTATGCCATTTATTTATTGTAATTAAATTAATTGGCCGTCTTGATGCTCTTGATGTCGTTGTATATTTTTATCATTTAGTCGAGGTTCATCACACCCAAATAAACGCCATATCTTTTAAAATTTTACAGAAAAAAATCAAAAATTATTTTTTGATGCATGATGGCAAAAAAAATTGTAAGAGCGTGGTATAATAGATTTTTGTAGAATTAGGCCCTCCAATAATTTTTGACCAACAGAAAAATACATATTTGGACTTTAATCATATCTTCTCATAGTAGACAACAATAATTCCAACGTTGAATCTATGACTGGAAACATTTTTGGAAGGGCGTTCAGCTGCTCTTTCTTGGCCATCTCAATGTCTGAAATGGTATCAAAACGCTTTCCTTTTAGCATGGTTTTTATTTTTGGGAAGAGCAAAAAATAGCCTTTGTAAAATTAGCCTAAATACGCCTTTGTAAAATTCGGAATTTACAGTTGTTCCTCCTGGAACAAACTCTGATCGCACAATGGCATCACTATCAAACAAAACAATGATGTTCGATTTTGACAGACATACCTTTTTAGGGCGAGGAGAGTTAGGGGTTTTCCATTGGGAACTCTGAAATTTCGTCTCAGGGTCATAACAATAGACCCAACTTTCATCTCCGGTTACAATTTTGGCCATGACGTCCGGATCTGCTCGAAGACAATCCTTCAATTCCGTGCAAACTGAAATACGATTTTTCTTCTGTTCGTCAATCAAAAGTCTGGGAACAAATTTTGCACTCACTCATCTCATTTACAAATTATCGGTTAAAATGCTTTGCACAGATCCGTAAGAGATGTTAACTTCTTCAAAAAGCTCTCGAATAGTTATCCGTTTTTTTTTGCACGAGCTATTTTTACCGCCTTTTGTACGTTTTCGTCTGTTTTTGGGTTCGATGGACGTCACGACCATTGCTTATCTTCAATCGATTTTAAATCGCTCATACTACTTGTCTTCAAACAAACTGTCTTCAATGTTACCATATTATCTCCATACACTAACTTAAAACAAACCTTAATGCTAACGCGTTGTTCGAAATCCATGATGCGCGACAGACGCGATAAACACGACCTATGACGACTTGCGGCTATGGAGACTGACCAACTAGTCATAACGTGTTTAAATTTGGTACAGTCTGTCTCAGCGGATCAAGCTATCGAACATATGACATGAAATGGATGTAACATCATCTGTTGTCACTTTAAAAAACCGTATTTTTTATCAGACCTCGTATATCTTTGCCAGAAATTTTCGCTATATGAATAAATGTGGCGTGGCGGTACATAGATGATAAACTTTGGTTGGTAATTATGTTCTTAACGTGTATAATAGTTTCATATACGACTATTTCTAAAAAAAATTAGCCTGTATATCATTTTCTTGCGTCGCATTTTTGGCAAGAATTTGCGAAATTTTGCGTGGCACTTTAATGGTTATCTTTGTTAAATATGAATCTATATCTAAAACGGGTGAGACAAAGAACCGGAAAGAGTTAAGAATGTTGATGCCAAATGGACTTCTTCAGATCCCATTCATTAATATTTAATTTTCTGTACAATTAATAGTTGGTATCCATTCATTGTTTATTTTTGGTTTATTATTGATAAACACAAGTCACCAAAATGTCATTTACGCATTTGCTTTTTAAATATCACTTTTAATTCAAATCTTGGACGGTTTCGACCTCCATATTGTGTGATGTAAATTGTTAATGAAGATCTCGTGACCGCTTTGTATACTTCTTTGCTATAGCACGCATGCCGCCATGGAATAAGAAAAAAGACAATTAAGCGAACACGTTAGCAGCAATGACTTCAAATGTACTTCCTTATTCCAGTCGTGATATCACCGACAAGCTAGATGAAGAACCTTCGACATGAATTATATATTCAGAATCGATACTTACAACTAGACTAACACAACTAGTATTACTCATCGCGATACCTTCTAAGGAAATACCATCATCATACCATTGAACACATTTCTTCGACTTACGAAAAATCTATTTGTAATTGTCCACTTTTTTATCGTACGTAATATGATTGATTACTTCCTTTTTGGGTCCTTTCAACGACCGAGGAGGCCATCGATACTGCGACACAATTAATTCGATTTTCAATGACTCGCCAAAAAAATACGGAAATCCAGCTCAAAGGCTATGGCGTATTTCAAATTGTCATCAAATTGAAACTAGTTAATGGTGGAAAATCAGCTCTCATCTTGGAAAACATTGATCGCGATCTCAAATACTCGCGGATGATATTTTAATATAACACATCACTCTTATTTTAAAATAATTAACCTTCAATCACGAAAAACATCAACACGAAAGCAAACACAACACGTAAATAAAGACTCAAAGACAGAAAACATTTCCGTATTTTAATCTAAGCACTTATTATTTATTTGTATATAAGGAATTAGCATTCGACCGCAAATTTCCAAACTTTACGTGCACTCTTCAAATTAAAAATTAACCTCAACGTCATGCCAGATTATTTTGATGCGTATTATAAAGAATTAAATGCAATGAAGAATAATTTTACAATTCAAAATATATCATCAAATACACAGTTCATCTTTCAATGACACAGTGTAGAATTCAAACAAAGTCAATCTTATTAAAAAAACAAATAAACAATTCAAAAAGACAGCAAATTTAATGCTTTGCACTCGAGAGGTGACTCTCACTCACCACTCGATTTGATGCATAAACTCGATGCAAACCAATAATTGTTTACGTTTAGTTCCTTTGAAGCGGGTCCCTATGCTCTTCTGTATAATCTTATGAAATGTAACATGACACAACTTCAAATAGAAATAAGATTTTCTTATTTGAAACTAGTCAGCAACTATGAACCGGACTGTATGTTCGCCACTAATTCGAACTTTACAGTCGTGGCAGAAAGACTATTAAGTTTTTGATCCCTATAAGGATTGAACAGAAATTAGGAAGAATTGCTAAGTTGGTTCTCAAAGACACAAACCACATAATATTGTTATACTTACCCAGAAAAGCCGGACATGCATCTTGACAATTGTTTTATGAAACATCACATCACACACTTTTTTGTGCGGTAGATGCGTGCCGAGGAAAATCGCACTAAAAAAGCTAAGACTTTCATTGAAAAAGTGAAGATGCGTTCCATGCATTTTAAAAACCGCATAACTTTGAAATCGCATAAAAAGAGGTTCGAGTGTACTAAACTAGAGAGTGTTGGAAAGAATATACCAAAAAAAATTCTCTGGAAGACTATTTATCTAAAGATTGGGCTTCCAAATGTGAAGAATTAAAAAAATATTAAATAATTATCTGCGAGAAGGAATTTTCATTGTATCATAAAAAAATGGAAAAAGTGTCCTGGTTTAAATTTATCTGGATCTGAAATTTTAAATACCGGAATGTTTAATCAATTCAGGCAGCGAATTTTCTGCAATAGTAACATCACTATTCATAAATTATGTGATATTTAAATATTTCTTCAAATTCAAATTCATCTTACTTCAAGCATACAAGAAAGACGATGATAAACTGCCATAGAGAAATCTCCATTGAAGATCAGCTACCTTCTAGATAAATCCACATCGGCATTACGAAAGACAGCAACCTTATGGCCGATCTTATCAGGATATCTCTTGTGATGATGATCTTGCAGCCTTCAATGAAGAATTTAAATCGTTTGAAAAATGAATGAATATCGGGATACATTTGAATTTGTCCGCAATTTTATCGCGAGAGGAAAACCTTGTACATATTATATGTTTTTAAGGTATATATTATATAGTTGTACGATCAATACAATGACATGAAGTCCTTAACCTTTTCTAGGAGGTAAGATGGTCTTTGAACGATGATACTCAATGCTCTTAAATCTCATTTGGTGTTTAATAACCAATATTGATGTCGTGGCAGCTTAATGTCTTTCGATTGTTTGAAAAAATATATTCGGGGCGTCCCACCGTTTGGTGATCTACTGTTTGTCGCACATATTACGCGACAGGCATTCTCAAAGTGAAAGACCTTGCCACTTTATTTATTAATTCAAAGGCCTTTCCGAAGGTGACGAAGCCGTTAATGGTCAGAATTAAATACCATTTACTCAATGACTATCATGACAATATAACAATAACGCCATTACTCAGTAATAAAGGTTGATATTTGACTCAATTATTTTGTAATTAATATAATTTATGCCAGAGCGTCTCGTCGATCGATTCATCAGATCATTGACAGATTCCACATTCTCGAGATGAAAACTTCCGGAAGACACGCATCCAACAATGGTCGGATTAACACCGAAGGGAAGCGTTGAGAATCGAATCTAGTTCCGTTTTTTTGTGCTGCGCTTGTGCTGATGAAGACGAGAGCATGAGAAATGGAAAGTGCATTGTCACGTTGCATCATCAGCTCGCGATCGTCGGATTAGCATCATTCTTTTTTGTTGTTGTCCGTCCGCTCTTATTGATTCGCGAAGCCATCGCGTAATTTGCATAGCACATGTGTATCGATTTTATTTGACATTTTGACACCAGCTCATTTATTATTCATCGATTAGTCGACCTGTCGAAGTAATTAATACGTTCCGACTTCGTTTGACGCGATGGCCATTTGACCGAGAGCAAAGCCTTAAAAGTGCACAAATAGTCAGATTAATATTTCACTGACTATTTATAAACATTACCAGCTCTAATCCAAGGTTGGCAAATCTGCGAAAAGCAGAATTTCCAAGTAAGAATCTATCAGCAGTACGAGGAATCCAGTCGAACAAATCGTATCATTTCCTGGTGGGGAATAACAATTAAATGATTTCAAAACTTAAAATATGTTTTAATTGAAGTCTTTTTGAAGAGTTTTCTTGTTAGTATTTTACATCAGCATTCAAAGAATCATATCTTGTCCACTAAGTGCACATCGTTCACTTTAGATATGCATATTCAGTGGCTAGACTTATTACAATGACCTTTTCAGTATCCATCTTTCATATCATCATTAATTGCTAACAAGAACAATAAATCAAATATACATCTAGATAAAATGACAGACTTCGTCAGATTAAAGGCTTCAATCCGCGTTGCTGTCAAACCGCTGATAACGGCACGCTTATTATTTAAACATGTTTGCAATATAATTCAAATTCAATTGTGCCGGCGCATTGCAAAAATAAATATATTTACGACTGTGCACGTTATCTACAAGCAAAACAATCGTCTTTGATTGAAGAGGAGAGTTCGCCAATAATTTGAAGCAGTGAGTGATTATAAAAAAGAATGGATCTGCACAGGTCACGATTCAAACTGTATTATTTACAGCTTTCTCTTGTGTTTTTAGATCAAGGTATATAAATTAATGTCCTAATATACCCGTATAAGCAATTATTGTAGATTGCAGATATCAGAAAAAATAGGGTATTATATAAATAATTGTAAAATTTTCAATAAAAAGCATCAATTTATCAGGTCAGTCCAAAAGTTCGTGCGCATTTTTGTGATTTTTTCAGGCCGTATGCGGACTAGCGTTATCATGATGAAACAAAACATTCTTGATATTCACCAATCGCAGGCGTTATTTAATCAATTCTAAATTTAAACGACACTGTAAACATCTACATTAAGCTGTTGGGGAGCATCGACATACATGTATGTCCGAATTCTCATGTCCCAAAAAGAGCACTCTTGCACATTGAAGCTCGGAGACAGACAGAGAAAGAGAGAACTTAGCGCAGCTCGGGAAACTGAGACGGATAGCTTCCTCAAATGCATCGCATGATTGTATAGATCGTTAAGCCCAAATTTATCGACTTGATAATGATTTCGATTTCAAGTGTGTTATCGAGAGTGTTTGTTTATTTACCCGCTTGCCGTTCTTCTCTGCGTGTTGAATGAGTCTTTGTTCAATTATCATTTCCTTCTAAAGGATGAGCAAATGAATCGATTTTTTGTGCATTGTTTGTGTAAAGAAATGATGTGGTCTTGTATTCACTATCAAGTGTTCATTTACAATTGACTCTGCCTCGAATTGAAGATTGTCTTACGCTGATTAGGAGCTGACAGAAAGTAATCGGCGTAAAGCGATTATGACATCAACGACTTCATCGATTTTAAATTTGCTCGCTCCTCAACAGGTTAATAGTTTGGTTTTAACAGTTCATATGGTCTGTTCATCATAAATATCGATAATTTGTATATAAATGTGAATATTTATATACAAATTTATGCTTTACAAAAACATAATTATTTCATTGCACAAGTATAATGTTACTATTAAATGATCTATTAAATCTAATTAGCTTCCAGGATCTTTAACGACATTAATCGCTTCTTGCTTGTGTACCGTTTTCCGTCCGCGCTTGAAGTGGGAGTCATCGATTAGCCTTGGCTGCGGAATGACGTCCTTCCTGCAGACATCTCTCTCCATAAATAAAATTCGCTCGGCATCACCGCAACCCGAAAGTAGAACGAACCGTCTTGGATAAACACATGGGAGTAGATAGCGACCCAGAGATTTACATATTACTGTTCCATGAGATGAATCCATCCTTTCTATTATCCGATCCACTGTTAATTGTGGTTTTTACCCCACATGATTTTTTAGAACGTCGTTATTAAAATTAACAGGATGGCCTGAACATGGCACGTTTGTATTGAATATGCGTCTGATGTTTACGAAAATTTGTGACAAACTGACTAATACATTAGTCAAGCGATGACATATTTCGACAGGTTCGAAAAATGTTAAATTATGTTTTATTTACACTATTTAAAAAAACAAAAATGCGCACGAACTTTTGGACTGACCTGATATTAAAATACCTCTTGTAAAATTTAATAGCAGAATAAAAGTATCATTTTTATTCAAGTTGTTAGAAATTATCATAATATTTTACAAAATTTATCGATCAATAAAACATTTTTTTGAATTTGCAAAATTTGATCAGTATAAAATCATCATTAACGACAACTTTATATCATCAAATTCATGATGATGATGAAGTTTGAATCCAATAAATAAATATTAATATTTGCAACATTTCTTCGATAATATCAAGAAATGAAAGCGACTAATTTTTCATATAAAACACGTTTAAATATCAATTCAATTTTTATTGCAGTCATCAATTTTGTAAATTATTTTATATGCGAATTTATGTAACAATTTCGATATTAATTTTTCGAAAGCACCAAACTCACGTCCATACGTTTCAAACGACAGTCTCGTCGTGTCAATTGTCATTGCAGTGATAATATGTTTTAAATTTAATTAAGGTCAATGCAAAAATATAATACATTGCAATATGAAGGCCGGGACAATATATCGATTATTAATTTAATGATGTATTTAAATAACGGTAAACATGTCTTCGCGAAATGACCGTGTAGATTCATATAAATAAAACACATACATGTCTGAATAATGGCATATCGTGACTTGCTGTTCAGAAATTATTTTATCAACAGTCGATAAGACGTCAATGGGTTAAAATGGGCGGCGACTTGCGAGCTTTGACTATATGCATTTTCTTGATTATGTTGATTAATGTTATTTAGTTTCACTAAGCTTATGTTTGAAAATGATAACTTCACCCACGTGGTCAACTGCGTTTCATATCAACAGGGATGCTGAATTCATCCATACTATTTTCCATGCATTTTATGATGAATAACAAAAAATCAGCATTGCACCACTTTGATTATATAAAAAACTTGAATAACACATCAGAAATACTACTTAAATAGCATTATTTATTAGTCACTCCTTTGATATTAAAACCTCCATAAAGAAAACGTCGTAAAGTACCGTTATGGGCGCGTGCATAAATCTGCGAGAGAGAAGGAAAGGCGTCGGGTCGTAATAGTACTAAGCAAATAACTATTAAATAAACAACTTAAGATCTTAGATTGCATCCTATTATATAACTTACCACAATAAGGTGCCATATTTATATCCACTGGTTCGAGACTAATGCTAAATATCTGGAACTTATTCGTAATTTATGAGAAAACGCCACCCCAAAACGATGACAATTTGAAAAGGCCGACGATACGAAAAGATCAGATGAGAGATGTGACTCTTGCAGTCTTATAGGAGAGTCAAGGCCACTCACATAATATTCCACAATTTACATATGACATGAGTCTTATCATTCTGATTGTTCAGGCCTAAAGAGTACCCATGTTGATCTGATCATCCTTGATCACATCTACGTTCAGATATTGGTTCTGGATATTGGCGGTATGCTTTAATGAAACGAAAGATAGATGTTTCATCGTTCATTTTCATGACATCTCAGTTAGATTTCGTTGATGGAACTTATATGCTATATTTGTATATCCGCCACTTATCTGTCAGGACTATCGCAGCGTGTATGAAAATTGTACATACATGTGTAAATTGTACTTAAAATAAGGCAGAAACATCAACACCAACGCTGACGATGACGGGAGTCTCATACTAAAATTATTGCAAGCATTAATCCTTCCATAAATGCGATGTTGTAGGCTTGAACGTAGAACAGAATCGATAAATTAAAGATATTTACGTCTTTATCATCACATTACATCTTGTATTGCAACTGTGTATGCAATGGTCCCTCGGTATACGTCCTCAACTCTTTGACTAGTGAGTTAATTTAAAATCATCATAATCTTAGATGCTATATTTGCTTGTCCGCCACTTATCGTCGTACAAATCCAATTATCTGTCAGGACAGACGCAGCGTGTATGAAGCTTGTATTTAAATAATAAACACTGTCGATAGCACACAATATTCGATCATTTCTTCAAGTAAACATATAGTCGATAAATTTGCGTTAATGATCTCTATAAATGCTCTTTCTGAATCACTGAAATTCGGATACAACTCTGTGTCTTACCTCTTTAAAGAGTTAAACTAGGACGTAACAAGGGTAAAATATCGCAAAAAGCCCTAAAAAAGGACGAAGTAGCCAAAATGTATATTTGCTCAAACGGTCCGCTTTTCGGACCGCTGATATGACGAATGAGCGTATCGATAAGAATAAGAATTTTAATGCAAACACAAAGAAAAAATAAAGATTTCAAAGAGTCATTCTCGCTGTCTGCTTTACAACAAGTCTGTGATAGTGTTTTATTTTCAAATTTTCGGTAGCGCATCTTCAGTTCGGCTTTATTTTTTCAGGTTTAAAACCGCGTAAAAAATACCCACGTATCTGAGCGTACATACAATCGGAATGCTAGCGTGTGTTATGGTCCAAGTCTGAGGTCGACGAAAGAATCGGCTATTAAGCAAACAATTAAATGATCAATGCACTTTCGATGTTGGTTTTCCGCCGTTGTTTTTAATAGCTTTAATAGTTTTCATGGTGGTGCCATTCGCTTGATAGCACGCACCATGGTACCACCTTCGATGCCAAGACTCCTCAGTACACGCCATGAACCATCTATTGTGGCCATATACGAACTTTCCAATTTTTATACATTATTCCACACATCGTACAGTAAATAACACATCAACGGCAGCTATAAAAGGACAATTAGCATAATGGCGCCAAAGATCAAATTTAACCATATGTAAATCATTCGAGTGGCTCATCAATGGTTTGTGCAATTTTTTGTGTATTCATTTGAACCTTATCATAAATATGCATGCGTTTAGAATAAATGTGTGCTTCGACGTGCGACTTTGTAATATGTTATGCAATTTTGATGTGTTGTTTTCAGCGCCAAAACGCAATGTTTTCATCGCGTTTATTGCATATTTTAAAGCGTTTGATGTATACATTTTTGGACAGTAAAATGCGAACGGAACGCAATGATTTAATGTAATTCTATTAATAGGCCCGTAAAAAATTACAATAAAAAATCGATTGAAAGCCACTGCATAACCAAGATCGCTTTGCAACGAATGGCACCAACTTTCTCCTCGGAGATCATTCTATGTACGACCGATCGTTTGATAGTGTACTTCGTTCACTCAGTCGTGAACGGAACACTTCATTTTTTTTATTTTTTGTAATTTCAAATGTAATTCTAAATCGTAAATAAATTAACAAATACAAAAACCCAATGCAATTAATGATATAATCGCATAGGCGTTATCGCATTCGAATATTTAGTTATTCATACAAGCAAAAAATCTTTTAATGAGCTATTCATTACAGACGCCACCTCTGGACATTATAATTGTGTAATGGCATTATAAATAAGGTTATTAAAGGCGATCAAAGATGCTGTATGCATATAATAACGAGCGAATAGAACGCAGCGCCAATAGTTCAACGACTCGACCGGAATATATATATACATATTAACCTTTTCTCACGAAATATAAACAAGGATCAAAGAGGACAGAGGACAAGGATCAAAGGATGGTAGTCCTATATATTTTTGTACCTTTTTATTTACAACATTGAGAAATGTGTTATATGTAATTTTTATAGGAAGATCCTTAATTAACACCTCACGTGTAGGGAAGTATTTTTACGTTACGTCGTTGGTTATATATTTTTTTCTTTGTGTATCGGAAAGAATCAATGATTAAGAATACGTTCAATAAATTTCAAGTCGATATAAATGAAATTCGCAAAGTTATAGACCGACGAGGAGAAGCTGTGCTTAGCGAAGCTGAGGAGACGAGATACTTTAAACGCGTTTTTCCAAGCTCATGGAAGTGCTCCCACACACCCTAGATCAGCATTCTTTATGAAATTTGGCAGGAACGTGTATATTAAACGTCTTCATCGTATAGACTACAATTATCCAAAAATATTCAAAAGTGTTTATTTAATGAACGAAAAACATCAAAAAATGTTGGTAAAAACACAAACTTTTTTTGGATCGTTCACTATATTTTTATTTTCCAATATTTTTTCTTAATTGTAGTCTAAGCTATACACAATATTATACAAATTAAAAATATGTTTAATTCTTTTGCCGCAAATCACCTGTTCAGGACGTAGGACTTCCATAACGAAGAAGAAAATTCAACAAAAACGAAAACTAGGCTATTTATGATGTAGACAACAATGATATAAGTTTGATTGATGAATGAAGTCGATATTTGTTCGATAAATGGAATCATAAATATTGCGTTTAAATTAACACATTTCAGTCGGGTGATTGCCGCTTGTCATTTTTTCAATGCAGCGGACAAAAAATGAAGAATTCGCGCACAGCATGCTGTTATATAAATCGCCATATTTTTTAAAGTATTGAAGGCATCTTAATATTTTTTTAACAACCTTACTCACCATACATACCGCCATATAGTCAATCAAACAGCCGTAGAAAGTTGTTATAATATTTTTAAATGAATTATTTGATATGCACATTAAAACATGCATACGCCTGTATTATTAAAGTGATAATTGCCTATTTTTTGTAAATTATTATGGTTTTAATAATTTACAAGAAACACATTTATAAAAATTGTTACATCTTTAAAAAAATTGCGATATGGGAAGTCGATTAACTCAATTCAATTTTGTATAAAACCATCCACGCTTTTATTAAAAATATGATAAATATCAGCTAAAACTGTTTTTTAAAGTTAATTTTTAGCTATTTTATACTTTAAGGGACGTTTCTACTTTGTTAGGCCTAAAAGTAACCGATTTTTTAACATTTTTTTATGCAAAAAGTATTTATTATAGAATTTTGATATTTAGTGTGTGACTAGGCGATCTTTATTGAACATAAAAATATTATTTAAAGTATGTTGATGCGCGAGCGATGACATTCTTCACCATGGAAGTCCTAAGTCCTGAACAGGTGATTTGCACCGAAAAAATTAAACATATTTTTACTTTGTATAATATTTTGTATAGCTTAGACTACAATCAAGAAAAAATATTAGAAAATAAAAAAACAGTGAGCAATCGAAAAAAAGTTTGTATTTTTAACAATATTTTTTGTAGTTTTTTGTTCATCAAATAAACACTTTTGAATATTTTTTGATAATCGTAGTCTATACGATGAAGACGTTTATTATACACGTGCCTGCCAAATTTCATAAAGAATGCTCACCTAGGGCGTGTGGGAGCACATCCATGAGCTTAGAAAAAGTAGTTTCGAGAAAATCGCGTTTAAAGTTTCCCCTTTCCTCAGCTTCTCCTCGTCGGTCTATAACTTTGCGAATTTCATTTATATCGACTTGAAATTTATTTAACGTATTCTTAATCATTGGTTCTTTCCAATACACGAAGAAAAAAAAAAATTAACCAACGACCTAACGTAAAATTTATTATTGCAAGCAATTCATACCAGTGCATGGATGTTCGTTAAAACCGAATTCGACTGCATTCAATGAGTTAAAATCGTTATAAAAAGCTAGAAATCCTGTTTATACTAATTAAATATGCCGTATTTGAACCGCATTAAGATACGTCGCCACGACCCTGGATGTTGGATATATTCAGCAATATTTGAGTTTAATGTAATCTAAATTGCATTGAAACTGTCAACGCAGATATTGACGCTTTAAATGTATTTAACTGAAGCACTTAAAATATGCAAATAGTCAAGGATGGTAATCGTAGGCGAGAAATCGTCGTAGCCATGTTGGAGAAGCGTTAGTGGAATGCCGATCCGCACGGAGAGGAAGCAATAAAATGTATGCATTCAAACTGCATTTTCGATGACTTTCCGAATGAGTAATGACATCTGTCAAGATGACATGTGATTTAACTCGTTTATGAAATGCAACGCGAATGGCAAATAGAAATGCGTATCTATTTCAGTTTTAACGCCGCAAAGGCAATGAGGCTCTTTGTTTGATCGAGTGCCACATCTGCTAAATAGGAGATTTCAAAATGAATTTTTCACCATGTATACAACACAACATGATGCATTGTCTATGACAAAAATAATTTTAATTGTTGAAGCCGTTTTTATAAAATCTGTCGATATATTATCGGCCAAAAATCGATTGCTCGCGGATTAAATGGATTCTAATCTATAAGACTGGATTATTTACGCGCCTTTTTTAATCAGTGTCCTGTGTTCCTTATTTCGGTCATAGCGATGTGTACTGTAAAATGAACATGTTTATAGCTGCACTTTGTATTTGCAGCCTAATCTCGCCATTGTTAGGAGCGAGCGAGTACACGGGTTGCGTTGAGCTAAGTAGTCACTTTCTTGAGTTACTTTCTAAGTAGTAAATCGTGCACGGTGAGTTGCGAGGCGCAATGCACTTTAGCGATAAACCAAAGAACCAACTTCTTTATGCATTGCAATTTTGCTGAATGCTTGTACACTTACATCTTCTCTCCGTGCACCTAAACTAGCTGACCGGCCGTTCAGTAAATCTAGATAAGAGCAACGTTCTACCTTCGACTAGCTTTCTTTGCCGTATCGATGGCCAAATTGAATTCTCAAATATCGGTATGAAATTACAAACTCTACCGTCTTGTAATAATTTCGCATTATGCGATAAAGAGAGACGCATTACATTTTGCCGATCATTTCCGCTAATCTCAAACACATTGATCAATTTTTAATTGCTTCCAGCTATGATGCATTTTTTTGCCGGTTGCGATTTGTACCACTCATCCGCTTTTATACATCTTTGAACGCGATCTGAATGCATTAATTGTATATTCACTTTCCATCTTTGTTCGTTATGTATTATGTGTGCGTTTCGTAATTTTCATCTTGTATTCGACTGCAGTATATTGAACTTTTGAGATAACGCAATGAAATACATTAAAACTGTCTTCTTCAACATTGCTCCTATGTCCACAAGGACCTTGCTGCAAACTTGCATACAACCAGTCTTTAAAAATGACGATATGCTAGCTTGACATCATATTTTAATGATATTCATTAGGTGGATATTGTAAAAATCTTTAGCCTTGATGCATCATCATACAGGTGGAAAATAATATATTTTATATGAATCAAAATTACAGCTGGAAAACATGTGATGTTAAAACGATAGTATGTATTTTTTTAAATTGGACACTTTGACCTCCTATAAAATTCAAATGGAGAAGTCCATGAAAATCAGATCTGATAAAAATAAAGGCCATTGTTGCTTCGAAACTAAGTCCTGAATACTATCTACAAGAAAATCTTTTAATTTTCACGGTCTTTGTAGCATTAGAGCTTGTTGATGTCCGAAGTTTGTAATCCTTTTACACACTTGAACAGTATATTTTCGCAGTCCTGGCCATTTTCATCCTAGGGGGTTAATATTTATTGATTTTGTTCTTTAAAGCGTAATATTGTGTATTTCTTGGATATTGCAATGCAACACATCACTCATTAAGTTCGTAGGATGAGAATATTCTTAAATTTACCGTTTTCGTTCCATTACATTTTTAGGAAGATTTTCATCCAATGAACTTATTGGGTGATGTATTAATACTTGGAACTTTTGAACAAGAAGGAGATCGTTGTTATAGGTGGTTTGACAGCTACATTGAGGTGATATTGATAAGGACAAATGGCTCTTAAAATGATATTCAATCAAATTTATAAGATATTGTTCCCTAAACGGTTGCAGAAACATTTTTTAACAAATTAGCAGTCATGCAATGTCTTTGTATAAGTAAATAAATTGTACCCGACTCTTTTATTAACCACACGAAGAAGAAAAAATCAAAACAATAGACTTTAATAGTAGTTATTTCAATTATAGCAGTAAATTAGCGTCAAAAGCTCCCCGATGAAGTCCTAATTTAATATCCAAATACATTGTCAATGTCAAATAAAACATGTCTTCTTCAACATTAACACTATCGTGACTAGGGAATCCAATCCCGAGCCAAAATTTCGATCCCGGGATTTCGGGATTTCATTAGACAATCCCGGGACCAGTCCCGGGATCCCGGGATTGAGATTTTCAATATTTTAAGAAATTACCTTGATGAATTTGATCAAAAATTACTAATAAGTCCATTTGTTCAATATAAAAAAATCTCTTGAAGACCAAAGAATTTTATTTTTTTAAGAAAAGATAAAAATACAATTCAAAAATAGATAAATAAAACACTAAAAAATTCAAATTTTATTTTGAAAATATGCCCGAAGTAACATTAACATTAAACATTAGTGTTTCGTCATTTAGTCTGGATCTGATTTTGGAAGTCAGACAACTTGCTGCTGAAAATACACGCTCAGCTTCCACACTCCACAATCATCAGATATTTAAATGCTAGTTCGAGTTGATGATCGCGTGAGCCCTCATTTTCGTATAACACCATCAATGTGACTGATAAAATTATTTTCTGCTGAGACACGTACTAAAAATCGTAAAAATCCCGATTTCCCGACAAATTATTTATTTCCGTCGCTGCAGATGAATACTTATATACTATAATACTTTGATGTGATTTATAATTATATTACGGAAGAACACAAAAATTCTGAACCCCGTATCTATTATATTTCATATCGATATTCCCATTGTTAGAGTCGAGGTGTAGTAAATACATCACCGGTAGGGAAAGGTTAATATAACAATTTGAAAAAACATATATGTATACATAGATTAGACAGTCACTGCTTCTATGCGTCGCCTAAGTTCGCCAATTAGTAATTACGCCACTGTTTCCAAGCGTCCAGATTTCGTCGGGAATGTCTCGATTTAGTAGCCTTCATTGTGTTGGTGAGGTGTGCGATTTCTGTTAGATAAAAATTTCAATCCCGGGATTTTCGGGATTACGTTTTCTAATCCCGGGATTCTTAAGTACCTAAAACTGTCCGGGATCCCGGGATCCCGGATCCCGGATTGGATTCCCTAATCGTAACTGCATCAAAGGATCAGACCACCAAACATATTACTTCAAATAAATGTAGCATCAGCAGTTGCAATGTATATGGACTGTCGGATCATGATGCATATGTGGCATCATGCGGCCGTAAATGATCAAACTTGGATGATGCAACATATGCATCACCGGCTACGATTAATTGTTAAGATATTGAGCCGTCTCAAAGTTCTATTTGCGAATGCCCATTTTATGGAGCTTGTCGAGCTTGCTTGTCCCTGATCAACGTATGTTATCCTACGATACAAATGTCTTGTATTAAATGCAGTCTAATTCAAAGTTGTCTGGTTGCAATCTGGAATATTTATAAAAATACAATGTATGACCACATCTCTCTGCTTTTAAAACCCGAGCATAGAATTCTCACTGATGTGTTTGGATAGCCCTGATAAATAAACTAGGTTTGATTGATTTTGTGAATCTAATTAGATGCTAAGCCGTTCGTAATCTGCCTGTTTGCTGTCATCACGTTCGCTGTTATTTCTATGTAAATATATATGCGCGCGCATCCAAATTTTAAAGCGTCAATTCTAGCCTAAAGCGCAAAATTGATTTCAACTAATCTTGAGTACGCTTTTATGTAGACCAGTAGTTAAATATTGTATCGCGGAAGTATTTGGAATCATTTCTCAAAAACAATTAATGTTTTATTACAATTTATTCACAATTAAGTGATATTAGTAAATATTTAACATTTTACAGGATCGTAAATTTTACCTCGTTATGCAAATGTTGATATTAATCTCAATTGAGTTAATTGAACGACTTTGATCACTTCAATGGTCAGAATAAACAAGTTACAGGTTGCTGTACTTCTTTCGTATACAACTGATATTGTAGCGTGTCATAATCTAATTATATGTCGTGGAAGTATCGAATTAGCAGAAGATCGGCCAAACATTTATTCTGTGCTTTCTTTTAATGTCGTTGATGGAGAAAAATGTATTAAATCAACATGTTATACATAGGAACATGATTTATCACTGATATATAATAATTATATTGGTATCCATGTAAAGAAAGTCAATTCCAATGACAATTTAAATCCTTTTCATCAGGCTTGAAGCAAATCAAGCTTTCAATTTTGCTAAGACGTTTATACGGTATATAATGAAAGTAAGTCTGTCTGTCTGTAAGTTTGTATGCATTGAGATCCATCCATGATGCTTTTTATTCATCAGGGCTTTTAAATAATTGAATGCATATAAATTCATTAAAAAATTGCTATAACTTCAGCTGCGTAATATTACGTCGAAACGCCATTAATATTTTAAGTTTAAGGCGCCGAAGAACGATGATGATGATGATTTTTAGGCGGACGAAAGTGAAATTTACACGGGCGTTTATAAATTATTTAATTTTAAATTATGCAATCGCTGTTCACGTGAAAGTTAATTATTAATTTATTTCTAACCTGTCGCTTTGGTAGCTAAACGTTCATTACGCCATTTTACCGAGCTTCGCATTTACGTAAATTACGTAAAACGTTGCACCGCCGTTACTCAACTGCATTAATAATAATCCGCAATTGATGGATTATGCCAGTGATAAAACAATTAATAGATGCGATTGTCATTGGCGCAATTACGACCGATGAGTCTCATCCGACGACCACAGACTGCCTCCATATGGTGCCCAAATACGAACAACGTGCGAAACGCACGTCTTACTTGAACTTGCCATATAAATTTGAATGGGAAAAATGAAGCCCAAGACCTTTATAAACACATGAAATGAGCACTCGATTCTTGGCATCAAAGATGTTTGAAAATCGCATGTGATTTCGCCTTAAATTTGTAATTCTGAGCGTTCTCACAGACACACCGACGTTATATATTTATTTCGGGATGCTTTTAAATAAGTTTTTTTTTGTAAAACTTTTGTTAAATATTATTTTCATGCAACATTTTTTTTAATATTAAGGGATGTTTCTACCTTGTTGAACATCGAATGTTGATACTTAGTGTGTATCACGTATGTCAATGCGCGAGCGATGACATTCTTCACCATGGAAGTCCTAAGTCCTGAACAGGTGATTTGCACCGAAAAAATTAAACATATTTTTACTTTGTATAATATTGTGTATAGCTTAGACTACAATTAAGAAAAAATATTAGAAAATAAAAAAACAGTGAGCAATCGAAAAAAAGTTTGTGTTTTTAACAACATTTTTTGTAGTTTTTTATTCATCAAATAAACACTTTTGAATATTTTTTGATAATTGTAGTCTATACGATGAAGACGTTTATTATACGCGTGTCTGCCAAATTTCATAAAGTATGCTCATCTAGAGCGTGTGGGAGCACTTCCATAAGCTTGGAAAGAGTAATTTCGAACTTTGCGAATTTCATTTATATCAACTTGAATTTATTGAACGTATTCTTAAACATTGGTTCTTTCCGATACATAAGAATAAAAGGGTTTTTTCAACCAACAAGGTAGAAACATCCCTTAAGGGCATAAATATCCAGACCCGAAACTAACGAAGTTCGCATCCAACATTGTATGCTGCTTATTTTGATTTGGGTTTGAATACCACAAAAAAGGTAAAATAGTAACATTCCGCAGATGCCAATATTGTTGCCTTAGTAGAAACCTAATCATTTAAAATCCACGGCAAACAATCGAAGAAGGTATCGCGAAGACTGGGATCCAATTAGGACCTATTTAAATTCATCGGCAAATCGAATAGGGTGGGTGTTATGGAGTAGGATGGATGTCACACGCCTTGATCGATAACAACAAAAATGAGCGACTGAAACACGTGCCTAGCAGCCTTCTTAACAACACAAAAATAGCCCCTTTTTGAATAGCATCGGAACTGGTGATGAGAAATGGCTTATTTACGATAATATACGACGAAAAAATCAATAGCTTTCTTGGAAAGAGCGTCCAATTCCAACCCCTAAGCCCGGATTGACTATAAAAAAAGGTTATTTTATGCATGTGGGAATGCAGACAGCATGCAGGGAATAATTGTTTATGAATTAATGAAACCATGAGAAACTTATGCACAAGTATATTAACGACAATTAGAAGTTTTGCATTTAAAAAAAATTAAAAGCGAAAGTGTTTCCGCATCTTCATTCACCAGACCTCACCCCGGTGGATTTTCATCTTGTCACCACGATATAAAAGTGCATCGGAAGTGAAAATGCATTTAAAATCATTTTTTGCATCTAAACCGATTGTTTTTATTACAAAAAGGGATCAAAGTAGTTTCAAAAGGATGAGAAGATGTGTTAAATAATGAAGGAAATTCATTACAATACACATGCCACTGTATCTGGACAAGATCGGAAGAAAAATATTTGCTATATTATTATTTATGTTTCTGTGGAAACGCTCGATAAAAAACATCTTTATAAGAGCTATTAAACTACTTTTTTGTAAGACTGAAAAAATCTTCCTACTTGACATCAAAAGCCTCGTATGCTTCACTTGGAGCTCATTATAATTCATGTTGCTGAAGCCTTTGCGTGTCGAATTAAATCAATATGCAAGTCCAATATGATCGGTGGACTGTATTTCGAAGACTATTGAAAATGGAAATATACACCGTTATTAATAGCTGATTTTAAATATAATTTCCAATAGTTTTAGGAGCTATTGAATATTCGGCTTTTGGTCCATAGCATGTTTTAAGGAACTATGTATAGCAGAAATATGTCCTTCCATATGTGAAGATGTTGATTTTATCATCGTGTGAACTTATGCCTTGCCATATCTATTATCTCTCATCACATTTCAATATGGATGTAAATATTGAAGATACTACGTATTGTGCTTATTTTCATAGAGCAGGCATCTTCTTTGATGCAGCCTTAGTCCAATGTTTATCCAGCGGCAAAAGCAAAGGCGTTATAATAACAAATATCTTGCTTTCATAATGAAAGTATCCCAATTTAATTATCCATCTTGTCATCAGCATAATGCGGTTTATTTAGCGACAAACTGGTTTATGCGGAAACGTTGTATATCATATGCGGCCGAATATGGAATTGATTCGAATAAACTTCAAGGAGTACGAGTTACTATTTTGTTGCGATGATTTCATCATTTGTGCATTCGCTTTGAAATTGTGGCCCATGTGTTCGTTTGTCATTTGTATCGTCATCTTCGTTGTTATCGAGAACATCGTCAATTTTGCTTCTGTCTGTCCTATGGGCATTGTCATCTGTCGTCTGGTTTTGGCTAATTACGACTGCCGTTGTGAAACGATGTCCATGCGTTGGAATCGCACGTTGAGGTCATGGATTCTTGCATATTGACCTTTTTTGTCACAAATGGCAATGTTCGAAAGTGAAAGTGACATTTGAGCTTACGCAATATAATACGGAGAAACTAATCAAATCTGATTCAAGGCTAATCCGTGAATTATTAGAAGATTTCCTGCGAAAAAATATCATCTATTTTCTTATGGGCATATATTATATCAGAGCTCCGCAACATTTTATCTTCCACGGCAATCTTACGATGTTATCAAAATGTTGCGGCACATCATAATTTAAAATAGATACCCAAAACCTATAAAGGGATCGATTTGTGTGACTCAAATCGACTTTGAAAAGCAAAATCATTCTGGTTGTAGTCAGCTTCTAATCTTAGTTTTCATAGCTAAAAGTTTAGCTCCATATAAGTAGTTAGTCGAAAAATTCGAAAAATCTTTTGCATAACGATATATAAATCTCGTGATAACCTTTAAGAAGTAAGATCCAACCCTATGAGGAAAGCAATGAACAGTTTTAACTGCGGGTTAAATTATTTTACTCATGCATACCGTTAATATGACATTGATTTCAAGACAATTTTTAGAAAAAAGTCCATCATATTGTGGATTAGCTGACAAAACAAAAAAATGTCTGCAATTTCAGCAAATCAAAGTGCAACAAAAAAGCTATATGCTATAATAATATGCGTTTTTTACTGAAGTGCAGTTGATCTTGCTAAATGTAAATTAGCTTCTGAGGCTTTTTCAGAAACAATTATGATGATAACACTGATTTTGGTTTAAAAGCATCAAAAAACACAATCTATCCTTGGGCTGACAGCTCAGGATTGCATTAGACGTTTGGCTATTTTATAGCTTAGTATGACATATTCTCGGGTGCCAATTCAAATACAAAAAAGGTATCAAAAACTCACATATGTGCAATAGGGCAAATCGGCTTTAACGTCACGAAAAGTGAAACTCCAAGCGGCAGCTGATCGAAAAGAGAGGGAGAATAATTTGTATTTCTTGACCGATTTAAAAACCGCTGTCATACACAATAGAGACGCTACGCGCATGCGCCGCGCCGCTTCTATCCTGCGTGAGTATATGCGTAGCATAGAGCAACCACTACATCATTAGAAAATCTATTTTATTATATATTACACAACACAGTGCAATCTTTTTGCTAATAATTTCCGTAAAGAGCACTGCGTTAAATTCCAGTCAACACTGATTATGATCTACAATTATTGGAAAAATTGAAATAAATCAGAATGCGTATAAATATCAACACGCCTTTGAGAAATTGAAGCAACGCCAATTAATAAGTCCATATGTTTCACAGTGTTAATGAGCGGCTTTGGTACTAAAACGTGTTGGGAAAATGCAGTGGGGAGTCCAGCCGTATTAACGAACGCAAGCTGGCCGTTTTCCAAAGGACCATTTGTCAGAGCCAATGCAGAAAATACGGATGCACGAACAATAAATTGATGGTTGTATGCATCTGGAGTCCGCCTATTCGTCGTAATCCGAAGTCGGCGTTCAAAGCGCAGTGAAAGTGCAGTGAGTGTTTCTCGGATCTCAAGTACCTACACTGCTAACGGCTCATCTTGCTTTGCAACTTGACTGCACCAGGCATTGACCACTCGCAATCATATCTATACTAACCACTAGGTGCTTCCATTTCCGCACGCTGATTGACTCTTATGCTCACATTCATAACAAATTACATTCATAAAGCGCAAAGACAATGCTCAAATGCATACACTTAAAAACATCTTAAAAAGAGAACGAATAGGGGAAAAGCAAAATGGCTATCTATCAAGCATCGACGTTTCGATATTAATTCAATAAATACTGCCAAGGATTAGAGAATTTAGATATAAAAAACTTGAATTTTCTAATATATCATAACTCTCTAACAAGTCAATATATTAAAACCAATTTTGAAATGTAGTAGTTTTGTATAATTTGTTTTAAAATTGTACAGTGGAAAAATCGGTGATCAAACTGTGACCCGCGTGCCAATAAAAAAAAGTAGAAATATGTTAAGATGAACTGATTGTACATATTTATTAAACATAATGCATTCAAATGATCATTCAATTATTGAGTGCAAATTAGCGTTATATTTTTGCGAGAAATTTTCACTGTATGTAAAAATGCGGCGTGACGATATATAGACGATAAAATTTAATCAGAAATTATATTCTCGACGTCAAGACTTGAAACAAGTCACTATGTGCAAATGCATCAGGTAGTGATAGACTACCCCTGCTTGTCATTGGAAAATCAAAGAATCCCAGATGCTTTAAAAGTATCAAAAATCTTTCGGCTAAATATGAGGTCATCATAAAAAACGCCTGGATGAATGGTAGAGTTTTTAAGCGATGGTATGAAAAACAATTCAAATCAGAAGTGATGTTAGTCCTTATGACGGCCATCAAAGCATATTGATGTGTCATACCCGATATAGAGGATCTCCATGGGAGATCTTACTAGGGAAAGGATTTAATGTGGTGGTTTCCCATTGCCTTCCACACGTGCTACAGTAAGGATAGGATTATTTGGAAAACCCATAGAAAGTTTAAACCAAATGTCACGTCGATAATACAACCGATGGATCAGGGTGTAATAGAAACATTCAAACGTTTATAATGAAATCAGATGCTTCGACGATTATTGCCAGCAGACGATAATAACGAAGAAACAGTTGTGAACTTCCCCAAGAAAATACATTTTTTATTTTAAAAAAAATCTACCTCAGTAGAACAATGTGGAGAAGACGAAGAAAAGATTTGCGAAGAGGGAGATATTTGTCCTAAACATTCTGAAGCTTTTCGGTGCTTAGATGTCACCATGAAAACCAAGAAGATTTCGGGATTGCAATAAACTTTCCCGGGATCAGTCCTGGGATCCCGAGACCGGGATTTTCAATTGCATTGATAAGTTTGATCAAAAATTACCAATAACACTAATTGTTTAATATAAAAAATAGCTTGAAGGTGAAAGAATTTTATTTATTTAAGAAAAGATTGGAAGAGATGGGATTTTGAATTTACAATCGTTGCTAGAAATTTCTTTCCAAAAAATATCTAGAATTTTAGAATTACCATGTAGACGACAAATGTAACACATCACTCAATAAGTTCGTAGGATGACTAAATAAAACAACGATTGTATTCATCAATCTCCTTCAAGAGTGATACATTCATTCCAATGCATCTTTGACATTTCGATGCTACCAGTTCTTCATTGGAGCCATATCTCTCGCCATATAGATAGTCCCAAAAGTAACCGCCCTAACGTATAGATGGCTGCTACTGTTTAAAAAAAGCTACGATAGAAAAAGTGTCTAGACGCTACATTGCTTCCGTGGTCATAAAGATCATAGAAAACGCTGCAAAAAGCTCTGAAAGAGGACAAAAGGTTTGTATGTCCAATCGGTCCGTTTTTCGGATCACTGATATGACGCCCGAAGAAGATTGAACTGCTGGGTTGTTTAAAATTTACAATCGGTTCAAAATATTGTTGTCTTTATTCTATTGCGGGCTTATGCCATATTTTGAAAATATGCCCGAAGTAACATTAAAGCATTTCGTCTGGATCTGATTTTGGAAGCCAGGCCACTTGCTGCTGAAAATGCCCCCTCAGCCTCCACACTCGTTGAAGGTATCGTCATCAGATATTCAAATGCTTGTTCGAATTGATGACCTCGTGAGCCTCCATTTTCTTATAACACCATCAATGTGATCCTTTCTGCTGAGACACGGACAAAAAATCGCAAAACTTCCGATTTCCCGACAAATAATTTATTTCCGTCGCCGCAGATGAATACTTATATACTATAATACTTTGATGTGATTCGTAATTATATTACGGAGGAATACAAAAAATCTGAAGCCCGTATCTATTATATTTCATATCGATATTCCCATTATTAGAGTCGATGTGTAGTAAATACATCACCGGTAGAGAAATGTTAATATAACAATTTGAACAACATATATGTACTGTATATATGCATACATAGATTAGACAGTTACTGCCCCTAAGCTCGCCAATTAATAGTTACGCCACTGTTTCCAAGCGTCCAGAGTTCGGCGGAAATGTCTCGATTCAGTAGCCTTCATCGTGTTGGTGAGGTTTACGATTTCTGTTAAATAAAAATATCAATCCGTCTGTCCGGGAAACCGGGATTGGATTTTCTAATCGATATTTATGACATAGGACCCATCGGGACAAAATCGATATCTCGACAAATGAGACATGGAACCGAAAAAAAACGGTCTGACGCTCGATATTTTTAACAGTATAATTTCCGCGTCATTTCCATTCGACTCATAACGACCATATCGAATAGCATCGACGAAATATATCGATTATCCTCAGACTATATAAAATGACGTTATGTCGACGCCACAACGTTTTTGAAATGCTTAACTATTGTAATTAAAATGATTATTTTTGAATCGATGTGACGTCATATTATTTGGCAATGTTTTCTTTTGAATTTTGATAACAATTTGAGCAAATATAGTTTGAGATGCTTTATTTAAAATTGTTCAGTATTTATACTTCGATTCATCTGGTTTAATTATTGTAGAAATTCAACTTGAACCCCTTAATGAGTCTGCTTCATTCTAATTATAATTTTGTAACGGTAATACACATTAGCTTTCTTGAAACTCGTTTTACATGAAAAATATCCACGATAATTTACTGTTGTTCTGGTTGTAAAATAAATAGCAACACGCTTGAATGTCATTAGACGCATTGGTAAACTGGGTAATGTCCCGGGGCGCTATTTCTCGAATAATTCCCCCCTTGTTTTTGAACGCATGATGCAAAAGGATTGCGAGCGTCGGTCTTAACCGGCCGTTTTAGTATGATTTTGCATCTTTAACTGTTACTGCAGCGCAATGGTGATTTTTCCAAACCGTCACTTACTGTCAGTTCTTCGTATGCAAAATGCCGTAGATCGGGTTTAATGACGGATCTATTATTTTTGACGCATCGTGCTCGTTTGTTACATCATGTTGGATGTTTGAGAAAATTCATCAGCGATGATTCGATGAAGTTTTCACCGGACTTTCTCTTTCGGTCGGACAATATCGGAATCGCTATTGCTGCAATTGTTCAGAGCGTTATTTTTTGTTTATTGAGGACCATAAACAAAGAAAATGCTTCGGTTTTAAATGAGTTTTAAACATGCACAACACAATATGTGCAAAATTATAATTTCTCTTTTCTAACCATGCAATAAATTTTATTGAAATTTCTAATAGCGTATCAGGCAGTGCGAAAATTTAAGAGCTCTGCGCTGGTCAATGCAGACCTTAGATAACCGTCTAAAAATTGCCAGCAGATCTTGAACGACCTTCGTTTTGATAGATACCTTAAAGAGCAAGATGTGATCAGCATTATTGACCATGACTATGATTGAATTTCGTGGTTGGATTCGATAGTATGAGTAACCTCCAAATTCGTAGTTTGACCAAAACCTAATACATTATTGAGCAGGCCACGTTTTGCTAATATACAAAAAATAGAGCCTTGATAGAGTCAATAGAAATTATGTACGCAATCGGATTTGATAAAATAATATTTGTTTCATTGCATTTCCAGTTTCCTGCCTCGCACGAAGCTGGCTCCAGGAAGGCGATCCCACATGATCTGTCCTAGGAGATTTGACATCCATAGAGATATTGCCAGGTAAGTTTCAATGCATTGTTGTTTATCCCATGGAATTGTGCAATCTATCACAATTCATACTAACAAGCTTTCCTTGAACAAAGACAGTTCCCTGGGTTTCAACTTATTCACTTTTCCATATTTGACCCAGGGTCTCGAAATATCTTTTTTTTTCATTACGGTTTTGTTTCGGTTATATTCCTAAATTTTACATCAGTACAGTTACGTTTTTCGTTCGGAAAAAAATAACGGTTTTACCGGTTTTCGATTTCGTTCCGGTTCGTTGCCCGGATTTGACCAAATTCTTTTCATAAATCTAAGGTTTTTCAAATCAGACAGGCGAAAATAATAATTCCTGTTTTCCATTTCCATCAAAACAATAATACTCTTGTTATAAGCATTTTTTTGTGGACTAAACTAGATGATATGGATACCGACGACATGCGGTTCCAGCAGAATGGCGTTATGTGCCAAACAGTGCATTCCACGATGGACATTCTGCACAAGCTATTTAATGGCTTGGTTATCTCTCGCAGGGGCGACATGAGCTGGTCACCGATTTAACGGCTTTAAACTTCTCCCTTTGGGGATATCTTAAATCACAGATTTGTGCGTATAAACCGCATACAATTGATCCCTTAAGGCCTGATCCACACTATGGTGCCGGTAACGGTTCGATCTCGCTCTCGGTCTCGGTCCGGTCAAATATTCTCATACAAAAAACGGGATTGGAACGATCCGATAGTGTGAATACTCTGATTGTTTCTTGTGTAAGAATATTTGATCGGACCGAGACCGGAGCGAGATCGAACCGTTACTGGCACCATAGTGTGGATCAGGCCTAAAAGTTCAACATAACGCCATCCAGCAAATTCAGCCAGATTTATGCGACAAAGTTATCGATTCCACGGGGAATGACTTCGTATTCTACTCCCTCCATTTTTGTTCAATGTAGACTCATCAGGACAATTGATTGGATATAATACTAGATTTATCATTCAACTCCAGCCAGAACCGGTAATGAATCGTCCAATCCCATATTTCCCTACAAATATTTGTATCAGCTACGGTGGAGCAGGAGAACGTTCCCAGCAACACTCCCTGTTTAAATGACTTCTACGCTTGATGCGTACTTTTTGTTTATTGCAAGTGTGTGTCTGCGATGACCGGTATAATTCGGTCACAGTGTTTGGGAATGGCGTCATTCATCATGTCAGCAATCCGAAAAGTGGACCGATTAGATACACACCTTGTGGCCATTCCGTACTCTTTTTGGGCTTTTTTCGGCATTTCTATGATTTGTACGATCACAGAAGCCCCCCTCAGAGGCTAACATACATATGGACTAATAAACAGCTCAGATCGGTTGAGGGTCCCCATGTTCCTTTACCTTAGATGTGAAGTGATGGACTCATGTTTCATCCTGAATTGATGTAAAAACTCGGCCTTATTGCTGTGAAACATCGCCAAACGCTCGATTGAAACATCATCACAACGCTGTTTTTGTTTTATTGTGAGCAAACGCGGCACCCATCTTGCGCACAGCTTTCTCATGTTCAAAGTATTTTTTTTTTAAACAACAATCAAATTAATATATCATCTATTATTAATATCTACTAATTCATGATTTTTTTAAATTGCAGATCACTTTTGAAAAAGGGCTGGATCCACGGAGTGAGATAACGCAAAAGAAAAGGAAAGCTTTTGCAATTATAAATTACAAGAGAGTCCCCATCGATTTTTTAAAGTGTTCAAATTTAATATATATTCATATTTATACGTAAAGAAAACAAATTCACAATGTGTTCATTTATCACCTGAAAGTAAATACAATAAATTATTTTAACATAACCTACAAAAATAACCTATAAAAAAGAGCATCAATTAAAAGAGTATAAAAGTCCGTCCTCACTGCCAAAATAGCTGATATATTATACATTAAAAATAATAATTATAACTTTTTTACAATTTTGTACCTTGAATAGTCGGTATACACATAAAAATAGTTATACATACAAATATATATTTAAATAAAGAGAAGTTTAACTAAGAGTGATTTTAAATAGTGCTTAGTGTTTTATATAGTGTCCCAAATACATTCTTGCTGCAGTTTGAATTTGCAGTGTTGCCAGCACTTTCCTATTGTTGTCCCCATACAAATTTACTGTGGCGGGAACTCATGTACTGGGGCCGCCGCACTGTGGCACGGTGGCGATGCCATTTATCGACGACGAACTGCTGTGGTGCCCAGACAATGACGGCAGGATGGTCGACCTCTCATCATGTCTTCAGGTGAGGAGGAACCAAGTACGTGACACAACTTCTATAAGGGATCAGAATGTGCTTTCAAACGACGCGCGGGAAAATTGACACATTTATTGTGCAATATTTTGCAAAAGACCTTTAAATCTAAATATCCTCGGACAGGGTCATTTTATCTCCTAGGTCAACAGCGTCACGCATAAGGTCAATTTCGAAAGGAAACATCAATAAAACGAGCATATCATATGTTAATGCATTCAATTGCCCAATACATTATAATCCAATATTGTCATTTCTGCGCTTTCAGGAATCAATGAATGGAAATCAGCAATCAGCCGAATTAGTTCAACCCGAAATAGGTCTAGCCGGATTACCCTTGGGAGGACTCAGTGGACTCACTGACGATTCACTGGCCAATTGTAACAGCGAGACTGACGACATCTTCAAACAACTCGGAGAAGCTGCTTTTGAAAACTTAGATACCTTCTTTACCGACTTTGGCTCTGCGTCGAATGGCGGACCTCAAAACTGCGGGGGCATTGAAATCAAGGTTCTAAAATTTGCTAATATCTAATATTTTCATTCATTACACATAGATGTCTCTCACTAAAATTAATTTTATTTAAAAATAAAAACAAAAGAATATTATTAATTTGAATTATATATTTTTGAAATAATAGAAATTTTCATACTATTAGAAAAATTAAATGCTTTTTAAAAAAATAAATGCATTAAATATCGTTAGTAATGCATATTTTAAAAAATTCTTAACCGTTCCATTTTTTTTATTGTGTAGTAACAAAGTTTACATGATTGTAAAAATGAATGCATTTGTTTAAATGGTTCTTTATATTTGCTATTTAAAGCGTTATATATATGCAATAGGGATTCGTTAACATAATTAGAATACCGCAATGACAATTATTAAAATGAGTTAAGTGGAATATGGCCTAAATGAAAATAATCTTTAACTTTACTGGTATGATTTTGTCATGGTGCAGCATGTATATTTTTAAATAAATGAATGGTTTCTTCTTCTATTAAAACTAAAATTTTAAACTTATTATTTTAATTTTAAATTTATTTTATTTTTTTCAAAGAATGTTTTAAGAGAGATATGAACGATATCAGTCTTAAAAGATTCTTCGAAAAAAAAAATAGAGGTGACACTTAAAACGGGATAAAAAATAAAGGTGAGATAATTGAACTCGGGTCAATGACCTTAGATTAAAAATTAGAAAGTCGATAGTCCAATATTTGGGTACATAACATAACAATAAAAAAACTATATAGATAAAAAATAATCATACAATTTTATAAATTTCCATTAAGAAAAATATTGTTTTTTCAGATTACAAGTAATCCTTCAGATTTGTCGGATTAAAATACTATTTTATTGATCGAATATGTTTTTTTACTCATTGTTGCAGCAAGAAGAAAACAACAATGTTCCCACGTCGCAAGGAAATAACCAAAATGTATCTATGCTCCTCAACTGTAACGGCAATCAGCAACTTCTGCAGATGCAAAACGGGCATCAGAGGTTACAGAGCCTACAGAATACAGCATCGGCCATTCTTAGAGGTCAATTCCAATACCCTCTCCCGAATTCCCAGAACGGCAATGGGTCCGGCAAATACAACAACATTGCATCCGCCAATCCGCTGCTCGCCGAAAAATTGGCAGCGACCTCGAACACCATCAAACAGGAGCCCATTTCAAATGATTATACGGGGCAGAGTATGGGCTACGAAAGTCCTACTGTTATGCAGAGAATAGGAGACATCAACCCAGTACAAAAGGCCCACGACAAAGGTTTGTGATTTTTAAATATATGAAAACATATGAATGTTTATAGCGCCATCTGTTATTAGATTTATCCAAAATTCGAACCAATTTTAATAAATATATTATTATTTCGTGCGTATTTTAATAGATGTCGCTGTATCATTCTGTATTGCATTTTTAAATGTTTTATTGCATCAACCCTTTCATAGGCAATCCAATTGGATTGTTTGAAAAAAAATTATGCTGTTTTTGCATGATCGATTTTTATGATCTTTAAGTGGTAGGTCAGTTACATCGATGCTCATCTTCCTCGGCTGTTGTTTTCCGATGTTCTTGAATGGCTTGACTAAATATTTCGTCTTTGAAATGATCTTTGCCCCTGTATGAATGCACTTTTTCAAGGCCCATTAACAGTTGCAGGCAGCTGAACCGTAGGCAAAAAACGCACCCAATATCGTCGTTATTGGCATCGGAAGGTCGGTCGGTTGGTTGGTTGTTTACATTTTCAGCGAATGTTAATAGGGGATCGAGTGTCACATTTTTAATGCATTGACTGCTAAGACTTGGAGGTGACATTAGCGCTTGACTTTGTGGTCACCGTTCAACAACCCCATCGTGGGGTTAAGTGTTGAAACTTTGGAAAAAAATCGCGACGTCATCTTGTTTTCTTGCGATTGAAATTACAGTAAAAAAGGGACGCCCATTTGCGGTGGAAAATAAAAAGCGACCTTCATCAGGTGACGGCTTCGACGGCTATCGACGCTGAGCTCATTGCCTAAATTTGAAAAAATAATGCTATTTTTATATAAAAAGAACTATCTATTGGCACGTCTATTAGCTCATGTTATGTTTGATCCGTTCACTGTAAAATGTCACCGGAATTTTCGTATTCCATGACTGTGTTAGTTTTCTGCGACACTTAATGTTCAATGTTGTCCTTTGTTATTCGCATTTTTCATCATATTAAATTAATTCTTAATATAGATTTTTATAAAGTATTTTTTAAATATCATAAATAAGTCCATTGACTACTGCAAATATTTGATAATTTCCATTTTTTAACGAAACTTGTAGATCCGGCTCAAATTCAGATATGGACATTTTTTATTTGCCATAATTATAAATATGTTTTTTTAAAACTATAAACATTTGCTGTGTTTGGATTATTCAAGCGTATCTAATTTGAGGGTTGTTTGTTTAGCCGTGTGTTTAATAGACATGTTACAAAATCGCCAGACCAAGTGTTGCCAATTTAAAACGCCACAGCTTTCTTAAATTACAATATTTTAATAAGATTATACTTCAAATTAGGCCGAAATGTAGTCTTTTAAACGATATTATCTCATCAGATCTATTTACACGATCTGAGTTGATCTTTATTTCATCGTGGTCACTCCCTGCTTCAAATTATTGGCGAACTTCTTTTCAGCCAAGCTGACTGTTTAGAAAGTTCTTGCTTTCAATTTCATCAGTTTATTTATATACATTTTTTATACACATTTAAGAAGTTATTTTAGTATTTGTCGAACGAAATCAGCGAATGCTTATTTCGCTTCCGCTTTCATAATATTTTCAGGCAAATTGCTGCCAAGTATCATTAAACTATCATCAATTTCAGTTATTTAAGTTCGCGAACAAAGGTTGTTTGAAACTTTTTAGATAAATATAAGAAATTTCATCGCTTTGTTTAAATGCGCTTTGTTCAGTTATAATCATATATACAGTGAACGTATCGATTTTGAAGGAACCCAATGAAAATTGTACGAAAACAATGAATAAACAGGAAAAAAGTGTTTACAGAAGTTTGTATGTATTTAATCTTTGGGATATTTTTTGTAAATGATCTTCCTCGTCTGGATCATCATCTTTTATGGGGTTGATCTTTCGTCAATATTGGATTCCAAATGTATTCGGCGATATTTATTTTTGTAAGTTAAAGGACGTTTCTACCTTGTACTACTTTTTCCAAGCTCATGGAAGTGCTCCCACACGTCCTAGATGAGCATTCTTTATGAAATTTGGCAGGCGCGTGTATAATAAACATCTTCATCGTATAGTCTACAATTATCTAAAAATATTCAAAAGTGTTTATTTAATGAACAAAATACAACAAAAAATGTTGATAAAAACACAAACTTTTCTTTGATCACTCACTATTTTTTTATTTTTCAATATTTCTTCTTCATTGTAGTTTAAGCTATACACAATATTATACAAAGTAAAAATATGTTTAATTTATTTGCTGCAAATCATTTGTTCGGGACTTAGGACTTCCATGATGAAGAACGTCATCGAACATCAACTTGAAAAAATATTTTTATATTCAATAAAGATTGCCTAGTCGACATAATAAACAAGGAAGAAACGTCATTTAACTTAAAAATTATTTCGCTCGTCGTCATAATAATATTGCGGCTTCGTTGCTAAATAAAAGAGCACAGTGGGAGCAGGTAGAATTTAGAGAAACATTCATTGTTTTCGTTCGCTTCTTAAGTGAGTATCGTTTTATTAAAAAATAAATTAATATGCTGAAAATAAGTAAGACATTCCGCAAGACAAATTTGTAGGCTGGTGCCGTATTATGTATTATATTTTGGAAACGCGAAGTGGAATCTGTTGAAATTGATCGAGATGATGTCATCGTTTCTTTTTGAAATTCTCAGACTGACCCTCGTACGGACGCACACATGCGCGATCTTAATTCAGGTTTGCGACCGGCTCCGGTTATAGCAATTCAGATAATAGATTATGTTGCATTTGTTGCGAAAAGTATACCTCGAAGCTGTGATTCTCATTAAAAAAATGGCATGTCCACAAAGGCGGCCATGGCAACTCCGTGGCGGCCGAACGTGCAAAATTCGCCGCAATATTTCCGAAAGCGAAGCAGCATCCGTCGCACGTATGGACCTCCTCATCTCGCGATGCATCTCTAGTACGTCTCGCTGGAACACTCGGAACGGGACGTCGTGTGTCAGACATTGACATACTTATATCAATTGCATGCACCAATACATCGCCCGTCTCGCTATTGCTGGACAAACTTGTTATGTAGCAGAACTGCAACGCGCTGCAACACCTCTCTTATACGGCCGCCCGAAATTCACTTTCCTTCGCCCCAAATCTTCCATCCGACCACTCGACTTTTATATTTCCATTTTATCCATTTTTCATTTTTATATCCTGAACTCATTTCGAAATAGTAATGAAGTTTATATCCGTTTGAAATCAAATTCGTTACTGTGCACCGTGATTTCAGTTTACATTGCTTGTAATGTTGTTGTTGTTGGTCGAATTGTAATTGTGTATTTATTATTGCGGTCGTTTCAGATCAACGGCACTATGAAAAATTTAGATCCTCATCTATACCTGAAAACAATCAATCAAACGTATAAATATTATTCGAAGCTATAAACAACAGTATAAATTTCAATGTGGAAAACTTCCAGTCTTGTTTTCGAAGAGACCTTTGAAAACATCCGGGGGCTTGCGAAATATTCATTACACACATTCGTCGACCTTCAATAGACTTTTAGATTGAAATAATTCAATACCATATAATTATAATTCAATCCCGAAATATTCGGGATTTTTTTCTGACAGAAACCGTACACCTCACCAACGCAATGAAGGCTACTAAATCGAGACATTTCCGCCGAAATCTGGACGCTTGGAAACAATGGCGTAACTACTAATTAACAAGCTTAGGCGACGCCTAGGTGTAGTAACTATCCAATCTATTTATACATATATACAGTACATATACGTTGTTAAAGTTGTTATATTAACTTTTTTCTACCGGTGATGTATTTACTACACATCGACTCTAATAATGAGAATATGGATATAAATTATAATAGATACGGGTTTCAGATTTTTTGTATTCCTCCGTAATATAAATACGAATCACATCAAAGTATTACAGTATATAAGTATTCATCTGCAGCGACGGAAATAAATAATTTGTCGGGAAACCGGGAATTTTGCGAGTTTTAGTCTTTGTTTCAGCAAAAAGGAATTTTATTAGTCACATTGATGTTATATGAAAATGGGGAGTCAGGCGTCCGTCACGGGTGCAACTGGGCTTGGGGCGCAAAACGCAGAATACCGACCCAGCCGAGAGTTGCGCATGATTTTTATTTTACTTGACAATTCTACTTTACATGAATCAACACTAATCAAATCTTCTTCGTACAACTTCGTTTTATAATGAAAGATCGTTAGCGTTCTGTAGACATGTTATGGTGTCCGATCGCGAGGCGCTCATTCGTCGTATCAGCAGTCCGAAAAGCGAACCGGTTGAACACAGACCTTGTCGCCACTCCGTCTTATTATCTTATTATTTTTTTGCAGATATCTTAGCTAGTTTTAATAGCTTAGTTTTATTAGCTCGGATTTGATATTAGTTGGACTGAGATCTTTCAAATAATAGTATTGAACCAATTCATAGATATTTACCCCGGAGCTTTTAAAATGATTAATATCAGCATTTCGATGATCGCAAAATTTTAAATAGAGATGCAAGTATGCGGTGTATCTAAATTTATATTTTCATTTCTATATCGGTACTTCCTTCGTCCTATGGCATACTTCGAGGGCTAAATCCGATGGAATGATGTAAATGCTGCTTAAATCCGAGGGTCGTCTTTGTATGATTTCTGTTTATTAAGGTTTGCGTGGAATTCGTCAACCCGATTTTATTTGATGTTTTAATTGGTTCCATTACGTGACGTTTTGCATTGCGAAAACTTAAACCTTATGGGGACATTGTAACTCTAGCATATCACTCGGATGTCCCCTCTCGTGGGACATTAAAGTTTATTAGTGATTACGGAGAATCAAATTATTCCAGCGCAGCTTTTTGAGAAATGCATGTTTACCTAAAGTTTTCAAATCAAATCAAAATATAGTACAATTACTAAGATATATAAAAATATATATCAGCGGGTTTTACGTCAGAAGAGAACAAAAGATCTTCACACATTTTTTTGGGGGCCAGAAAAGTATATTATCAACTCTTATATAATTTATTGTTATACTTATTATTGTCAAACATAAGCAAAACAGCCTGCAATGCATATTGGGGAGTGCTTCATCGTTTTTCATACTGTACAAAATTATAAGAAATAAAATATCTATTTTTTTTGCAAATATATTTTTTTTATGTCTACAAATTCATATTATATAGTATAGTCCAATATTATATAGTATAGTTTCAAAACTATACTATATAATATGAGGGTTCATAAATGCATGTTTCTACAACATAGTGGCGCCGAGTAGCTCGTAGGTAATGTCGAAGATGGTTCGGAGTGCAAAGGGTTAAATGTGATTTTGTGTTTGCTAGTTCTACTCGAGATTTAAAATTGGGTCAAAATCGTAGGTAAGATATTTCCAAGTGTAGGGTCGGTGCTATTGATTGATTAATTAAAAGTGAGATGTCGGTTTTGAGGGCAGCACCCGTGGTGCACTTTCGTGCTTGCCAATAGCGCGTGTGTGGCGTTGGTGGTGTGTGTGTGGTGTGTGTGGTGTGTTTGGTGTGCGGTAGGAGTGGTGTGTGCGGTGATATGTGTGCGGTGTGAGTGCGGATGTGTGCGCGCATGCGGCAGAGGTCAGTCGGTGGATGCACAAGTGTCCGCGCCGGGCTTTGAACCCGCGCTATTTCCGACCGACCAAGGACAACCGCTTCCGCCACTGGATTGCAACCGACGCTATTAGCCCTCACAACACACATCACCTCTACTTATCAGCTTATCTAATATCGCTCACTTTATTTTTCATACAATTGCATTTTATTACAATGCCCCGATGGACTCAAAAAACTATCTTTTTTAAGGCGAACGTGAGCCAGATCATAATTTCGCGAACCTCCGACGATTGAGGAATCTCGATTGCATCGTCTTCAAACGGACGAAAAAGTTGGCCTCCGATGCTAGTGCGTATTGCACAAAAACGTCTATCGAAGATCGTATGTGAAAATCGGCTCCGAGGGGAACTAATCGACAATTGCGTTTATTCTCTCATGGACGCAATGCAGGGCTTTGAATTGCTATTTTTTTATTTTGGTTTTCGTTCCGGTTCAGCTCCAAACATTTGTATCGGTTCGGTTCGAAATTTTTAAAATGGGATTTTGAATTTACAATCGTCGCTAGAAATTTCTTTCCAAAAAATATCTAGAATTTTAGAATTACCATGTAGACGACAAATGCAACACATCACTCAATAAGTATGTAGGATGACTAAAAAAAAACAAGTTCTTTAATGAATAACTAAATAAAACAACGATTGTATTCATCAATCTCCTTCAAGAGTGATACATTCATTCCAATGCATCTTTGACATTTCGATGCCACCAGTTCTTCACTGGAGCCATAAAGATCATAGAAAATGCTGCAAAAAGCTCTGAAAGAGGACAAAGGGTTTGTATGTCCAATCGGTCCGTTTTTCGGATCGCTGATATGACGCCCGAAGAAGATCGAACTGCTGGGTTGTTAAAAATTTACAATCGGTTTAAAATATTGTTGTCTTTATTCTATTGCGGGCTTCGGGATTTTCATAAGTAATATAACTAAAAATAGATAAATAAAACACTAAAAAATTCAAATATTATTTTGAAAATATGCCCGAATTAACATGTAACATTAGTGTTTCATCATTTAGTCTGGATCTGATTTTGGAAGTCAGGTAACTTGCTGCTGAAAATGCACGCTCAGCTTCCACACTCGTTATCGTCATCAGATATTTAAATGCTAGTTCAAGTTGATGACCGCGTGAGCCCCATTTTCGTATAACACCATCAATGTGACTGATAAAATTCCTTTCTGCTGAGACACGGACTAAAACTCGCAAAATTCCCGATTTCCCGACAAATTATTTATTTCCGTCGTTGCAGTTGAATACTCATATACTATAATACTTTGATGTGATTCGTAATTATACTACGGAGGAATACAAAAATTCTGAAGCCCGTATCTATTATATTTCATATCGATATTCCCATTATTAGGGTCGATGTGTAGTAAATACATCACCGGTAGGGAAAGGTTACTATAACAATTTGAAAAACATACATGTATGCTATATATGTATACATATGGATTCCCTAATCAAAACGGACAGAGTCAATCAGTGTTGATTCATGTGAAGTAGAATGGCCGAGCAAAATAAAAATCATGTGCAACTCTCAACCGGGTCGATGTTCTGCGTATTGCGCCCCAAGCGCAGTTGCGCCCGTGGCGGGCGCTTGCTTTACCACGTCCTTGTTACAGTCCTGCGTTGCATTATCTTGGTAAATGTGAAATCATGGAAATACGAATTTTCTTGAAGGAATCACACGATGGAATAGTATCAAAGGAATACAAATAAGGGAGGTTTTATTTATTTGTTCGGTGACGGAATATGCAGGAAGAAATCGAGAATAAATACGGAATACTGTCTGGACAATTATTGGTGAAAATACGAAGGTGACATTAAGGCGAGCTAAATGAACCCCAATGATGAACAAATAAATGACCTTAAATATAAAGCTGGCAAACCAATATTTGAGCACATAACAATGGCACTCGGAATCAAATTGATATTTTGGAGTCGGAGTTACGTTAAACAAAATACACAATAATGGCTTATTATTACACGCTGGAAATTGGGTCGACAGCAATATTATCTGAAGTATTGTTTTTACAGGACAATTAATGAGATGAACACAGAATAAAGATTGCAGTATTATCGGGTGGAATACATTCAAACAAATTCTTCACAAAAATGGCGAAGGTCACATATCAGCCAAACCCTTTTTGCATAAAACGCGCTCAGAACCGAAATAAATCGATGTTTTCTAATCAGTTCAGTTCCGGTTCGAAGCACTGTTTGATTGTCTCTAAATGGGGTCGAAGATTGCATCTCGAATGTGCGGCTTATCGCATTCGACCAAATCGCGTCTCGCAAATTGAGAAAAAATGCTTGCCGAGTGAGGTCCAAATGCACCCCGCGTGCATCCGTATCGACCTATTTTTAAGTATGCCACAGCCGACAAAAATATCCAAGAATACGACTCGAGGAATTTGCGCGTACTCACTCGAGGGCCCCATCACAACGCGAGAATCGATTCAAACAAGGGGATCTCATCAATCTTCAATCTTTCCATCGACTTTTGATCATTTGAAAATTTCTTCGCCGACTGCATGGAATGGATTCGTGCATTGCGGAATTGAGAGTTGGCCTTCGTTCATTGCAATTAATATGATTTAGATCATATCAGCACTACTACGATAAAGTCACAGATACTAGACTAGTCATACGGTAGTGTTGATAGATGCATTATTATAATAATATAGTAAATTTCAGATAATTGGGTTGAGCGAAATATTGATATAAACACATATTTAATAATAATTAAAGCAATGAGACTACATCAATTGTTCATCAAGATATTTGATCTCGCATTTCATACATATGAATAAAAGATTGCGCTGTGTGTTGTGTAATATATAATAAAATAGGCTTGCTACTGTCCAGTGGTTGTTTTATGCTACTTATTAACACATATAATAAATGCGGCGCATGCGTATACAGTACACGGTGGTGTATTTACTACACATCGACTCTAATAATGGGAATATCGATATGAAATATAATAGATAAGAGGTTCAAATTGTTTGTATTCCTCCGCAATATAATTACGAATCACATCAAAGTATTATAGTATGTAAGTATTCATCTGCAGCGACGGAAATAAATAATTGGTTGGGAAATCGGGAATTTTGCGAGTTTTAATCCGTGTCTCAGCAGAAAGGAATTTTATCAGTCGCATTGATGGTGTTGTACGAAAATGGGGGCTCAACTCGAACTAGCATTTAAATAAATTCTTAATTTAAATAACGTGGACGTTCTCGGAAAATTCATTGAGGGGACATGCGGTTTAAGGAAACATTGAGACGTTTGTGTTGCAACAAAGTCCATCCTTGTGAGCGTTTTTGCACACGAGAAAATAAATCTCGCAGTCTTCGGTGGCTTAAGACCTATTGAAACCTGTGCATTGGAAATTGTAAGCATGTTGAATCTGGAAATCTACACAAAGGAAGTATTCTCGCAAGGATGTCGTACAGAAGGGATCAACGCGAGTATTCCATCCGTCGAATTACAAATACACATTTATAGGGCTCTTATCTCTTTTGCTCGATGTAACAATAATGCCATGATGCATATATCAAAGTTTCACACACGGAGATATGGATAAGAATACGCCAAACAGTCGCTTCAATAGTCGGTGGTTGCTTTTTTTCCGATTAATATTTCATCAGATTTGCATCGAATTAAGCGACCTGTATCTGATACGACGGAATACAAAATTATTTATTAAAAAAAAATGTCTTTTCGATTAACATGCACCTTATTGTGTGCATCGAGCGTTATCCTTATGACGAAATCTTTATTTTTGTCTTGCGAAAAACATAACGCAATTGCACGAGTGTACGCTGCGAATGCACACTGCGTATTACGCATGTCTTTTATTAATACTTACGTACGAATACCGGATGCGGCAGGGAAGATCTGGAGGCAGTCGCCAAAGGCTTTGCGAATTTTTGAAAAATTCCGCATCGGCTTCACTAGAATTATCAAAAATTTAATGAATCTGCGCTATAAAGCAAACAGCAGCGTCCCGAGTGCTCGCAACACTTGGCAGGATTTCAAAACTGCACCGATATATGTCAAAAAAATTAAATGCGGCTCTTGCATACGCAGTAGCGGAAGAATTCGCGGTGCACATTATGATGGTCTTATGCAAACGGCAACAACAGCTAAATTTTCAATATGTAGAGCATCTTTAAATGCGGCCCGGGAAGAATTCCTAGATGCAAATGCCCCCGATGAGGTTTTTTACAGACGCGTTGCTTCCTTTTTTCTGCACACCCTCCGCTGAAACACGTGTTTCAACTTAACATTTTTACGATGCACTCTGTTCTTCGGTGCTAAAACGAACACAAAAAACGCTGGTAATAAACGACTATGATATTCACCAACATGGGGTCATGGGTCCCTGTTTTTTTTGCTCCCCAGCAATGCAACAGCGATCCTGCCGAAAGGCAACGATTTCAATCCTAACACGCCCCATGTGTTGCAAGATAACCTTAAAATCACCAATTCGAAATGTGTTGACCGCGTTTTGGAGAGTTTTTGATTCTGGTCGCATAAAAATAGTGGCATTGAAGGCAAAGAAGCAAAAACAAATTGATTTTTTCACTTCTGCGTCATTTGAAAATTTCAACAAAGGTGTATACACTTAATACCTTCAGATTTTATTCAACTTCATAAATGTATTAAAACGATTGATAGAGCACCCATTAGCATATAGCGTATAGAACTTTGCCGGTTCAGAAAGTTGAAGGAACAGAGCAAGTACAAGAATAATAACAAGCAGACTGCCTTGATGAGGGATTAGCGAAGAATCTCACTTTGCCACGATAACAACATGGTCTTCCTTTACCTTCCGTATCGTTTTGAAATCGCTGAACTGGGACGTTTAATCAGATAAAGGAAAGCACCCAATCTCGAATTCATTTAGGTAAGGCGCATGTGGACATAGAGGCAACATTAGTTGGCGTAACAAGGAAAATAGGTATTGGACTCAATGTAATCCAAAATGCCTTTTATACACTCAAACCTTTTTTTTGATGCGGTAGATGCCTAAAGGTAAAGGTAGTGCAGAAAATCGCACAAAAAAGCTATGACTTACATAAAAAAGTGAAGATGTATTCCATGGTTTATAAAAGCGCATAACTTCGAAACAACTCTATAAAATATATCCAAAATCGCATAAAAAAAGTTAATAGAAAAACAGGAAAACAATTATGCAATTAAAAAATAATTCGTTGTGATTTTCGATATGACATAGTATACCCAGTGTCGATGTCATCATTGTTTTGTGTAGATTTTCTTTTTAAAACCATATAATTCATAATTGGTAAAGATGTCACTATAGTCCCTAACTAAAAAAAAACAAAATGGCGACTGTTTAAAAAAAATTCAGTCAAATCGTTTTTTTTTGGCCTTCACAGTTTTTTTTAAATAGTAAAATTTTTGACGTAAATCTGGTAGGAATAATAGAAAGTTATAGATAAAAGATTTGTACCCAGTTTGAAGTAAATTAATTTCTTAAAACTCGAGATATGATGTCAACAGCGTTGAAAAAAGTAGTTTCGAGAAAAACGCGTTAAAAGATTTCATTATAGTAAGACTTGCCAAGTTATCGCGTCACTAAAATAGCTATAACTCCGTAAGTAGTTGGAATTTTAGAAATTCCTTTGGAGAATGTATTTTTAAATCTCAAAACACTGGAAAAATGAAAAAAAAAACAGTTCAGTTAGTGTTGATCCAAAATATCTCGATACATTCTCTTTATGAAATTTAAAAAAAAACCGTACAACTTCAAAATCGCACAAAAAGAGAAAGAATTATCGTAATATATCAACGGAAGGACAAAACGAATAGGGAATTATAAAAATGTATATATTTTTACATCTTGCTCAGCTTGAAATTGCATTTTTTAACGGTTGCATAAAACGGAAGTGTAAAAATTGTAACTAATTGGCGGGAAAACATTATACGCTGTAATTAGGACGCAATTTAGCGGTTTCGCTGTATTTTAATGCTATTCATATCGTTTCTTGTTTCTTAAATATTTAAATTCAGATAGATTATGGAATGATCCATCTTTCTATTGTAAGCTTGGTAAATTCGCGACCCGTTTTCTTCTTACGTGCGTTCGATAAACAAAAGTAAATAATGCTAAAATTTTAGCAATTTTTTAACGGTATAGTAATTTAAAACAAAAACAGTTTTAGAATGACGCATTTAGAGTCTAATAGCTTATATTTGTCCATTGACACGTATTCTACCCATGAGTTCTATTTACATTCTATAATGCGGTTGCGCTCGGAGCAGGATGTTTTTAGTTCATTTTTCAAGTGGGTCCTTTGAATGCGCCGCAAGGATGTCGCGGAAGAATGTTTTAGTCGGCGCTGATACGCACACGTCCTCGGGGACGCCCCGAACGCTCGTCGTCTTCCAAATCCGATGTTACGCGCTCGGAGATGATATCATCAGAGATGTAATTCTGCCAATTATGATGTGGCATCTTTCCTCTTCTCGCTCGCCGATCGATCGACGTGCAAAATTAACAGTTTTCTATTAAACAGGTTAATTGTGCACAGCGGCGGCTCTGTTTATAATTGTGCGGTTAGAAATTGAAAGTTGAGATGGTAAAAAGCGGTTTCCCTCGAAGACTCTTACTTCTCGCCGCTTGCTCGTCGGCTTCTTGTCTGCACCACTTTCTGTCGGGAAATGAGCTGATCTCCCTTTCTACATGTCAGCGTCAATAGAAACGCATCATTCCATATCGATACGTGCTCCATTTCAATCCAACCCTCGACTGACCGTCATTATTTTATCGTCCTACAATTTAACGCGAGTCGTTGTCGCTGGTGACAACAAATTCAGCTTTCAAAATCATGCAACAAAGCTATAAAAATTTAAAATTTAGCAAACTTTTTAGTTAGACTTTCATATTTTTAACCTATTTTCTTGATAATTTTTACCCAAAAAAAATTATTTATTTACGCGAAAACATCAAAATTTAGCTTTATTGCGTAGATAATATTATAGCGAGAAACATTCCAAAATTTCAGCCAGATCGTTCAACAACTTTTTAAGCTACAACTGGCGAACATTTTGAAAATGCAGTTTCGCGATAATCTCGTTTAAAGTTTCAATGCGTTTAAACTGTCAATTTTAGTGATTTGCCGATTAATCAGTTGATCCAAGCGCATATAATAGATCTTCAGCTTTCTTAAAAATTGATTATCTTCGAATAGCTGTTGTTTTCGGACTATGCAAGTCGTTATTGAATATCGCCAAACCGTCGAGTTAAAACATTCATTAGCATTTTGGGTATGGCCATCCAGGCATCTTTGAAGTAATTCATCCCTGGACAAATCTTTATAAATTGGTAAGAGGTGCTGTTTTATCTCATGGCCAAGAAATGGAGTCAAGTCTTCAAGCTTTGGATATTTTTTATGGTCGGGTTCCCATGATAATATTTTTTTAAAAATATTTTGACATTTTTGCTTCGAAAATTCAACCACACACGACAAACACAGTGATTCCGGCGTGCTCCTGATTACGAACATTAGGGATTGCCCCCCTTAAACACCAAAAACCAATATCCGCTTATTGAAATCTCCTGTATATCATATATGTTGTTATTCATTCAATCAAATAAGGATATTTTAGCAAAATGTAAAATTATTGCTCATTTCATAACGAATTTGAGTACTGAATTTTTTGACATTTGGAGATTCTCTATTTTATGAATAACAAATGCCGCTTGTGAAATTTTTGAATGCTTTCAAGTAGCATTCCACTGATGACTTTATTGGGTTGTAAATATTTTAAATTAGTATCGATCGATGTTTTTACACCTTTCGGGTCGCTTGTGATCGTATATGATCTCGTTAGGGTTAAATTAATTAGTGCACTTTTTTAAAATTATTTTCTATATGTCGATCGATCGCTTCATTGAATCAATGTTGACATGTTGGGTGTGTGTATGCCTGTTGTTTTCTAATTGTGGCGTTTTTCATTAGCGATTGTTTTCGCTTTCTGCAATTTATTAGAGAAGTATATCGCGTTGAAACGTTAAACATGATTGTAATTAGAAGGATTTATTTTGGCTGAATCGACATGACGAGCCAAAAGCTGAAGATGTGTATGTGTAATGTGGAATAGAAGAGAAGAGAAGAGATTGGGTGTTGCGAGAGGCGGCGCAATGTAGTAGGTAGCGTAGACGCAGACAACCCTGACCTGGTTTACTATAAACTTGTTGCGAATAACAAACAGAGGTGCAACGCGCCAGCTAGATCAAACTAGAAACGCAGGGGACCCCAACTCACCAGTTCTTCGTGCGACAACATATTCCATCCAAATAATACTCCTAACATTGTTTTTTTTTCTTCCGGGAAAAAAATATTTCTAGTTGTCTAGTCATTAGATTCAGTTCTTATCCCATATATAATTTGCTTTTAACTTTAGTTATTTAGTAACGGGCGTCTGTGTCAATACGATTTAAACATACATTTTTTATAATATATTGCCTTTTATAACTCTGCGTCTCAATCAATCGGAATCTCATTGTGTATCTAACAGCAAGCAATTAAATAAATAAAAACTGTGGATAGCACACAATATTCGGTCATTTCTTTGCGCAAACAAATAACAAACATGAAATCGCAATCATTATTAGTCGACAAATTTGGGCTAACGATTTATACAATCGTGCGATGTGTGCGGGGAAGATTTCCGTCTCTGTCTCCCGAACTGCGCTACAGTTCTCTCTTTGTCTCTGTTTGTCTCCGAGCTCAATGTACAAGAGTGTTCTTTCGAATAAGTGGAGGGGGGGGTCTCAGAGCCTGGGATAGTACTCCTTTAGGGGTTACAATATATAAGTTGTCATGAATTACATTCTTATTGATTCTCAAGCTATTTCATGGGGACATCTAAACACTGAAAAGCTTCAGAATATGTAGGGCCAATATCTCCTTCCTCGCAAATATCTTCTTCGTCTTGTCAATGAATGTGTTTGCTGAAGGTATGTCAGCAGAAATCATAAATTTCAAGTTCCCTGATGCCATATCGTCCTTGAATTTTTAAAACCAGTCCGAACTTGCTTTGAAGGTGTAATTTCCATTTAATTTTGTATTGAAAAATATTGATTTTTCACGCAATAATGGACCAGATATTGGCTGTCCAGTTGATCGTCTTTGTATGAACCACATAAAAATACACTCTTCAAGTTATGCATTTCCTGATTTTTTCATAACAAATAATTCTCCACGTGCAAATTTTATTTAGAATAATTCGGATAATCGAGGTTCTATTGTAGTTGTTCAGCATATACGACACCTATCTATGATAAATTGGTATTTGATCTTATTTGGTTCATTTCGTAGAAAGATGTAATATTCCGACCGATTTGAAGATCCCTGATAGAATGGTAGCTGAAAACAAAAAGCAGTTTTATCGAGCCGCGAGTATGCAGATAACAATAATTGCATCTTAATATTTATTCGTAATAGTTCGCAAAGACTTGGAGGCTCCTCGCACATTTTTTATGTCACGGAAGGTCTCCAGTTCCGATTCAGTCGTTGCATAACGCCACCATCGTCACGCCATTTTATCGGTACAAATTCAAAATGCCGCAAATTAACATCTCGGATTATTCGCCATAGACAGTAACGAAAAGGCGACCGGTTAGCCTTCGAACCGCCGAAAAAAATGCTCGACGATTTCAAAAGAAATATTGGCAAAGAGTGACAAGCCGCCAGATGGAAGAGCTAATAAGCGTAGAAAGGCAGCCTTGGATGTGCAACAAACGCGAAAAGGAAATTATATTATAAAAATTGTCACGTGACTTCCGCGGAGCCAGTGACCCCCAACCCATGGATAATTTAAATTAATCAATTAACAAGGAGCGCTGCTTGGGAGGAAATTGACGGGCTAGACGGCGGTCGAGAGTCCCCTTCCAGTCTGGACTCCTCCGCATCTTCGGCTGCATAGTGGAACTGCACTGCACACTTGCTCCTTCAATCAATATGACATTTGCCACTTTTTTCAAGCAGCCACTCCAATTTATAGGAGGAGAGATGATTTGCTATCAATTGACTTTTTTTTTCATTCGCTGCGTCCTAATTTTACTCATCGAACTCAATATCTTTTAATTGAGTCGATATGAAAAAAAAGCATAAAAGTAGGTCTTCCACATAAAAATTTTGCACGTTCACTACTTTAATATTATACTAACATTTTATTTTAAAATAAAAAAAAACATGAAGAGTACATAATACAATCGCTAAATATTGCTTGAGCATACACACCACGTCGTTTAATTGGGATGTTGCCAATAGGTTCATAGCTTTCTATTCAATGATAATCTTAAAAAATTGACAATTTGAACAATAAAGCTATTTTATGCAGGAAATAAAAATAAATATTTTATTCGCATTAGGTCACACTAAACATCTTTTTTTCATCAGCATAAGACAATCTTCAATTAGAGACAAAGTCAATTGTAAATAAGCACTGTTGATAGCATACACATAAACAAAATTGTCTTCCGTTGACTTCTATATCGTTTTGTAATCGCCGAACTGAGAGGGGCAACCTGAAATGATGGCGAAACCACTCGAATTCAGCTCGGGTAAGTTGTACGGTGACGAGGGAGACATCCTCAGTTGGTGTAGGAGCGAATCCGAGATGCACTTAAGCGTCACGTCTGTCTTCACCCTATCCCGGCAACGCCCTAGCGAGGAAAGGGGGGACTGGACTCCTTGTATTCCAGAAAGTCCCTTTTCAGTAGAGTCAAAAAGGTCGTCTAGAGTAGTTTTCTACCAACTCCTAAGAAAACTACTCAGTCTTTACAAGCCTCCCACATTCCCTATCGAGACGATCGCGAAAGCGTTCGTCAATACGTTCACTCAGGATACCCGTTGGGTGAACGTTCAAAACAAAACTCGGTGGTAATGCTACCTTCAATATCGAGCGAATGAGGAGGTGAATGTATGATACAGACGAAACGGATGTAACCCCTTCCTGTGAATGGATATTGAAGAGGCCCATAGTTCTGTAGTGGACTGTTAGTGACTGCACTATGATGATGATGATGATAGCATACAATCGTGCGATGTATACGGGGAAGCTCTCCGTCTCTGTCTCCCGAACAGCTCTAAGTTCTCTCTCTCTGTCTCTGAGCTCAATGTACAAGAGTGTTCTTTCTGATTAGTGCTTGGGGGGGGGGGGGGGTCCCTGGGATAGTACTCCTTTAGGGTTTAAAAATATGGTCGCCAGTCATATCTCCTGTAGAATTCGAACCCAAGATGATTGAATTATGAGTCCAACCGCTTAACCGCGGGACTACCTACAGGGACAGTAATAACACTATTTAAACGCAAGCATGCCTAACCGGTCGATCGCAATCGACTGGTCGATCTTAAAGCAAAATTTGGTCTATCCGCTCGACTTGATACATACTTATTCGCCAATTTAGGGTATTAAATAAAGTCGATCCCGAAACGATTTAAAATTGAAAAGTAGCTCCCAAGACAAAAAAGGCTGGGCACCTTTGTTAAGATGAATATTTGATGCATTATATATTGCTATAATCTGCGCGCTTTCTACAAACGAAATATTAATGGAAAGGCTAGCTTTCAATCAAAAATAATATAAATTACTCTCCAAATCAAAACTTTATTACTGAAAGACTCCTCAATGTACTCGATAATTTCGATATAAATGAAATTCGCAAAGTTACGAGAGAGCTGCACTTCGCGAAGCTGAGGAGAGAAGGAACATTAAACGCGTTTTTCTCGAAATTACTTTTTCCAAGCTCATGGAAGTGCTCCCACACGTCCTAGATGAGCATTCTTTATGAAATTTGGCAGTCACATGTATAATAAACGTCTTCGTCTTATAGACTACAATTATCAAAACATATTCAAAAATGTTTATTTAATAAACTAAAAACTATAAAAAATGTTGATAAAAACACAAACTTTTCTTTGATCGCTCACTATTTTTTTATTTTCCAATATTTCTTCTTCATTGTAGTTAAAGCTATGCACAATATTATACAAAGTAAAAATATGTTTAATTTATTTGCTGCAAATCGCTTGTTCGGGACTTAGGACTTCCATGGTGAAGATATCCAAGCTTTAAAAAATATTTTTATGTTCTTTAAAGATTATATACTAAGTCGATATTTAATTTTTTTTGTAAAGAAAAAAATACCAAGTTTTGTTGTGATATATTAGTTATATCCGAAGCTGAATTCCAAACACTGAGCGACGAATTTTAATGCTGATGAAGGTTGAGAACCTGTGGTATATGGCTTAACATCATTTCATGATTCTTGTATTGCTTTAATCTCATCCACCGTGATGAAATTCCATTGTCGGAAGCGCTGAAGGGCGATTTTAAAAATATAATATTTAAAAAAAATACAATTTTAATATAAATAGTTTTTTGGTATGATATGGTTCACTTTTATTAAAATATGTATTTTATGTATATATGTATTTGCATAGATTCGGAAGTAAAATCAGTTACATTAACGATTTGTTTCAACTGATTCAATTAAAAACTATCGTTGCCTCACCGGTACCTGTTATATTTACATTTTTATTGCCAACAATTAAGCTCACATTTGACAATTAACACACTTATTTTTTTATTATGGACATAAATTAATTGTCCGTTGTACTGTTTTTTTATAGATTTGCTAAAAATTCTATAGGACTACAAAATAAAAATGTAGCCATACATTTCGCATATTGTATTACATGAGCACGGGGTCTCAGCTTAATTAAGGGTTGCTTTGAAATATGATACTTGACCCCGTACCGAGTTGGAATCGAGCTTCCGTAAGGTGATCTTTCTGGCGTTAAAAAATGTCACTCAAAGCCTCGCAGAAAATATTTTTTTTGTATGGAGATATGCAAATTTATTAAAGTCTCACAAATGTGATAAATAAAATTTTGTCAATTAAGTTAATTAAGTCATGTTTTAATTGGTTCAGTATAATAAAATATATGCCTTGGTTTAAAATTATGTATTTTGTTGTCGGAAATGTGCCACCTTTTTGTAAAGTAAATTTCCTGTAACCCTAACCAAACAGATATATGAAACCCCTTCCTGTAAAGCGAGCAAAGGTCGGGAGCAGGTCTTATCTAAAAAAAAAAAACATGGAATTCTTCTTACGTTTTTGAGCATTCCCTTTTGACGTCGTTAAAAACACTTGACAGTCATAAATTATCCATAGTTTGAGTTGCATAAAAAAATTAATTCATGATGTAAAACAATCTTTATAGTCAATTTTTGCACGGTATATGCACAAAATGCATTCATAAATTCTGATTATATAAATTATAAAATAATATTTTTATTTTTTACATCATTCTTATGCTAAGACGTGCCGAATTCCCATGCCATTTGGGATTAATTATATGGTATTTTACCAAGGGGCGGTGTTAAACATTTGACTCTGGATGCCAAAACAGGTCATATATTATCGAAGGGACAGCTGGACCCTCATTTTTTTCCACCCCGATTCTCAATGTGTCAATGCCAAACAAATATTGTGGAGCAATCATCACGTCTAAGGGATTTAGGCGTATCACTCGATCATTCATGTAATCCAAACGTCGTTTCAGAAGAGCCGTTTTAACTGTATATGCGTCTTTTCATCTTGAGACCCTGAAAAACTTTCGGACGGAGCCAAACGTTGTTTAGAATCATTGGCAGATTGTGATCGTTCGTCAGTTGGTGGTTTTTGGTCGATCACCTCTAAAAATTGATTGTTTTTGAGACCTTGGTTGCTTTCCTCGCCGTCAACATCTTGCGCAAGACCAAAGCTACGCAAAAGCCGACGTTCTCGGAACTTCTTATCCGTCCTACTTGTTTCTGCGTCTATGGGTCCTCTTCTCATCATCGGTGAGAGGTCCAGCTCGATACCTCTCACCGATAAAAATTTTGAACTCGGATCGGCAACCATTTTTAATGCCATTGGCATATATTTCATACACATGTATTATCCTGTTAGTATCAATAATTTTTGTATAAATATTGAATTTAAAATATTCTCGGATATTTTATGCCAAATTCATAATTTTCATTGGCTTTTACAACAGTTATGAGTGTATCTGTGAGAACGCTCCGAGCTGTAAATATTAATTAGGAATGACATTGTGCCCATTTTGTGCATGCAATTTTAGTTCGTCAGATTGATAAGTCATGCATTTAAATTTATCAATAGGAAATATAAACGACGATTCATATTTGATGTTTGTAAAAGTAAAATTAAACCAAAAAAGCTGATTTATATTGCCGATTTTTGCCGTATTTCCATACTGCATGTACAAATCATCAATGCATCGTTTTATACAATTAACGTTCAAAAATATATTTTTTTATGAATCCAAACTTATCCCTTGATGACGCCAATATTGGCTGATGATGATGATGTTGACTTTGGGGATTACGTTGCATATTTATAACACCTTCTAACGGTATCTATGTGCAATCATTTCATTCAAGTCATTATCTTAAAACATAGTCGGAGAGCAATCTTCTTCGATCGTTGCTTGAAATTATTGGTGGACTTAAACCAAAGACACCCAATAGTTTGATATGAATAGATAACTTATCTGCGATTTGAATACATAATAGCGAAACCGTTATTTGATGGTAATAATTCCATACACAAAGTTTGTTTACGATTAGAACAAATATAATATTGTGCCTTAATTTATACAATTTTAATTGTTACTTTATTTTTAGTATACACCCAAACCTCTTTTTGTGCGATTTTGAAGATATGCGGTTTTTTTAAAGCATTTTCTTTATTTCGTAAAGAGTACGTATCGAGATATTTTGGATAAAATAGGAAATAAATCCTCAACAGTAACCGAAATTTGGAAAAAATATAATATATAAAAAATGGTGGTAATTTGGTACTGGTTGATATGATATCTCAAGTTTTAATTGATCAATTAACTTCAAACTGGGTACGAATCATTTCTATATAACCCTATATTATTCCTACCAAATTTATGCCAAAATTTATTTTTAACTATTTAAAAAAAATAAAAGTAACAAAATAAGGTTTAAAAAAATACTTGATTGAATTTTTTTTAATCAGTCGCAATTTTGTGTTTTTTTTGTTTTTTGGGTTAGGGGTTAAAAATTTTACCAATGATGCAAGACGTCCTTTAAATGTTACCAAAAATGCTATTTTTATGCGATTTTGGATATATTTTATTCAGCTGTTTCAAAGTTATGCGGTTTTTAAAATCCATGGAACGCATCTTCACTTTTTCTATATAAGTCATAGCTTTTTTTGTGCGATTTTCCGTGGAACGCATCTACTGCACAAAAAAAAGGTTTAAGTGTTCTTGCTATTTACTCTTAATTTTATTTAAAAAGGTTTCATCGATATTAATTTTATTATAACAATAATATTGGATTGCGAGTCGGTCATCCGTCAACACAATTGTACGGCACGTCTCCAAATAAAAAGAGTTCGACCTTCACCTAGTTATTCGTATATATTGAATTTATTTTATATAGTTGATATTTTTAACCCTTCAACTTCTATGTATAAAAAACTGAAACTGTCTCCATAGGCCGTGATATTAATAAAAAAATAAAAAAATACTTTATAATCGTGAAAGAAGGGTTATCTTTCTTCTAAGGAACTTATTTCAAATTAGTCATGGTTGTCAATTGTTCATTTTAGTGAGAACGAAATTAAAATATGTACATACAACCCTAAGCCGTTAATACTAAAGATCTGCTAAACACTTGAAAGCACTTATGCAAAAAAATATCGAGGAGTGCAAAAATGTGTATTGCATTAGGCGTGAAATATGAGGCACGTATGGCGTGCTGAGTGACAACCCTAGAGCTCTGCATTCGAATTTATTGTGTATAAACCTGCATTCATACCAAATTGAGCTATCATATTTATCTAGACATATTCAGAGATGTCGCTAATGAAATGGGGTTTCGATTAACCCCTCAAAGAGGTAAGACCCAATGTTGTGTCTGAATTGCAATAAATCATAAAGAGCTTTTTTAGACGGACAGAGACGGAGAGTTGATTGTATAGATCGTGTTAACCCAAATTTATCGACTAATAATCATGTGTGAATGATATAATGAATCGATTTCAAGTGTATTATTTATGTTTATTTGAAGAAATGACCGAATAGTGTGTGCTTATCGACTGTGTTTATTTATTTAAATACAAGCTTCATACACGCTGCGACGGTCCTGGCAGATAAGTGGATTTGTATGATGATAACTGGCGGACAAATATAGCATCTAAGATTATGATGAATTTAAAATGTGTATCACTTTGAATTCCGTCCAAGTCAAAGTTTTGAATCACGAAGAAAATATATTTTTAAACCACTTGTGAAAAATTTCGCATGGTTTAATTTTTCGGTATGTCCAAAGCTTAGGTTTTTTTTAATGTTTGGGTATTTAAAAAATATGATAAAGCTTGCATTATTTATTTTTTCTTCATCATAATAAGTAAGGCTCAATGAGAGCTATGAACGAAGAGATATACACAGGTGTGGGCTCGCAGAGCAAAGATGCAAGACACCTACTTCACATGTTCACACACTGCGGCCGCATGACATATGCTTTTCCAGTGCGAAATACTCGGTCAAGGCCCGACCAGCTCATTGTAAACAACTCTGGCGAGCGTTCACTTTCAAACTCGCCATATTAAACTATTGAATAACACGCTTTTTTGTATCACATCATTATTATTCAATACGGTCACGTGGCGGCGGACGCAACTCTCGGCCGTCAAGTGGTTAAGGGTGCTGCACCCGTCACCGCGACTTCCGCTCTTGACAAATACACTATCATACCAGAAAATTGTATTTAATTCAACATGATATATCAAAAAGACCTACACCTCGCTATACGGCCACTCTTTATACGAATTTTGCTATAACGACCTTTTTTTTAAATTATGGCACTTTTTTTCAATTTACGACTCACAATGTTTTGTTGGACCGCTAATAGAAAATGCTGTGCTGTTAGCAATCTTCTGTTTAGTTTCAATTTCTTCGTAAGTAGCTTTTTGCTTTGTCGCAAATTTTCCTGGAACGCATATAAGTCGCAAAACGAGGTATGTGTTGGTTAAAAATCGTGTATTCGAAAGAATCAATGCTTAAGAATACGTTCAGTAAATTTCAAGTCGATATAAATGAAATTCGCAAAGTTATAGGCCGACGAGGAAAAGCTGTGCTTCGCGAAGATGAGGAGAGGAGATACTTTAAACGCGTTTTTCCAAGTTTATGGAAGTGCTCCCTCACACCCTAGATGAGCATTCTTTATGAAATTTGACAGGCATGTGTATAATAAACGTCTTCATCGTATAGACTACAATTATCTAAAAATATTCAAAAGTGTTTATTTAATAAACAAAAAAGTACAAAAAATGTTGGTAAAAACACATTTTTTTTTTCGATCGCTCACTATATTTTTATTTTCCAATATTATTTCTTAATCGTAGTCTAAGCTATACACAATATTATACAAAGTAAAAATATGTTTAATTTTTTTGCTGCAAATCATTTGTCCAGGACTTAGGACTTCCATGGTGAAGAACGTCATCGCTCGTTCATCGTCATACGTTAAATGTAAAAAAACGTCCCTTAAGCACATTTAAAAGATGACAATTGATACTCTGATGATTAAAAAATCAAGATATCTTACTTAAATATGTAAACAGCGCGCTTTGTGAAAAAAAGTATAAATTTATTTCAATTTTGCGAATGTTATGATAACACAAGCCTAAATTTAATTCTATATTTAAATGCATCCATAAGGAATGCGATTTTTCATCACATTTTAAAAGCGCAAACGTAAGAAATAAGCATTGTAAGACACGATAAGCGTGTGGATTTATCAAGCAGCCACAGAAATTAAGAAGAAAAACATGGAAAAAAAAATCGTAATCATTGCATCGAACTGCTTCTCGGAAATTCCGGGAAAACGTCTCATAACATTCGAGATTTAGAATGACATCATTACTTAAATAACCACCAAGCGGTGACATTGTGACTTAGTTCTTAGGACTCCCATTATAAATGTTCGGATTCAAATACAAATTGCGGAAACAATCGTCGTGTCGATGAATTTGAGAGATCGGCAATGACTCCACCGAAAAACAGACATTTTTGGAAAATGTCCTCATGTAAAGACTATATCGGAAGATTTAAGAAAACAATATTTTTCTTAACTAAATGGCTAAATTATGTATTTAAACATGATTCTCAAAGTCAATCTTAAATACTCTAAAATACATAGTTTATCTTTCAAAAATGAACGTGAACATATGATAACTATGAAAAGCTACTGTCATCATTAGCATAAAAGCCGATTATCCGGGATAGTGCTGGGGAGGAAGGGCACGGATAACTAAAAAAAACAAGGATAATCCAAATATTCAAATTTCTACTTGGTTTCGAATATAATATCATATTTACAATACAAATTTTTGTTTGTTTTTGAGATTTTTCGTGCATCTTCTTGAATCTTGCATCTCTGGAACCCATTTCTTTTTGAACCAATCTTCAAAAATCTTCCTGTTTATCGATACTCCTTTCTATAATAATCGGCTGGAATTTTTTTTCATTGGATTTCCCTTAAAATATCGAGGTGTATCTGCCTTACCAATCACCAAAGGTTTCATTTTATGAGTTTCTAATGTGTCCAGTCTCATCATTCAGGGTCCTTTTTCACAATCGTACACTCTTTGTGATTTGTGAGCTTTCATAAACTCTATTGTCTGGTTATTTTGATAACCAAGATAATTAAGACATGACCTTAAGGCATCATTCTCGTTATTTTGTAGAGTTTTGTTTCTTTAATCTTAACCAGTGTATATAACACCTTATGTACTGCTCAGGATGAACTGACGACCTTTTTAGGTATCCGAGCTTAACAATTTTTAATATGTTTGCAATTTTATGCATACATATTTTGAATGTCCCAATAATGCATGTATGCTTAGATTATTCTCATGGTTTAAGATGTGGTATTATTTTTTGCGGGATGAGGAGTTGTGGCGCCATGAAGACGTTGCATTTTTTGGTTGTCGTCTTTTGAGGACTCGTCGGACACACGTCAGGATTTATTGTTGCCATTTGGACGCGAATTCAGGTCTCGTTAACGACAGATCACGATCGTGTCGCAATCGACATCGTTTCCCTATATGGACGACCGTTCACAAACAAAACGTTTAAGGATGAAATCTCGCAGTTGCCTCACCTTCGTTTCGTTTCATCCGCCATTGCCAAAGATCGGGCAGCCGAACGCATGGAAAGAGTTTAATTGGCGAGCGAAGATAATGTCCGAAGGCTTCTCCGACAGAGAGTCGTCGTCGAAGACGTCGAGAATACTCTTTGATGAAAAGACATTAGAAAATGTTATTAGCATAGTGGTGTACGCAAAGGGTTTCCGATTCCGGCGATGATGTGCAATAAAGGAAAGGATCGTCTGGTCGAGGGCACGGCCGTATTATATATACACGTGCCGCTCAACGAAAATACACGTCATGAGTGTTCCATTTTCAAAATTTTCGCGCTACCAGCGATTGCACAAGCGGCGCGCGAGCGGCCACGGCAGGTGTTGCGCAACGCGGATGTCGACCGCTTATCTGCTTCTTGCGACATCGTCTTGTCTCAGGGAGGCACAACACTTTTAGATACAACAATTCAGAACCAAATCTAGGTCCAGTCAAAATACATTTTTGGCGAACCAACTAAAACACTATCATAATATTTCATACTCTCAAAAATTTATATTACAATCGAAGCAAATTTACTATATTTTTGGCCCCAAGAGCTGACTTGGTAAAGCTCGATTTCATTCGATTTCGATACGATAGATTCAGTTCCTCTTTAAAAAGGCACGGTTTCATATATTCTACTGATGTGTATCACTTATATATTCAGATAAGAGAGTGATTCAAATATGACCCGGAATTTCACTTTACAAATTTATTAGTGATATTTGAAAATGGAGTGTCTTATTTTTCTACATAGTTTCCTTCATTAGAAATACATTTACTCCGTCGGATAGGAAGCTTCTTGATCCCATTGCTGAAGAAAGAAGGTAAGAAGTTGTATCCTCTGTTGTGTAATGCATTTTCACATGCAAACAAAAGCATGAAAATAATTGAAATTTTGAAGTCAAACAAAATCAAAAAGATCAGAATTGTATTCAAAAATAAAAGTGCACTGAGCGGTTCTGCCTTTAATCCTTTGAGTAGTGAGTTTTTCACTTATCTGTCAAGATCGCACAGCTTGTATAAAGCTAGTATATCAATAAATAAACACTGTTGAGGCACACAATATTCCTTAATTTCTTCGCGTAAACATAAACAATACACTTTTAATCGATTAATTTGAGCTATCATTATTAGTCGATAAATTTGGGTTATCTCTCCGTTTCTGTCTTCCATTCACAATCTCCGAGCTCAACGTGCAAGGATTCTTCAAAATTTCGATCCTGTGGTTCCGAGATTGCATTAGAACATCCCGGGAGTCCATTGTTTAATATAAAAAATCAGCGAAATAATATTTTTTTATCTAAGAAAAGATAGAAATTCAATTCAAAAATAGATAAATAAAACACTTAAAAATTGAAATATTATTTTGAAAATATGCCCGAAGTAACATTAAAGCATCTGATTTTGGAAACCAGGCAACTTGCTGCTGAAAATGCACCCACAGCCTTCACACTCTCACACTATTTAAATGCTAGATCGAGTTGATTACCGCGTGAGCTTCCATTTTTGTACAACACCATCAATGTGACTGATAAAATTCCTTTCTGCTGAGACACGGACTAAAACTCGCAAAATTCCCGATTTCTCGACAAATTATTTATTTCCGTCGCTGCAGATGAATACTTATAAACTATAATACTTTGAAGTGATTCGTAATTATATTACGAAGAAATACAAAAAATCTGAACCCCGTGTCTATTATATTTTATATCGTTATTTCCATTATTAGAGCGGAGGTGTAGTAAATACATCACCGGTAGGGAAAGGTTAATATAACAATTTGAACAACGTATATGTAATATATGTGATCCCGGGATTGGATTCTCTACTCGGATGTCTTAGAGCAGTGTTTCCTAACCTTTTTAGTCTCGTTACCCCTATAACCTATCAGGGAAACTGATTTTACCCCCCTTCAAAATTTTGTTGAAAAAAACAACATATATTATACATACAAATAGCCTTATTTATCGCGAAATTGCACAAAACTATGGGAAATTACTTTTTACTTTACTTAGTTATGTTTAGTTTCACCCAACGCACATTCTTAGAGCTATCAGCTATAATAGGATATTTATTAGCTATCAGCTATATATATAGCACTTACTTTTCACCAAAATGTACAGAAGTCATAGTTTTGAAATTCCACTTCTTTGAAAATGCTATTCTGGAGTAGTCTGAGAAATTCTACTTTGGCTGACACATCTTCGTCTTTAAAAATTTCACCAGCCAACTCCTTGAACATTCTCGAAATGTTCTTTAAGTTTGCTTGATTTCATGCTCTTTGTACCAAGAACTTTATTACATATAACACACTGAGGCTTTTCCATATTCCTGTCAACAATATTCGTGAAACCCCATTGTGGAAATGCTTCTTTATACAAGCGTTTTTTTCCAGAAGCAGAAGTCATTTCACTTAAAATACTGTCACAAATGCGAAACCTGCAAAATTAGTGCTCGAGTAAATTGAAACTGTATCGTCTCTGTCTCTCGTCTCTTCATCCCTCTCCTTGCGAGAAGGATTACTAGAAAGGCATCAGAACACAGTGAGAGACTTCTTGGAAGAGAGTGCAAGCCATATGACGCTCATGTCATTTTATTATTATATCTACGTACTAAAAATGAATATTGTCATTACTTCCGCCGAAAAGCCGTTTTACCCCTCGGGGGGTAATTCCCCCCAGGTTAGGAACCATTGTCTTAGAGGATTAGCGTTGCATTTCTTGTTTATTCCATTAGCGTTTGATATAGAGCAATATGGTTTTGTTTAAATCAGTATTAATTTCTTCAAGTTTTTAAATAAAAATTGATAAACACTTTCTGCAGTTATCATTGTAGCATTATTTAGTACTTTTTTCTTTCTTTCTTGCATTCTTTGTTGCAATTTCGATTGGTGGAAGAACGTCGAACTATTTTCTTAAACAATATATTTTTTCGTCAGTAATAGTTCCATCTTTTTTTAACTTTGCAAATTATTTTATTATAAAAAAAGTAATAAAATTCAATTAATTTTATGAATATACGAACATTGAAAAAAGGAAAATATATCCGAATATCGAATATTCGATTGGGAATACGAATCGCGATACAAAGGCGTCCATATGAAGCGGAGTTCAGTTTTGTGACCCAAAATGGACGCGGCGAGAGACGAACCAGCTAAAATTTCGACCCGCCAGACTCACTTAAAATTCTAATTTTCCCGGACTAACGGACTCGCATCTCACTCTTGTGAAAATTTCAGGTTATCGTAACGATAATTATTTTGACGCATAATATTCATGACTGCTCCATGCTACAAGATATACAATAGACACAATCACATATGTCAAAAACACCATATCATAGGTTTGTTCTTAAATTTGCAACTATAACGATGATGAAATTACCAATTATATCATTTTTGGTATACAAAAAAATCATAGCACCATTTCAACAAAGGTTAGTCGTTACGCATAACCAAATTGTTACACAATCGAATCCATTCTGCAGTATCCTTTATATTTATGGCAGCTCGGTGACGAATTTAATTTGAATCAAGCTAACACACATAATCATCCAATTGTGTAATCATAATCACAATAATATATGCAGCGTTATTCTCATCTAATACCGCGGAAATAAAAGAAGCTTAACAGGCCGTATCTCATACTTGATACAAGCATAATGAAAATGGAGCATCCGCATTGAAAAGATTTGCCTGGAAAGCTATTATTTTGTGCTTGACAGATGACATTTTAACGGAGTTAAAGCAGTGGGCGATTTTTAAAAAGCGTCCCCAAGGAAGAAACGTTGATTTTGCAAATAAATTTTCGCGATCGCATAGAACAAAATGCGAAATGAATATCGTATAGATTTCACGGTTAGCCCGTACGCCGGCAGTTGTAAACCGTGCAAATGAATGGTATTTCGTTACGTGGTAGGCCATGAACCATGCATTCGTTCATTCATTTTTTGGGTTATGTCTTTTTTTTGGTTGTAAACACGGTCGTTGGAACCGCAATTGAATCTGTATTCGTCGGCCCGTTACTTTTCATGTTCATCTGGTTTGCCGGCAATCATTCTCGCCATCATCGTCTTGCTTATGCGAAACGGTTATCGAAGAACGGAAACGCAAAATCAATGACTGTACACATTTTTATTATTTTGATTGTGAAATCTTGGTACTTCGGACCATATTTGTGCGCTCGAGTCGACTCGCTTAAGGCACTATTGTCGCCGGGGCGCAAAAAATACGTTTTTTTTCCATCTGATCGATGTCCTTCACATGGTTAATATCGCAGCAGATTCCGATATTTCTAAATATATTTTCCATAATTGTGTGTTGGTAAATGCGCGTCATATTTCAAGGGATAAACGATTGTCTTTTTCTAAATTGAATTGGAAGTGCAGACGAAAAACTTGCAAATATTGCGAAAACCATTTTAAATTACTAAAATAAATACATAAAATAAAATTTCTTAGATTCTGCTACGTTCGCTGGTATAAAAATAATTAGCATCCTTAGGCTCGCTCTGTAAACTCAAACAACATAGATAATGGTCCCTTTTCAAGCCTCACTGATTAGTTACGTGTCGAATGAAATTTAATATTGACGAGTCATAATTCGCATTTTATTATCCGCATCAAATAAACCACTCGACGTGTCACCGACGACGCTGTGATTGTATCCTGGCCATCTAGACTGAAATCGAAGTGGAAATGGTTTTTACAAAAAGAATTTATTATAGAATTTTGATATTTAGTGTGTGACTAGGCGATATTTATTGAACATAAAAATATTATTTAAAGTATGTTGATGCGCGAGCGATGACGTTCTTCATCATGGAAGTCCCAAGTCCTAAACAGGTGATCTGCAACAAAAAGTGTAAACATATTTTTACTTTGTATAATATTTTGTATAGCTTAGACTACAATTAAGTAGAAATATTGGAAAATAAAAATATAGTGAGCGATTGAAAAAAAGTTTGTGTTTTTACCAACATTTTTTGTTGTTTTTTGTTAATTAAATAAACACTTTTGAATATTTTTGGATAATTGTAGTTTATACGACGAAGACGTTTATTATACACGTACCTGTCAAATTTCATAAAGAAAACTCATCTAGGGTGTGTGGGAGCACTTCCATGAGCTTAGAAAAACGCGTTTACAGTATCTCCTTTCTTCAGCTTCGCGAAGCGCAGCTTCTCTTTGTCGGCCTATAACTTTGTGAATTTCATTTATATCGAATTTTTTTAATTTACTGAACGTGAACTTAAACTCTAAAAATCTCTAAAAAACTCTTAAAATTTTTTTAGTTATGAAAATTTAAAATATATATTAATGCAGATAATTTAAAAAAATTGACCGGTTGGATGGTTTTATTAATTTCAGAGGAACCAATAAGACAAAAGTGTCATACTTTTGAAATATGTAAGCTTTTATCATCTGTTTACAATGTAATAAATGCGTTTTAAACAATATTTTAGACTCCTTCGAACCGATAAATCAATCACAACATATTATTATGTACTAAACGCGTATCCACAATTACATTTCTATGATAATAATCAATTTCTCTATTGGTGCTATATTATATGCAGAAGTGGAAAATATAATTTCCCGCAAAGTAACAGAAAGAAAAATAACAACATGTAGCGAAGCGTTCGAGGAACTTGACGAGGAGTCTCTCGCTTTTCACGGAAGATTCGCCTGTGGAACACTTTTGGCCTCTCATTTTCGGTTTTTAATTGAAACATCGCAATTAGTCGTCTGTCGGGAATTAGTTGTAAAAGGCAGCTAAGCCCTGGAAAAGTGTCCAAGAAGGCACGAGGATTTCCCAGTATGCCGGAGTCATTCTCCGGCAAGTGGCGCGAGGTCGCCTACTGTGACGTCAACTCGACAAACAACACACCTGATTAATTTACCTGATCTCATACTACCAGCTTCGATACCTCGACACACCGCTAAAATGGAAGAATAATACAGACGGTTCTAATGTAGTTGATTTTCAATTATTCTCATAAGGACGGCGGAAAAAAATCTACCTGAATCCGACCTTTTATCATTGAAAAATATTACCTTGAGATTAACTTCTACGAAACAAATATACCCGAAAGGATAGCATTTTTTTCTCCTTTTGCGCACTCATGTGGAAACCTCATCCTTTACTCAATTTGGACGCTTTCCATTAAACATCTCTTGTATAGAATTTCGATTTTATTGCGGTTAAATCTGATTTGCATACATTTTTAAAATTCATGTTACAATACTATAAAAGCTTTTCCGTGATTTCAAAATAAGTAGCGATTGAACGCTTTTCAATGAAATCCACCATGTTTAAATCTGCCCTTGTTGATTTCTATATTAATCTGTTAACTACGCATTGATTCGCCTAGAGACAAATTCTGACAAGACAGATTCAAGGTTTTATCCATGATTATCGTTAGGTTTATAGTAAAAATGTTCGATAAAAAGATAAATGAGCAACACATTAACGCAGTTCAATTAGTTACTCGACTCGTTTTGCAAAGGAAAATGATTATAAATGTGAATAATATTCAAACATGATACAAGGGTACATTAAGTTTTGGACTATTTTATAAAAGTTCGGACTCAAATTCAAATCGAATTTATTAAATTCGTGGTATTGGAAGTATTCATTTTTAAAAACAATGATAATTTCGCTACTTCACTTTTGGATTCATCCATAAACATTCTAATCAAAAAATTCCAATTTAACCACATGCTGTAAGGAATAAACATAAAATCTTTTATCCTGTTGCTTTTCTGAAGGTTTTGGCCTCAGACTAGTGCCTTCCGGACTTTGAATTGGGTTGCCAAGGGTTTAGGCTGGCATCTTTGTTTATTATCAGATTAAAATACAATTCAAAAATAAATAAACACTAAAAAATTCAAATATTATTTTGAAAATATGCCCGAAGTAACATTTTGTTAGTCAGGCAAACTGCTGCTGAAAATGCACGCTCGTCATCAGATATTTAAATGCTAGTTCGAGTTGATGGCCAATTGAGCCCTCATTTTCGTATAACACCATCAATGTGACTGATAAAATTCCTTTCTGCTGCGATACGGACTAAAACTCGCAAAATTCCCGATTTCCCGACCAATTATTTATTTCCGTCGCTGCAAATGAATACTTATATACTATAATACTTTGATGTGATTCGTAATTATATTACGGAGGAATACAAAAATTCTGAAACCCGTATCTATTATAATTCATATCGATATTCCCATTATTAGAGTCGAGGTGTAGTAAATACATCACCGGTAGGGAAATGTTAATATAACAATTTGAACAACATATATGTATACATAGATTAGACAGTTACTGCCCTTAGGCGTCGTCTATGTTCGCCAATTAATAGTTACGCCACTGTTTCCAAGCGTCCAGATTTCGGCGAGAATTTCTTGATTTAGTAGCCTTCAACGTGCTTTGCGTGCTTCAAATGATTTCTTTTTTTTTGGGATTACGTTTATTGATCCTGGGATTTATGAGCACCTAAAACTGTCTCCGGGATCCCGAGATTGGATTCCCTAGGCGCACGAGTTTTCGTTTATAAAATTTAAAAAACACATTAAACATTCTGAGTGTTTACAAGATCGTGTCTGATTTTTATTCGATTGAAATAGCGAAAATCACGTTTTCGTAATGATCCTTCAATTGCATAATATTTTCGAATCTTATTTAAAGATCATACATGAGTCGATGGTCAAGATTGATTCGTAATTTAATCGATAGCATACACCGCAAATCTTCTTATTGCTTTGATTAATTACAAACAAATTTAATTGCATTCATCATTGATCTATAACTATAGTAGGGATAATTGCCGATGCTTAGATATATTTTATCACCTCCCAATCACATTTCGCGTGTTATTTTCTGTATGCATAAGAAATTTGATGCAAAAAAGGAGAAAGGAAGAACGAGCTATCAAATTAATTTTTTGCCTCCTTGCAATTTATAAAATATCTGGGCACTCAAATTGGATATGTTCGTAGGCCCCCCCAAGGATACGCTTGGTTTAACATAATAAATTAAGGTGAAAAACATGGCTTTTTCAAACTGTATGTGTAATAAAATTGTCCATTAGAAGTAATGCTTAATAACAAGACAGAATAGCAAAAAACGTACTTTGAAGGGCGCTCCAATTACAATTTATATAATCATCCGTATCTATGTCCTGTAGAGCTCATATGATATTTAAGGATTATCCTTGAATGTCTGAAAGTGCCTGAGGATCGTGTAGTTGAAATTCACAGTTTAAATAAGAATTTCTGTGATGCCTGACCTTGACCAAAATAAGAATAGGCTTTGCGAGTTTTCCCATTCCAGAACAGTCTTAATGCCGAGTTTTTGTACGGGTGCTTGAAAATTAGGTTACATTGAAATTAAATATTAATTATAAATTAATTGTATAGTTCCCGAACTATTTTTTGCAAATTTGTGTTTTTAGAATTTCGAAATAATACTCAATTATTTTTTTGCATTTGTTACATTGGTTTGGATATTAATATGCAAATTTGGTTCAGCAGCAGTTAGATACAGTTTTGGCAGTAAAAACATTAAATCATTTTTTTGAACTTTTCGTGCCGTCTGTATGTGAGGAGGGAGAACGCCCAAAGTAAAATCGATAAGATAACTTTTCTCGTTCTCTCTGTCTACCACCCCTGAAGGACGCAAAGGCCTAACTTCCGGGAAATTGCGGTAGGGCAGGACGGGAAGACACGTGCTCTATATAAAGAAGGGGGGATGAATTAATAATAAAAATATTGCCATTTTAAACATAATTACAACACGCAACTTTATATTTTTATTGTATGCTGATATAAAGAAGGCATATTTTAAAATAAACTCTTGCTAATGAATATAACTTAATAAGATTCTATAAATATTTAATTTCTTTATTTCAAAAAGTGTATAGTATCAAGTGTATATAATTCTCCCTATCATTTATTCGTAAGATCTGCATATTTTAATTATTAATAAATTTTTTTAAATTGTTTAAAAATACGTTCAGTAAATTTAAGGTCGATATAAATGAAATTCGCAAAGTTATAGACCGACGAAGAGAAGCTGTGCTTCGCGAAGATGAGGAGAGGAGATACTTTAAACGCGTTTTTCCAAGTTTATGGAAGTGCTCCCACACACCCTAGATGAGCATTCTTCATGAAATTTAGCAGGCATGTGTATAATAAACGTCTTCATCGTATAGACTACAATTATCCAAAAATATTCAAAAGTGTTTATTTAATGAACGAAAAACAATAAAAAATGTTGGTAAAAACACAAATTTTTTTTCAATCGCTCACTATATTTTTATTTTCCAATATTTTTTCTTAATTGTAGTTTAAGCTATTCACAATATTATACAAAGTAAAGATATGTTTAATTTTTTTGATGCAAATCATCTGTCCAGGACTTAGGTCTTCCATGGTGAAGAATGTCATCGCTCGTCCATCGCCATACGTGGCTCCCCCCACTCGCACTACTATACTTTGTCAAATTTAAAATAAATATTTTTATGTTCAATAAAGATCGCCTAGTCAACATACTAAATATCAGCATTCTATATTTACTAGTTATGCATAAAAATCAAAGATATCCAATCTGTATAAAATTTTCTTATCGCTAAATTTTGCGGTAATAGAAAACCCATGTTGATTAATTTATATAAAGAATTCCAGGCATTCGATGTAGGGCACAACGAAATCGTGCCGAATCAAAACCGGTGAAGTTATACTTGGATGATTCGACCACATCGGAAATTAGGCCAAGAAATATTATTTCGGGAAAATGGAGTTTCTCCGTGTCAGGCGGAAGGAAAAAGACTGATTTTTGTAAATAGCGATCGGCTTCGCATTTAGAAGATCGGATGAAATATTTACCACCTCTCGATCGTACACTTTGGTATAAATAAATTTTCGCGATATCCGATATCCAAAATCGCCATTATAAATATCCTTAATACTGTTGTATTTGTCCGAATCATAAATCTGATTGTTAAAATTATATTTCAAAATTTATAAATGCATGTATTATTTATATACTTGGTGTTATCCATGATAATACACATTTATATTGATATAAAATTTGCCTTGACCAATCAAAGGACGTAATAATGTATAAATGAACAGACAGACACATAGTTTATGAATATCAATATTTCTAAAGTGGTTAAATTATGATTTTGTTGTAATATTTTTATATATATGACTCAAATTTGTGTTGCACTGTTATTTTTTAAAACAATCTCCAGGGTGGAAGCCGGGCACGTTTTGCAATATAACGATGTTCGTCTTCTTTTTTACATACAATCTTTATACTTTGTAGAATATAACATATAAAATGGGGGATTTTCATTCAATCGTTCCTCGTCATTGGTCGTTCATCGACGCCCAATATCTGTCTTTTTGACTGCACGAAAATTCATTCGTCTGCCTAGTGTCGAAATACTTAAAAAGTCATGAAAAATAAATAAAATATCTAATATTTTTACAAATATGAGATATTCACGGTGACAATTCGCCAAAGACTGTTATTTAAAATTGTGATATTATATTTGCAGCGAACAAAAATACTCCATCCCAAACATTTCAGCAGAATATTGGTCTATTTCTTAACAGTAAAGCAATAGTATTTCTTCTAGAACACTTGCTTCATTCCACAGCTTAAATAAAAACACTAAAATCGTCACAGAATATTTATAAAATGATGCATATGTTATGGACAATGGACCTGCCAGTAAAAAGATGATGTCAAATACTGTGTGTGGACACTGGACCGCAAACGGTTAAATGTGAATAAGAAGATGTTTGGTAGCTAGATTTAAGAATAATTGTATTTTAGGGTGTGAAAATATCAATGGTTTATTTAGTGAGATAAGAGAGATGTATTTAATTGATTGATATACGTCAAATATATTTAATAAATACAAATTATTTACAAGAGTTATTGCTGAAATATTTTGGTATCATTTTAAGATCGAAAACATTGAAATAAAAGTGGGCAGCTCATGTTGCAACGTAAATAAGCGAAATTATTCGTCAATGTCGTTTTATTAAAGAAATACGTTCCATTTTAGATCTTCCAGATCTCTTAAACGCATATTTGTACTAATTTATGGAAAGTTCATAAAAAAATGATCTAGAAATATCAAGTTGTCTGTTTGTAAATATTGGTGTAAATATAGATGGTGCCGTTAGACTTATTGTTATTTATTATGTAGGGGACTCTGAGATGCATTTTTGCATCATGTAGGACTTCATCCTAGCCCGGAAACGCCTTAGCGTGGAATGGAGGGATTGGACTCTTTGCACTCCAGAAATCCCTTTCCAGTAGAATCAAAAAGGTAGTCTAGAGTAGTTTTCCACTGTCTCCTAAAGAATACTACTCAATCTTTACAAAGCGTCCACTCTCCCTATCGAGAAAGCGAAAGCGTTCATCAATACGTTTATTCAGGAGACCCGCTGGATGAGGGTTCTAAATGAAACTCGAAGGTTATACCAGAACCGTAACAAGGGTATGAAGCGTCTCTGGCAACTATCTAACATGCGCCCCTCTCCTACCCCCGGAATTTTTTTTTTGTTAAAGTTAAATAGCAATATTATTATAAATGCAATATATTAAAATAATATACGAATACAGTCGCAAAAGTACCCAATCTAAGCTATAGATGGCGATTGTTGTTTTAAAAAATATCTTACCGCTACCATGGTATGTACTTCGTACACCATATGAAATTTTGAACCCCGTATCTATTATATTTCTTATTGATATTTCAATTATTAGAGTCGAGTTGACTGTAAGCGCTGTAACTGTAACTGCAAGCTAGCAGACATGGTAGGCCTTTCAAAAATGCATATTGACTGAAAATTTGGACATGAGAAAGCTGTGCGCAAGATGGGTACCGCGTGTTCTCACAACGAAACAAAAACAGCTATTCGCTTAACAAAAGTGCACAGCAAGCTGTAAAACCTGAATTTAATATCCATAACCGCAAGGATACACTCATTCTCAACTTCGAGTGGCCATTTGCGTTCTGAGTGCGGAGAAGAAACTAGCTAAGATAGCAGCATAAATTAGCAAGATAGATAAATATATAGTTTTTATGTGTGGAGGGGGAGGGGGGAGTCTAAACTCGTTCGCGATCTCATTTACCGCGAGCCACCAATAAAAGTTAGCCTCTGAGGGCGCTTCTGTGATCATACAGATAGCCTCGAGTACGAATTTATCCCCGAAAATGCCGCAAAAACCCCTAAAAGAAGACGGAAATGGTCACAAGGTCTGTGTCCAATCGGACCGCTTTTCGGATCGCTGACATGACGAATGAGCGCCTCTAAATGATTACGAACTCTCATTACAAAACGAAGTTGTCCGAAGCAGACTGATCGGGTGGGTTGTTTAAATTTTACAATCGGTCGAAAATAGCATTGTTTTTATTTCATTGCGGGCTTGATCGATTCAATGTTTAAGCGATGTCGAGGAAAAGAAAGATTGGATAACTTAGTATATATTATTAAAACGGACAGAGTCAATCAGTGTATCTTGCGTTTTGCGCCCGTGGCAGACGCCTGCTTTGCCACCCCCCTATTTACGGTCTTGGGTTATGTTACCTTCAATATGAAGCGAACGAAGAGGTGAATGTATGATACAGACGAATTGGATGTAATTCCTTCCTGTGAATGGATATTAAAGACACTCTAGTCTTGCAGTGGACTGTTTGTGAACATGATATGTATTGGGAAAGTGTATATCTATTGCTAAGTTATATAGGATATTATTCATAATGGCTTCAAGTAAGACAGGGCACAAAGATGATGTATCCTCGTAGTTTCGAGTTAAACACGTAAATGTCTGTCATCGACAACAAACGTGAAAACCGGTAGCAAAACGAATGTGATAGCTTCAAAATAGATACGAATGGAAGTTGCAGAGTTCTGCAATGGACACCGTTTAGCTGATTAGGTCATCAATAAGTGGTGTTTAAAAATGTAGTAATGATTTCTTATGAAATGAAATGTTAGACACTTTAATTGATTGCCATAGATTGTTCAGGTGATTGATTAAATGCGAGCAATTTTAAAATTTAGAAGCACAGTGAGTGAGCACGATCATTGTAGAGTTCCTTATTGGGGGGGTAGGCGGAAGGATATAAAAGATGGTTGTGGTAGATGTTGTGAGATGGTGGGGCAGAGCGGCATCTGTCGCAAGAGTCGCCGTATTGGTGTCAAGGCCCAGTCTTGGCGTGCTTCCACCGTCGTTTCTCGGTGCATCCACGATCACATGTCAACACTCGATCTCACTAACCTTACATAACGAGCGAGACCCGTTCATTCCAAATTAATAGCATCTACTCATACAATAGTCATTTTAGAAAACCGGCTAGGAAATACAATGCAATCTTTCTATATTTAAAACAAATTAGATAAGCGTGGCCTCAGAGAATGTTGAGTCTTCTTACAGCGCCCATAACGCCCTACCGCATGTCCGCATCTTATTTATTTACATGAGATCAAACTCTTGTATTCACACCTCTCGCGCATCAAAATTTTTCTTTGGCTCGTGTTTTTTCCCTCTTTGGGGCCATGGTCTCTTTAGATGAGGTTTTTCCAACCGCGGCTGCGGCTTCTTGAGAAAAAATCATTGTGTCATTTATGCGAAATGATGAAATATACTGCCATAATATCGCTCGATTCCAATGAGAAACAGCCTTGCATTATAAATCTGCATTTAATGCAGCTAAAAGCTGCGACCCGCCCGCGCACTTTTAATATTTGATATTCGTATGGGACAAGTTTTCTAAATTAGCTCTTCGCACGGAGCAAACGAGCAATCGATTCTCCTCGAACCGTCATCGATCACCCTAAGGTGGTTTTTGATCCAGAAGAATCTAATCTTTTGAAAAATTGAAGACAGGCCGCAAGATGGGTGAATGCTCCTGCGCAAGTCAGAAGAACGCTCGAAGGTCGCTCGAGTATTTTGCGCATAATTTTTCCTTATTCCCCTCGCATTTTTAATCATCCCATCACTCTCGCCAGATGGGAATATTTTGCGAGGATTTTTTATTTTATTCTTAAGACCATTAATATCCAAATGCTTCCTACACAAGAGTTGCATGAGTTGTGAAGTATACGCTTTAAAAAATGCTATATTTTATATTAAAATATCGCATAAGAATAAAAATTTAAGCTATTTAGAAATTATTGAATTTTTACTCATTTTTACTAATATTTTCATGGTTGCCAAAACTCATTTTTCAACTAAATGCATACCAGAAGTACCTGATGAAGCGTATAGTTGGCGATTGTTATTTAAAAGAAATACTTTGATATCTACCTTATTAAGCTTAACTCTTTGAGTGGTGAACTAATTTTACAATGACGTAAACGTAGATGCTATGTGCATTCGTATGTGCACCGCATATCGTTCACAAAAATCCACTTTCTCTCAGAACCGCGCAGCGTGAGTCAATCTCGTATATCTATAAATGAACACTGTTGATTTTCTTGTTTTCTCCGATCATTAGTAAATTAATTCCGTGCATCCATCGGATATCTGTGTTTTGAGTCTGTGAAAGCGTTTTGAACGTTTATTAAACTTAAATATTAACCCTTTGCACTCCGAACCATCCTAGACATTACCTACCAGCTTCTCGGCGCCTCTTTTCTGTATTGTAAAAGTTGATAATACACATTTCCAGTCCCCAAAAAAATGTATGAAGATTATTTTGTCTTTCCACGCGCACTTTTAGGTTAATATGATAAAAATAATGAATAATACTTATTGATCGCAAGCTTCTAAATGGCTGTTGTTAAATTTCGTCTTAAAAGCGTTATATTCAATGCAAGATATTTGCGAATTTTAATTAAGAATTTACCATTAGTTGGTGACTACGATATGCTTTAACTGCGTTTTTTGCGGAGCTAATCAGTGGAGATGTGAATGTATTTGATATTTTTTATTGATCACCTCAGTTGTAATTCCGTAGTTACGCTTTGAATCCTTCAGGTGGTTTTCGTAAGAAGCCGCTCCTACGATGACAGTTTTTATTTCGGAAACAGAGGCTATTTGTTTGTAAACCTGTTGATATTCAAACGAGCTTTGTTGCTTTGGAATAAAAATACTTGTACAAAATATTTAGATATACATCACTGATAACAAATTTGAAAACGCTTCGTTAATTATATAATTTAAGAACAGCGGCTCTTAACATTTTCGCCGCCAAAGCAAAATTCTCAATTTCCATTTTTTATTATTTTTAGTTTTTGGTTATATTTTGCTGGTGTTTAAGTGCTATTACAATATTGTTTGTGTTTTTGGCTTAATTTCATGATAAATAAGAGATTGTGGTGTGTCAGCCATATGTGACTGACACGGCCCCATGAATGAAGTACAGTGTCAGCCACATATGGCTGACACGGCTTCGCCGACCCCCAGGGATCAAAATATCATAATTGTTAAACTCGTTATCTTGTTGGAGTATAAAATGACCTGAAGGTACTGCACCTTCTTGAAGTGTTGTATAGTAACCTTCTTTGTTTAATTATTCGTCAATTATTAATAAACCCCCCAGTCATTTTACTTCCAAAACAATCTCACACTATCTCATTTTGGTACCGTATTTAATTGAAAGACATACTTTTGAAGCACATTCCGAAATCATCAAATGTCCAATTTTTATGTTTTCGTACTCAAAACGGTTTATTTTGTTTATTCAATTTGTTTAATGTGTGTTTCTTATGCGCTTTACGTCCATAAATTCATATGAATTCAAATTGACACAAACGCAAAAAAATTACACATTAGATGATCTGTCTTTATGCGTCAATGCAGTCAATTCAGGGGCTATAAGACGAAAATCTCTATTTGACGATATTAAATAGAGATTGAATTTAAATTAAAATTCAAGTATACATTATGTTGTGCATTCGGGTTAGAAAATAAAAGTAACGAAATTATTTGTAATGGTTAATTGTTGTGTTTTTACATAATACTCGATAATATGCTGAGGTATAAGGTTCTTATGCTGGAGAACGCAAAATTATAATAAATGGCATGTTGAAATCGTGGTAGAAATACTAGCCTTCAATTTAAAAACTAGGACGTTCTCATCCGATATACCGCGTAATAGTGAAATCGTAATAGGAAACCGTGCATATTGAAGGTCGAAGATTAGAATTTGAAGACGTAAAATGCCTAGGTTTGGGATAAAATCCGCAAAAAAAATTGTTCCAGATCCGCGAATTATATAAGTTTAAGAGTCCCTGTATTAAGGACTTAAAAAGGAATTATCAGTATTGTACATTTTTTCGCCTATGTTACTCGCGTAAGGATTGCGCAAGTAACGTAGGCATAGTCCAATGTATAAAAATCAATGTTTGTTTGTCCGTATTTAATGCACTGCTATACCGTTCATCTGATTGCAATAAAACTTTGTCAACTTATTGTTTATACTTGCGGGAATAACATAGGCATAGTAAAAATATGTTTTGAGTACGCAGTTTGTTCTATGAGACGTTTAGCGTATGCACTATGTTGGCGCATATCGCTTTGGTGGTTGCTAGTATAAATAAAGCACTACAATCGTCGATCGTATACCCTTTTTTTATCAGTATATAAAAATATATGAAAGCACTTCAATAAATAGAATCAAATTGCAACGCATGCCGGGTAATCTTACGTTATTTCATGGCGGCCCTTTTAGATTAAATAAGACAATTTTCTTACTGCTCGCAAAAAAATAAATCGTGATATTGAGACCTTTCATCATGCTTCAATATTTTTTTTTGCAACCGTGTATGATACATATTACGTCCCAGGATCATTTTGAAGGATGCTCGTGAGCGTCGAGCTTGAAATTTCCCGGGCTGTGAACTTAAATTTAGCTTTCAATGTAATATTTACCTCACCAGGAAGATGAATTGAGTATGCAAATCTGAATAAGCATTTTACCATAATGATACCGTCTATTTTTTATGATGTACTAATTTTTTTAATTTTTTGTTACAGGTAAGATTTATGACGACATTCTTAATCGTAGCATCGGTGAGTTTTTTTTGTGTGTATATCAAATGTATTATCGTTCCTCGTAGGCGTTGATCGTTGATGAGTACCTGCTCATATGTTACCTGGGATTTAATATTTCCCGCATGTAAAGACCATAGTAACAAGACACAATGACAATGGATATTAAATTGAATTTTGGTTTGTTTATCGTTACGATTCAATTGCTTATATTCAATTACATGATCGCAAAAGTTGCAAAAATAATATGTTTACTACCCTTAATTTCCTTTATGTGAATTGACTGTGAGATGAACTCGTTATTATTCGTGTTTGAGTTTTCCTATTTACCCCGCAATATTTTAACGTTGAGATTTTGATTGCTTCTATTTTCTTGCTTATCATTCAGACATCCTTTTTCAAAGGTCACCCCCGAGATAATCTTTCACGTATAAAATTATTATAGAATTGACGGAAAATAAACAACTTAGGATAGACGGCTTATTGTAATTCACAAGGTTATGGTATGAAATTCGAGCATAATTCATCCCAAACGTTTCGTTCATTTAAGAAAATTTTCTTTAAAAATTATTTCACACAAATGGATCGAATATGCAAGCGATTTTTCCATCAGACTTGACATTTTCTTGTTTTATTTTCATTAATATTTTTCTTATAACAAATTTATATAAAATGTATGCAAGCACAAAGTATGAATAAAAATGTAGACCTTTTTTTATAATATAAAGTCTTAATTTCATTTGGAATTGAATAATGTTCAGTGTATAAGTCTTATATAATGGCATTTGATTTTTGTAGAAATTATTGAAATATATTAAGGTCATTGAATGTTCTTGTGACGTCTCAGATTTTTTTTTAATGATTGTGATATGTTTGATATATAATATTTATTTGACCTATCCTAACAGATTGTATAGTATTTTTTCCAACCGATGTACACACATTTCTCATATCTTTTAAATGCTCAATTTTTGCGGTTTCCATATGCGGTCTTAATTTAGATAAAAAATAATTTTAATCACGTGAATTTCAACTTGGGACACGACAACGTAGAATTAAAGCGCCCCCGTCCCAATGTAGGGTGCTTGTACGCGTAATATTTTTTCAGACGTAACTTACGTCTGACATTGAAACGGCTCTTCTATTGCGTCTACGCCTAGGAGTTAACGAACTTTGATTTTTAGGAAATCTGTAGGTAGACAAGTTTTTTTTGTGTTTCATACTAAGACGGATCAATTTTCAACTCGAGATGTACACATAAAGGTCGAAAAACATTGCGAGAACCCACTGTTTTTACAATAATATGCCGTATGGCACTAAAAATTGATCTTTGTTATACAGGGAATAATTCACGAACGCACCATACAATTGTATTTTGTCATATGCGAATGTATTTTAACACCTTAAAAACTGCTAATTGATTCTATAAGATATTCATTCGCTTAGGAATGCAAATTAAAAACACACAAAATTAAATGTTTCCACATACATTGTGCCATTGTGTTTTATTCTTTTGCAGTTGTAGTTTATTCGCAATGTTCAATGGATTTTTTTAGTCAGAATGAGCAACTTCCTTGCGTCAACGTTGTCGGAGTAATTGTCGCAAATCATCATAATTCTCTTATAGTTGTGGCGTGACTTCAGAGAAATTATTTTTGCGACATATCCGGTGGTTGGGGGTGGGTGTGCGTGTCTGGAGTTCACCGCCACAATATCCTCATGGGCTTGAAGGGCGACTGTCTGAAGGCAAACTCTGCAAATAGATTCGCGATAGGTAGCCACGTAGCTGAAGGGGTAGCGTTTGGAAATTACGAATTTTCATTTGGAGAAAATGAATACGAAAAATAATATAAAATATTCACATGAAGTTAAAATAATCTGATAATTAATTTTTATAAATTTATCTTCATGGCACATAAACGTATAAATTTAAGCATACAAAATTTTCAATTTTGCCGGGTATTAATGTTTCAGAGTAGAATTGGGGTGATTATGTTTTTATCGTGATTGTAGAGTGTAAATGAGCCAAATTTAGAACGATTCGCATTCAATATAATAGATTTTTATATTTTGGACCGCGATTGTCTGCCATGAGGAAAGAAGAGGTTTTTGAATAAGATTTTTTTAAATTATTTAGAGAACAGACTGACACTGACATGAAATATTTCAGCTTCAGGCACTTGAACAATGATTATAAATATGTAAAAGTAATGCCATCGGAAAAGGAGTGAAGAATGCATTTGGGTTTATGACGAATACATAGGAGATGTGTAGTCTGGAAACAGTTTGTTGTTATGAATGGTCCAGGGCTGAGGGTAGGTGGATGGGTCCGCCAGGGTGAATGCGCTGATATGACCGTCTAGGTACAAGGGTAAATACTAGGGCACCAACCTTACTACCGCCCAAATAGTCGGGGGATGATCAATATCGACCGTCAACATTTTCCCACCCCCAGTTTCCCGACATCGTAATGCTTACTAAAACTCACGCACGCCCATACAAATGCATTTGAAACGATATTTTCTATTTATATATAAATACATATTTCAATTTCAATTCATGCATCCGAATGGGAAAGCCGAATCTTTAGGGCCGCAAAGCGGCTTTTTATGATATATGTATAAAATCATCAAAATCTTTCGACCCTCCCACATACACACGAGGGTTTTCGTGGATATGGTGCACGTTTTAAAATCTAGACACTTGGAAACGACGTTCATGCATACGTGTAGTGGCGAAGCGCGTTTAAAAAAAAACGTTCTGAATTAAGGTCTAGAACTGGTTATCCCAAAGTGCGCTCCATGGAGCCTTAAGGCTTAACAGGATAAATCAGTAGCAATCGTTTCGTCCATATTTCTAAACATCCAAAGGCTCCCCAGAGCGAAAACTCGCTGAAGAAGTTCTGAAATTTGATCGATGTACAAAGCACGAAATTTCACGTGTGCTAATAAATATTAGCATAATGCTGGGTGGCAATTTTGCCACTAGATTAGGGCACTTCGCGTAATCGGTGGCCAGGAGATAAATGTACTTCAAGCGAAAAAATATTGTCGAATATGAGAATTTGGTCGTGTGAGTTTTGGCGTTTTTGAAAACTTCTGCAGCTTTCAGAATCATTTCATTATGTCTGTGGCTGTGGATATATCCACAGCTCACTCATTTCAGAACGTTTTATTCTTCATAAAGTTCTCAAGCAAATGAACTTTTCCGCGTTCACTTTTGTCTTATGGCTTCCACGGCGTACCGTTTTTGTAAGAAAAAAATATATATTCAATCGACGAATTGATTTACAGCTTTTATTCATCTACCTTGAATTTGAATATACACACGTTTTTATGCGATTTTGAAGTTATGCGGTTTTCAAAAATAATCGAACTTATCATCGAGGACAAAACTTTTTTTGTGCGAATACGCATAAAAAAATATAATTAATGCTACAAGTTACAACCATGGAGGAATCGACCATAGGAGCAATAAAAAAATGAAGTCGCCATCGGAAAATCAGTAATCGACCTTAAAAATGGGATGTTTCCAAATCGCGAACCGCGTAAAAAAAATAATGGCTAAATTGTTGCAAAGTTTTATTACTGATAACATTTCAAAAAAGACGATTTCAACACAGATGACGAAATTGTATTGTGTTCCTATTTATATTATTTTTTATAAATCTTTTTTATGCGATTTCTGGTACATTCTATCGCATTTATTTGAAGTTATGCGGTTTTTAAAAATGTTGGAACCTATCCCTCAGTTTACTATGTGGTTCAAGTATTTTTTTTATGTGATTTTTTTATATGCGAATCGATATTAAATAAGATATTAGGTGGATAATTATTATATAAACACACCTAAAAAGAAAACCTATGTATTTTAAAATGATTGATTTGCATCATTACTTTCGCTATACGTTGCTTTCGTTTCTTTTCGCACAATTTTCAGCGTATTTTTTGGTACTCATCTAGTTCCATTAACCCTCTTTCATTTTCCTCTACGACTCGTTGTTCCTCAAACTACAACTACTCTTTATATTAGTGAATGAGTTCCTCCACAACATATTCCAAAAGTTGATTGACATCTTTATTGTCAACTTCCAGACAGGGTCGTTGAGAAAACTGTAAGATAATATAAGTTTCCTTTTTATTTTATTTCCTCTGTCATAATTTGCATTTTAAATGCTATCCATTGCATAAAAAATACTGTACTCTTTCCAAAATTCTATGCCTGTTTATGTTTTTATGCCTAAATTATTTATGTAAAACATGATTATTTAACGAGTAGGGACATACGAATCGGGATTGACGAATTCCTTTTATTAGCAATAGATATCTTTATTTTTAAATTGAGGATAACAATACTAGATTCTTGTTGTGATCGAAAATATGTCTCACGATAAACATGTTTATGATGTATTAAAAATGAAATTGAGGCATGGAGATTAAATGTCGATTTGAACAATCCAGTTATGTCTTATACGACCGCGGCATAAACTGGAAATGGGGAGCGCGAAGAGCAAGATGCTGTATCTTGTCTAATTTATTGTGCGGTTGTGCAGAAGCGCGGACCCTTACATAAGAAATATGCAACAGGATTGAGGTAATCGAAATGTGGATGCACTGGAGAAAATTGAAAACATATTATGGAATAAAAGAGTATTCCAAACGATATTGCAATCCAAATGATCAAGAAGGAAACTCAAGTATTTTGACCATATCTTGCAAATTGAATTATAGTAACTTCTGTTTTTAGAACTGTTTTCATTTTAGGTGATACCCAATGGAAGATTAAATCACCTGCTTTAATTGCAATCATATAAAGCCCCAAAACATACTATTGCATTTTTCTGTATATGCATTGGAAAATACAATATTTTCCCCTAATAATAACAAGATATGAAATAAGTATATACAGCTTTTGAGCGTTTATGCTTGTATTTCATTATATTTCAATGGCATTTTCATACTCGTGCATTGTAGATCGGATAGGATTTATGATGATCGTGTTTGTAAATATAGGTTGTTTTAATATAATTGATTTTAAATCCTGACGATGTCTTTACTTGATAATAATGCAATAATTGTTTTATTACATTCAGAGCGATACTGTGGGAGGTGGATGTGCGTACATTGTGGATTCTCTCGTGACCGATTCAGTTTCACCTTAGTTGTCATAGAAAGTTTGGTCGTGTCAAATTTAGTGAGGGATGGCTACAATGAACCGCCCTTATAGGTTTAACTTTGAAGCTCGCCCCAGACGCTGAGGCCGACAACCCCGCGCCTGGGGGACGGAACACGACCTCCCCGCTCAGACGCAGAGACTGCCGCCCTGGACCACCCTGATTACGTGACTCCCGGTTACATCCACACCGCATCCAATTCAACTTCATCTGCGTACCCAGCTCTAAGGCGAAGGGCAAATTGGGCTTCACCTGAGCCCTCCATTGATTTTCAATCAACCCTAGCCGTCGATTAAATATCCGATACTGAATTCTGATGCCAGTTTTGATCGAAACCGTAATATTTTGCCACGGCAAATTAATTTAATGCCCCTTTCCAAAATTAAAATACTAAATTCTGCGAAAAATAAACAAGTCAGAACAATTCTGAATAAGTCGGATTCAATCTTTGAAATATGAAATAATTTATTATTACCCTAAAGACGCATTAGACAACACAATTCTTTACAAAACTTCATCATACCATATATACATAAACATATTTATAGTAAAAATGTTGCATTTGCTCATATATCTCAAGAATTTTTGCATCAATGCCTTCATATTACAATTTTTTAAAAATGCGTCAGACTACCGTGGTAAAAGTGAAGTTTCTTAGACCCTAGGAAAAAAATATTTTTATGCTTTTCGATTCGGAAATTATTAGCTCAAAGTATTGTGTATATATATAATATAATAAAATAGGTTTGTAACTGGTCTAGTGATCGCTTTATGCTACAGACACACACACACATATAGTAGGTGGCACGGCGCATGCGCCTAACGTCTCCATGATGTATGCGATGAATACGGAACCACCACAAACTATTTTTCCTCTCTTTACGGCCAATTGCCGCTTGGTGTTTCACTTTTCGTGACTTTCAAGTAAATTACCCTACTGCGTCTATACAATTTTAATTTCAAAATTATTATCTTATGTAATAGTGCTTCAGTACACGGTATCTGGGGGGAGTGAATTGACTGGAGGAGGAGTTTAGTTCAGAGGAGGAGTTTAGTTCAGTTTAGGAGTTCAGATTGCGATAAAACTTCGTCCACTTAATGCTAAAGATTACGCGAGTAACATAGTCCAATATATTATATAAAAATCAATGTTTGTTTGTTCGTATTTAATGCGCTTCCATACCGTTCATCCGATTGCGATAAAACTTTGTCAACTTACTGTTTACACTTGCGGGAATAACATAGGTATAGTAAAAATATTGTATGGATGCACCATGTTGGCGCATATTGGTTTGGTTAAATGAATATTCGCTATTCGCTGGATATTCGCTAGTATATTAATAAAATATTCCCCGAATGGATTTGTACTTTAAAATTTTATATATATTGTATGTCATGTAACACATCTATTATGATTTTAATAGATTTTTGAATATGTAAAATTGCAGTTAATGGACGCCGCATCCATTGGAACTGTTTGGGATTTCATTTGATGAATTTCATTTTTTCAATTATGTATTACGTATAAATTGTTATGCATTTCATGAAATTTGCTTTAATTATTTGAGTAGGTATAATGATTGCTTATAATCTCAATCTCAAAGGGAAATTGTTTTTTCTCGGAACTTTTTAATGAAAATTCTTGAAATTATTTCCAGTCGAATAGTTAAATACATAAATAAAATAATAGCAATAAATGTTAAATACTACTTGTTGAAGGTTAATGTATAGAAATATGAGAGGATTGATAATGTCTTAAGGCTGTCGTCTGGGTTAGAAGCCCAAAAGATATTTTTTGGGCGATTTTTGTATAAGCAAATAGAACTCTTTGTTTTTTGGAGTGTGTTTTAATGCTAATTTGAAAAGTACAAAAAAAATATCATCAAATTGTTGCAAAACGGTGGAGTAATTAGCTGGCCATTGAAGCATTTCGCTACTGGAGTCTCGAATTAGTGGGAAAGACGGTGTGCATAATACTTGTCCTAAATATTGGCTAAAAGACCATCTTCATAGAAGACATTCTTCATAGAATCACTGGAATTCGCTCGCAAATACGCGACTGTACTATCAAACATGTTAAAGGGGCGATATAGTATAACTTGATATTTGGTGATTAAAAATATCGATTTTTATTATTTTAATAATTCTGGATCTTATTCCGTTACAACATTCATCTCTTCAGCTGTCCACGTGATTTGCCCAATGTCATTTCAAACACTTCACTTTCATTTATCTTATTCATATTTTCAAAACAAGTAGCTAAAAACCCTCAAATAATATAAAAACAGATGAGGAGTAAGTGACCACAAGCCAGACACCCTCAATATTGAATAAAACAGCTCAAAGAGTAAATTAAAACGGTGTTGATATTTTATTCCATCCAATCGAATCTTCTCTAACGCTGTGCCAAATAGTTTCGACTATATGTCAACTAGTGCATTCATAAGGAACTTTTGTAGTAGAGCTTATTCAAGCTTACATATTTAGGTTAAAATATATGCCAGTTGTCCTACTTACAATATTTGTGTGTTAATGTTTCTTACGAAAAGATTGAGAGCCACCGAAATAAACATTGCCGAACATTCGGAGTCGAGAGAAAACATTTGACGAGAATAACCGGAACGGCGTCGTGATGCTATTATTTACATGCAGTGGGTTACGTAACTGGCTTGGACAAAGGCAGTGAAAGTAAAAGTGTTGCAAGCATCCAGGTCAAGTCTGCGAGCACGATCCACTTGAACGCTTTCTTGACCCATTCTATGATTTACTCTCTTTCCATCTCGTTCTGCTGATCTTGATTCTTGACCTAAGCCATGACGTTGCCATTGCTCCGATGTCAACTTCCACTGATCCGTACCCGACCGAGATCTCATTACTTGCATCCAATTAACACTACACGCATTTAATTACTGACCAACTTTATCTGTCTTGGCGTATCGCTTCTGGTTGACAGTGACATTTTCAAACACAATCTCGATTCGACACTCTAACTTATGACATTGATGATTAAAATAAATATCTTCCCGTTATTTACTATAATGCAGAGCTTCTCAACTTTTATTCTATTGAGGAGCGCTAAACATGTTATGACATTTTTATGGCGCGTTGAATAATCATACGGCCACGTTTCTCTGATTTTTTTTAGATTGATCACCTAATGTTTATAGAAAAATCTTCCTAGTAGAAATTTTTTCGTCTTCTTTTTATGTACAATCCCACCAATCAAGTTTCGCATAATTTGTATTTATCAATGTTCTTTAAGATGTCATTGTGCTCTATCCGTACATATGTAACAATTTTTCCCGCGGTTAAGCGGTTGGACTCGTAACTCGATCATCTTGGGTTCAAATCTTACAGTAGGTGTGACTGGCGACCACATTTTTAAAAACATATATATGCCATGAAAAACCATTTAAAAATGGTTGGCAATGGTCCCATAAAGAGAATTACTAAAGGCCACCTCAAAAGGGAAAAAATATACATAAACAGAAGAATAAAAAAGACGTAACATATTTTTCTAACAAAAATAAGGAAGACACATCAAAAACTGTTAGGTAGAAACTTTTGTTTTGAAAATTGTTAACCCATAAAGCGGTACGATCTCAGGGCCTGGGACCAAACCCCCCCCCCCCCCTCCACTATTCAGATAGAGTACTCTTGTACATTGAATTCAGAGATAGACAGAAAGAGAACGTAGCGCAGTTCGGGAGACAGAAACGGAGAGCTTCCCCGCATACGTTGCGCGATTGTATTCAATATCCATTCACAGGAAGGGGTTACATCCATTTCGTCTGTATCATACATTCACTTCCTCATTCGCTCGATATTGAAGGTAGCATTACCACCGAGTTTTGTTTTGAACGTTCACCCAACGGGTATCCTGAGTGAACGTATTGACGAACGCTTTTGCGATGGTCTCGATAGGGAATGTGGGAGGTTTGTAAAGACTGAGTAGCTTTCTTAGGAGTTGGTAGAAAACTACTCTAGACGACCTTTTTGACTCTACTGAAAAGGGCTTTCTGGAATACAAGGAGTCCAGTCCCCCCTTTCCTCACTAAGGCGTTGACGGGGTAGGGCGAAGACAGACGTGACGCTTAAGTGCATCTCGGTTTCGCTCCTACACCAACTGAGGGTGTCTCCCCGTCACCGTACAACTTACCCGAGCGAATTCGAGTGGTTTCGCCATCATTTCAGGTTGCCCCTCTCAGTTCGGCGATTACAAAACGATATAGAAGTCAACGGAAGACAATTTTGTTTACGCGTATGCTATCAACAGTGCTTATTTACAATTGACTTTGTCTCTAATTGAAGATTGTCTTATGCTGATAGCAGCTGACAGAAAGTAATCGGTGTAAAGCGATTATGGCATCAACGACTTCATCGATTTTAAATTTGCTCACTCCTCAAAAGGTTAAAAACATATATATGCCATGAAAAACCATGTCAAAATGGTTGGTAATTATCCCACCAAAAGGATTGTTAAAAGCCAGCTTCAAAAAAAGATGTTTAGTGTGACCTATTGCGAATATATGTATTTTTTGTTAATTAACTCTTTGGCTGCTACAAGGTTTTAAAAATACTGTCTAGGACTGCTGCCAAATATTTACGTTGTAAAAAATGTAGGAAGATATTATTTAATTCCATACTCCATTGGCATGGGCTCAATTGTTTGTTGAGCAATATTAGAATAAGTTCTTATGCCTAAATTACGAAATTTCCAAAATATAAAAACCATAAAAGCTGCTTACTGGTCAATTATGGATTTCCATGGAGACTTATCTAAAAAATTGCACAGAGTTCATCGTCATAGTTTTTTTGGATTTCTTATAAAAAGTACTGGCTAGGAGTTGAATTTTATCTTGGATTCACAGTTTTTTGAATTAAAATTTTCTGTTCTTTTTGCTATAGGCCATAGATTTTAAAAATACTTATTGAACCTTTTAAAATAACTTTTTTTAGTTAATTTATAAAAACTCACAGCATTTTTACATGAAAAATAATATTCTTATGTAAAAATCGCTATAATTTCACAACTACTAAATATTTTTTTATGCGAAAACACTTGCTTTTAAACTTTTCACAATATACATTATTAGTCTCATCATCTCAAAACTGCTGGAAAACAATTATATTAATTTAATACTTTACTTTTTAATAATGTTGTTGAAAACTCTTTTCTCTATGAAGTACAATTTTTAAAAAATGTACATAAACTGTGGGTGAATTTTTTTCTCTCTAAAGTTATATTTTGTCAAAATAACGACGATCGATGTCATACTTTTGATAACAACTACCCCTTTAAAGAGGTACACATAATGCCAATATGACACATATTTTTTTAGTACTTATCCCGTATTACAGTACTAATCACTAAATGTTCCACCCAAAATGTGATAATATAACGCTGGCCCGTGATGTTATTGCATACAACTAAAAACTTGAATATTACTTTCGAAATTAATATATATTGTTGAAACATTAATTTCATTTTATCCCAAAGGATCAGAATTGTGCATACACATATATTTTATGTCCACTTTTGATGAATGTTTTTTTTTTTCCCCTCTAAATACATTAATGTTCATCTGATAACAAATCTATAATTGATTTGATATTTTCGGTGTGCAAATACAGACAAATAATAAACATACGCACAGTGTGGATATCCGTGGAGTCCGTATTTAATGTCGCATGTAATCCGTGAAAATATTAGCAGATATTGTTTATTTGTATTGTCGAATAAAGAAAGGGTTGCCACCCCGGCATCGGCGAATGATTACCCCGTTCCGATCAGAGGGTGTTTGTTTTTAAAGTTGGGATTTTTCCGTCTGTCGCTAACGGCCTCCATTTCGAAACGACCTCACCCAAAGTCGTTCAAGGTTGCCCATAACCTGCCCCACGCACCACAGTTCACCCCCCTTGGCGAACCACCCCATAACGCCGCCAACTATTTATTTACCTACCGATTTCGCATTATCGTCACCGTGGACAGATTGTCATTTTACGAATTTGCGGTAAATGTGGGAAGAACAAGAACCTGCTTTGTTTACAATCTAATTGTTCGATGTTAATGTATTGACTGCGAGAAATTTTCATAATTAATACATCTCATTTTACAGCATAATTTTTTTGCTGATCTTCAACATTTATATATTATAATTAATGTATTTGAGTCAACCATTTGTATTTGAATTTATGTTAATGAAGCCATCATATTGCACTAGCATTTCTATATTCACCCAAGTCTATATAAGACAGCCGTGAGATAGAAACCCTGTCAAAAAAAATCTAAGAATGATCGAGTATCGTCAATATCGAGCGTGTGACGTGGTGAATGAATAAATATGATGGGCAAATCTTGCCAATAATTATAATATTTTAATTTCTTCCTTAATACTTATCATTAGAATCATTATCACTATGATAATGCAACAGGTGTGCAAACATAGAATGGTGCACAAAAAGAAAAACTTTAACAATAATGTATTTTTTTCATAAAGATATTGATTTAAAATATTTAATTTTTAAATTACTTCAACTTGCAAAATTTTTTCAATTGATATATCCATAAGATTTCCCAGCTATATTTTTTCTTTTAAATAATTATATATATCTTCCAGAATATTTGTGTATTTTTCTCATTATATATTTTGTAGGAAAATCTTATACAATGCAGTTATCAACTGTTTTGCTTTGGTATGATGAAATAAATCATATGAATTCATTAAACTCGTTCTTTGCCAAGAAAAATGAAAATGGAGATTTCCATTGATCCAAAAATAAATTTTCGCTCACTGAAAATAATCTCGTGCGATAGAAGGCTTCTAATGAAATTCAGGCTCGCTCTGATTGTACATTATTCAAAAGTATTTTAATAAATTAATTAAATTTCTAAATACGACCCCATATGCGTTAAATATTTATGAGCTCGAAGATCAAAGCAAACACGCCATTTCTATATCTGTATCTGGAAATAGCCCCCGTAGTAATTATTTCCCTCGTCTGTTTCAATTCATTTTATATAATATGCTTTTATGATTTTCTTTTATTGAGCACATGGTGGCATCGCTAATGATATTACAGCGAGGAATCGCTATCTATTTAGGGGTGTCGTTTTGTCCGTCCTCTGCTGTCGTCAGTTCAGTTCCTGGGGGGTCACCTCTGGCGGGCTGACCCCGTGAGCGGCCAAATTGGACCGCGGGATTCTGGGACTTTCCCTGCGACCTTGTCTGCTTTACAGCCTAGACCCAGACGTAACCTTGCGTGAACCCGAGACTCGGGTCAACCGTCTGGGAAAACAACTGCACAAATTTGTCTTTTCCTCGCTTTCATTTAATTCGCACCTTATTCTCTAGTTGGGGTAAATTTTGGAGCCGGGGGGGTAAACTTAAAAACGATAAATAAAAATGTTTAACCGTTAATGGTGGACCATTTTGTCTGATAAAAGAGAGTTCAAATTGATTTTAAGCAAATGTATGCATGCGTTAATATTGCTTCAACGTGTCCCTTTCATGATGATGGACGATCTTTGAATGCTGTAAAATTAAATACAAATTTGATTTTACCCTTAACATCGAATCAATTGATTTGTCTGTCTTTGTCTTATAAAAATTGAAGCTCAAGTTCAAAATACATTTGAATTTAATTAGTTTCGCGAGTATGTGCTTGTGTACGGAATTGAAAACTGAAATATTTTTAAAATGGATTTCGAAAATATATTTTCCAGCAATATCTTATACAACGAGCCCCAGGTTTTCGTCTGCCGTTATCAGATTGTTGAACCCTTCTTCCTCACACCTTCTTCCTCCGCGCTGCCATGACGTGACGGCACCTAAACGGTTTGAAGGGCGAGTTACGCACCTCTACAATTTTATTTATGTAACACTCGAACGCCTCTCCGGCAAAAATATTGAGTTATTTTAACTTTGAGCTATTTTCTTACCCTGATATCGAATTAAATTCTCGATTGTTGCGCTTTTTATATGATATTTAAGAACATCCAAATTAGCATCGGCGAGCTGGAAGTCTTAAACCTCCAGCGGCGGATTGTTTATCATAATAATTCATACATTGCCGAAATTAAGGAACGTTTCTACCTTGTTGAACCTAAAAGTGACCGATTTTTAAAACATTTTTTTATGCGAAAAGTATTAAATATATTAGGGTATCCCATAAGTTTCTTTCGTTTTCATATATTTAGAAAAAAATAAACATATTACATCAATATTGAATAATATATGATACATGTGTGATTACTTTTCTCCATTTCTCCGGAAGCCTCATAATGCCTTCTTGCTAAATTTTCTCAGGTTTATTGCCAGAATATGGATCAAGGTACATTTTTATATAATTTTTTGAATTAAAAAAATTACCACGTAAAGAATTTTTCAATGAAACAAATAAATAATAATCTGAAGAGGCAATGTCCGGAGAGTATGAAGGATGAGGTAATATTATACATCCCAGTCAAATGATAATAATTTATTTCTGACGAGCAAAGACACATGAGGCCTGGCGTTATCGTGATGAAAAACAACGCCTCGTCTGTTCGTTAATTCTGGCCGTTTTCTGGCAGTTGCATATTTTAGATTGTCTAGTTGGAAACAATATTTTGTTGAATTGATCGTTTCACCTTGCTGAGGTAGCTCATAATAAAATACCCCCTTCCAGTCCCACCAAATGCATAGCAAAACTTTTTTTGATATTCTCATAGAGTATCCAACTTTCATCTCCAGTGACAAGTCTCTTCAAAAAAGGTTGGCATTCAAAAAAGTTTATTTGAGTCTGGACGGATGTTCTTGGAATTTCTAACTTGTTAGTTATTTCGCGAACGGTATATCGCGGGTTTTCTTCAACCATGGCTATGATTAGATCTGTGTTCATTTGCGAAAGAAACTTATGGGGCAACCTAATAGAATGTTGATATTTAGTCGACCTTTATTGAACATAAAAATATTTTTTAAAGTTTGACAAAGTATAGTTGTGAGAGTGTGAGGAGTCACGTATCTCGGTAGCGATGATATTCTTCACTATGGAAGTCCTAAGTCCTTAACAAATGATTTGCAGCAAAAAAATTAAACATATTTTTACTTTGCATAATATTATGTATAGCTTAGACTACAATCAAGAAGAAATATTGAAAAATAAAAAAATAGTGAGCGATCGAAAAAAAGTTTGTGTTTGTACCAACATTTTTTGTAGTTTTTTGTTCATTAAATGAACACTTTTGAATATTTTTGGATAAATATAGTCTATGCGATGAAGACGTTTAATATACACGCGTCTGCCAAATTTCATCAAAAATGCTCAACTAGAGCTTGTGGGAGTACTTCTATGAGCTTGGAAAAAGTTTCTCCTCGTTGGTTTATAACATTGCAATTTTCATTTATATCGACTTGATATTTATTGAACGAATTCTTAAACATTGGTTCTTTCCGATACCATTAACCATCCATTAACGATAATATGTTGCTAAATGTAATATTTTGAAGACACTGACGTTCGAGGATCAGTTAAAGGGCTTTATTCCGGGCAGCGAGCCAGGAATAAGATATCAGAATGGAGAACGCACTCCATCGGAAAGGAGTGGTCAGGTAAAATAAACAACGAGAAGCGCTTCAAAGCGAGAGAACATAGCTTGAGTATTGAGGTACGCATTTTTAATTGGCGATTAAAGGTTGCCATTCAGTTGCTTCATCTGCTCATACTTAATAGCAATTTTGTTGTTGATCATATTGAAGAAGTCTATTGAGGTCAATGTGCACAAATCGTGAAGATTTTCAGTTTATAATCCGGCATGAAGTAATAGCTATAATATTTGATCAGTCTTACTCAACGCGGACCACACACTCAACGGATCCGTAGCTGATTTGCATACAATTTCGATTTTTAACAATGCAAGAAGCAGAACAATATGCCGTGAGGCACTCGGTGGGTGAGCGGCGAGGGGTGCGAAAGGTGTATGGCGCACTCGCGAGGGTTTGTGAAGCAATAGCTTCTGGGACACTTCTTCGGCGCTCCTGGGCGAGCCATCCGTTTCCAGAGCGCGGAGCTCAGGTCTGCGCCCGGACGGAGGGTCGACGGCCCGACGGGTGAGCGGCCCGCCGACCTCCAGACGGCCGCCATCTGCGCCCAACCCCCCTCTTTGCAACCCCTGCCTTCCTGCCTATTCAAACACACCCCCTGATTAACCCAAACCATCATTTCCCAGACAGGAGGTGCATTATACCAAATTACGAATAGCTGAATAATGACAAGCGAACTTAAAACTCAAAACATTACGTGCGTCGTTTTCTTGCCGACATCTGCACTGCCAAAACAAAATATAACTGCTACGTCGTACGCTCCCCATGTCCCTAATTTGACACTCAAATATTAATATTTAATCCTACGAAAGCATTCTTACTTTTTGGGACTTGAAATGTGCTTCATTTTATATTAATAAATTATATTTGATTCAAATCTTTCAACACAAATATTCAAACATCCTCCCCTTCCCATTCAATAATTCCGCCATTAAAAATCAACCACCTTTAAAATAGGTTATAGGTATGTAATTAGAATCAGCTTGCCTTGGCTCAATTAAAAGCGAAGCCAAAATAATCGGAATATGGCATTCAAATTAAATATAAGTCATATTTTGGGCTGGATGCGATCATTTTCAGACCCATTCAGCACAATATTTACATTTCTGAATCAAAATATTAAGATAAGCATTTTTTTAAGCGATCATTTTTCCAAATATATATTGACTAGCTTTCTCATTAAACACTAGGCTGTTTTATGCATGACATAAAATAATGATACGTCATATGGCGACAAGTGAAATAATATGAAGTAACCATATACTTTATAATAGTGTCATTACAGCAATCTGAAAGATTATATCGAGGATGAAAGGAAACATTCTCGAGCTATAATTCGTAACACTTGATGATTAACTTAAATACTGATTTTGAAAAGTATGTAAATCTGGGTAACGGTGTCATAATGCGTGCCTAAGATTCAATTGAGATCTTCTGTAATTCAACAGATGATGAGATCTCTAAAGATCGATCTGTTTGCAACACGAAGAAAAATATATTCACTCTACGAAATATAATTCAAGTATTTGAGCCAATTTGTATATAAATAATAATTACAAATTGGAATTTTCTTGTTCCGCATCTGTCTTTCAGACCATCCCTTCAAAAATAATAATCCCGAACTTCCCCCGTGATTATTTTAATATTATTCATGGAATTGAATCGCTATGACTGAAATGTTTCATGTCCTCTCTTACTGATACTACGCAAATATTAACATAACTCTTCATCCTTGATAATTTGTGCTCAGTCTCCTGCTTTTTAATGGATTAGTGTGTTAAGAGTTTATAATCACCCACATGTTTATATGCTATTAGAGATTGCATAAATTGATGGTTCATTTAGATCAAGAATATATTTCAAAATACAAAAACATTTCGTGCTATTACGACCACAGATTAAAAAGTTATGACGATACAATTGTGAACTTAGGACATAGAGCTTATGTGTGAAGCGTGGCAAAAGACCCTCTAAAAATTGTGCCAGTCCATGTGCCAAACATCCTGTATACACAATGCCAACAAAATTCTTGTAATCTTTCCCGGAAAATTAACGAAACTCGCGAAAGTTCGATTTAAATGACAAAAATGTACTCAGTGGGGATGGAAATTCAAATCAAATTAATTCTACGTAGGTATTATCATAGATTGTAAATGTGAGGCAGAACACGCTCTCGACAACCTCCATTGGAGACATGTACCAAAAGACTAACACTAGCCTTATCCAGCATTGAATACATCATTTTTTATAGATTTGGATTGAATCAGCGTATGAATAGTTTATATATTTTTATTATCGTGCAAATTTCAATTTTTTACGATAAGTTAAGTTGTTGATTCGCGTCACCTCGATTTTTATAAATATATTTCATTAGATTGATTGTCAATAAATCCTAAGCAAAGTTTTCATATTTGTGTGTTTTTTTTCGATTGATGATCTACTACGTGGATCATACAGCTACTTCACAATAAATGTACCTGATCTCCGATTACCTGATTTACGAGAATGAAGCATGGACCAATTTTTAAAATTTCATTCCTAAGAACTGCTCACAGACTCTGGAATATTCAAAATTAAAATTTGCTTTCATGCCGATCTGTAAAGATTGGTCTTTTCTTCGATAGTCGTCATCATGAGGATACATGTGAGATATAATAGGAATTCATGAAATTGAAAAAAGCTGTCTGTAAAATATCATGTTGATTTTTGATTAGCCGTATGACTTATTTCTGGCGCAAAAATGTGGAAGTTTTACTAACGCTGTAAAAATATACAAAATAAATATGTTTAAAAATTCATCATGAATAATTGAAAATGAACGTGATAATTTTGTTGTCTTATTTTGTGTTATAAACAGGGCGAGTCAGTCACGTACAAAGCCAATTAGCTGCAAAAACTACCCTTAGACGGAAGTAAATAATTATTCAGAGCTAATGTAATTCCATACTGACTCTTTCATACTTAATGTCTGGATTATGTCTTGACATTTGGATCCATCTGCCGACTTTACTAAATACGTCTACAAGATTTTTATGAAATCAATTGCAATGCAATAATCTTTCACATTTATTTTCTTATTATATCGTGCGAACCAATTGCAATGTGATTTGATGTTCAAGTACACATCTTAAATTGCTTATTTCATGAACAGAATTTTTTAATCAAATCCCTCGAGATTTCCTCATAAAACGGTGATCATAAAAAATATTTTGGAGCGACTTGATCTTAATTGATTCACCATATTGGAGTAGTTGATTAAATTATAATAGCTAATATTTTTATGGATTCTTAATATTCTACACGAATTATCTATCTGTGAACTATCCAAATAGTTTTGTATCACAATGAAATGATACATTCCCTAAAATATCCTTATTTCAATGAATATCAAACGATAAGATTACAAGAATATTAATTGTGAACGATAAGAGTATTTCATTCAGAACATTTTTGAGATATTACCCCTTTTTGGATCATACGGTAAGGTTGCTAATTCGAAAATTTTACATTTGCATATAAATCGTATTTCTCAATAGCCCAACTATTTGATTTGCATTTCTAAATAATCTAAGCTCCAAACTTAATCCATTTTTCGTTGTTAATCCTGTCGTCAGAGTCGTAATTTCATAACATGTTAATTTGGAAAGAAATGGAACGATTTTCCGGATTCCGTTTTTTTACAAGGATATTCATCCTATTTGTTTTGCTGATTTTTAAGTTTGCAGATTTTCCATGCGGCCACGTTGCGGTCGAATTTACTTAGCTTCTGTATATAAATTACACACAGTGAAATGCTTCAAAATAAATATTATACACAAAATGAAAAGAAAACCACTCGACTCAAAAATTAGATTAGGAAAACACGCACAGTCCGGCATGTTATACAAATCGTGTTAACCCAGGGGCGGCCAATGAAAAACTCTCCCCTAAGAAAATAGCTTTCTTGTAAATGTATCAAACGAGTATTATTTTTTATTCAACTCCTCTAGAGTTCTTTAAACGCTATTATAGAAGTTTTATGTCCAATTCGGTCTTCAAATCCATATAAATGCGTGGAATTGTAATTAATAGTATATCCAACCTTCGAAGTTAAATTTACACACTTTTAAAAACTTGGCATTGTGCTCAGAAAAAATGAAATAAATTGCTTGTTGCGCTTTATTTTTATGTACATTAAGGGTGGTCGTTTTTATCCCGACGATATTACTATAGGAAACCATTGACACCATTTTAAAATAATATACAAAGCTTAAATATTATATAATAGTCGTTGTTGGATAAATTTTATTCCTCGTTTTGCAAATATATATTTCTTGGTTATATACGTATAGATATTACACTTTAGGTGTATTTCATATTAGGATTTCTATTTTACGTCATTCTATCGATGTATTAATAGAAATGTTATTAAAGCTTTTTGACTGTCGATCTTTAAATAGAAAAAAACAGCAAGGGGCGAAAAGGACCTCCCTTGAATAAACATTATTCATCCAAGCAAATGACGTGTGTAAACTGTTTTATTTTATTGTATAATATGACAATGACTTACATTAATAATTACGTCTATTGTAATCAAAATATTTTTACAGGTAGTACTATTTATAATCAGCTGTTGAATGTTTAAGCTTAATCCAAGAACTCATAATATTGATTTTCATCCATACAATTGTTAAAAATATGTTGATAATATGGACATCTTAACATAAGTATTACATAAAATATGATCAAAAAATTATTGATTTATCTTAGATAAATCTTATGATATAGTAGACTATCAAATGTTCAATTTAGCCTATTTTCTCTAACCATATATGACGGTTCGCACTTACGACCTTGTATTTGTCTCTTTCATATACATACACATAAAAAAATAATTACGAAGATTTCCCCCAAAATTTAATATATGTATGTACATAGTTTTGTACATAGGATCCTAGTATTTTTATTATTCATAATTGCATATCATAATTTCGAATAATGGTTAAACTATGAATATTTTTGTTGTTTTTCTTTATTTAATGAAATTCGACTTACGATCGATATTTATGAACCTATCTCAGTTATAAAGTAGAGGAATGTCTGTAACTTCATGTTTTGACTATCAAATTTTTTGTTCCTGTTAAAGAATATTTTGCGCTATGTAAACTATTCTTCCTAACCCATTTATTGACATAGGCGATCTCAAAACGATGTAAGAGACGTCTATAATAAATGTTTCCATGTGGTTTCTCCTTTCCTTCCACATGATGGAATAAGATTATTTAACAATGGAACTTTTAGGTTAGAGAAGATCTACGAATAAGTGGTTAAATTATCATTATTTACATAATCTAGATTTTAATCCAAATCTTTATAATACGAGTCCAAACTAAACCACTACACCAACAGCAACGAAAATGTTTTATTACGTTTTTTAATTCTAATAGATAAAGACGCAAATTAAACTTACAAGATCAAAGCCATAGTCAGAATGCTTGTAAAAATGAAATTGAAAAAAAAAATGGTATTCATGAAGTATTTTTAATTTAACCATCGATTTTTCTATCTTAACCATTTTAGTGCTGATCGAACAAACTGTACACAGCTGTACAAACAGCCGAGTCAAATCGCAAAGAAACACATTATAAACATAAATAAGTAGAAAAATAATGCTAATTGTATTCTTATATTTAAAATTAACACATTGTATGCAGGCCTTAGCGCCGATAAACTCCCGCCCGGCACTGTTAAAAAACGGCGTTTCGCGAATAAAACTATGTGTTTAACCTTTCCTTTGCTATGATGTATTTACTACACCGAGTCGAGTTGTAGTAAAGTTGTAACAATGGGAATTTTAACATGTAACATAAAAAATAGCCATGTAATATGTCGTTAAATAACCCGTGTAAATACGTTACTCGACACCCACTTACAGACAGTGGAAAACGTATTAATACGGAACCCGCTTTAATATGTTTAAAAATGTCCATTATTATCATCATCCTAATCACATTGCACATCCACCCAGGTCACTCAAATTTTATTAAACGACAAAGTGACTGACATATATTATCTATGAACCTTTTTTTGCTATATTTATAACAGGGCTTTTATTCACTGTTGCAATTGTGCATTTAATTACTCATTCAAAATTAACTTATCTTATAAACAAGAGTGTCATATATGTACTTATTTTGAAACAGCTTCACTGCATATGTAATGATATATCGTCGTTGGCAATTTTCGCAAGAGTTGTCAACGATGATATGTAGTTGTCAGGGACTAAGAGGGTTGATTTCCAATTTATAGCTTTTTTCCTCCCCATTAAATGTGGATTCGTTAAACATTATATGGACGCACGAGTCTCTGTTAATGTTTCGCTTATATATAAGGAACAAATTTCGCTGTATGCCCATAAATTTCATATAAAATAAATTACTGCCGAAATGTGTTGGCAAGTGGTTCGCATATGGCATAGTTATTTCAATCGATCAGCCGATGCTAACAGGATCGCTCAATCAGGACTACGTCTATTTCTGGTGTATTTGTACAGAGCGTCCTACGTAATTTTTTAGTCGTAGCTAGTCATCCTATGAAAACATTAGCATTGGGGATGGGTGAATACATATTTATCAATTCAAGGACGAGTCTAGCATGATCCTTGTTTTAAATGCGCAAAGCTTAGAGTAGCCGAGCGACCTTGAAGCTTTCATTTGTGAGCTTTTCGATAACGCCAAATCAAATTAAATTTTTAAGTAAATATACTTTTTGAATCGTTGTCGGCCATTAATTTAAGGGTCTGGCGATTCGTTTTTTTCGACATTTTCGTATGAGACTCGATTTAATTTTTTTGTATATTTAAGCACAAAGCTTCGTGAATTGACTTAAGCTCCTTTGATATGATTAGCGATATTGTGTGTGTGATAAAATGTGGAAGTTTCATGGCGGCCTTTCAATTTCTTTTCCGTTATGTCCTGTATGAAAGGAAAGCGAGAGTGATTTCCGCCCAACAGTTTCCCTCGGCCTTAACCTTAAGTCTGCTGCCACCCACAGATGAGGCGGAGGGTGCCGCCCGCCCCCGCAGGCGGCGGACTGGGATGCTAGATGGTAGACAATCGATACTCCGACCTACCCAATGTTAACTTGCCGAAAGTGAGCCAAGGTCAGGGTCAGGACGGGTTTCCCGAAGAATTATGTCTAAAAGAAATGAATAAATTACTCTAAATATTACATATGACGTAATTAGGCTTATAAAAATGCCCGGAAAACAGCATTTTAAAAATGCCATCGTTTAATCCAGTATGCATGTATTTTCTAGCCAAACGAAAATAAATATATCTATACAAATTATTAAGAATATTTATGAAATATTTCCTCTCTTGGTCTTTGTTTGACTTGACCTTCCATAGCATTGTTCTTTTTTAAACCAAAATTTCATCAAAAAGTAAAGAAACAGCACGTGCTCCAACCCCACATCTTTATTTAAATACGTTGAAAGTGGCGCGTGCAAATAATTAAGAACGTTTATAATATCCCTTATGTAATGAAATTAAATCGAGTTGTTGGGGTAGTCTTAAAATCTTGTCCGTTCTCTCGGCAATAGTATACCGCAACAGCCTTGACGAGAGATTCTCTATAATGAATAAATAAATAAATAAAGACCGAATCTCTCTTGTTTCTCCACAAGACGGGAAGGAACCAAATTTTAGACTTATGACGCCCCCAAATTCAAGCGAAAGGTGACTCAATTCGCAACAGCATAGGAAACATTTTCGCTCGATCTCTTCGGCGAAGAAAGCGTGTGGGATGTTGCTATGCTGACTCACCCCCTCGTCAGGGGAGGCCAACCTGAGGACTCTTTAGAAAAATTTAATAGATGGAAAGTTTAGAAGTCACTTCAAGATTATCTCAAAGTCACATGTAGGTCTCGAAATATTCAAGGACTGTGACATTGTTATACGAACGTCCTCATTTCGCTACGATTCTGGATCTATTTTTAAGGCAAACATATTTTCCCTATCGCGAAAAAAAAAACAATATTTGCGTGTATACATATTGAATATTATGCTTAAAATCATGGCAATGTAAATACATTTGTTTATTGTGTGGTTTTTATCTTGTTTATTATCGCATCGAATTATTCGATAACAATGTAGTTAAATTAGATAGATAGAAACTAGATTGGATCACTTTATCACGTCAAAAAAAATCGATGTTTTTACATTAATCGAAAGGACATGTCTTTAAGGAAGTCGTCCATAATTTTGGTGAAGAAATTCGGATTATTTCAATGCTTTACAGCTAATTCGCTCGAAGCAATCACTCCATCCAGATTGCACCCCAACAGCTCTGAGATCCTATACTAAATTTTATTAGCAAGCCAGAGGTTCCTATTGGGACCTTTCTTATGTTTGTTATAGTAAGGAGCTAATGAAGTCAAAAAAATATTAATACAGATTTAAAAAAGGCGAATAAACAATTGGAAAATAAGGGCACAAAAAGAAAGAACTCTGTATGAAGTGCTTCGAAAACCGAACACTTTACCAATAATTATTTTAAAAATATCTAATTATTAAGACTTGGCTATCCGCCTACATCCTGATTCAATAAAAAAAAATGATAAATGCTTTTTGGGTCACATACTATCACAAAATTTCGATTGATGAAGCCCCTCAGCATTCACACTGTCCGGAAGGCACAAATTCTTGGTGCGAATTGCAATCATGCAACTATAAAATCGTTATATTTGTACAAGCAACCTCCCTCTCTCACAGAGGATGTTCAGCAAATCTTAAGACCCATTTATGTAGAATTAACATCTGATGATTCATTGGAAAGATGCCTTGGCTCGTTTCAACTCGTGTACATCATCTTCAGTCATCACTTTCAGACATCATTAATGCGCACTACAAAAACCTAATTTTTAATCACAACGAATGTATTCATTTTTTCAAATTCCTATTGTTTCATTGAATCCATACAATACGTATATACAAAATACTACAAGATAAATTTAACCCATAGCCAACTCCTAGATGTTGTAAGCAAAAAAATATTGTTTAAAGACTGATGAAACTCGATGAAAAATAAAAAAATTACTTCCTCACTACCCTAAAGGCTACAAAAAATTTGTATTCAAAGCAGTAAAAATATTTGTGGACCTCATTGTTCTCGTAATTGAAAAAAATATATAAACGTATAGGAAGCCTAAAAAATGAATGTTCTGATTCATCTGAAATATTAGACTTGATGTTATTCTATTTGGATCAATTAATTTAATAAATTGTTTAAAAATAAACATTTTCTTAATTTGATGTATGGATACGCGGTTCTAATTAATTATACAGTGTACTTTAATATGTATTTTTTTGGTTATGTATTAATGTATCTTTTGTGCGTTAATTAATAGACGGAGTTAGCTTGAACAACCCTTGCAGACGGCAAGGTGGGTGGTGGAATGGTGTTCTGTCAAACACATTTTCCGGTTCCCAGAGTCGGCACGTGGCGACGGCTCGGGGGTGTGGGTCAGCAACGTGCGCAACCTTCCACCCCCTCCTATCAACTTTTTGCATTACTTCCGCGTATTAACAACATCACCCCCTTCTTAGAAACAAAACGCCCTTACGGCGCATTGTTTTTAGGAATGCTATAAATATGTTCGACGCTTGTCATTCACATTTACTATTCGATAGTTGTTATTGTGGGGGCTTAAATATTAAATTAATGCTGTTCGATTTCATTCAATTTTTGTTTCTATAAAAAAATACTGATTCAAAAGACAATGGTTATATTCAGATAAAGGGGTGAAATATTCTCGAATATCCCGCAGGTGTAGCTTATTATTTTCAGTTTTAAATAGATTATTTGGTTACGTAATTTGAATCGAAAGACGCTCAGTAGATTATTGAATATTTTGAAGTAATCGCATGTGGGAGTTTGGTCGAAATCGCTACCCCTTTACCATTTAAAATTGTTCAACATCTACTCGGGGAATAATGACCAAAAAATTCCCCCTTAGGTAATTATCCGTAATCCACGAGCGCAACCACAATCTAGCGACGTTTTCGTAATCCAAGAATCCTCAATTCGCAGGGGTGTAGTTGGTTGCTACCCCGCAACCCCCGCAATGCGGGGATGAATATCTACGTGTTGCTCGAGCGCAAAACTTTTAAAACCTTTACACCGATGAATAGTTCAGAGCATACTTTTAATTGTTAATCGTCCGTATAATGCCATTAAACAATTAACAAAACACTCATCTACAATTAATATATTAATAGTTAAATGTATTTCCGTCATTCTGTTTGTTCTATATAATACCGTTTGACCATACATTGGATTTATATTGAGAATTCTATCCATTCTAATTTTTGTTCAGTTGTATTCTAAGTCTTCAAGGAAAATATTGCCACCTCATTCTTACTTCAATCGACAAACTCTTCGCTACTAATAGTGTCCATCTCCTTATGAATGCATTTTTTTACACAATAAAAGGCTTTTGCTTACAGAGCGTCCATCTATATTAAATTATAGCAAAATGTAAATCCCGGGTAACCCCGGGCACGGACCGCTAGTATATTATAAATTCAAAATTCACCAACCAACTAGCTTGACCTTGTAGAGGATCCGCATGTAATCCGCACCCCTATCTCAACGGAACACGTTTTACAAATATTTTCACATACTGTATAGGCAATTATTAATAAATATTCTTAACTTAACCCTTTGTCTTGTTGAAAAAACCATCCAATCAATAATTCAGTAGCGGCAAACTATGTGTATTGATGCAAGCGCTTCAAAGGGATCACAAGGGTGGTGGGAGATTTAAATTAACATCGGAAATGATCACATATAATAAATTATTTCTCAACTTGGGTTGGGTTGCAATCAATTAGATATGATATTTAAATGCAATTATTAAGTAGTAAAGATACCACATACATTACACACTAAAAGCTTTTTGGTGCGGTAGATGCGTTCCGCGGAAAATCGCACAAAAAAGCTATGACGTTCCATATACTTTAAACACCGCATAACTTCAAAACAATCGCATAAAAAAAGTTAATGATAAAATGCTTTTATGTTTCATACGGTGTTATAACTGTGTATTGCGTTCTTTACAATTAATAATCCATCATCACTAAATATGAAATATTTTAGGTTCATTAAAAAAAATATATTATTTTTTAATTCTTTTTGATTATCACTTCTATCTAAAAATCTGTCCAGCATGAATGAGTTTACTCTGCTATCGACATAGTTTTTCTCGGATTTGTATCAAAGTATCGAGCCTGGAAGTAAACAATACAAATGTTCAGTCGATAAAGTCCGTTAAATTATTACTTTTTTGCATGATGCCACACATTTACGAGCGGCATCGAACGTAACAGTAGATTTGCACACGCAATCTTTTATTAGTCAACAATTTTAACGCTCAGTTTGAGATCAAGGTTGGGAAAAGTGAAATGGTATTTTTTCATTTTTTCTCCGCGTCATTAGTGGCTATCTTTTTGCTCATCGATGCGTCATTTGTTTGCTCGTATGTCCCGACTTGAAATTTTGTGTCATTCTTTTTTAACCGCTGCAGCGGTTAAAATCTGCCATGAATAATTCATGATTCACGTTGACACGCAGAGAAATAAATAATAGTTTCATTGAAAACGGGTTTCGCTCGGATATAACATAGAACAAACTTACAAGCTTTTGCATTGGACTGTCTGTCAAGTATGGAGAAGGAAGCTGTCCTCAGAGATAAAAGCGTTGCTTTGAACATTTTATATTGCCTCTCATTATTATACAATTATATGCCGAACTTCAAAAAAATAATCTTTATTCAAAGAAATACACACAAACCTCCCTCATTTGCTTCTATTCATGGTTTTTTTAATGCTAGAATTATGACTGACCTTGAAGAGCAAAATACTTTTCGGATTATTATTTTTCATATAAATATATCATTCATTTTATTAAGCTGAAATAAACAATCATTTAAAGCATACGAGCTTTGATCGCATTGATCGCATTGATCCTTTCTCTATGATTTTCTTCAAATTATCTACATCGCTAAACACTTCTTCGATATATGCTAATCGGAATTTTAACAATAGAGAACATTTCTTCTTTGTTGGGCTTAAAAGTTATCGATTTTTTAACATTTTTTTATGCGAAAAGTATTGAATATAGAATGTTGATATTTAGTGTGTTGACTGTGCGATCTTTATTAAACATAAAAATATTGTTTAAAGTTTGACAAAGTACAGTAATGGGCGTTCACCATGGAACTCCTAAGTCCAAAACAGGTGATTTGCAGCAAAAAAATTAAACATATTTTTACTTTGTATGATATTGTGTATAGCTTAAACTAAGATTAAGAAGAAATATTGGAAAATAAAAAAATAGTGAACGATCGAAGAAAAGTTTGTGTTTTTACCAAAATATTTTGTAGTTTTTTAATCATTAAATAAACATTTTTTAATATTTTTGGATAATTGTAGTCTATACGATGAAAACGTTTATTATACACGCGCCTGTCAAATTTTATAAAAAATGCTCATCTATGGCCTGTAGGAGCACTTCCATGAACCAACAAGGTAGAAACATCCTTTAAAAAACCATCTTATCAGATCATCTTGCCGATAATTTAAATACTTTTTTTTTTTCAATAAATAAAAAAGCCATTTTGGAAGTCATAATTGTACGACAGGTTACTTTTCAGAAAGGTTTTGTAAAAAGAAGAGGCTATAAGGCGCGCAGCTCTCTTAAATCTTAATAATTTAGAGGTTTCAAGATATCAGCATGATTCTATTTTATAAGGATATTTAAAACTGTGACACCTAATGTTCCAAGCGGACTTATATTTTATGTAAATACTGAATTAGATATCATCATCATAGTGCAGCCACAATTAGTTCACTGCAGAACTATGGGCCTGCAGAACTTGTTGCTCAAGTTCTAGCTTCCACTCGCAAATGAAAAATATTTGGTTATTTTGTTCAGATTACTTCACAGAACGCAAACCAAAAAGTGACACTTAAATTCGTTTTTGTCTCATGTTTCAAATTTAATTTTAAATTGTTTGATGAAGTAGAGTAAGAGTGGAAGTAAAGACGTCATATGCTTTAACAATATCATACAAATTCAGAAAAAATACTAAGCTAACGATGGGACGAAAGTATATCATATTAATTTTCAAAAATAAATATTTATTTTGAAAAACTCAAATTATACACATTGAAACGCCATGAGCGATCCAGGCAAATTTAACATTTACAATATTAGTTATTCCTGAAAATGAAAATAGTCCATGACTAAAACGTATGTAAATCAAATAGTTTTTGTATTTATTAATATTACACAGTAATCGAAATAGAAATTAGTTAAAATATGCTAGATAACCATCAAAATTTCCCTCTGTTAATTAACATCCTGTGCTTAAACTTACCCCTAAAAAAGAGCCCTAAAATGCGGATTTTTTAAAGTGAAGAATGATCAACAAAAAATATTAAGAAATATAAACATCTCATTTAGCCTCCGTTGATGAGTAAAATCATCTATAGAAAATTCTGTCTGCTGGATCTGTTTATTTTTAATTGTATAAAAGTATTTTATTATATACGTAGACAAAGAAGCATTTCCTCCAATATGTGCCGCATATAGTTTCCAAGAAAGGAGATGTTTGCGAATTGTGCTTATTGAGATGTGATCCTTAAATATCTGATGTTATGGAGACAGACGTCTGTCACTGTAGCAACGGTCGTTTGCAAGGGCGCGCTATTTACAAGGTCTAACATGGAAATATTTCTTTGTCTACACCCTCAAAATCAAGTGTTGCAATACCATTTCGCCATTATATTATGTCCGTCGATATTGATATAGTATTAATTAATTATGAGCATTTCAAAATATTAGGCCATCTTCGATATAGAAGCGGATGCCCAGAGGTGACACAAACGAAATGCAGAAGCACAGACTCGCCATTGTGCACAGTTTGAGTTCATATTCCAAATACAATGGCATTTGTATTATATTATTGGAATCGCATTGAACTAAAATATTTTTAGACGTTAATCATGCGGCAATCGTGTCTCGTGATAACATATGATGTTATGTATTGTTTTCAAGCGGGAATATCACTTTTTTAATAATAACAGGTAATTATTTGTGAATTATACGAAGGTGATTCAAATATAACCAGGAATTTTGCTGTACAAATTTATTACTGATGTATAAATATACAAACGGAGGATCTTATTTTTCTAGATATCATTTATAAAATACTTAGTAAGCCATTTGTCTTTTTTCTACATGCTGTGTGTCTGTGAAGAACACTCGGTAGCCAAAATATCACCAAATATATTCAGAACATAAAATGATGTTCAAACTTAACTTTCTTAATACATCCGTAAACTTTGTCATAATACACATGTTTGCGGATGCGGAATCCGTCTCATAATGCTCTTGCCATCTCATTGCTTTCTTCATCACTACCCTCTCAAGCAACATACATAGAAAATTATAAATTACATCAACGGACCTTATGCTCACCATAATACAAACAAGGAAGTGATGAAAGCTTATGAAATCGTTTTGAGAATAATTAAGTTTTAAATGACAGTGGAATAGTCATGTGGCAAGATGAATAGATGAAAGCTTTCACGGATTAATGATTGAAACACATGATTTAATTTAAAAAAAAACGATCAAAAGCTACTGCAAATGGTTGAAATAAGCAAAATATTCAGATTATAATAAATGAGTTTGTCCAAGATGGAGAAGCCTCAATGGCTCTTTCTAAAATTGCAATTAATAAAACGAAATGTTATCAAAGGGGTTTAATTTGATTGGCTTGTGCTCTTCGTTAATTGAAGCTGAGCCTTCAGATGAATTCATCACATACGCGTTATCAATTGTATTTTTTACGTAATATGGAAAAGTTTTGTTATCAGTTGGTTGTTTATTCTAGTGTACATCTTTTGTCCTTCTCAAGTCTGCGTCGCTGAACGTAAACAAAGTCAATCGGTACTCTTATACACATATTTTCAAACTGAAAAATCATATTATAATGAGCTAAAAATATTTTTTTTTGTATCGGCGTTGATAACAAAAGAGAGAGATGTCTGCTCGAGATGCTGCGCGATTTTTTCTTTGTTCGACGATGCTTTTTGTCCCATATCGGTTGACGCGACGGAAACATCCAATGTCTATTTCTGCATCGCTTAACATATCTTCTTCGATTGCGTTTTCTTTGTTTGATTTGTCCAAGAGAAACCTGTTTAGAAGACGTTCATTTTCCACTCGGATCAATCATCAAGTTCGTTCATGTAGAACAAGATTCGCTTTTAGGTCGGGAATCCGCCCGATGCTTTTCTCTTTCATGTTGAACACGACACGTTTTTCACTGCATTTTCACCTGCTTTTTGCAAGAAGTATAAAAAAACACACACATACAAAAGACAATCGATCCATGATTCACCATCAAATTTTATCTTGTGCAAATACGTTTGCATAACTTGTCAAAAAAAAAAATAATTATGCACGATGTCGCCATACAATATATTTTTGTTCGGTCCGAATTTGGACGCTCCCTCGGAATTACTTATCCACATTATCCTAGTACGTTTGAATGAACATGACACTGAATTTAAATTATTTTTCACGTTTCCCTTCCTGAAGCTGATTAATTTTGTACGAAGGATTATACACAATTGTAAATCGTGGACGCGGTCCGAAATTCATATATCATCCTCTATGATTGTCATCGCGTTAACGTTATAATATTGCGGAATTTCTGATTAATTTATTTCAACATTTTGGTTGAGTTTCCATCGTTTTTAGAAATACAATACTTATAAAAATTGAACATGCTTATATACAGGTGCGTTCCATAAGTAAAGCGACCAAAATTTAAAAAAAATATTTATCGAACATATTCACCCAATTAGTCTATATATTTTAAAATTGCACCCTCCAGCGTTGATATAATTCTGAAGGCGGTGTTTCCAGGACTGGAAGGACTTCGTGGTGTCCTTTAGAGCTGATGTAACATGAGCTTGGATATTTTCATAAATATAATAATATAAAAGTCTGTGGAAGCCAAGTTAAGACAGTAGACTCACCAGTATCTTATATATAAAAATCAATGTTTGTTTGTTCGTATTTAATGCGCTGCCATACCGTTCATCCGATTGCGATAAAACTTTCTCAACTTACTGTTTACACTTGCGGGAATAACATAAGCATAGTAAACATATTATATGGATGTACATTCATACAATACTATTATATATAAATACAATTTTAAATGAGAGTGAATTTCATTAATGATAATAGAAATCAAGATTTATCATATTGTATTAAATGTATTTAATTTATTCATTACATTTTGATAAATTATTTTTAAGCACTCGTGTTTTAAAAAAGATCTTATAGTATCTGTTGACTTTGAATGTAAAATGAGCCCTCTAAGAAAATTATCTGGATGTATATGTAAAAAAATAGTTTATCTCTCATTTATGTTTCCGTGGAAACTCTTATAAAATGAAGAAAAACGTTCAAAGCTTGGTAGGATGAAAATTGAAAAAAAAGGTCGTATACTCAATTTATATTCATATTTTGTTCTTGATTTTCGTTTAAGTGGTTTCTAATATATTTTATCGATGATATGTATTTGTACTCCAACATTGCTAATTTTATACGACTTAACGTATGCCCTAACGATCAGAGAAGGTAGAAATCCGACAGTGCGAGATCCGGCAAATAGCCTGAATGAGGTAGAATTTCCAATCCAAACTCTTTTATTTATTCCTATACGATTTTTACAGCATTCAATCGCGTCATTATGAAAAAGAATCCGTTTTTAGTTATAGACTAAAACAGATCATTTTATATGAGCTCATGTTTCATTCGTTCAAACTCTTCATAATAAACCTCTGTCTAACTGAATTTGAGCAATTCATAATAAATAACTCCAGGAAAATACCACCACATATACAGAAGGACCTTTATTATTAGTGTTGATCAAGGGGTTTAATTGTACGTAGAGAATGATAGTATAGCACTCTCTTTTCGTTTTAAATTATAATTCGCCAAAACACGGATCTTCTTCATACCTAGACAGAAGAAATACACAGATTGTTCGCCGTAGATCAAGCGTCGTCTGCGGAAATTCATAGGGGATCTATGAATTCCTTGTGTGTTATGCGACAAAGATGATCCCTAACTATAGATCATGGACAGTCAATTTTCAACGATAATTTCTCGATTGTTTGATTCCACCATCGACTTCAGGATATTATCAAATAATTTTTGGGATTGTCCTTTTCGAACGATATCCTTGAGTTCCCAATTTTCATTTTTATACTCTTTAAACCAACAATGACAATTACTTCTCAATCGAAACTGATTTGGAACGAAGATCTATGTGATAACTTATGATTGACTAATAGCATTGCATTCCTAAAGTACATAGATTGGTTTCATTTTTCATCCTTTCTTTCGTTCAGGCATAACTATAAACGGTATACTAGAAAACTAAGATTTTCTACCACGTATTTTTTATTCTTATCTTTAACATACTTTTGATATTGAAAGCATTTGATTTCTTAAAAATATTCTCATTTATGATGAAAACTACTAAGATGTCTTAAATGTAAATATTCATTATTTGAAATAGCATCTCTAAAGCGTCTTTGAGTAGACTTCTAAACAAAATTTCTTCTTAAGTCCATTTATATGGCAGTTTATATTGTGTGGATGCTTAGCAACAAACGAAGAAGCGATTGCGTGCGCCCAGATCGGAAAAAGTGCAAATGGTATCGTGAATTGCCGAGTGGTTTAGAAATTGATGGGATTCGCACCGGCGGATGAGGTGCAAGGGTGTGCGGTTTTGCTGTAGGCCACGAAGGTGAGGCTTTACCTTGGCGGTCGCACGAGTAGCCTACTTACCCACTATGGACTAGCTCTCTAACCCACTGCATCTATGTACCAAATCTCCCCAACTTAAGGGAGTTAGTCGTTCATATTTTCATCTTCTTAAATTATCATAGTTGTGATTTAACACATTTTAAATCCTGAGGTGTTGCAATTAAAGACTTTGCACACATTAGTTTTGACACATTTTCTATGTTGTACATTTTGGGATATATAATGTTTTATCTATTAGTCGACGTCTGAATTCTCTTCGTTGCAAATGTCATAAGTTTCGTTATAAATATCACAATATTTCCATGATCAGAGAATGTAAGCCACAGCAAAGATGACAATTAATCGCTCGTGTAAAAAGATAGAAGAGCTTCTCGCGGGTGCAGCGATGAATGCGTCTGTCGGAAGAAAGTGCATTTTAATTACATCCAAGCTGCACGCCAACTCTTGGATATTCAACTGGAAAACGATAGACCTAGAATATACGTGTACAGAAAAAAAAACTGATCGTCTACTATTCGCAACGAAAGTGGTTTATAAACACGCGCCAAGCATGTGTGTATACACGGTGAGAAGTTTCGCACAAAAAATGCATTGGATACAGATCTGAATGCATATCACTTTTCTTTGACACATTTATGACTGCAACTGTGTGCTTATCCGATTCAATAAATCCGCCGTCAATACAAGAGTTGACATATGGCTCAAATACATGTATTTAAATATGTTCATTGGGAAACGACCCAATCTCAAATTCGCGAGGGTAAATTGCTCTGGGATAAGCCTCAATTGGTGTAGGAGCAAATCCGTGATGAATTTTTGCGTCAAGTAGGACTTCATCCTTGCCCGACAACGCCCTCGCGAGGAAAGGTACGACTGGACTCCTTGTACTTCAGAAAGCCCTTTCCAGTAAAATCAACAAAGTCATTTGGAGTAGTTTTATCATTATTCCCTGAGGGAAACTACTCATTCTTTACAAATTTCCCATATTCTCTATCGAGACAGTCGCGAAAGCTCCCTTCAACACGTTCATCCAGGTGGCCCGCTGCATGAAATGGAAGGTCAAAATGCATGTAACACCTTACTATGAATGGATATTGAAGAAGCCCATAGTTCTGCAGTGGATATATTCAAACCTTTTTTTGTGCGGTAAATGCGTCTTGCAGAAAATCGCATAAAAAGAAATCGAACAAAAAAAGCTATGATTTACATAGAAAAAGCGAATAAAAACGTTCCATGGATTTTAAACACCGCATAACTCTGAAAAAACTATATATAATATAACCAAAATCGCATAAAAAAAGTGAATAAAAAAAACAAGAAATCAATAAGGCATCTGACATTTCCGGCAACCTGGCATTTCATCGCTATAATTGCTGTGTGATAATTTTCGTTGCGATTTACCTTTGTATCCTATTTATTTATTTCCTATTTTATCCAAAATATCTCGATACGTACTCTTTATGAAATTAAAAAAATGCCTTTAAAAAAACCGCATAACTTCGAAATCGCACAAAAAGAGGTTTGAATCTATATAAATCAATTGATTCGCTGAAAAATATAATTATAAAATACTTAATTTTACTAGACAATAACCCAATTCACTCTGCCAATTCTTGAGTATCTATTTATTTTATTGATATGACACATTGCAATTTGGTATTCAAGTATTGCATAAAATTATAATAATGAATATATTTTTTGTGCTTACAAATGCTAGCTGCTAGATTATTATTCATGTTCGTCAACATGGACAAATGTGCATGGCCGAAATATCGAAATAAAATAACTCGTGTGGGACACTTTGAAGTATATTTGCGACTTTCTCGATAATGTAGTAGAGAAAATAAAGTTAACTTATTCTTGCAAAAACAAAACTAATCAAGATGCATCTTTCAAGTTAGATGAGATTAAAATTATGCATACATATTATTATCGATGCAAAATTCTTGAACGATGCTGATATAACCATAGGTCTTCATCATCGGCAGTAAAATGAACTTAATCAAAAAATAATAATAACAAGTGATGAATAATCTCATATAATGACAATCTGCTTTGTAAATTAAGTATAATCTTTGAAAAACATGACAATTTTAAAACGTATTCATGTCAAAAGTTAATTAAACGCACTTGAAAGCTTATTTCAAATCATCCCTTGAACATTTCAATTTCGATGTAATAAATTTGCATTATTTTTACCCATATTCTTATTGAAAGAATATAAATATATGCTCTAGAACTTGTAGTGTGCTTTAATTTAATGATGATAATTTAGAGGAGACAAAATATATACAGTACAAAATTTGTTCTTTGAATCCCATTTTAATCTCGTAGTCGATGAACTTGATCGCGACATATTTTTTTAAACAACAACGATAAACGTTTAGTTCCTCGATTAAATCATCCTAAGTTGAGACAAATCTTTTTCAGTGAGACAAAGTGGCCAATTATAAATATTAACATACATATATTTTTTTATCAAAATTCTCATATTATTACAATTTAAAGTTCTTATCTATGCATGTTTAAATTTAATTTATTCCAACATTGAAAACTAAGTGGTGGAATATATTTTTTATATATCTGGATTTTGTATTTTCAACCATCCGGAATGCCTTAGAACTCTTAGATATGCTAATCTCATCATTTTTGCTAAATTTTAGCCATAGAAAGATAAACTTAAATCATTTATATCTAAGCATTATATCATACTCAATTAGTTCACTACAATTATTCCCATTCGACTGTAACAATATTTTTAGATGCAGCAGGAATGCATTGTATCATAATTGCATATCGTTTAACCCGTCTGCTTGAGGACTTAAAATGCACATTTGAGTCTACAGTGATAAAAAAATGGATAGTCGGCACGTGTTCTTTTCTCTCCCACTGAGTCAGCGTATGAAATTTTGCCCAACCCTAAAATAACATTCGAGCTAAGATTTCTTCGTTTTGTGTATCATTCTTATTGTTTTCTTCAAATTAGTTATATGATAAAAAAATATTTTGCTGTGACTCTTTACATGTCAAAATGTTTGAAAGAGACGTCATACTTTATGAGGATATCCTGCATCCCTTATCACAATATGAATAAACGGCAGACTCGTCAACGTTAAATGCTCCCTTAGGGACTTGCGTACTTGGATGTGGACAAAATATTTTTGGATATTTAGAGTACATCCGTCCCGATGAATCCCATGATATTTGCAACGAGGCACTTGACGTCCCAAAGTGCGAAAAATTAATTCTAACATATACCACATCTTTGTTGACTTCCCAGCAATTTTTTATATGATCTTTAGAACTGAATATTAATTTAAGTACAGTGTACTCCCGATTATCCGGGTGCGGATTATCCGGCTGCGGATTATCTGGTTGCGGATTATCTGTGTCTAAATTTTTTTTGATAATCGGATGATAAGGACATTCCTGAATAGTACTTAGGTGCTATATACACAGATCAAGATTGAAGAAATAAAACTCTTTAAAGCGATAGGGATGATGCTTGTATCTTATCAACCAAAATAAACGCTTGTTCTCATGTTTTAATTACCTTGGTTTTCAAAACAACAGAGCAAGAGTTTAAGAAATCATGTTGTACGAGGCAGAATTCACAACGAGAGTAAGATTGTGAAAATGGACCCAGAGTGACACATGGCATGACTATTAAAACTTTAATGTGTATGGTAGGATGACCGCGTATTTGCGAGCGAATTCCAGTGATTCAGAAAGAGCATTCTTGTACATTGAGCACTAAAAGAGACAGAGAAGTTGTGGACGACGCTAATTTAAAATCTTCATAGTCGTAGATTTAGACAGTTGTCATCTGGAAATCATTATAGAAAGACGTTTCGTACATTTGCAAGTTGTTATAGAAATACGTAACAATGAAACGCTGGATTCGCTTTTCGGAGAATCGGACCACGCATATCTGATGGACGCAGCGACGAACGAGTCAAATAAATAAACACTATCGATAGCACAGAATATTCGGTCATTTCTTCAAATAAACATAAGGAATACATTTAAGATTGATTCATTATATCATTCACACATCAATATTAGTCGATAAATTTGGGTTAACGATCTATACAATCGTGCGATGTACGCAGGATGCTCTCCGTCTCTGTCTCCCATGCACAGTAACCGAACTACGCTACATTTTATTCGTCTTTGTCTCTCTCTGAGTTCAACGTACAAGAGTGTTATTTCTAAATCATTGGAATTCGCTCGCAAATACGCGATCATCCTATCATACAGGTAAACTATGAGCACATTTTTAATAAATAATGAGTATTAAAATTATGAAATAATTTTTTTATTGTAAATATAATATTATAATCAAAACCAAGTAGAAATTTTATGATTTAGATTATCCGTGTTTGTCCTCCCCGGCAGTCCCCTGGATAGTCGAGAGTCTATTGTATTCAATTCCTTTCCAGTATTAAAAAAATCTCTTCTTGACAAAAAAGCATGCGGTCTTCTTCCTGTTGTCTATCGTCTGTGTTTCCGTGGGGTACTTAGGATTCAAATATTAATCAATTCTCATGTTTTTCTCAGTGTCTCATAAACTTTTATACTAAAGGCTGTTTTATTTATATGCATGTCCAAGAAATAACATATCTTTCAGTAAAAAAGTTCACCGATCTTCAAATGAGCATGACCGCAGACAGTCAATTCTAGCAAATTGAATCCATCTCTTGCAAAACCTGCTTTATTGGGTCCGAACGGCCATTTTTCATAAAGTCAAAGGTAATCCGGGTACCCTTGAGGCTATTCAGATATGACGCGGTGCATGAGATTGATCTTTTTGAGTCGTATGTAACAGGTATCATATGTTGTAATTGCTGCTCCGGAATTGGGCCACCAGATAATGTCATCGAACGTAATGCGTTCAGATCCGGTAGGTGGAAACTTAACGACTGGCCTCGGGCACTCTGGACCGATTGCCTCTCGCATTCAAATATGCGTCCGTCTGTCCGTCGCGCGTTATATTTTCTGCACAATTAAGCCTCCATATGCAGTCACAGCGTCTCTATTTTAGTCGTAATTATTTTAATAGCTTCGATCTATCGCATTTAAGCCATCAGGGGCACACGACGAGATCGCAATTATGCGATTCTGTCAGGTTAAAGTTTTCAAATGTCCACGGGATCGATTCGTCGAAACACAGGGCAAGGCATGCATTATTAATAAAAGGGCGATCCGCCCACATTCGTAACTAACGTCCAGAAAGAAAAGCCGCCGAAACCACCGGAGTTCAGGTGGAACTTCACAGCGCGGGGGCTGGGATTTGCATACATCAATCATCTCTTATAAATAACCCCTTTCCCAATTCGGTAAATTGAGATACCTGTTCGAAGAAATATAGCGTTTATTTTCGTTGTAATAATATTAAGTAAGATGACCTTTCACAATTACTTCGGAAGCTCTCGTTTTAACTCTGGATAAAATTATATCATTCATTTTTTAAACATAAAAATTATTCTACCCTTTTTGCCTCTACAAAACTGTGAGTTTTACAAACACCCAAATTGAATATAAAATTTGATCTCAATCGCCAATGAGTTTGAATACATTAAAACGCGTTGTTGTTGTTTAGGTTTTTGTACCTGAATAAGAGAAATATCTTAAATTATCTAATATAATTAACGACAATTCATAGGAAATCCAAATTCCTTGTTTATTTAATTTATCTATACGACGAAGGCCTACCTCAACTGTTGACCGTGAATAACTAAGCTTGTTTGACAATTCCAAACTCGATTGCTCGAGGAAGATCTGTTTCCACGAATAACTGGCACCATCCGTCATCGTCAATTTATCAGGCTTTTTCGTTCTGGAAACATTGGCGCAAATGTTCTTCGTCGATTGTCGGTCTTACATTGTTCATAAATAACGGCTTAAAATAGATCAAGACGAAACAATTAATTCATAGTCTACTGATGACAGTATGTATGTGTTTCTTGAATCATGTTTCGATACAAATTTAAATAAGTCTCAAAATTTTGTTTTTGGCCCTTCTTATATGTATGAATTTCATCATCATTCATTATCTTCTTGATAAACGTCAATATTGAATTGTATAATATTTCAATTGACTCTATAACATATGGCAGGATATAATTATATACATTCACATGAATATCACAATTTATCCCAAATATTCGAATATTGTATACATGTGTATACGAGGGTGATTCAAATATAAACCGGAATTTTTCTGTACAAATTTGTTATTCTTGTATATAAAAATAAATCTTTGTTTGTTCGTATGTAATGCGCTGCCATGCCGTTCATCAGATTGCGATAAAACTTCGTCCGCTTATTGCTGAGGATTGCGCGAGTTACATAGGCATAGTTTAATATACAAAAATAAAAAATTGTTTGTTCGTATTTTATGCGCTGCCATACCGTTCATTCGATTGCGATAAAACTTAGCCAATTTATTGTTTGCACTTTTTCAAATAATATAGGTATAGTACAATCACACAAAGAAGGTGAGAAGTGTCATCCTCTGTTGCGCAACGCGTTTTCTTATAAACAAAGGCGCGAAATCGAGTGAAATTTTAAGGTTTTTGGTTTCAACATATAAAATAAAAGTGTAATTTCATTTTTATTGATCCTGTTGTGGAAGAAACCGTCTGAGTTGTTTTGAATTTTCCTCTGAATTTTCTTAAAAAATCTATTTCTTCGTCAGTAATAATTTTCGATTTTAAATCCTTTAATGATTTGATGACTTGAAATCTATTAAAAAAGGGCAAATATATTCGAATATCGAATATTTGATTGGGACCCCTAAGCACAATCAATGTCTAATTTGATTCTCAGCTATATTCTGGTTTGTTAGATTGCTGTAATCACACTCCTTGAAAAAGCTGATAATTGCATATGGCTTTGTTATCGCTATGCTAAGGTCATTTTTATATAACACTATGCGGGAAATGATTGATGCGAAAGTGTTCATTGAGAATTTCCCTGTACGTGGAAATTTGTTCGTAATGTGATATTGATTATGATTTTTTCTGCAATCATTTTATTCAACCTATACTGTTGTGTTGAACGAATATTGAGTAAAATCCATCTATATTGTGTGACTATGAAAAAATGCACTCCGTTGAAAAGAGCATTGTGTGCAAAGCGGGCGGAAATGTTAGCTAGATGAGTCGCAGTAGTAGTCGTTTGGAGAGACATCCAGAATGCGTAAACGGGATGAGACCACACAGGTCCTGGAAGCATTTAGTTATTCCGCAGGGGTTGTCGGGTGTGACTTCCTGATGAGTTGCAACAGATACCGTTGAGGTGCGATTCTAATCGATGGCGCGGTTTTGCTTCGGGTGTGTGGTGGTGGTGTCGCGTGGTGGTGTGTGGTGCTGGTGCTGGTGCTGGTGTGTGGTACTGGTGCTGGTGCTGGTGCATTGTGCATCGTGCATCGTGTCGGCGGCAAGATGAGATGAGCACAGTGCAGAGTGCAGCAGGCAGAGTGGGGGCATCTCCTATCCGACAAGTGCACCGAACTACTTCAAGGCTACACCAGGTATACGCACATCACCGCCTGCAAAATATTATATGCATTTACTAGTCACTTGCAGCATTTCTCAATGTTTCATTTATTCAGTTTATCCAAATTTAACTAACACCGCAAAATATTTGCAAATATCTATTAATTACAGGGTATCATCAAAGCAACAAAATGCGCGATTTCTGAGAATCCCAAGTCAGGGCAGCTATTTACTTGATACACAATTTGAAGAAGAAGCAAGTCTAAATTTTATTTCGTTTATGTAGTGCTTTATTTACCTTGGCAACCACCAGACCAATATGTGCCAACTTAGTGCATACGTTAAACGTCTCGCATAACAAATTGCGCACACAAACAATATTTTTACTATGCCTATGTTATTCCCGCAGGTGTAAACAGTAATTTGACAAAGTTTTAATGCAATCGGACGAACGGTATGGCAGCGCATTAAATACGAACAAACAAAGATTATTTTTTATATCATCATAGTGCAGCCACAAACAGTCCACTGCAGAATTATGGACCTCTTCAATATCCAATCATTGAAAGGGATTACATCCATCTCGTCTGTATCATACATTCACCTCCTCATTCACTTGATATTGAATATAGCATTACCACTGAGTTTCATTTAGAACACTCACCCAGCGGGTCTCCTGAATGAACGTATCGACGAACGCTTTCACGTCAAACAAAAAATAAAGAAGGAAAGACTGAATATATTGGTATAATAGTGATCATTTCCTGGACCCAGGTTTGTCATCCTTACCTAAATATCATCTAAATCCGACGCGGAAGACAACGGGAAACCCCCGCGTGAAAAATAGACTATTATTCTGATCTATGAGTCAGCGTGTCGCACGTCTTAATTAAATACGTCTTTTAAGATCACTGATATCTTTCAAATAACCATAGGACAAGCAGCATGTATTGTATTATTTGAGAAGCTCGCAATACAATAGAGACTTCCTCGAAGCGTCGGCGGTTCCTCGTCGACTCGAAAAGGTCACACTGTAGGACGTCCCTCGTTGACTTTGCGTCTCATTTTGACAACATAACGTGTCCGATTAGCGACGGTTAGAAATAAGTGCCATAGTTATTGTTTATTCATATTCCTATTATACATTCGCTGACGAATGACCGCTGAATTTTACGGACATCCTAACTTCAATGCTGATTAAGGACTGGCGAGTCATTTTTGTATAATTTAGGATGACCCCGGTCGGAAATGCGAACTGTTGAATCGCTAATTTTCAGTATATTTATTTTTATCAATTGCACAATTTGGCAATTTCGAAATACATACGAGTGAACGTCAACCGTTCGTTCATAAATAATGTTTCGTTTGAAGGTGCTCGGACAGAAGAAGTGCACTAGATTCTTGGTCATTAGCCGCGATGCAAATTATCATATGTGTGTAGTTGTAGTTCTCAGAAGCGTTTTGCTGAACGTATTTAAATTCTATCATATTTTTTATTAATCCTTTCAAATGGATAGATATGAATACGTTTGATCTCAATTTTAACTTCGTGTGTCCTTTGGTAGAGAAGCTATGAGAATACTATAAAACATACTTTCTAATAAAAAGAGTCTTCAAATATAATAACTATTTTAACGACCGAAATTCAACTGTTCTATTATTAAAAACTAATATTTGTTATCTGAAAATATATTTGACGAGGTTACCCCTAAATGAGTACTATCCCAGGGTCTGTGACCCTCTACTTATTCGAAAGAGCACTCTTGTACATTGAAATCGGAGACAGGCAGAGACAGAGAGAGAACGTAGCACAGTTCGGGAAACAGAGACGGAAAGCTTCCCCGCATACACCGCACGATTGTATAGATCGTTAACCCAAATTTATCGACTAATAATGATTTCGATTTCAAGCGTGTTATTTGTTTACGTAAAGAAATTATCGAAAATTTTGTGCTATCGACAGTGTTTATTTATTTAATTGCTTCATGTTCGTCGCTGCTTGTTGAATGAGTCTTTGTCTAAATATCATTTCCTTCTAAAGCAGGAGCAAATTAATCGATTTTTTATGTATTGTCTATGTAAAAAAATGACGTGGTCTTGTATACTATCAACAGTGTCTATTTACAATTGAATCTAACTTGAATTGAAGACTGTCTTACGCTGATAGGAGCTGACATAAAATAATCGGTGTAAAACGATTATGGCATCAACGACTTTTAAATTTGCTCACTCCTCAAAAGGTTAACTTGCTCATTCTACGGAATGCTTCAGCTTCCTAATTGAGAAGTTCGTCCCGTTTAATCGAGTGGGCCATGAGATCAGCATTCACAATTAAAAACGTATTGGATCGGATGCATGATTGTGATTTTTATCTTTGAATAGGAAATTTACAAAAAAAAAAAGTTACACGACAGTGGTGCCCAAAAAAGAAATTCTAATTGAAGAAATAAGCGCCGCTTTTACAAAAATGGAAGAGGAAATGCTACTTGAGACAACTACAATTGAAATAAGGAAAAGGTGTCGTCATACGAAGCAGAGGTGGCCAATTTGAACAAGTTTTGTAAATAAATCTAATAAAAACAACATAAGCATAAAGAGTATTTTCTTAATCATGACCCTGCTATACTGGTAACTCTTCAAGTTTAACGACGTATTGAATGATTTTGAAAGACTTTGGAAGCTTAGAAGTATTTTTCTTTAAACCAATATCATAAAATAATGATTTATTTAGATCAAAAGTACATTGCCAAATATAAAAATAGTTATTCCATGCTATTATAACCACATATTAAATAGTTATGACGAATTAAAGGTGAAGTTTTGGTTATTTTTTTTCAAAATATTGAAAAAAAATCTCTTTCGATAACCCTCACATTTAGGAAATAGGTTATATGTGTGAAACCTAGCAAAATACTCCATAATCCCTTAAAAAATGGTATGTGCCAAACATTCTGTATATTCTTAATGGTTTATTGGTGGGGTAGATTTTTAATGTTTTTTTTAATCATTAATAACTTTTAATTATATTAAATCTTATAGTTATCTCTATGCAAAGCGTATAGATTGGTTAGTTAAAAAAAGGCCAAGAACATGGAGCTATCCAGAAGAAATATCCAAACTGAAAATGTTGTTATTGGATTTACAACGATAACAATAGTCTATTCAGTAACTGGAAAGGTACGAGTGATTCTAAGATGCACTTCTTAAGTAACACATAGGTCTTGTGTGGAAAGAGGTCATTCGAATTCAGATAGCTTTTTTCAGTAAGTTTAATAGGTGATCCTCTGGGCAAGGAATCACAAATTTAACTCGGAGGCCAATAAATGTATGATACAGATGGTAAATATCAGAGCTTCGAACTGGAATTCAACCGAAAACCGGTTAAACCTTTATTTTTGCCCGAACGAAAACTGATATAAATATTCGGAACTTAATAGGAAAGAAAACCGAATTGAAAAGATAACGGTTCAAAGCTCTTGCTCTTCTAGTCCTGTTTTTGAATTGTGCCGAATTCAGCTCACTCATCCCATTATTTTTAACCCTAAGTGAAGCTCTTTTCTTAGCATATTTCTTCTTAGTCTTCAATATTTAATGAAATGTTATTCACAATAGCATTATTCTTTAAATCTGAAAACAATATTCTATGCTACGATGCGAAGAAATCGTTTTTGTTTGAAGGAATTTTCAAATGTTTAAAATAATAAAAACGTACATAGTTTAGTTTGGTTTAACCACATTTCTAATTTTAGTGTTTTTCTGCATGGCAATTAATTTAAAGTTGTATACAATGCAACCGTACTCTCGTTTTCGCGCATTATCATTTGACGTGCCTCGATGTGATCTAGTTACGTCTACAGCACTTGCCATAAACAGTTTCTTAATCGTCAACATTTCAGTTATGTAGGTCATTTCCTTGTAGTGTTTTTGTTATCAGATATCGTAGAACTGTGCCGGTTTTCAAATGATAATAGAAGAGTGGCAAATGGCAATCATCAGCGACCTATTAATATACAATCAACAATACGTCATTCATTTGAGGTGCACTTGAAACATTAAACTATCTATTCCAACAATTTTCATGGCATGAAGATGATTTCGTATTCAATCATCAATAATATCCAAAACGATTACATGCCATCAATAACAACTTTTGCAACAAGCTTTTAGATTGTGTTCGGCGCTCGCTATTTTATATGTCATCGAAGCATCGGCATCATAAATATGGAAGAGGAGGATCTGAGGCGATATCTCGTATGAGCTGTCTGCAAAGATGGTATTCGAGCCCAATTAGAGATATGATTCGAATCGGCATTTTCTCCGTTGCAGTAGCGATTTGACCCCTGCGCCACGGAGCCGGTCGAGTATGTATGCACCGTTGCACTATTGCACTGGTGCACAACAGAAAACATCGTTTCTATCAGCTTTCTCGCGTTTTCACTATTACTGCGCCGCTTCTCAGCTACCTGCTGACTTAATTGCAGACGTCATTTATGCATTTTCTAGTTTCGCCCAAGCACCTATTTACTACGAATATAGGTCTCTCTTCGTTGACATTGGCACACTTAACAATTCCACTTGCTTATTTTGTATCAAACAGTATTGCATTGCAAACGAACCAAACAATATGATGAGTTCTCTCATAACTAGATCAAAGAATTCATCGTCATAATTTCAGCTAGATCATTAAATCTAATCTCAACAAAAGGAAAATCTTAATTTTTAATCTATGCACTTTATAATTTGTCTTTTTGATGCATTTTAATATCGCATCGGATGTATATTTTTGATAGGAGCACTCAATTCAATTTCTAACAAATCCTTTTAAAAATACCAAGAACTAACTCACCCACTGCGCTAAAACTGACATTGATCCGTGATGGTATATTGCACACTAGATTTCACATGCAGAAATTTAATTCGGTATCATTAGCAACAAATTATATCTAATCTTCTTATTTACACAGAGTGACCAGCTAAAATATATGTATTTTTCGCCATTAAATTTAGTGTAGTTTGATATCTCTCTATGATTAGACTTTTAAATGCAAATACTAGCTGTTAACACGCTGTAGTGCGCTTAGAATAAATAAGATCTTTTTAAAATTCATTTTTTGGCTTGAACATTACATTGGATTCATTGGATATATATATTTTTTTTTTTTGGTTTATTTATATTTCAAATTGAGGAAATAAATGATTCCAGGTCAAGATTTTTCAATTGGGAACTCATTGCTCATTGCCCTACATATTTATTCCTTATTTTCATTTTCAAGCAAAAATGTATATTATTCAGTATCAAATATATGTATTCATATATCTTAAAAAAACTTCCATATTACAAAAAATCACTTTAAATTATACCTCTCAAATATAAAAAAAAACCTGTACAAAGTCGCGTGGTTAATCCGATCACCTTGGGTTCAAATCCTTCAGGAGGTGTCTGGATGGGGTTCAGAATTTTTCGAAATTTCATATGGTGTACCAAATACATATCATCGTAGCGCGCGAGTGTTTTTTCAGCACGGTAATGAAAAGGTTAAAGTGATTATTATTTATCATTAAGATTCTTAAGCATATGTATATATAATCCATAATACTTGTTTATTTGTTGAAGGAAATATGCTGGTGATCTTAAACAGTCTTAATTTAGGCAGCAATATAAAATATGACAAATCTAAATAAGGTTTTTCTTAATAGCTGAGATAATATTTAAATACAGTAGAACCACGATTATCCGGACTAATTGGGGATGAAAGTAGTTCGGATAACGGAAATCCTGATAATCGAAAATAATCATAATTGTCAGGGAAAGACATTGAATTATCGATTTTGGCTTTAAGCTAGCTCTTCTTTTAGAAGCTGCTAAATCGCGAATACTCTTAAGATATATATAAGTTCTCCTGAATTATACTCTTATTGGTTCTCAAGTCATTTCATGGCGACATCTAAACAATGGAAAGCTTCAGAATTAATAGGATGTTCTTCTGAGGCAAATATTTCTGTAATTATTTCCTCATCATTAAAAATTTGGAATTCAGGATCGTTTGCATCGCAATTTAACCATTTGATTATAACTTTTTCGTCGTATTCAAGACATATAGAAAATTGTGGTATTGCTTCCGCAATGTCTCCTATATCCTGTTCTACCGCGATATTAGAACTTACTAAATGTCTTTTTAAAATTTTGTTTCATGATTTTTTCATGTAAAGAATTTCAACTATCTGCTGCGATGTAGCAACAATCATTTTAATTTATTTTCTTGTGGAAGCTGATAACTGTGTTTTCATTATTTTCGTCTGCATTTAATTTTGTATTAAAAAATATTACTTTTTAACACAGTAATAGACCAGATATTGTCTGTCCAGTTGATCGTCTTAGTATGAACCACATAAAAATACACTCTTCAACTTCTGTATTTCCTGATTTTTCCATAACTTTTCGCTCTGAGCTTCCATCTTCTGATATTAAACAATTAGTAAACTTCGTAATATGCAATCCATGACACAATTCTCCAAGTGCAATCAGCAAATTATATATTTTTATTTTGAACAATCCGGATAATCGTTTGTTTTATTTTGACCAAGTCCGGATAATCGTTTGGTTTATTTTGACCAATCCGGATAATCGTTTGTTTTATTTTGACCAATCCGGATAATCGAAAATCCCGATAATCGAGGTTCTACTATAAATGCATTTGAAAATTGGGTTAAATTTAGACCATCGATAAGTTGAACGATATACGCTGAAGATGTGTTGAGTTGCGAAAAATTGCTCGTCGCTAATTAATCTATGTAATTTCATAATGGGACTCGGTTTATTAGCGTTTTGAGTTGCAATTACGGCTGTGTTTCTATTAAACAGATTTTTCTAATCGGGTTTAAGTGTTATTTTCACTGAAAATTTCATCACCGCACGTCATTACAATGTAAATAATCGATAGCGTATTTTTCTTCTTATTGGCGTGATCGCTACAAGCGATAGTAAAGATTTTCTCTTTCTTCTCAAAGGCGAAATTAATTTTCGCTGAGAAAACGACCGGAAATCACTTCTTGCTCTCTAAGTGGGTTGGCTGACGAGTACTAGCCACCGGTAGACGCTTGTGCTCGATCCAGTCCTTCTCATTTGAGGTCCTCGTTCCGACTCTTTTCCAAGTCTGTTTCCATTCAAAATCCGAATCTCGAAATGGAACAGAACGAGATCCGCGTATTTATTTGGCAAAACTGTTTTCGTCGGGGAATTCCCAAAAGATTGAGAACGACTACTCAAGTTATAAATCGAAAATAGATACTGGTTACGGCGAGTCGTCTATAGCCGTGGCATTGAGCGCATCCGTTATTAATACTTGCATTCTTTGCACGCTGCAAATCTGCAGCAAAATGCAGCATAAGTGTATTCAATTCTAAAACCGAAACACGGATCGCGTATCCTGGACTTTGTTTTTCCGGAGTAAATATCCTCATCCTTGAAATTCACACGCCTCAATTTACGACACAGTATCTTATAGATAGGCTATATTCGGAAATAACTCTTTCGGTTTAAAACGCGAGCCCTTGTCTTTGACAATTCAAACGGGGCCAAAATATTCGAAGGGTCTCGCAGTTTTGTATCATGTTGCCTGTATTCTTCGAGTTTGCAACCTTCAACCCGTGGAGTATTGAATAACATGAAATTTTATCTTGATTTTGCTAAAATAAGACCCCCAAACCCGTCTTGATAAGTACTTATATTTGTGTTTTTGAACATTGTTACAGGTTGGTGTTTCTTTGATCCGTTTATGACTTTTCAAGATGATCGTTTGCCATGTAAGTTATTTATATTATTTGGAAATGTATTTTTTTAAATGTGCTGCATTGAAATTTTTAACCCATTTCTACAAAGCTAATTTTGTTTCAATCTGCGTTTATCCAATGCAAATCAAGAAAGTTACAGTCTACCAAGCTTTCAACGTTTTGGGCATTAATAACAATTTTTGAAATTTGAATAATTGTACATATCGGCTTTAAATTAAAATCTACAAAGCTGTTTTTTGTTCCACAAGTAGTTTACGTTAATTGTTGTTGAATTAACGTCGAATGTTTTCGATGCAATGTGGTTAGGGCTTCGGTAGACGCGGCTAAAATTGTAGTGCGGGAACATGATTAAAAATTGCAAATTTAAAAGCATTGCAATATTAAGTCAATATAATATTTATTATAAGCGATTACGACATTAGTTTCAGTCTAATACGTCTGAGACATTTATATAATATTTATTTACAGATCTCAACAATTTTTATAGATGTCGGCAATAACATCATCGCAGTAGACTGCCATTTTGTTTACTTGCAATATCAAAACAACAAAATGAGAAAGCATCAGCTTTGTATAAACAATTATACGACTAATTTTATCAAATCCCATGTAACCATGACGAACGATACAAAAATTGCAGGATTCAAATACCAATAGGAAAATCGTTTAAATAAAGCAACCTGAAGGCCAACGCCCAATCTACGAACCTATAGCACCCGATAAGGATCTTATCGCCCGAACATTAGAATTTAACTGTCGTAAATAATAGTAATCGTTTCGAGATCGATCGTCAATGACCTACAAAAGAATCAATTTTGAATGATACCTGTCTATGGTCATTTCCGACACATTATTATGCAATCGAATGCAGCTAATGATGCTGCATTTCGATAAACGACCGGTCCAACAATTCTCGTGATTCGCATTCAAACTTGAAACAATAAGAACAGTTCATTTCGTACAGAATAAATCCCCACTACGTACAAAACGACTTTCGAATAAAATTATATACGAGCACTAGTTGAATATTTGAATAAGACACATGTGACATAAATTTCTGGACATAAAATAATCGCGTAAATCGAGGCACTTTACTCATAAAAAATCGGTCACAATTTGCGAATCCAATCCAAATATTTAGTCTGGATCTGATTTTGGAAGCCAGGCAACTTTCTGCTGAAAATGCACGCTCAGCCTCCACCCTCGTCGAAGGTATCGTAATCAGATATTTAAATGCTTTCGGCTTAAAAAAATCCTTTCGGCTGAGGCACGGACTCCGGAAAAATTCCCGATTTCCCGACAAATTATTTATTTCCGTCGCTGCTTATGACTACTTGTATACCATAATACTTTGATGTGATTCGTAATTATATTACGGAGGAATACAAAAATTTTGAACCTCGTATCTATTATATTTCATATCGATATTCCCATTATTAGAGTCGAGGTGTAGTAAATACATCACCGGTTGGGAAAGGTTAATATAACAATTTGAACAACATATATGTACCTGAATATATGTATACATAGATTAGACAGTTACTGCCACTGGGTTTCGCCTAAGCTCGCCAATTATTAGTTACGCCAATGTTTCCAAGCGTTCAGATTTCCGCGGAAATGTCTCGATTTAGTAGCCTTCATCGTGCTGGTGAGGTGTACGATTTATTTTAGATAAAAATTTAAATCCCGTTTTTTTTTCTAGGATCCCGGGACTGGATTCCCTAGTTACAATACAGCACACTCATTATTGTAATACCAATTTTTTTGAAAATGAATATTTGAAATATTTCTCTTTAATTTAGGATCATCTTATGTAGTAATCTTCAAGTAGCTTACAATAACCAAGGAAATCATTTATCTTCAAGAACAATATGATATCTATATATTCGAATGCTTTGCTGATGATGCTGTTGCCTATGATGAAAAACGCGCAAATCGAAGATTTAACTCGTAAACATTTAAAAAAAATGTCACATTCGAATATAAACAGTAGCGTTTATTTACAATATACATGTTATCAAACATTTGACTGGAATCATTTGTCGCAGTTGCGGACGGCTACTTGGTGTTTCGCTATTTATTTGGCGAAAAATTAAACATAAACGTTTTTTTTTTTTTTACTAAAGATAACCGGCAATATAAATACCCACATTTGCAACGCATTGAAATTACACAACATTATTATGCATCGATTGGTGGATAAAAAAATGATAACGGTTCATAGTGAATGAGTGAGAACTGGCAGGCTTAATCGAAGATAGCTAGATTAAATACAGCAGTTGGTGCATATATAGCACTTTTTCAAACATGGAAATGATAGCACACAATTGCATGGAACATTTGGGACAGATTTAAAAAACCCTCTTAGAACACAATGCCTTCAGAGGGGTGTCTTAATCAAACTTATAAATAACGCTTTAAACTGGCTTCTTCAACTTTTGTGGAATAGCAATTAGACGGGGTAGTTTCCTAGTATATTTTGGTGATGGATGTCTATTCATTTCATATTTAACGATTAAATAATTAAAGAAATATTTGTATAAATGGTGCATATGCATGATTTGTTGCATCAATAAATGCTTGTTTTTCAAACTTACTGATTTCTTTCAATATTTTTACTATCGGTTTGCCTTATAAGTTATTATGTCAGTCTTGAAGAACATCGCAACAGCTCCATAACAGCTATATGTTTTTCTGAGATGATTTTATAAACCTTGAACTTGGTCAGATTTTGCTTTCAACGCAATAGTAGGAAAGGTCAAGCATAGTGTCCGGTTGATCTATTTGCCCTCCGTATAAACACTGTTATCTTCACGGTTGATCAAAAATGCATTTCACTGCTAGGGGTCAACAACAATTGGTCGTTGAACCTGTTTTATCGGGAGAATCGTCTCTTATCGCGCGACAGGCAATCTTTCCATTACGACGCCTTATGCCATCCATTTATGCTAGAAATTGCGCAAATTCATTTAAAATTCGAATGCGGATATTTTCTCATATGACTAACAGTCACGTTAATGGACAGACATACTACTTTAAATAGCAGTTGATAAGAAAAATATTGCGGCTACCAGTTATTATCATATTACTATTATCGTATGAAACTTTTCCTCATGTCATAGTTAAATCCTTACATATTTTTTCTATCATGCAACGATTATGCTTGAATAGTTTCACATTTTTATTTTCATTATTTAATCATAGTCTAAATTCTATCAATATCTGATATTTGTCTAATATTTAATTGGCTCGTTCTTCCACGTTGCAAATAATGAAGAAATGAGAATAGTGAATTTTTAAAATCCGACCAATATAAACTCATTCGGTACGGAGAACAAACATGCTATGCTCAAATGTAAATCCACTTTTCTGTCAGGATCTCGAAGCGTGTACAAAGCTTTTATGATGTAAATGAACCTTTACACTGTTGATATTGTTCGTATTTTATTTAGGGATTTAAAAACAGATTTAGCCATAGTGCGTAAATATGAAATACATTAGCAATAGCAAACATAATATTCATTCATAAGCTTTTAACTATTTTTGCCAAATGATGCTTGAATTTTTTTGTCCCATATATTTATTTAAGCCGAGTGTAAATCTGATCGAATTTGTGGAACTAAGCGTTTAAGCGTTCGTGAATTGAGAGCAGAAAGAAGTGCTCTTTGAAAGATATAGTATAGTAATTTATGTGTATTTACAATCAACTCCGCAAGAAATTGTGCAATCGAGAACGAAGATGCATCTGTCGAAGTTATGTGATAAAAACAGTAATATTGTTTACAACGCACGATAAGAGTTAAAATTGAACAATAACTAAATTGACCGTTTATTTTCTTCTTTTCTTTCTCCAAACGGGATTGGAGTTCGACGTTTGCGGTATAAGGACGGACGAGTGAATGAATATTTTTTTCATGTTTCTGTTCGCATGAGTTGTTTTCGTCCTGAAAACAGTACAGGATGACGGGACTGAAAACGGAACCTATAATCAGATTAACAATAACGTTAAAAAGCATTGATTCAATATGGCACGTTCAAATATTTGCTGCCAAACGACGGTACTTGCGAAAAAAGTGAAATAGAGTGAAATTGTCAATCCGGAACGATCTTCATAACTGAAGTCAGTAATCGTAGGGACGACACTAGAGAAAATCCTTAAAAATTAAATCAAAATAAAAGATTGTACAGTGAACATACAAGCCTTGGCGTTTAATAACACAAATACACTTTTTTAAACTATGCGTAAATGTTCTATCGCGTTGTTTTGAGACACGTTCAAAAATGGAAACAGATTTATCGGACAGCGATAGAAAATTGCACTTTGCACCGATCGAATGTGAAGCCATAGTTCAAAATGAAGCGCAATCGTTGCCATTTAAAAATCGTTAGAAAGATCTATAAAACATGATCGATGCGATTCGAACATATTTCGAAGAAGCGATCGAACTCAACGACCGCAGCGTAAACTGGAAAGCTTCTTTTGAACGAATGCGGTCCATCAATTAATTCATTACGATTATATTCAAAGATCGATACTAGACAAAAATTAAGCAATGAAGATAAGAATCTTAACAAACATTTGTATCCATTATTATTTATATATGTGTGTGTGTGTGAATTTCCTTTTTGTTGATTTGCCGGAAAACCACTCTCTAATCGAGACAGAACTGTTCGGTCAAACGGCATACGAGATTCTTATTGGTTTCTTAGGGGTTTCTTTTTGCACTGCGCCTATATAACATTTCAGCAATTAATACTCTGCCGTCAGATAAATTTTCCTATTACGCACCCCCGGCGTTTTCCTAGCGTAGCACGTTAAAATTATGGAATCTATATTTTCAGCCGTAAAAAACATATTCGATCGGAAATTTTCGTTGTTCTATTTTTTTGATAGATGTTAATTAAAAATATGATTAGCACCCTCGGGCTCGGCTTCCGTCCGCAACCGCGCCCGAGGGTTCGCATCGCTGTCGTCGATTTTAAATAGCCGCCTCGAGTAAATGTTTCGTTACGCTCGATGCACTTTTACATTTATATTAAATTGATTAAGAATATATGTTAAATCAACACAAACAACGCAACGGCGCTATCGAGATTGCAGAACTGCCTATGCGGCATTAACCCCGTCGAACGGTCGACCTTGCGGGGTCGATTCCGAGAACTTTTCTGATAACGCTCGTCGCGAAAAACAACATAATGTTAACCGACGATGATAGTTTGCGCGCCAAATTTTCCCGAACGCTTTGCTCTGCACAATATCAAATCGAGTCGGATGCGCTGATGCTCGCGATGTTTCGGTTCCGCACTTTACGCGCGTAACTTAAACATTCGAGATAGTCTATGATTTTGTATTCCGATCGAAGTCGGATCTGATCGTTCTCGAAGTCGTTTCGAGAAGCGGCGTCGGGTCGGAAAAGCGGGGTCGGGACGTCGGGAGGCCGGGACGGCGAGACGGCGAGACGGGAGCGGGCCGACCCGCGTGACGGCGCTCGCCGGAAAACGAAAGCGACCGATCGCGGCCGAGCGCCGACGAGCGCGCCCGAAACTGGGCCAGCGGCAGTCTCCCCCGCGCGGTCGGACGGAGCGCGCGCATTCCGCGTCGGCTCCTCGGCGCCGCACGACGTCCGAAGCGCGAAGCGGGCCACCCCCGAGCGGCACTCGCGCCCGATCCGCGCCCCCGACGCGACCCGCCCGGAGCCCCTCCGGACCCGAGCGCCGCGGGATCCGACTCGACCCGCGACTTTCGAGAGATCGCTGTGTTTTTTGAATCTTTCGCCGATCGTCGGAAGAACGCGCCGTCGAAAAAGTTGGGATATCTTATCTGTCAGAGCGGTCGTCGGATCGATATCGACGTTCGCCGGAAATGTTCCCGCTCGCGAGGACCGTCGACCGGAGCCGGAGAGCGGCCCGACGATAGTGCCGACTCTGCCGAGTTTCGTATTCGCGCGCCAAACGCGAAACGCCAGCGCCGCCCGAGGGACATGCGAGGGCGCAGGGACGCCTGAACCCGAAGCTCCCGAGCCGCCGCCGAGATGATCCTGCAGCAGCACCCGCCGGGGGCGGAAGCCCGCCGGCTCGCGAGATACTCGCCCTCCCCGGACGCCCCGAGCCCGCCCGCGTCCCCGTCGCCGTCGCGCTCGCCCCTCCGCGGGCCCCGCTTCGAGCCGAGGGCGATCGCCAGGAGCAGGAGCGCCGAGGGCGCGGACCCGAGGCCGGGGCCCCGCGCGCCCGAGAGGGACGTCCGGTCCGCCGGCCCGGCGGCCTCCCCGGGGCTCCCCGGCGCCCCCTCGCCGACGACGGCCGCCGGCAGGAAGATGTACCCGGAGGCGCCCCGCGCGAGCCCCGGGCCCGGCGCGCCCTCCGCGGAGGCGCCCGAGGCGGAGGCCCCGCTCGACCTGAGCGTCGCCGCCGCCGGGGAGGAGAGGTTCTTCCGGCACCCGAGGGAGATCACCGTGAGGGAGTTCGCCCGCGAGCCGATCCCGTGCGCCCGCGAAGACGCCTGCGACGCGATCCGCGAGTCGAGGGACCTCCTCGCCAGGTACTCGCGGGACCTCTTCCGCGACCCGAGGGAGCTCCTCCGCGAGACGAGGGACTTCATGGCGAGGGACCCGCGGGACTTCGTCGCGAGGGACCCGCGCGAGTTCCTCGGGGTCCCCGGCGAGTTCGGGGACCCCCGCGAGTTCGTCAGGCACCCGAGCGACTCGGGCACCGAGTCGGACGACTCCGGAGGCAGGCTCAGCCCGTCGGACGACCCCCAGAAGTGCGGCAAGGCCTACAAGAAGAGCCTCATGAAGCGATACCGTAAGTCTCCTCCGTCGGCCCTCCCGCCTCCGCCCCGGGGGCGGGAAGGGCGGCGTTGACCTATCGCACTGTTATTTTTAGACTCCTCGGACGCCGATGCCGGAAGCGCATTCTGTTTACGAAACAGAAACGTTGATAAACGACGCGGGCGTCCCTCCTCTCGCTCTCCCGCGGGCGCGGGGCCCGCGCGCGAGCGAGAGGGCGCCCCCCGGAGGGTTCGAATCGGAACGATTCCGAAACTGGAACCGGCCGCAGTTTCGATCGCTCCCATCGCGAGATCGGACGCCGCCGTCGCGGCCGCTCGGAGTCGCGATCTTCTCGAACGCCGTCGATCGACCGTCCGCCGTCGATCTTCGCCTCCGCCGCCTAACGGTGTTTTTTTCCAGCGGATCCTTTTTTTATGCGCCGCGCGAGGATGGCTCGGCTTCTAGACGAAATGTAGGTCAGGTTTTCGAACGCACCTTTCTCGTTTCGATGTCGCGGGACGAAACTAGATCCGCCGCTTTCAAGGTTCGGATCTAGAAAGTCGGCGGCGGATGCGCGTTTTTTGTCGCACTCGAGGATCGACGGGTAGCTGTAAATTTAGGCTGCATTGTTTGCGTTGCGTGAAATCCGCAAAGGGATAGGGCGTAACAGGTAGCGCGCAAAAAATGCAACGACAAAAGAATCTCTCTGCACGTCGGCTCGCAAAAAATGTGATATTTGTGAAAGACGAAATTCAATAGGAAGTCTCGCCGTCTCGAACGGTGCAGTCGTAAAATCTGCAGATCCGATTGTCCGAGCTCAGTTTGTTTTTTGCGGACGGAAACCCGTTCCCGGAATCGATATCGCGTCGTCCTCGCCGCGGACCCGGAAGCGCATCCGGAGAATCTCGGGCGAGCTGAGAGAGGCTCTCCGGAGCTTATCGATCGGCGCGCTCTTCGGAAGATAGCGGACGAATATTTATTTTGGCTCGTTATCTGTCTGCGGGCCGAAAGCGCACGGAGCGACGGCCTTGAACTTGAACTCGCACCGGAAGCGCGATAGGGACTTTCGAAACGGCGGCGAGCGGCGGGCGGCGGGCGCTCCCCCCCGGCGGCTCCGATCCTGTTTGTTTTTCTAGACGCCTTCCGAAGACGCGGCGTGGCACTCTGCCACGCGGTTCGACGAACTCGACGTCGCTTCTCGAATTCGCTCCGAAATTGCGCCGACGCCGGAAGCGCGACGCGAGTTTTCCCCCCGGGGATGAGCGAGTCGTTTCGCCGGTTTCTCGGGAAAACGTAAACGACGGCGAATTCAGCCGCAGCGGCGGGCGGCGGGCGGCGGGGCGGCGCGCGCTTTCCCTTTCGTCGGATGCCGAATTCAATGTCAAGGCGATCGCATTCATGAATAGCGCAGCGCCTCACACTCCCATCGCCCGCAGCGGGAGGATCGCCGCTCGGAATGTGACCGAGCGGGGAACAGCTGATCCCCGACGGCGCGCGAACCGAGTCTCGGCAGACATACGTGCCGTTCGCGCCGGCCGCATCACACCGCAGCGCCGCAGACGCCGTCTCGACAAATATTTTTTTATTCCGCCGAAATCTCGAATTCGACGTTTCGAAGCGATCGATGACGATTTCGCCGTCCGTTTTTTTAAATTCACTATCCGACTTTAGCATACATCGATTTACCATCGACTATCAAAATTTCTTCCTTCGATTTGAACGACCTCGTCGGCTCGATGCGGATCGAAAGATCGTTAAAATTTTTGGAAGATCTACAGTTTTCAAACCCTCTTATGATTTCGAAGGAAACGTCTTATTTTTTAAACGCGCGATATGCGTCCGATCGACGAATCTTCGCCCGATGGAATTTGACCGTGAATTAACATCTCACTCGAACATTTTTTCAATGCTGTTTGTATACGTCCGAATGAAACGACGATGCGCGCGCGATGTGTCTGAATTCGTTATTCAGCCTTAAAAACGAATTTGTATATTAAATACAAACAAAAGATCGCCGGTAATTTGATCATTGTAAACATTTTAAGTGTGGGTCAATACGCGTTTCCTTCGAAAACACCTGCAGCCTTCTAAATTATATGCATACACGGAGATTATTTTCGAATGTATTTGCTCGACAAATATATGTAACGCTTATGAATCGGCGTTTTCGTGGGCGCACGCAGCGTCCCGTTGTTCGACTCGAACGATGCGCGCGATTTTTTGTATGATTTCGTATTTTTCAATGCATATCTCGGTGATTCGATTCGAATTTATCTACGACGGCGCGTCCGAGACCGCAGACCGCCGCGTGAAAAATATTATTTTAGTCCGCTCGATGTTTACGCGTCGAGTCCGTCCGCGGGCCGAGACGGTCGGTCCGATCGGCGGAGCTCGCGTCGTAACTCGGCCGGCGTCGCGGCCAGCCCGGAAACAGTGGCTCCGGACGTGACGTCACGCCCAGACGGCGCATCGATCCGGACAGCGCCGCCGCCGCCCTCTCGCCGCCCCCGCGCCGCCCCCGCGCCGGACCTTCCCGCCACCCGACTGACATTGAATTTCGGGAAATCAGGTGTTTTTCACGATGAATCATATTTAAATCGCGTTTTGTATTTTAGCATCCCCCGTTGGTAACTTTTTATACTTCCACATGACTCTCTTTGGTCGATTTAAAAAGTTTCATTTTTATGCTAGGTATCGGTGGGGGGCGGGGTTGGCAACGATAACACAGAGGGTGATGCGAAATCGTCGTTGAGAAAATGTAATTTTATTTATTGAATCGACGCTGTCAAGGAGAGAGCGCCGATTCCTTCCCAGTCAGCTGATGCGTGGGAAGACTCGCAATCCAGGAAATATCAAGTGGAAAGCGCTTCCCGCTATTTATATCCACTCGTCTATCGTTACGCCGTTTTGCCGCATCGATGCGGAAGATATTTTGTCGATAGTCATCTCCGGCGTCGGTTCGGAAACTTCAGCTGCAATCTCCTGCGAAGAGTCAGCGCCCCGGAGTTTCGACTTTCCCCGTCTCGCTCGCTTCCCGTTTCCTTCTTCCTTTCCCCTTCCGCCTCCTGTTTCCGTTTTTCGTGAAAAGTTCGTAGTATTTATAGAGAGTCCGATTAATTACCTGCGCGCTCTCAGAATAGTATAATCGGATGGCGAGATCGGCAATGAGAGCGTGTTGCAATATGGCACATAAACGTTCTGTTGCATTGACCCTCGGTATTGCGGACGCTTATTTCTATATCATCGGGTTGAATAAGTGCGACAATTGCACTATTTCTCAATGACGCTGTGAAAAAACTGACAAACAGACATTTTAATTCGGATACGTTTCGTCAGTCGGACGACGATTTGGGTTTCGCGACTCGCGCAACCTTAAGCGGCGTTCAGCATTGATTTCCGATCGAAAATCATCAATTTTTTGCCGATCGGACGCCAGGAATTCGCAGGAATTGGGTCTCGGTCGTCTCCTCGACTCGCATCTGCATGCAGACCGGCACGTAACGACGCTCGATACTGCAGCGTTTCCGAAAAAACTGCATCCGAAACAAATCCCGTTTTTGCTGGACGCGGACAAAAAATCACCTCGAGATCGATTTGTATCGAATTTGCATGATCAAATTGTTACATCGCGGATGCTCCGTCGATATTATTCACGGAATGAGACACGATCTGACCCCGAAAACTTTATTATCGCGCTGAAAATATGATCAGTTCGGGCGATCGGCAGAGCGCGATGCGATCTATCGATCCGAATATATTCTTTGTCACTATTTATGAGCGTTAACCTTTCCCTTACGATGCTATGTATTTAGTACACCATATGGCATTCTATAACCCCGTATTTATTATATTTCATATCGATATTCGATAATATATATATCAATATAGATAGTATATATATCGAGATTCAATGTAATAATGTTGTAAAAATTCCCATTATTACAACTTTACTACAATTTGAATCGGTGTAGTAAATACACCATAGGAAAGGAAAGGCTATTGACGAATTTCTCATATTCTTATTCAAAAAAGCAGCACTCGAAGGTACTGAAGAATTTCTGTACTTTTGATGCGAGCTCTCTTATTTTGGCTAAAATAGATTATTATAAATCCTTTTTAATATAACCCTCTGACTGAGGATCGCCGTCTGCACGCGAGGTTTTTATGGTGTAGCGTTTGAAATTTCGGTAGGTCCGGCCAGGAAAAGTCACCGAAGACCGGGAACTGTAATATGTCGTCGGCGTATCTTTCGACCGACTTTCCGGTATCCTTGCAATCTCGTCTCGCAATCTTCGTCGGCGGTAAACAAACCTTTAGCGTAAGTCTATCGTAAATTGTGCGTTTTTTGTCGGATTTTTGCGTCGAAAAGGCCATTTTTGAGATATCGTAAACAAGATTCCTATTGCAGCATTATGACCGATTCGACATGCTCGAGGCTCGTTCGCTTACCTTGTGCTTAGCATTTTAAATTTCCTACGTGACACAAAATCGGTCGCCGATCGAGGACGATCGATCGGATCGGCAAAAAACGTATAAATCCGTGGAAGCGATAAATTCTCATGAAGACTCGATTTGAAGAAGCGCCTCGTCTCCGGAACGGCGGAGGAAGCATATCGAAACAGTATCGCGCAAATCGGTTAACGACCACGAACTGCACGTCGGAACGTTTCCTCGACCGGATTTCTAAATCGGAGCAATTGGATTTTGGCAGAGCGTCGACGGGGGATGACGCAACGGATCTTCTGAAAATTCGGGTCAGTTGGCTTTGCATCTGCAAAAGTATACGGAAACCGCGCGTTCGAGTCGATGCTGCAACGTCGACGCGATCGCGCGTCCGTCAGTCGTTGCAAGATAGTGGCTCGATTCCGTCGAAAGCGAGCGTAACCCTTGCCGCAGGAAGTCCGACGTAACTCGCGAGGATCGTCGAGAAGAAGGGCCCCCGCGTGCAGACGGTGTCGAGGCACCGACACGAATCGCGAGCGTGCACCTCTCGGCTGCTGAGCGCTTCCCTTGACCTGGATCTGGGCCGTGTGGCAACGGCGGCACAAGTGGGTCCGACTCGCCGCGGATGTGGACTTGTCCGCTTCGACCGATATATTTTTACATTTGCTCCTTGCGTAATCTCTATGAATCCTCGAGCGCGAATAACCGACGAAATCGCGAGTCTGGAATCCGCTCTCGTCGATCGGCGTTCGTCCCGGCGCATAATCTGCCCGCTGTTCGTTCGGCGGAAGACTTTAAATTGGCATGTCGATCGGAAAACAAAAACTGATTTGAAATATCATATCGGAGCTCCCGAGCTGCTACGATGTGTAGATTTACGAGGAATTGCCTCGTACATGTTATCGGAAGCAAAGCAAAGTTGCGCAACGAGCGAAAGATGTGTAGATTTTACAAATGTAATACGTCGTCGACGGAAATCCCAATAGGCATCACATTCGGGAGGATCTCTTCGATGAGATGACGGCGAGGTCGTTCGATCCGGCGGGAAGAAAGACGCGATGAGGTAAGGAGGCTGGCAGCATTCTGCAGCGTTGCACAATCGTCGCTCGAAAGTGACAATAAATAATGTGGCATATTTTCCTGGTCGGTTGCACGAGCGAGAGGGGCCGCCGAAAAAAGGTGTCATTTAAATGTTCGAATTGAGCGACGAGCACACGTACCTCACCTGCTCTACGTGACTCTTGTGCAACCGACGTGCAAAAGTGTTACAGACCACGTAACTGACGTCACGCTCGCGAGGTCGCCCGTTCTGCCGGCCAAATTTCACCACCTCTCAACCCCTCGCGCTCGAACTCTTCGCTTCCACGACTCGAGTGCCTTTCCGCGTCCTCGTTCGCTCGTTGCGCAACCGTCGCGCGTCGCCAACCTTTGGGCCGGGCTCGGATCGATCGACGGATCGAAGCGCCGATCGCGTTCCGAATTCGGAGCCGATCCTCGTCTCCCCGCGGCTGCCGAAGCTCGATTTTGTAATCGCAACGGTTCGCACGTTCGGAATGTTTACGTCGACGTCCGATGGCCGCGCGTTGACGATTTCGTTCTCGCAAAGGTCGCAGCCTCATTCGAAAGCAAAAGTTAGCTTTCGGTTTGTGTGTCGAGTTGCGTCACGGCGCTCCGTCTCGCTCGTTCGCGTCGCCGCGTCGATCCGCTCGCCCGTCCGAGCGAACACCCTCCTTCCTCGATCGTATCCCGCTCTTTTTCGTGCACTTCGAATCGATTCGGGATCGATGCGACGGGATCGAAAAAAAATTCGAGCTCACAGTCGAGTCGGAAATTCAGTCTCGGGCGTAATGAAAAATTCACAGATGTCACTCACTCGCTCGCGTGTGACTCGACAGTAAAAAGAAAATCGATGAGTCTAGACTCCGGAACTTCGGAGCGGGCGGGCGCGGGGCGTCGCGGGGTGGAAATACCCGAGCGTGGGAAAACAACCCTTTTCCGGGTAGGGTGTTTTCCCAAGGCTATCGCCGAGCACGCTGCTTCGGAGTTTTCGAGAATTTCCCCATTCGAAGCTACTGCTCAACAAAGATTCGGCGAATCAGGGCTGCTACATTTTTCGCTAATATTTGGCGAACGTCGATTAATTTCGAACGTTGCCGAATCGACGCGGCCGTCGAGATGTTGTTCCGACGCTAATATGCACCATTGTGGATTTCTTTAGCTGTTTTAAAATAATACGACCTAGTTTCTCGCAACGAAATGTTGCAAAACGGAAAGCCTTGGATTTATCACATAGTTTTCTATCGTAAAAAAATGAGCCATTTGCATACGAATATTTTGCGCTAAGCGACGACACATTTAATTCGGAACCTCCTAATTCTGTTAGCATTTCATCATTGTTCGGTACGGGCGCGCTCATACATACGTACGCTCGAATTCAGTATCGATCTGGCTAAGCGGAAGTCCTGAAATTTCCCGGAACTCCCGAGTGTGTTTCGGCGAACGACGTACGTACGCAGCGAACTCTACCTGGTAATTCAGCTCTCTGCAGTATTTATGACGGGCGTCCGATCATGTCGAATTATCCGATCGAAAGATGCCATTTACAAAACCGATTATATATATTTTTGTCATTATCTATGTTAAAACATCATCCTCGATTTTAATTTGAGTCCCCGAGTATAATTCATTACAGAACCACCTGTTTGATCCGCGTTATGAGATCAGGATGCGAGATACGTTGATGTTTTGATTATAAATACGCAAATATGTACTAATATCGTAATTTTCCTCCATTAATAATATTTTCCTCAAATTTCGTCGAGTGTCTCCCGAACGTCTCGTTCGAACGAAACGTATTTCGTATAAATGCGAACCCAGTAGATTGAATTAAATTTTTCGAGAAATAATTAAGGGACATCGACGAGCAGTATGACGAGAAAACCGATCGTCGATGATTGAATTAATTATGCATTATTTGCAATTAGTCAATCGAAGAATCGACGTCGTTGACAGATCAAATGTGAGGATATTTCGAATTTAAGGCAGGAAACGAAAGTACAGTGGACGGACCTCTGTTTAAAAATATATGTAACAATGGCGAGAGTGAGGTGGGCGATTTCATGAATGTCGAAGTGAAACGGGAGGAGGGACACTTCCTGTTCGGCGACCTTGACGAATGAACCCTCGACCTTGGGCTCGGTCGGGAGGGTACACGTGTACGAACGGGCACCGAGAGGCCCGAAGGGAATGAATAATGCGCGGGCACAGCCGAGTAATCGCGGGCCCGTGAAAGGATCCTCCAGACCCGGGATTATCTTGAGACATTACACATTCATTTTAATTACAATAATAGAATTATAATAATGGAGATTAAAGCGGAAGTTTCCCTCCTAATGATTGAGTAATTACGGACCCCGTTCGTAATGGGTCTTGCGGAAACTTACGCGCTCCGCCCTCGCAGGGTTGCTCACTCTCCGAATAAAAAACGAATTTCTTCACACAAAAACTAAGAACGATATGAGATATACTTATATCCCTATATTTACAAAATGAATTTGATACTGATATGATATTCTTTAAATCAAAAATCTTGTTATTCTCCGTTTTTATGTATATATTGGGTAGATTTTAAGATATTTAAGAAAGTAAATAATCGATCGGTAGGGCTCGTGCAAATATGATTGATAGATATAATTATTTTGGTTGTGTACATTTTCTAAAAGCATATTCGTTTGCGTTGCAGTAGACACGGTGTTGCCGCTGTCGCAGAAGAGCGCACTTCCCAAAGCCCTCCTGCACGGGTTGCTGAGTGCGCCCCCGCACGCTCACCACCCCCATCACGCCCACCATGTGCAACACGTACTAGCGCACCATCGCAACACCCCCTACACCACCGCCTCCAACGGTAAGCTATCCATTTTGTATCTTATCTTCCATGTTTGTATAGAAAACCGTTACTCCGCGCTCATTCGACCCTCGCTCTTCGATCTCCTCCCGGTTTCCCCGAGGACGACCGCGCGGGACTCTCGACGGTCCCTCAAGATGCGTCGCATTTTCTCATGATCCGTGCGCATATTTGCATAGTCGTTTTCTTAAAATAACAAAATTTACAAGGGTGCATCTCATTCGCAGTCGACGATTTATATGGAGATTTAACGGACATTTAGTCTGGATTTTCTTTATATCGTGCGGAATAATTTACATTACGACATACACATTTTCTTAGTTATGCATATTTACATGTTTGTGCATACAAAATCTAGGATATATCCGGTTATTTGCATATGATAACTTAACCCTTCTTTTTTTATTAATTCACACATACTAAATGACCGCTGCAACATCACAATGCGGGGACTGCAGTTCCGTAATATCGCTGCATTCTTATTGTCCAGATGTTCGTATAAATAATACCTGTATTTTTATTCCCGCGACGGAATTAACTCTCCGAATTCGGGCAAGAGCGATACCTGCATTTGAGCACACATACATACCTCCAAACAGCATCGTTACTATGCTGGACTTCACTTTATTTGCTATCATAATAATATCACACGTCCTGTCCGTATAACTTTTATTCTTTTACCGGGAAGAATATTTACTCGAGAACATTTCAGAGTTAAAATCTAATATATAAAAATTTATGTGTTTGTTCGTATGTAATGCGCTGCCATACCGTTCATCGGATTGCGATAAAACTTTGTCCACTTATTGCTAAGGATTGCGCGAGTAACATTAGGCATAGTCTAATATACAAAAATAAAAATTTGTTTGTTCGTATTTTATGCGCTGCCATACCGTTCATTCGATTACGATAAAACTTTGCCTACTTATTGTTTGCACTTTCTCAAATAATATAGGTATAGTACAATTAAATTACTGTAGATCTTCTATATAAAAATCAATTTTGTTTTCTTAAGCCAAAATTCTAGAGATAAATTTAAACTTTAATCTTCTTCTGAGAGACCGGTTGATAAAAAAGCATCGATTCTCACTCGTCCAGAAATCGCAGACATATCACAATAGTGTTTGGAGAAAAATGTTGCCCTCTTCCGAGAGCATGGTCTCATCGCATTGACACATTTAACACGGCAGTGTCATAGTTTCAGTGCGCCATTATGATGCGCCATGCGAAAGAAACGGAAAAATATATCCGGTTTTTAAATACGAGGAAGAAATGCATAAAAAAGCCATTAATCGAGGCGCATTCACAATAGACGGGTCAGATGGAAGAAAAAACTGGGGTCATTTGGTGTCTCGTTGTAATAACTTACGGACTCTCCATTGTGTCCATCGTTTAGGGGTTTGCAACCCTATCGCTGCCCGTCTGTACGTAGGCTTTCACCCCATGTCCGGTTTCATTTGATTTAGCTTATCATAACTCAAATTCTTCCTGTGACCGTCGAGTTTATTTTTGCATTGCGTAATTCTGACCGGCGTCGACAACATTTTTCGACGACGTCGCTGAAAGGACATATTCTATATATGGCATTTTTCAGATCAGGCATTTCGAAATTTACTGAGCCGATTTGATTGTGTCGATAACGAAGAAGAGGCCGACATCTCGTTACAGTTTAGTTTTGTTGATGAATATTATGATGAATGTTTTGGCACTCGTACCGACGACGATTGAAATGCCCACTCTCCCTCTCATTATTCCCGATGACCGCTGCTATTGTGTCTTTTTGTTGACCGCTCGATGTCCGGATTTAGGATTTTCGGTTTTGCCACCGGTTCGCACTTCTTTCATCTATTATTCACTTGTGGGAAAATTAACCGGTATCAAAAGGGGAAGGAAGTGTATAAAGAAGATTCAGTTATTTTTTTATTATATCAAAGGATATAAAATGAGATTGACCCCCTTCTTTCTGGGCTGTGAGTACCTTTACGCATGGCATATCAGAGAATATTCATCTTCGCGGAATAGAACGGTGAAAGATCCCCGTACTCAATTATTTAATTATGCTTCGTACAAATTAATTTGCATATGCTTAAACAAACAGCCTATTCCTGGATATTATTAATATCACAATAGCCATTTCTGGAAATATTTATGAGTGGCTGAACATATTTTCGCCTTAATTATCTACCAATTTGATCTCTCCACTGCAGACTGAACCCGAAGCTACCTCCTCGATTGTCTTCCGTTTAACGCATAAATTTGTTATGGTCGTAGTTTCTACGAAAATAATCATGCGTCGATTCTGATTTTATTTTATTACTAGTCTGTGTGGGGATGCATAGTATATGGGAGAATTATGCTCAGCATCGGTCGGTCATCTAGCAAATAATACATCACATTGTATCCATCATCGAGAACCCTTTTCTTTGTCCTCTCCAGAAATATGACCGGCACATTTCAAACAATCGAATACGCAATGTGCGTTGCGTTCGACAGATGCACTTCTGTTGCGTCGGCGTTGGTAAACAAGTCCTTCGGTGCAATATGAAATTACTTGGTGCTGCAAAAAATGTGCACCTTGCGAACACTTGAAAAGGGTTCGTTTCATTGTGGATCCGACAATGGATCTCCGAAGGTATTTAGAGAAAAAAATGGAACGGATTTGGGACAGCACATTGGCCCATAGCGACTCAAAAAGTAAACACTTTTAAAATTTGCATGTTTTGTATGCATATTTTCGCTTTGTTTCCATATTTTATTTATGACAATGTAGACAATAAATCCTCGATGCAATTGCGTACTTCACAACAATGACAATTGACCAGATCGAGGGTTATATTTTGATGGGCTTAAAGTTATCTGCAGGACGGTTATGGCCCCGGTGGTTATTTCAATTTTTATGCTATAAATTTTCATCATCATCATATATATATATATACATGATGATGATATATATATATATATACAATTGGTTAATTTAATTTCACTGCCATCTTGCGGCGAATTATTAAATCAATCTCAAACACTTGCTTCTTGTGGATATTTTATAATGTGAATGCTGTATACTTCAACTGCGAATCCATGATTGTCAAACCGACTTTTTATATTTCATTTCATAAAATGTATATGTTCCATTTTTAAATATTACTTCAAATCATCATCATCATCATTAGATAATACGAAAGTGTCGAACAGTCTGCCGAAGAACAACGATCTATTGAGTTCCCATTCAAAATTAAGTATCTAACTTCCGCCCCTCCCCCGAAAATGTATTAATGCAATATATTAAATACATAATGTATGTTTTAAAATAATATACAAACATAGTCCCAAAAGTACCCGACCTAACGTATAGATGGCGGTTACTAATTAAAAAAAACTGTAATAGAAAGTTTATAGACACTACGTTGTTTCTGTGTTCGTATAGATCATATAAAATGCCGCTAAAAGCCCTAAATGAAGACGGAGTGGCCACAGAGATTATGTGTCCAATCGGTCCGCTTTCCGGATCGCTGATATGAGGAATGAGCACCACGAAGTTGTCCGAAGAAGACTGATCGAGTGGGTTGCTTAAATTTTACAATGTTTAAGCGATAACGAAGAATTAGACGACTTGTATATGTTATAAAAACGAACAGAGTCAATCAGTGTTGGTTCATGTAAAGTTAAAAAAAACCATGTGCAACTCTCGACCGGGTCGGTATTCTGCATTTTGCGCCCCAAACCCAAATACCAAATGTATTACAAGAAGTGTATATACAAAAACTATCCAGCTATTATTTTTCAACGAATTTGCTTCAAATTAATTTTGCCTTGTCATTTTAATCTAAATCATATTTATACTCGTAGGTTCGATCATTCTCTGGCTTCTCTCTTTTGATCGATTCAATCATAATTTCCGTTTGTTGGAATGGCAACCGATCGCTATAATACACCTTGTGACCCTTTTTTTTCTAATATTTGTCCCATCGAAGGCAATATGTTTGCATTTCATTAGAAGTGAAAGTTGCACCTTTCGTGTTCAGCCAGCGAAAGCTGATAAGGACATCTGTTTCCTTTTCTTTTGTACAAACAATCTTCTCATTGTGTGATCCGTATATTGGACATATGCAATCCCTATATGATATTTTTCCGGGGTTAAAGGATGTTTGCATCACAAGCGAGTCTGATCTGAGCCTGTCGACCGAAAGCATTGATATTTCTCATCTCCCAAATGCAAGAGACAAGGAAACGATCCACAACGTGTTTTGAATTATTAATGTGTAAAAAAATGACGCCTCTGGCGCTCAAATTAGCGATATGGTCGTCTTCGATACTGTTGAATTAAGTCTCTTTGTTTTTTGACCTCTGCATTGTCGACCAATCTTACCGATGTAAAAGGCTATCAAAAGTGCATTTTACAAGGAATGCGTGTGTGCGTTAATGATTTATTATCTGCTTTTATTCTCAATTATTTTTTTTATGTCGCTACAAATAATTTGTTATCTTAACTGTCGTTTTGCATGTTTTCGAATCCAATAAATGTACGAGTGTCAATTAAAAATATCTGCGGAGTCGTATCTAATTGCGTAAAATCGCAAATGTTTTCCTTAAATTTTGATGTTGCTCCGTATGGAGTCACTTTCACCTCTGTCTGCGTCGTGTAGGTTATCAAAAATAGACGACCTAACTGACCAATAACTCCTTCAGCCGTCCATCTTTAGACGGTTCCGAATCCGAACCATTGTTCGCTTCGGTTTTCAATATGGAAAGTCACGAATTGTTATTACGCACAAATCGATCAGTCGCTCGATATCAGTTTGAATCGTTGACGAATAACAAATGTGGTATTTTTGGATGGGTTGTTATTTTTTTCCGCACGATGCTGTTGCGTAAACATCGTTACCCCAATGGGCACGTGTCCCTGCCCTCGAAAAATGTGCAAAAGGGTGTTGTTTTCTCGCAGATGCTGGGATTGCACATTTTCGAGTGGCAGATGCCATCGGCGAGGAATTATCTCTGATTGGTTGGATCCCTAAGCGAGGGGTTGAAAAGATTGGCATTTGTACAATCGCAGCGCAGAATACGAGGGTCGCTCCCGAAGAGGGGATGAACGTGATCGATGATTTGCCGGATGTTTTCGCGATGACCGAATACACCCTCTTTTGAATCGAATAAATTGTAATTTTTTTTGTGTGACGAGGCGGGCGCTCCGCCCTGCGAGTTTAGCGCCAGGAGTTGACGTCGAATCTAAAGTAATGACATATTGCAGGTTCGTTGCCGCCGAGTCCCGCAGACAGCGGCGTATCGGACGTGGAGTCCTCGAGTTCCGGTCATGCGTCCACCGACGAAGCAGCCAAGGCAAGATTGGCCGCTCCAGCCCTTCATCTCTTACCGTCCTTCTATCACCACCCGGGTGCTGCGCCCCCGGCGCCCCCCGCCCCCGCGCAGCGCCAACCCGCGCCACCGCCGCCGCCGACTCATCTTCTCCACCACCACCACAACTTCGCACCAGGACGTCCTCACGGTGAGTCAAATGTCAAACATTTATTCCGAACATATTGAAGAACGCGACATTGTCTTGAAATTAATAGTGTTTGTTGAGTGGATTTTATTGCAATTTTATTATTAGCATTGATGGTATTCTAAACATCTGTTTAAATTCAACGACGATCGAGTCAATACGGATTGATGAGTTATTGAACACACGCCGCAACGATTAATTTCCCTCAAGAGCGAACAAAACAACTCGACCTTCCGCTTATTTCTCCAATTTTGGAGTGATTTTTGTTCGAACGGCGAACAAAGTGGGGGTCGCCAAAGAATCTTAGATATTTTTCTCACGAAAAAGTGCTTTGAGTTGGTTCTGTTCGCTTTTTAGACTTGGCACACTCGACCGGAAGCCGATCTTTTAATAGCTCCTTCATCTCCTGTTATTTTTGACGTTGCTGTATTTTGTTTACACATATCACCGAAGAATTTTCACTTGACGAACAATAAGATATACATTTTGAAAATTTCACTTCCTGGCCAAATTTTCGATCAAGAAATCCAGGTTGCATTCGCAGCAAATCTATGTAAACAATCGAGAAGAAGAGGCGCGGATTATTCAATAACAAGACAACAAAACGGCGTTCGAATTAATTTTCTTTTAATATTTTCTTGGCAAACTATTCTTTCCCCGATTCAAAAAAACGTGTCAAAATATTTCAAATGCTTGCATCAAAATAAGACTGCGTTGCTATGCGAACGTCTCACAGTCGTCAACCCTTATCGCATCCCTCTGTGTAATTATTCACTAAAACGAGTAAATTATCATTTTTTAATTCTGTTATTTTCCGATTTGAAACTCTTCAAGTTTTGCTAAACGCTTCTATTTTTATTGGCGAATTTTATTCTTCTAAACTTTCTCAGCTTAAATTCTTTGTCTAGCTGAAAAACATACATCTCAGGTGGTCAATATTAATTGCTCCCGAGTGAAAAAAATAATTTTGGCATCCGAACGTGTGTCTTTGTAGTTACGCAATTGTTCTAATAGATCCAGAATAAAGACGAGGTTCAAGGTCGGCTACCCGGAAAAATTCAGTTTAAGTCGATTCTGTAGCGTTCGCGAAAATATTTCGAAATCTACGCGTATGTACCGAATTTGCGACTTTCCATTGAGCTGCGTCTGAGGCAATTCACAATTAATTTGCAATTTTCCTTTGTCTCGTGCGAATTGCGGAACGAATTAATTTTCCGCTTGTGAAAAACCGGAAATTTTCGCCTTGCATCATCGGAAAACGTGATGCAATTCCAAGTCGGTTAGTCAAATTAACCTTTTTTTATACTATGTGACCTATTTAACACTAAACCTATTCCTACCACAAAATCATTTAGCAGAATTTGCTACATGATTGGAACATGAATAAAACCCTTTTTTATGCAAATATTTATTAAATTTACAAGAGTAATAATACAAGAGAAGAATTAAATATTCTTCAATTCAATCTTAAATTTGGAAAACCGTGAAAATTTGGAAATCTTCATGATATAACATGAATCTTTGTACGGGTCAAATAATCCGTTGCGGTAGTTAGGGCAGATTAAATGCAAATAAGGGCAAATGGCAATGTGATCATGTTTTTATTTTCAAGAAATTCTGACAAAAAGTTTAAAATGGGTCATTTGACCCGTCGTGGTAGATTTAGTGTCGATACATTTTTTAGGCAAAATAAATGCATACATTGCTCTTGATCAATAGTGAACTTAGGCGAATAATTGATGTATAAATCTAATTATTTATGTTTGCATAGTGCAATTATTATGCAAGGTGCGTGTGCATCGACTCCGTTGCTAGATCTATCGATTTTATGATTGATCAAACATAACTGTGCATCCATTTTGAGGAAATAATTACTATATGTAAGCCTGTTTGACACACAATGCTCAACATCTGGAATGCTCGTCATTTCCGAAAATAGCACGAGTCCGGTGGCAGCAAATTTGTAAAAAATTCAAATTATACAACGTGCAAATAATGTGGCATTTATTGTCCACATCAAACATTTGCCAATCAATAATTTATTTTTGTTATATCTTGCCTCCGCTTGTTTGAACAATACATTTTGTTAATAATGTACGTGTCATTAGAAGGACATTTATAAAACAAAGTGCTACCATTCTGCGTAAACAGAGGCGCAATCGTCACCTGTGCGCTCAATAAACACCCACTCTCCACACCTCAACCTCAACATCCACATCCTTGCCGTTCATCTTTTTTTTTATAGAACTTTCGTTCGATGATTTCAAATTCGTGAGAAATGTCGATGACTCACTGCTAAATTTGTTGACACAGTTGCTCAATGTTGCTCAGATTTGAATCTAAATCTCTATAATGAATGCCGTCGATCAGAGAAATGGATTGTAAATTCTTTCCTCGTGTAAGATGGATCGATCGACGATCAACAGAGGTACTTCAGAATTTTCTTCCTGTATTTGCACAACAAATATATAATAAAAGTCTTTTAATAATTGTGTGGTTCTCATATAACGCACGGGTGTCGTTTGCTCATTGCCCACTATCAAATAGTAATCAAAATCGATTATTTAATCAGTATCTCTATGTTTGAACAGCATGCTCTGTTTTCAGTCGGAATTTTTTTCGCTAAACCTACAACATCAATTTTGATCGAATCAAATTCCAAGACAAACTGTATATAGGGAGTTCGAGGGTGTTAATAAGAATCCGCCGTAAGGGATAATTATGTAATCCTGGATGTAAATCAACATTCCCGATAAAATACAGAACGAAGCAGTTTTTAGATTCGCAGTCAGTTGCGATTTGAGTTGAGCCGAAGCAGTTTTGTCGTCGATAAACGCGTTTCGATGTCATTATATTCCGAAAATCTATTTTTTATATTCTTCATTCGCCCTATTTATAAGTCTTTTTATGCAAGTATACCGTTTCAAGTGTTTTACATATGCAAATCGAACTCACTTTCGATAACGAATTGTTGATCATAGTGCATTTACTTCGAAATCAATACCATAGCTAATTTAAATAATTCGAAAACTCATCCGTCTTAAATGGTCGTCCCCCGTCTTTGTAGTATTATTTGTAGCAAATTTTAAAAGTAAAAATCCGGTATGTGTATTTTTTAGATTTGTCGTTTCGAAATGTGGTTAAATTGTATTTTTAAGTAGTTGCATTATGGGAATGCCGCTTATTGCGAGGAGGTGACCCTGAGTCGCTCCTCTATGAGCCACTGTGTTGTGTCTATTTACGTTTTCTTCATAGCTGTTGTTTTTTTTTGTTCCGCTAGTCACAGTTGTTCGGCTCGCACCCAGACGTGTTTGGGTAGGTCAAGCACAAGCACAACCGCGCCACCATCCTATGCACACACACTATGCCCTAGCGACAACTCGCTCTCGTCATCTTGGATCACTATGAACAATTTCCAGAATTGGTTTACCGAATGTCTCTGCTCGTCTATTAAAAACTGCTGCGGATTAAAAAAAAAAACAGAACCGAGAGCTTTACACTTTTGATTGATAATACTCCATGTCATGCAATCCGACTTGACAAACATACATTCCATTGCAAATGCTTTTTCTGCCGTCAAATACAACTTCGTATAAAGTCCAACCGGTGGATCGAGGCATAATAACAAAGTTTAAAGCTTATTATTTGCGGCGGAAATTCCGACAACTCGTTAATAAAGCCGACGGAGAAGATAAACAATCTAAATATCATGGACGCTTTAGACCAGAGGCGTCAAACTCAAAAGCTAACATGGACCAAAATAAAAAATGTTTTTGTTTAGGTGGGTCGCAAAAAAATTTTTCATAGAAACGTTGATCTATTTTCATGTATTTAAATTTAAAGCCCCTTGAACCTATTCTGCCTTCGATTGTCGCGACTTTCTATTATGATTCTTGTTTCTCTTCAATATCCTCCTCTGAGTTTCATTTAGAACGCTCACCCAGTGGGTCTCCTGAATGAACGTATTGATGAACGATTGTCTCGGTAGGGAATATGGGGAGGTTTGTAAAGATTGAGTAGTTTACTTTTTTGATTCTATTGGAAAAGGCTTTCTGGAACGCAAAGAGCTCAGTCTCAGACTCTCAGTTCAGTGATTTAAAAATGATATAAAAGGCAACGTAAGATAATACTGTTAACGTTGCAAAGTGAAGTTATTCAAATGTCTCTCGTCAAGTCCGTCTATTTGGTTTTCTTCTTGTCCTTGTTATGTTCCTAAGCTTCTTGGCTCTGAACCGGTAAATTTCATCATGCTCCATATTGTTGGGTAGGGTCGACTTGGAAGCGTACTGAGATGCCGAAATAGCACATCTGTAGATAATGAGCAAAAGGAACGGTTTTTCTAAAAAATATGTCTTCTTCGCAAAACACATTTTTCATCACAAACATTAGTTCTTAATCTATAGTCGCAATAGCACGAAATAACTGAAATAAAATTACTTCTGAGCTTCCAAACTCATATGTTGAGAAATGTTGACTTCTAAATTTTAAATTATTTTGAACTTGGTTTAGTTTTAAAATGTTTTCTAAATTATTCCAACGATATGCTTACATGTCATACAAATCATTCGATAAGTCGCTTAAATTGAAGAGGTACCCATTGTGGGCACCTCTGTCGTGCAAATTATTTCTTTTGGCGGCTTTGGTCTCCAAACCTGACACCGCTGGATTTCTGTCTGGGAACGTGCCCCATTCCGTGGCTCGCACGTCTCCGATCTTGACACCACTGGATTTCTTTGTCTAGGGACGTGCCCTGTTCCGCCTCGTTCGAGACTCTTTGGACGGTCGTTAAAATAAGATTTTCTCAGTGTAAGATTGAGTTTTCACGCAGGTCGGTATCGTCCGTAGAAACAAAAGGCGGATGATGAGAGGCGAGCGCTTGGCACGCGTGTTGTGTTTAATTCGTCCGGGTCCGCGTGCAACAGACGTTGGATCATTTCGAATATAAATATTGAGTTGCGGCGTACGTGTTAACTAGAGAATGCAAATGAAGTGCCACCCACGTTAGCCAAATATGAATGCGTTTCGGGCATCGATCCTGTCAGAGATGCTGGAGACGTCGGAGCAAAGGTCACCTTCCGGTATTGACGTCCTCTGCCTCATTTGATGGAGCAAACCTGTGCAAATAGCGTTTCTTTCGAATGCACGTCCGCGTTTCGCTTTTGACATTGTTTATTTTTCATCTGAAAAACGTTCATTGACTCCATGGACGACCTTCTATGTCAAAACGCTTAGGTGTCGGAAGACTCATGCCAATTCCCAACGCAGCATTACGTTTTTGCCTATTTATACGAGTTGACGTCAATGCAGCACTAAAATTACGCTCAAACAGATTCTGCATGCAAGTCGACTGTTAACTCATTTTTATATAATTTTATGCGGATATTTTATCGAGCTTGTTTACCGATCCCGCTAGACTTGAAATAGATATATGCGCTTTTGCTGTCTATTTATTTCGGTACGTCTGCGCGCTTTTTAAATACTCTTCAGATGCACCAATAATTCAATTCCGGACGAGAGATACGATCGTTTTCCCGAGCTTAATATTCTGCTGCTCCACAATGGGCGTTCGGGTCACTTTGACATATTTCTGTCTGACTTCTGCCACATTAACTTTCGTGACATTTTTTCTCGAAGTGCTATTCAAATTAGATCGAAACCTAATTGCATTTTTACCATTTCGTCCGCAAGAATTTTGTCTAGACCTGATTCATTTTCTAAACTTTCTTTCAAATACGATTCTTAAAATATAGACAAAAAAACTCGATTACTTCTTAAATGTACGAGGATAGCTTATTTTTCGAATTACAGTAGAAACCTCGATTAGGGATGAAAGTAGTCAGCAATTATATATTTTTTATTTTATTTTGAACAATCCTGATAGTCGAGGTTCGGATAATCGAGGTTCTAACAACATAATCTAACAACATCGCACATTAATTGTGAAAAAAATGACCTCTTCGATAAATTTGATAGAGCTTCTGAGACTTAATTTTCTTGAGACAGGCACTGCAATTCCTGCAGTTCTTCGTCGGTTAAAAGCTTAAGCAAAATTTCAACATCATTTTCAATGTCCTCCGAAATATCTATAAGACCAATCTCTTCGATGATAAGTTGAATATAATCATCGTAATTGTCAAACAGTTTATCTGAACAACTTTTTTGATATTCAATCAAACCCGTCCACGTCATTTTAGGAGCGTCCTAACATACTCAATGCCGTTTATATTTGCCCAAAAGTGATATTATTCCAATACAAAAGGAATTCGATTCGATAGGAAATGGAATATCAACGTCTTGCCGTGATGTGTGCGCTTTGTCGTTGAACTGTGATTCGATGGCCTCCTTGTCGCTGTTGGTGAATTCAAACCCGGAAGGTGTCACAAAAGAAAAGCTACAATGCCTCCTTTGGAAGGGTGAATAAATAAGAGCACAATGTCACCATCGATGACAATACGAAAGGACGCTCTCTTCTCCACCTGTGGACGCGTAGTACCTGCAGTTGAAAACGACAGATTCACTATTAACCCTTTGCATACGAGATCCTTTTTCGCGATTTCATAAAACAATTGCCACGATGCGTGCCCGACTTTTCATGGCAAGTATTACAATAATATGTAGAACAGACTTTGCAATTCTTCCCAATGCCTAAAGGGATCAAAAAATTAGTAGTCTTTCTGCCACGACTGTCAAGTTCGAAATAGTACCGAACATATAATCCGAATTGCGGACTAATTTCAGATAAGAAAAATCTAATATCTATTTGAAGGGATGTCATGTTACACTTCATAAGATTATACAGAAGGCATAGGGACCCACTTCAAAGTAACTAAACGTGAACACTTATTGCCGTGCATCGAATTTCTGCATCAAACCGAGTGGTGAGTGAGAGTCACCTCTCGAATGCAAAGGGTTAAAAAAATGCAACCTCGATGTTGCTGTTTTAAATATGGAAATTAAACGATGTCCATACTCTGCGGAGTGGTTTTATTGAGTCGCTCGTCGCTGTTGCATTTTTTTTAAATTTAATGCATGCTAATTTTCAACAGTGCGAAGTTAATTTTGAATCGATTGTTTTTGCCAAAACGTAAATATTTTTACGGCACACCTTGCAGACTGTGACATGTGCGATATATGCTCTACCGGAATAAAAATTATCTTCAGCGGCGGGTAGAAATCATCAACTCGCATAAATAAAACACATCTTTATAAATAATCTCAGCGTGAAAAGGGTACGGTCTGACATTTTTATTGCGTCGAGTAGTGTCTTTTCGAGTCGTCCTCCTGAATATTTAACATCTCCAGCAAGAAGGACGTCCAGCATCATCGTCTCTGATCGGAGCGACGGCGTTACTCATCCGCGGGAAGGCGTCTCTTCCAAGATTGTAAATATTTTCGATCGACTGCTCCGCCACATGCGCATTCGTCACTCGCTCGACACGTTTATTGTTCTCGCTGTTTGTTCTATCGATAGCGCTGTTTGTTCGAAGGAACCGTCGTCGATCGAAAAGTCCGTGTGCGATAATCACACATTCAACACTGTCAGTTTGGACTCTCGAGCTATTTTGTGTTTCACATTGTCGAGAAGCGCATCTGAACAAACAGGCATCCGATAGCTTCGTACGTCTGCTTCGAAGATAAGGCGAAACTTCTCGCATGCTGCATCTCACGAAAGGCAACCCCGATGCGATGGAACGCTGGATGGAAGCGTTTCCGATCATCGTATCGAATCGCACAACAGAACCCTCGTCGGATAAAAATCATCCATTCCCGAGGGTTTCGAGCAGAAGCTCGTCTTCCTTTTTATCTTCGAGCGATATGTTGATCGTACCCGCTGTCCTCTTCGACAACGGCTCCTTCCGTTCCCGGTTACGAATTTAAATCTGAATTTCCGATTTATTATCATACAGACACACAAACGGTCAACCGGTATCGAGTGTCAACAAGAGCGTACACACATCAGAGATGACAGTTTTATGTCTATGAGCGCATATGAGAATGTGCACATGGACTACCGCAATGTTTCTTATGTTTATTTAATGACTGTTGTTGACCAATAACAACTAAATTTGTGAGGATCCTCCGTACGTACGTTTTAAGTATGTTAAAGAGACGTTTTTATCTTATTGGTTCAACCAATTAGCCTTTGTGAAATTCGAAATTTATAATTGTTTACTATTAAGCGAACTCTGATCAGCATTATGCCCTCACTGTTAGCATGGTCGTTCACGAAAAAACAATGAGCATGGTCGTTGGTCTTAATCCATGATGCGCGACAGACGCGATAAACACTACCTCACCCTAGCAGCTATGGAGACTCATCAACTAGTCATAATGTGTACAAACTTGACACAGTCCGTCTCAGCGGATCAAGTCATCAGACATATGACATGAAACGGTTGTAGCATCATCAGGTTACGTAGCGACATCGTATATTAGAGGCATTATCACATGAACTTTCGGAATTCGTAGATGCAATTAAAACACCATAACGTTTATAAAACATAATTCATCCAATCAAAATAATATATTCAACCAATGCTTAAGAATACGTTCAGTAAATTTCAATTCGATATAAATTAAGTTCGCAAAGCTATAGGCCGACGACGAGAGACTTTAAATGCATTTTTCTCGAAACTACTTTTTCTAAGCTCACGGAAGTGCTCTCACACGCCCTAGATGAGCATTCTTTATGAAATTTAGTAGGCACGTGTATAATAAACGTCTTCATCACATAGACTATAACTATCCAAAAATATTCAAAAGTGTTTATTTAATGAACATAAAACTAGATAAAAAGTTGGTAAAAACATATATTTTTCTTCAATCGCTCACTATATTTTTATTTTCCAAAATTTCCTTCTTGGTCGTAGTCTAAGTTATACACAATATTATACACAGTAAAAAAATGTTTACATTTTTTGCTGCAAATTACCCAGTTCAGGACTTAGGACTTCCGTGGTGAAGAATGTCATCGCTTCTTCATTGACAGACGTGACTCTCCCCACTCTCACTACTATACTTTGTCAAATATTAAAAAATATTTATATGTTCAATAAAGATCGCCTAGTCATCATTCTAGATATCAAAATTCTATGTATAATACTTTTTGCATAAAAAAATGTTTAAAAATGATCACTTTTATTAAATAGCATCTCGTTCGCGCTCGACATCGAAGGCAATTCAATTGCCGACATTCCGACATACTCTGCTGTCTCGGACGAAATTAAAATCATGGAATCGGTCAGCGATCGCCGTAGTCCTCGACGATGCTGTTTACAATGGTGTTTCAGAACAGAACATACGCTCTCGATAATAACTCGATAAGTTCGTGTGATTTTTTTTTTGACGGAATTGCGACAAAAAACGACTTCAAATGACGAAGAAAAAGTGGGAAAACCCCATGAGCTTATCGAGTGACGTGTTAACTGGTATCACTCTGTAAAACGAAAATAGTTCCACGTCGAGATGTCTCGAATGTGTCAATATTTCTAATTTTGAGCATCCATTAGTTTTGCGTATTGTGTGTTCGAAGGAATAGCATTCGGAATGGATCGCGTTCAAACTCCACGGGCGAAAAATAAATTCCCGACACGTAGGGTTCCCATCTAGCGGAATGCCGACGTGTGTGTGTGTGTGTGTGTGCGTATTTTTCGCCCGCCAGACGAGAGCTGATTGAAGATGTAGACGAGGAATAATGGAGATTTGTAAAATGGCCGACACATAATTAAATATGTCTATTCCTGACCTTTCGCAATGTCAAATAACTTCGACCGTTTTTTGGCGATGGTCGAAGTAAACAAAAATGCCAGCGATCTCGCTGCACCGCCCAGGCCGAGCGTACGAGTCCGAGCGGGCACAGCGCGAGAGACGCATCATCATCATCATCATCTTGTTCATCATCATCGACATGATCGCAGCATTGACGAATAGGTAAATGCGTCACTTCCTCTATTTGGATCGTCTCCCTCGCAGCGCGGTGTCCTTGAGTCGGGTTGCTCACCTCGACACTGCACAGTGCACACTGCACACTGCACACTGCACACTGCAGTGCACAGTGCACGCTGCACACCACCACTGCCGCTGCGCCTCTCGCGCTCCGCCGTCTGCCGTCGCCTGTCTGCCCCTGCGACCCTCAAACCTCCGTCGCACATTTTCTTATCGACAATATTGTCTTTCGAATCCATCCTTCGACAGCGATAAGATATACCGAAAAATCTTCATTTTCATGCTAAATCATTTAAATCGTTTTCAGAGAGCTACGTTCATCGCTAACGTCCTTTGACACTTGTTTATTTAGAAATAATATATATATATATAGAATAAATTATACAACGGTCTCCTCGTCTGACGCATGACGAAATTTGACATTGAAAATGTCATCATCATCATCGTCACAGTGCAGCCACAAACAGTCCACTGCAGAACTATGAGTCTCTTCAATATCCATTCACAGGAAGGGATTTATCATACATTCACCTCCTTATTCGTTCGATATTGAAGGTAGCATTACCACCGAGTTTCATTTCGAACGCTCACCCAGCGGATTTCCTGAGAGTGTCTCCTCGTCCACGTGCAACTTGGAAGAATACGCTGTTAACGTTGCAAATTGAAGTTCTTCATATGCCTCTCCTCAAGGCCGTATATTTGGTGTTCTTCTTGTCCTTGCTCGGTTCTTAAAGCTTCTTGGCTCCGAACCGGTAAGGTTCACCATGCTTCCTATTATTGGGGAGGATCGACTATGCAAGAGATAGCTAATGACAAGCAAGCCATGATTTGTAAAAGTAGCCATGAATCAGCTTGCTGTTAAAAGAGTATTTAAGTATTCAATCTGTAAATAAGTACTAGTCAAGTGCCCAATAGTTAAAATACATCGTATAAAGTAGCCAAATGTGGTTAGGCCGCAAAAAAGTGTTAGTCATATTGTATTAATCAGGGATAATTATGTCGCATCTAAGTATTCGAACTTCGCCGTTCAGTGCCGGCGGGGCGCAATCAAACAATATTTAATTGGTCAGACTGGAAGCAAACTGGAAAAAATAGACATATCTGGAACCAATAGGCGATATCAAGTAATATCAAGGAATTCGGATCGGCGATAAACTTGGCGGAATGACCTAGAGATTGGGTTGCATTTTTTTCACTCCTACAATCCGTCATCGTATTTTTCGATGGACGTTTTTCTGCGCCCTTCGAGGGGCCCGCGCCCCACGGTTGCCGAAGCGCGAGAATGCATTTATGCTCGCAAATGTCCTCGAATGTGTTCGTCTACGTCGGCTATTGCATTGCAGATATGCGGCCATCTTGCTTTCGAACGTGTGTAGATTTATTTTCCCGAGAGCGTCGATAAATTCCGCAAAACGCTATTGGGTATTTTCTCGTCTCGTTTGGCGATGCAGTTTATAAATAAATGCACTTCCACGGAAAAGCGCGATGCATGTATCCGCGCGCGTATATGGAACGGCCTAACACTGACCCCGTTATCGTGCGCCACATTGTGAGCCCGACCGCCATTTTACGCGCGGCCAATTCTTCCGACACTCTAAATCGGACCGATCCCGCATCCTTCGGAAGGGCCGAATTCTGGGAATATGTTTTGATATGAAAGCGACTATTTTTATTTCCGGTCGCTGTCTTCGTCGGTGTTCGTCCAATTCATCAACGTCCCAGATTTTCGGAGGACCACCGAGACGGAGTCCGTCTCTCTGGCGGGGAACGTCTTTCTCTCATATTTTTCAAAATAAAAAAGTTCGATTCTCGATAAAACGCAGTTTGTCGCGCGTATTCTATGCGAACTCCCACGACGGCGTTTTAATCGCGCTATGAGTCGCTGTATCAATTTTTACATATCTGCATTGATGCTCTCGGAGTGCCAGACAGATGGACTGTGCCGCCATAGAGTCAGAAATCTGATAACAAAGATCCGGATAAAATTCGTCAGCTAGTAATAATCATCAAAGAATCTGATTTCAGTGACTTTTGGTGGAAGAAATTTTATCATAAACATTTCATCGATCCGATTAAAAGTTTCAATCCATCCGATGATAAGCAATGAAAGTCTGTGACACGCTATTTGCTAGTTTTGTTTCTGCTGAAGATTTGTTGGGTAGTATTTCCAATTTAAGTCCGTCTCATCAGCATTGTATATAAACTCTTCCGACGAAGATTCGACAATGCTTCCTTCTCCACAAATAGCTTCAATGTGTCAATGAATGTGTTTGCTGAGGGTGTGTCAGCAGAAAAATTTTCCCCGTGAATTTCACGTTCCCTGATATCATGTCGTCTTTTGAATTTTTCTCCACGTATTACGTACGCGAGCAAAAGTGGACAGAATTCTTCACGAGCAAACAAGCAAATTATATATTTTTTTGGTTTAATTTGAACAATCCGGATAATCGCGGTTTTACTGTATTATCGTTGTTGTTTTTAATTATGCAAGATCGACTCCGGGTCGGATCGAAGACGTTATTTGTAACGTCTCCTCGTTGTGTGCACCGAAAGTGAATTCGATTATCGCGGCGAGTCGCGCGGACGAGCTTCTTCCCGATCTCGAACAAAGGAGTCGCACTTCCTGTTTGCGTTGTTTCGTCCGGGCGAGCTGCAATTAAAGAATCCGCAATTATATACGGCAACGGTCGTCGCCTTTTTATTTTATGCGCGTCCGCCGACCGCCCGAGGAATTCCCCACCCGGCGATCTCGAATCGATCCGAACTCTGCTCGAATCGCACGTCGACGTTTCGATATCTTCGGAGACGAGGCGAGTCGTCGTTTGGGAGTCTGTTTTCCCGGTTTCGATAGAGTAAATATGAGCGGTGCGGGCAGAGTCCGGAGCGCGCGAAAATGAGAGTGCGCCCGTCTGCTAGAAAGCGAAAGCGACACCTTCCGCAGCACTGCGACTCTTCGCCGCCGCGAGACTGCGTTTGTTTTATTTTTTTTTTATTTGCGAGACCGGAATAATAATCGCCACGCTGACGAAGATTAATATTAAAAATAGCAATTTTAGTATTATCACCGAAAACATAAACGTCAGGTTGGCAACGAAAGATACGAATGTCGAAACGGTCGACTGTTTCGCGACGAAAAGTTGGATCTCGACCTACGACGTTCGCCGCGGACTATGCGAGTCGCAAAAAAAGTTGAAAACATTCGGACGGACGCAGTTCGAAGGAAGTCCTTCGAGCAGACCGCGACGGAAAATCTCGTCCCGTCTCTTCGTTTTGTCGACCTTTCGCGTCTACCGACGGCTTTGTTATCCTTCAAAACTCTGACGAGAATTTTGATTCCTTTTTATTGAATTTTTTTTGAAAAAATGCGCGTTTTTGACGTCGAGTTTGAAGATGTCGAGTCGAGTGACAGAGTCCGGAAGCGCGCGGAGAGAAGGTAGGAAGAGCGCTGTTGCTGTTTCTGTTGCTGCTGCATTCGATCTGACCTTCAGCATTGCACCAATGTCGAAAGTGTCGTTGACCATATCAAACATAGGCGCGCACACGCACACGCGCACACATAACACACCACACACACACACCCACACCGCACACACACGCAAACTGTACACACACACACCGCCTGCCGCGCCGCAAAAATGCTGTCCCACTCGTCCTCCTCTTCCCGAGGTCGCATCCTCCGAGACTTTGACCCACAGCACCGATTCCACCGCTCTCTCGCTTTTACAAAATATCACCCTCCGGATGTTTCTACCCGTCGACTCGCTGGAGTGTCCGAACGCCTCGGACGCTTTCGAGCTCTCGAACTGAGAACCGGGGCCGTAATAAGGAAATGGCAAAACAAGCGCCCACCACGGGCGCAACCGTCTCGGGGCGCAAAACGTTAACGAACGACCCGATCGTTGCATGGTTTTTATTTTACTCGACCATTCTATTTTACATGAATCAACACTGATTGATTATGTGCGTTTTTATAATACATACTTTGTCGTTTAAATATAATTAAGACAACAATATTTTCGACCGATTGTTAAATTTATCGCAAGGCGCTCATTCGTCATGTCAGCAGTCCGAAAAGCGGACCGGTCGGACACAGAACAATATTTATCTATCTTACTAATTTATACTGCTATCTTAACTAATTTTTTAGTTGCAAGCTACAAAATCTGCGGAATCGATAAACAACTCAGTTCAGTTCAGAGGGTCCCCGTGTTCCTTTGTTTCAGATGTGAAATGATACTAAATCGAGACATTTCCGTCGAAATCTGGACGCTTGAAAACAGTGGCGTAACTATTAATTTGCAAGATTAGGCGACGCATAGGGGCAGTAACTGTCTATTCTATGCATACATATATATACAGTACATATATGTTGTTCAAATTGTTATATTAACCATTCCCTACCGGTGATGTATTTACTACACCTCGACTCTAATAATGGGAATATCGATATGAAATATAATAGATACGGGGTTCAGAATGTTTGTATTCCTTTGTAATATAATTACGAATCACATCAACGTATTATAGTATATAAGTATTCATCTGCAGCGATGGAAATAAAGAATTTGTCGGGAAATCGGGAATTTTGCCGGAGTGATGAAATACTCGATGCTTGAATGTTACTTCAGGCATATTTTCAAAATAATTGTTGCATACGAGCGGGGGCGCCGCGCTTCGCGAGCCCCCATCGCAGCACCAACGCCGCTGCCGCCACGGCTGCCAACCGCCGCGGCGTATCTCGGACGGCCCAGACGGCCGCGCCGCGGGCGCAAAGCGCCGGCCGCAGCGCCCGGCCGCCGGAGCCCGAACAGCGGCGGACGCTCCCCCTAACTAGGCGAGGGGGCGCAGAGTTCTTTGATCCTCGGATCGACGACGGCTGTCAGGCTGTCGAGCGGCGACGAGGGGAAAGCTCCATGCGAGGGATATGGATAATGAAAGTCTTCAATTATTGAACACAACTTCGAAGATTGCGAGGCACGTGGCCTCCATGCAGGGGCGATGCGTGCGGGCCCAAAATGTCCGTCGACCGCCTCCCAAGGCTACAACTACGTTAAGACTTTTTGGTTGCCCGCCTAACGGTTAGTCCGCGGCGGGTCTTAATAGCAAAAAGTATGGCCAGCTTAAAGCCGACCAAACTGTCGACGACAGAACATTTTGGTCCACGCAACATAATATTTATTATAAGTTTTTAGTGTTTTATTTATTTTTGGATCGAAATTTTGGCTCGGGATTGGATTCCCTAATTACGACGCTGTTTTTTTTAAATTGTGAGCAAACGCGGCACCCGTCTCGCGCACAGCTTTCTCGTGTCAAAATTTTCGGTCAATGTGCGATGTACGACATTTTTTGAAAGTCGCCTGACTCAGTCCGTTGTATGTTTTCAGTGTCCGTGTCCGAGAGCTACCTGAACGGCGGATACCTCAACTACGGGGCGGCGGGCGGCTACGGCGCGGCGCAGGTGGCTCACCACTTCGCCGCGCCCTCGGCCCCCGCGCCCGTCTCCAACCCTCTCTCCCTGCAGCACCCGCCCGCGTCCGCCGTGCAGGACGACATCTCCTACATGCTCGACCTCAACTACCACAGCAGGGCGCAGGCCCACAAGATGAAGAAGATCAAGAAGCTCAAGAGCCCCGACGCCCCCGCGGGAGTGAAGCGGAAGTCCCGCGAGGGCTCCACGACCTACCTGTGGGAGTTCCTCCTGAAGCTGCTCCAGGACCGCGAGTACTGCCCGAGGTACATCAAGTGGACGAACAGAGAGAAGGGCGTGTTCAAGCTGGTGGACTCGAAGGCGGTGTCGCGGCTGTGGGGCATGCACAAGAACAAGCCCGACATGAACTACGAGACGATGGGCAGGGCCCTCCGCTACTACTACCAAAGGGGCATCCTCGCCAAAGTCGACGGTCAGAGACTCGTCTATCAGTTCGTGGACGTGCCCAAGGACATCGTCGAAATCGATTGCTCAATGGCGTGATCGCGCTCCTCACGCTCCCCACGAACAACGCGAACGCGATAAGATCTCTATTAATTTAAATAAGATTTATGTGTACATTTTAGCGGAAGGTAGCTCGATCCGAAGCGACTCCGGGATCGGCGGCGTCCCTCGAGGCCCTCGTCCGGAGGTTCGGCGGAGACTCGCGCTGGACTCTAATTTTAAAAAATGTATAGTAGTTTTTGTACGAGCATTTTTTAAATATCGCTCTTTCTCAACGCCGAGGCTCGAAACCGTCGAGATGGAAAAGCCCGGGAAGGAAAATTCATTCCACTCACTCATCTAAAGTACAATTTTGTAAGCCTATAAATATCACACAGATACCTTTTCATATACATTTTCACCGCGATCTCGCGCCAGTGCGATCGTCCGGCGAAAACTCATCGTAAAAATCTCTCAAAACTATTGTATTTTTTTTTAACTTTTAACAGTTCCTATAAGTTGTGATGTAACGAGATGGTAAGTTTTTTTTCAGAAATCGCTGAAAAATATCTTTCATTTCTAGTGACTAGCATTTGAATCAGTTTCTTTATTTATTTTAACGCAAAAACATGTTGAGCCTTTCGTCTGTTGCGTTACGACCGTGTAGTAGACATCCACAAAATAGTATATTTACGGTTTAGATATTATTTAAAAAATAATCTTCTAAATGACTCATCGCGTTGTGCTCATAAATATATATTATTAATATGTATACATCATGTAAGGTATGAATATGATCGAGAGGAACGCACACTAGTTTCCGTCGAAACGTTTCGACTTCTAGCCGATTTCGAAGAGAACGCTCGAAGATCACGTCAGAATATTTTCACGAACGAGATTTTTATTGGTGCTCATATTCGTAGAAGAAAAATCTATTATTTAATAGCGTTTAACGGATTCCTATTATTGTTACGTGCAAAATATATTTATGAAAATAGTTAAATCCCGTACCGTTGGTTTCCGACGGTCGAAATTTGCAGACGTTCGTTCGGCGCAGTCGATCGAAATGTATATCAGTATAGCAGAATGGCAGATGTTCGGTCTTTTATATAAAAAAATATTAGGGTCTTTGAATTTGATCATTTTTATATATAAAAATTTATGATGAAGTTTTAAAAATTATGTGATTTAGTTTACAGACTAAGTAACCGTGTTAATATATGAATACTGTGATTGAGTCGTCGCAATGCTCGACTCGGCGGTTCGATCTTCGATGCGACCCGCGGACGCCGTGGATTTTCTATGGATCGTCCGTCCGGAGGGGGGGGAAATCATATACCGTCAATCCGTTGACAAAAAAATATCAATACCGAGTCTTTCATCTGACATGTCTTTTTTATCAATAAACTTAAAACATATTTAAATGATTCTATGTCTATCCTATTCAACTTTGCATATATATATAAATATATATATGTTTATAAAAATTAAATGTATATATATGTTAGACTCTTAACGATAAAGGCGCTCGATGTCATTTTGAATGGATGTAGTCAAAATTATTAATAATCGTACTAATCAATTTATAAATGTAATGATAGTGGACATGCAATATTTATATCTCACTGGTGGTCAGCCAGAAACGAAAAAATCAATTATATTTAAAAGAAAAATGAAAAAGATGTAGTGTTTGTCTGTGTGATATACAAAGACTGAGAAATGTGAAAGTTTGATAAATATATTAAAAATGTTTTTACGAATTAAAGGCAATGATACTTCATCGAATGTTAAAATTTAGAGGATCAATATCGATTGATCGGTTGCAATTCTCATTTTATTTGAGTTCAGTATCATTTTTGTTTAGGAAAATTGAGTGAATCTTTTCGTTTGTTAGTGTAAAATATTCTGCGCCCTCTTTAGTTCTTCGGTCAAAGATTTGGCCCGAGTACGTCGAGTTTTTACATATAGAAATTGTAAACAAATAGACAAGCACCGCCGATTGAAACCAAGCCGTTAGTAAATTTTATAACACAATAATGCATATGGCTGACTTTCTGGATGTTTTTTTTTTTATATATATCGGTTAAAAAATATTGTTAAAAAAAATCTGAAATGTACTCATTTCTTTTTATTCAACGTACCAATGTTACAAAAATACTGTGGAAATGTTACCTGATTCATATTAATTGAGGTCCAATAATATTTATAAAGAAATACATTTTTAAGTAATGCATCCCCTTATTAAAATTATTTATTTAGTCTCTACTTTTATACGATACATTTTATCATTTCGACGATCTGTTCCGAAACAATAGTACAATTTCTCAATACTTTCAATGAGTTTATATAAGAATTTCCCTCTCAATAATATTCAAACTGTGCACGAAGGAACGATAAACAAAAATATATTTTATAAACATATTTAAATAACAGATCCATTGTCGGCATCTCCCAAATGTCTTCCACTCGATAGTCTTATCCGTCGTCATTATGCATGTTTTCAGTTTTATCATCTTAATTTATTACAATTTCTAAATTCGTATATGTTATATCAAAACGTACAATTTTTCTTCTCTTGAATACTTTTAAATACAACCCAGATTAACCAATTTATATATATATCACTACATTTACAATGTTGATATGTTTTTCATAAATGTTTATAAAATTAGAGAATAACGCTAAGATATATAAAATCAAATATGACTGTTCAATGTTTTGAATGTAACTATAAATTATTGTTATTGATAAAATTAATATAACCACATGTGTGTGTATATGTGTAATTTTATGCATATATACATTCGTATATCAGTGTGTATGCATTCGATGCATATGTGTACTTTTCCAATGGAATACTGTATTTTACTACTGAATTGCTGTACTTTTATTACATACGTTAAAATGTACTTAGAAAAATTTATTGAAGTATGATATTGAAACTAACTCAAATTATTTATGCCGTCTATTTGTATATGTTCCCACACCTAGATTGAGTAATTAATTTGATTTTTTCGTACATATGTTCATGTTGCTAATTTATAAATAATGTGTTTGTTGTAAAATGTTTTATGATGTTGTACGTATGTTTCCATTTGAATATATGTGAATTGCGTTGAAAAATAAATTTATTGAACTCCTCGAAGGATCGTCGATTACCGTCGCTCAATTCTTGAAAGAGTTTTCCCACGGCGATAGTCGCCGAAATGAAATCGATGTACACATGTGCTTGCATACACTTCACACAACATAATAGCACGTCCATAACAATTGTGATAAGATTTATTTGAAAGTAATGATGTTTTAGAAATTTTATGGATTAATAAAAAATAGTATTGAAAGATATATTTCTAACAGAGAAATTATTGTAACCTTTTTAAATATTTTTACACAGCTGTTAATATATATACTACACCAATTTAAGAACGTTTGGCTGTTTCTAAACGAACACCGACATCTAAATAACCCACTTTGGTGATAAGTGCGAGTTTTTTAATTTGTAAATTAATGTCTAAATTTGTTAGACTATTACTGTGTCTATATTTTTATGTGTTGAATGATCTTTAATTTAGTTTTAATTTAATTAGAAACATTTGTAAATATAATAAATTTGTATTTAGTTTTTTTTTAAGTATGACTTAGATAACTGATATTGTTTGTTTTACTCCATTTCAATAATTTTATGTTAATGTTTATTTGTATCATTATTATTTCTATTGTAGCGTAAAATATTAAAATATTTGTTACTTCTATTACAATAATTTTATCCATAGTAATTACGGATAAACATTATTTCAATGTAAAGATAGTTATAATTGTAAAAAATGAAATGTACCGTAAAATGATATATTATGTAATATGTTATTAAAAATGTCTATTCTATAAATCAATATTTTTTTTTACAAACCCATTTTGCTTAATTTCCTGCCATAAATACCATTTATTAATTGAGAAAAATCAAAATGAAACTGTATCCCTTTACAGTATACATATTTAATGTTTATTTTGATTAGTAAATTGTCCCATTTCAAAAATAACTGTTTTAAATTATTATTTAAAGCCAGTTTGTTTAATTTATTCAAATATTAACAACGCATAATTGTTTATTCCTGTTAAAAAAAACGATTACATTATGAAATCTAACATTGAAAATGCCCATAATCAAATATAATAAAATAGTCCCCTTAAGATTAAAAAAAAAATTACAGTCCTCTCCCCATGGTTCATGATTTTTTTCCAATTCTTTTATATATTTAAAAAGAATCATTTACAACAAATTAATCATTATTTTTATTATGACTTATTTGACAGTTTCTCTAATATATTTAAAAATAGAAGGCGATGAACTAAATCAATTTTAGTATTTTTAAAAATAAATATACATCGTTATGATTAAACGTAGGCTGCGTTCCAAATTGCGCTCAGAGCGCTCAGACCGAGCTAACGGTCGCCCTGACATCATACGCTTCATTCACAGTGCTCACATTATCGACGGAGAGCGGTCATTTTCAGTATATTGCGTGGGGTTCCCCTGTGTCTTCGTTTGCAGATAATACTTGCTTATTGCGCCTAAGTCTGCATATCGTCTTCGCAGCACTTCAAATCTTATCTTATCCAAATATAATATAAGAAAAATTGAACAAGATCCTCTGTCACAATAAAAAGGTGGAAAATAAGTACACACATACTTCTCATTCTCATTACTCAGAAAATTGACGCCACTGGACAGATAATCGATGTCATTGATTCAAAACAATATTAAATAATAATTAGTTAGCGATGCTTTATTTTCACTTTTATGGTGATCCAATTTAACGGATAATGTGTTCCAGAGGAGATGCACAAAATTTTGCCAATGCGCCCCTGCCTCATTTTCGTCCATACGAAAAATACACGAGAAACACTAATAAGTACGTAAATTATGTCAATATTAATTTACGTACTTACCCGTACGCTAGCGCACGGGTTCGTTCTCTCAGACCGTTATGTAACCGGGCGAATGGGATGAGGTGAACGAATGTCGAACAGAAAGACTGCTTTGATAACCTCTACACATGAGAGAAAGATCTGGCTGCGGGAAGGACACCCTTCCGCAGTCAAGGCTATCCGACGACTCCTCTATACTCCCGCTTCCTACGCGTCACCACCCGGCCAATCGGCAACGGTGCACACACAAGAAGCAATCCTGTCGTTTTTACAGATGCAATTTGCTCGCAGCGCCCAAAGAGAGACGGAAGATGTCGCTGTTAATCTGGTGAATTAAATCTATCCAGATCAACAGCGCTATTGCATGGGGATGATAATTCGCCTGATGATCCTAAGGAATGCTAATCGTCCTTCCAGAAAGGTCGATCATTCGATGCTTTTATAAACAAGATATCATTATTATGGTCGTTAAGATACGTGGATCGATGAATCATTTAACCGAGTATCGTTACGCCTTTATAAATTCTTTCCCTCGAAAGGAAAATTGTCAGGCTTGGGGATCTCCCAATCCGTTTTCTCTCCACGTTACAATACAAAATGATTTTTGTAAACTATGTATTGTGGGAAACTTGGTGTGAAAATTGGATCACTGGAGGTAGGGGAGGGGGTATTGAAATATTATAATTAATCAGCGCTCCCAGACTTTTTTATTTAGCACTACACCACTGGTCACATTGATGGTGCTATAAGAAAATGGGGGCTCGCGAGGTCATCAACTCGAACTAGTATTTAAATGCATTGTCTTCGATCAACATCCTTCGGTTCATTACATGCACCGATTCTTGAAAAGATATTAAATCTTGTTTCAAAATACAAATATTGTGCAACACGCAAGTAGCTAACAAAAAATCAGGTGTTTTTTCAATTTTTATCATTGGTACAGAGTCTAGAATTCGTCGCCCATATCCTTTCCATAATCCAAATGCTCTCTCTATGATGACAGCCAAAAGTTGAATTTTCTGTCTCACTGCTAGATGTCTGCTCGCACTGTTCTGTCGATGTGAACAAAGCGTATGACGTCACGAGGTATTTTGGACGCGACGAGCTGAGCACCGTGAGATGGGAGACGAATGAAGTTGACTTCTCTTGAATACTGGTAATACTTGCACAAATTTTTATCGTGTGGTAATACTCTAATGCTGTGACGTGTAGTTGACATGACGTGTTGCGGCGAAGGGGCGCTGGAAGCGCCAGATTTTGAGTGACAGCTTTACATCTCATATCAACACAAAAGTCTCTGTCTGCCACTGCATTCGTTCAAATTCTGATTCTTGAATTTTACTATCAAGATGGTGCTCATGACAATGATAGCACGGGTGGTGGATGGGCTACCTCTAGCCGCCACCATTCAAGAAGATGAACAGGTTCGTTTATGTACATTATGCTTAATAAAATCATGTATTTGTGATAAAATTTATTAAGAATACTTGTGTGATTCCCATTTCAAATAATTATTTTTTACTTGTACATCCAGCCTATACATTTCAGAAATTTTTATATAAACTGTATATGTTATGGACAAGATACATATATATTTATTTAAGCAAAATCATTTATAAAAACTAATAATTAAAGCGTTTTCTTGCACTGTATAAATAAAGATCTAAGCGTAATATTTTCTCTATTTTTTTTGTCATAATTTATAACTCTGATGCAGTGTCAAGTATTTGTTATTTAAAAGTTTTCGGAAGGTCCCAGTCTCAAATACATACTAACATTTTTTCATGAGCTGTATAAGGTAGTTCTCATTTACATTTTTAATTTAAATTGTAGAATACATATTCTAGAAGACATTGGATTACTTATTTTACGATGAACCATTCATTCAATTGTAAAATGGTTAGTTCGTGTGATCCAAGTCTCACATGTAAATACTAGATGATAAATTTATATATGAATCCTTTTTGAAGCTCTCTAAAAACATTGGCCACTACAAATATTCATCCATAAACTAGTTTTAAGATTTCTTCAATTTAAATGTAAGACTTTTTCAACCCAAATGACCTCATGATGATTGCACGATAATGCAAGACATTTCAGAAAATAATTGCTTCTCAGGAAAACCAATATATTTAATACACGTAATATATGAGTAATTGTAACTTGCAGTTACCATTCTATTTTATTAACAAATATTAAACATTATCAGACTAAATATTTATTTTAGTCGACATCAACGTATGTATGATGAAAATCAATGAACACGAACATTGATTTCATACTCCCACGTGTTTTCTGTTAATAGGTAGCAATATAATGATCGGCCTACAGTCAATCAGTCCAATTAAATCTTGCATTGTCAATCTACGAAAGATATGTCGTAAGTCAATAATTTGAAGAAAACCAGCAGTTTTTAGCAGTTAACGTAATGACTAATGAAAAATTATATTTATCTATTCAACAATATTCATAATCGATACAAATTCCATATTACAATAGTAAAAATATAATTTTTTCCATAATATTATTTTAGTCTGGGAGAAACATATTGGAATATCAAAATCAAGCCAAAATGCTATTTAGAAAACTGGAATCCTATTCGCCAAGTAGATGTTCGATTGAAACAGGTCCATATTTATTCCAGTAAGTATTCATTTTAATTTCACACAAACTGAACAAACATCATCCAAATTATATTTCATTCTATCGATTCGAAAACGCGATGTAACACATTCATTCTTGAATACATATATTAATTCAATTATGAAATGGTTTTTATAGATTTTTCAAGGCATATAAGCCAAGCCATAAAATGAGTAATACGACATCCATTGTATAATTTCGTCGATATCAAGTTTCATTTGAGACTTTGATACCTTCATATAACTGTAATGAATATAATGTTTTTTTATTCTATTAAGAAATAAAATGTGTATTCTAATGATTTATTAGATGATATTTTATTTTAATATTCTATAAAGCATATAAACATAGAAGTTTCAGCAATGTTCCGATTTAATATAACCCTGCTATAAAGTGCATTTCTATACTGACTTTTTCCTTATATTTAGCGGCGGTCTCCTAAGCGTAAGTGTTAAATTCTTGACGGTTTTTAAATTGTATTGAATTTATTTATATCCTCTACAACTGTGAAAGAAAACTATCAAATTATTTGAGTATTCAAATGAAAAAGAACGTCATTATGAGGACACATTTATCACTAGTAATGAATTTCTTAAATTAATAAAGTGATTAACGCTGATGAGATGGGCCTAAATTGGAAAAAGATGCCAGAACGTTCATATCTAAAACAGTGAAATCTGCTCCCGGCTTCAAAATATCGAATTATGCTACTCCCCTGACTTCTGCACATGAAATAGGTCCATATCAATTGAAAAAACCTAATCCCAAATTTTGTATGGCGTACTATACTATAGATCTTTTTCCTATACCGCAGTCCCTATCTCGTCATTATAGGAGGGTTGACTGTGCGCTATTATTTTTTACATCCATTGTATATAACCATTTAATGTGTAATATTTTGTTTCAGCTATTTGATTGAAAATGCTATATGTTATTTGATACTATGTGAGAAAAACTTTAGCAAACGCTTAGCATACAGTTATTTGGAGGATATAGCTCAAGAGTTTCATAAACAATATGGAAAAAGGGTATGCTATTTTTTTTTTGAATATCTTTCGCCAAAATCTAATGCCGACTAAATATCATTACTACTTCTTTAGATTTACGGCATCTTTTTTAAAGGGAGAGAAACAACGGAACACTTTAAAGTGTTGAATGTATTTTAACGCTTATTTGAAAAGTACAAAACAAAAATTTATCGTCAAATTGTTGCTAAATGGCGGAGTAATCAATTGACCGTTGAAGCGCCTCGCCGCTGGAGACTCGAATTAGTGGGAAAGATGATGTGCATAATTCTTGTCTGAAATGTAAAAACTGAATGATTGAAAAATGTTTTTTAATTGACATATATTTTTATTGTTAATACATAAAAAAAAAAACTCATTTTCGTACTTGAACAAAAATGTGATGATTTTACAATTTGTTTTTCTTTATTCATGCAATAAAAATGGTATAAGTGACCCCGCAACCTTTTCTCACCTACGGCATACCAAAGTTCTTCCTTAAATTTTGCGACACATCAAAAGCTAAAATAATAGTGATTTATTTATTTTAAAACAGCTTTCGCCATAGTACATAAAATATTTAAAAAAGATACACAAACAATATGTATTTTGAAGAAATTTTGCCATCGAGATGAGATCTCAGCCGGTGTCAGTCGGCACTCTCGTATGCCAACCTGAGCCCGGGCCCTCCACAGTGAAGATCTTCTGAAGACGGTCGGATGAAAGAGTGCCCAGAGACATTTTTAATCAGCATCAGGTCTAGAGTGGATGGTTGCCTGTTGATGGATGGGTAGTGTGTGAATTTTGATATTGTTTATTGAGAGAAGGAGACTGCAAGAAGGAACACTGTCGGTTTTCTCTGCAGCAGTTCCATTGCTGGTGCAAGGATCGTTCCTGTCTACGCCTATACAGTAACCTCCTTTATAGCAAGAGAACTTACCATGACTATCAAGCGACTGGCAATGAACAAAGCTCTGAGACTAGATGGTGTCCCTAACAGAGTCGTCAGGCAGTTCGTAGACCATTCTACCATTGACGCCATCAATCAAATCGTTGAAGCGAAATAGCATTAAGGCCGTGGGCAAGTTATCATGATTGTGCTGGGATGTGAAGAACATATTCTATTCAGTCGCAAAAATAATATGTTCTAATGGTGGAATGAACAATTTCCTTTTTTTACGAAAATGGCCCCTCTTCTCCCGATTCTATTATAAAAAAGAAATATTAATATCTACTTATACTGGAGATATTTTCGTGGAATTTTTTACAGAAAACGTTTTATACAACCAATATTTGACCAAGAAATGTTTGTTTGTTTGAAAAATTAAGTCACAAAGGTTGGAATGGAGTCCGCCAAAATAAATTGTTCAAGAGGGGTTCTGTAGACTAAATAAGCTTAAGAACCACTAGATAATAAACTTTAGTTTGGGTCGATACGTCAAATATTTTTTTGCTATAATTCCCACCAATTTGACGTACTTTACAGGTCTCAATTCGCTCTAGGCAAGTCAATCGAATATGAATTACTTATCCATTTTTCTAAAAACAAATATGAAAGAAAGTTAGTCAAGTTAATCATTAATAAGTTAGTCGAGATAATGATTATTTCTAAATTATTTTTAAAATAATATGTATGTTTTTAAAGGTAAACACAGTTACACGCCCATACTCTTTCATAGAGTTTGACACGTATATACAAAAAGCGCGGCGTAACTTTTCCGATGGAAGTAGAGCGCGACGAAACATGACGCAGTTAGGTCCACAATTACAAGATGTGCAACGAATTATGGTTCAAAATATCGACGATGTCTTGCAGCGAGGAGCCGTTTTATCAGGTTCGTATTAAAAAACTATGAAAACACTCTCAACTCGTATCTTAATATGAAAATAAACGAAAAATGCTATTGTTGTTTTTCAGAATTAGACACCAAGACTCAAAATCTGTCTATACTTTCTCAAAAATACAAAAAGGATGCCACTTATTTAAACTCTGTGTCTGTGTACGTGAAAGCTTCCATTGTTGGAATTCTGTTACTCGTTATCGTTTTATACTTTTGGATCTTATAATTAAGTCATAATTGATACTGTTTTTTTCTTATAGAGTTAATTTATATCTGTAACTCAAGAGGTTTGGTTAAAATGTAAACTAAAAAATAAAATTAAATGTATTTACATCTGTTTAATTTAATGAAGTTTTATTTGTATTATAAAAAATATGAACAAAATCTATATTAACTTTACATCTATAGTTGATCAACTTTCAACGACATTTTCTTCGTCTGATGAATATCCCGTTGTAAAAAGATAATTCTTGGGTTCCTTCTTTTGATTCTCTAACATTTCATTTTCAATCTGTAATTTTTGTTGTCTGGCAAACATAGCTGTAAACGATCCTTTAGCATTTGTGTTTCCTGTTGCAGTTACCGTATTATCCAAAAGCGAATCATTATTACTATTCTCAACATTTTCATCTTCATCGTCTGTAAAATATTTCAAAATTATTTTAGAATAAATTGACGTCATCATTAAAGATATTTTAAATAAAATTGATCAAATACCTGAATTAACTATACTGAAATCATATGAATGATCTTTTAACACAACATAAACAATCGGAAATTCTATAATACATTTTCCGGCCAAGTTTTCTTTTAACGATAGTCTTGCGTCTAATTCGTGAAACTTTTTGCTACAATTTTTTACACGTTCAGCTGAAATTACATTTTTTTTCCAATAGAAAGCAAATTCACTTTTATTAAAAAATATATAGCAATTAAGTTACCTCTTAGAAAAAATCTACAACCGCTTAATCCAGCTGCATGATAAAATGCTAAATTCTCTTTCGCATCAATTTCTGTAGATACCGGATCAAAATATTTATCCAGCAACTTTGCAATCCTAATATCTTCATCACATTTTTGATCAGAAAATTTACCGATGCCGGAATGGGCATTGACAAATACCCATTCAATCCGCCAAAATATTCTATCAAGTTTGTAATTTAATCTTGTCGAGTTGATTTTATGTCTTGTGAAATTTTCGAGAAGAAACATGATAATGGTTCCTCTTTTTCGGGCTGCTCCTTTTAGTCTATATTGATGCTGTAAAATATTCAAATGTAATATTTGTTACGTTGTCACATATTAAAGATTAGAAAGCATAACGATATATTTACCGGTGGCAAATCTCTGTTGAAGGTCGTAAATCGTTTGTCGTGATTTTTTTTAACGGTATACACAAATCTAGAGCTCTCCTCCAGCAATTTGTAATCACTGAGCATATCCAGGTTATTAAAATTATTGAGATAAATGAATTTGACCTTGTCTCTGACGCCATTACACTCTAATTCCTTTTTATGTATATTTACACATTTTAAGCAGCATGTTTTGACACTACATTTGGGACACGTATATATCGCCTCCTTTACATTGCAAACTTCACACGATGAAAGTCTACGAATTAAAATAAGTAATTAAAGCAATATACAACTTTTTTTATTAAATAAGTGCTTGTCGGATGAATAAAATAACTCGTTCATAAATTCTAACCTTGAAATAGAAGTATTCGAAGATTCTTCGAATTCCATATCGGATTCCTCATCCATTTTAAAGCAAAGCGATTAAAAGTATGATATTAAAATAAGTTAAGTGATATGTGGAAATATCGACGATGAAAAAATTATTTCTTGAATACAAATATGTACAAGGAACAGCGAGACTTTAAATGACAATAAACTAAGAACAAAATTATTCGACCATTATATATAATTTGGTCGTAGTCATATTTTTTCTAAAAAATTTAATAATCATGCATTATATCGAATATATAATTTATCTATGTCAAGTTTAAATGCTTATGATTTGCAATTAGATCATGAGTGAATATTGAAAATATTTCAGTCATAAATGATGACGATAAAAAATGTTTCCTTTGGACGTTCATGGTATTTTATTATTACAAAGTCTAAAAATCGTCTTCAAAATATTTGAAACCAAGTGTAATATAACGTATACCTTTTTTTATTGCCTGTTTAAATTAACCTTGATTGTGGTATGTAACATTTTTTCTGAAAATATTAAAAACATTTTTGTATATAATAGAAAAAAATGTGTTAAATATACTCAAATTGAATTTTTGTCTTGAAATTGAATTGTGTGTTTAAAAAACGTGGAAGAAAATTAGAACGCAGTATCAATGAATTGATATTATATTGAATATGGCAACACTGTCGATGTAAATAGTGTTCCGCGTAGATGCGGTGTGGCTTATTGAACGTTGCCGCAAGACAGTTATCGAAAATGTGTGAAGTAAATAACCGAGTTCTCAATAATGTGGGAGGTGGTCGCAAGACACCATTTCTCATCGGTGTGGCAGGCGGCACAGCCAGCGGAAAGGTTCTCACCAAATAACCTTAACGAACACGTTTTTCATTATTCAGATCAACATTTTTCAGCACGCGATTTAAAGCATTATATATTTAAACATTAGCTTATAACCAATGTGTATAATGGGATTTCGTCACGGAGAAGTGGCTAGCCAAATGCACGATGAAAAATAACATTAATTCTTGCCCTTCCTCGATATTTTGGCTTGCCAAAAAAACCATCGGTCGATATCGAGAATGACTGATACGTGCCATATTTTAATCCCTGAGTCGATAACATTCAAATATGAAAGCGAATTATAACTGTATCTGGGTTATTGCAGATTTTATCAGTTTGCTTAATGCGAAGAGTAAAATTTTTGCTAATTACATAAGCATTTTACACACAAATTGATTCTTATTATATTCAAACAATAAATATTTTCTAAAATGCAGTTTTAATAGATTTTTAATTATTGTACTCTTGTTTTATTCCATAAATTAATTGAGTTTGATCTAATTGTATAAATACACGATGTAATAATATCAGAAATTTGACAACTGTCAAAATTAATACTAAAATATAAAACGACATATGATGACATTTGGTAAATGTTTAACTTGGTTTAATTATTACGAATAAAATTTATAAGCTGCATTTTTTCCTTAACCCCTTCGGGCTCCAAGATTTTTTCATAGAAGTTCCCACCAACTCCGAGCCATTTTTTGCGTATTTCTTAAAAAATGTTTGTATGGAATAAAATGAAAAAAGGTGGGGTTGTAAGGGTTAATTCTCCTTAATTTTACCCATGGGAAAGGCACTTTGCGCAATACAGAATGCAAAGCAACTAAACGAAGGATTTCTATTATAATAATTAAGAGTGAAAATAAAAGAGTTTATTAAAATAATTTAATTTAATTAATCTAGTGTATTTAATTTGTTACAGTCAACTGTTTGCAAAAAAATTATGGAAAAACTTGGACAGGTGGATATGGACCATACAGAACGTCAAGTAGCATGCATCAGCCAAGATTCTTTCTATCGCAGCTTGACTCCCGCCGAAAAAGTCAAGGCAGACAAAGGCTTGTTTAACTTTGACCATCCTGATGCCTTTGACAATGATTTAATTTTGGCAACGCTTCAGGATATATTGCTAGGGAAAAAATGTGAAATTCCCGTATATGACTACAGAAATAATTCTACGTAAGTTGTATTGTATTCGGATCAAACTTTTTTTATCACAATTATACATGTAAAACTGATTTAAAAATAAATATTGTTTTAGATGTCCAAATCAAACGACTACTATCTATCCTGCGGATGTGGTGTTATTTGAAGGAATATTGGTGTTCTATTTTCCAAAAATAAGAGACTTGTTCCACATGAAATTGTTTGTCGATACAGATTCTGACACAAGGCTGGCAAGACGCGGTTAGTAAATATTTAAATACTTTTTATAACCAATATTTAGCGTATACAAATATAAAACTATAAAGAAATGACATAAAATTAAAAAATAATACAACAAGGTATAATCATTTTGAATCGGTAATTTTATGCAGTAAATAATACAGTTTTTATTTTTTTATCATATGACGAAATGTACAATTACTGCAAAATATTTCTGCCTTGGTATTTTACTCCTTGCTGAAATACTATTTTCTCATACAAATGGCCAAATTAATACTTTTCATTAACTCTACTCTGTAATCTTGAAAGCGTATGAAATTATCCACTTTAAACATAAAGGTTTATAGTATTTCTGATTACATTAAGATTATCTATCAGATAAAACTATGTATACATATGATATATTTAAAGTTGCAAATGCTTAATTGCAAATTTTGCATTGCATTAATACTTTTACTTAAATCAAACCTTGAATGCTGTCCTAGTATATGCATGTAAATCACATACTGTCCTGCGGGATCATTTACAGGTTTTGAGCGTTTCTTGTTCAGGGTAGTCACAACAAATAATGAATATTTGGTACTATCCTGTTAACGGGGGGCAAGCATATTGGTGAATTGAAAACGCATTCATTTCGACACAATTAACCTTTTCGTTAATGAGCAAATTTAAAATCGATGAAGTCGTTGTTGTCATAATCGCTTTACACCGATTACTTTCTGTCAGCTCCTAATCAGCGTAAGACAATCTTCAATTTGAGGCAGAGTCAATTGTAAATGAACACTACATACATACAAGAGCACTTCCTTTCTTTACATAAACAATGCACAAAAAATCGATTCATTTGCTCCTCCTTTAAAAGGAAATGATAATTGGACAAAGACTCATTCAACACGCAGCGAAGAACGGCAGGCAGTTAAAAAAAAAACTGTAAAGTTACAAATACTTAATAAATTTAATTAAAAAAAAATCAAAAAACAAATATGTTTGCCCCACATTAACAGGACTGTACTGAATATTTTTATTATTTTATTTTTCGTTAACCCGTAAGAGAGGATGATCGCAATATTGCGAGCGCATCCTAGTGATTCAGAAAGAGCACTCTGGTATTTTGAGCTTGGAGAGAGATAAACAGTGAGAGAACGTAGCTTGTTGTATTTCAAAATTGAAATACAACAAAAAATTGCTTGTTTTATTTTACATATTAGATTGTCCCGTTAGGAATGTCGTTTTTTTAAATGAAAGAATTAAATTCAAACGAAAGAAATATTAAATCATTTCATCGATACAATATATTCTCCTTCAGAAAGATGTAATCTTTTTCCATCTATTGAATATTTTTTTTTATTCCGGAAGAATAGAATTCAATGGGTTTTGATATAAAATATGTTTCAATTCCTTTTTTCACCTCTTCTGTGTTTATGAATTTTAGAAACAAGATCAGGGGAATAAAGTGGATTTGCCAATCAAGTGTTTTTTAATTTGTTGCTAAATAATTTTGCAGCAGTTGATTACACCTGCCCTTTTCGTACTTAACGCCACTTTTAAACTTTCTAATTTTGAACAATAAATCTTCCTCGTTATAGTTTGACGACATGGAAAGACTTCATGGTAGATTATCCCTTTGGAGTCCTACTATACATTTTAAAGAGCTATTTTTACCCGGTCCTGGTCGAGGGTTTGGTTTCTTTACCTGCCCTTTTAAAAACCATTGTCTTTAGCATTTTTGATTTAAGTACAACACTCACTTTTTATCTCCAGTCACAAAATAGTGTAAAAACGGCTGTTTCTTCTCTTCAAATCAATTAAATCATGACATATACTCCTGCGCACTGCCTTGATCTCATCAGTAATGACGTGCGGTATCCACACCCCCTGTTTTATGGTCTTTGGATTTGATTTAATTTCAGCAGGCAGGATATCGTCATCCACTTTAACGTTTCTTTCACTTCGGACCTTATTTTCTAAACTAAAATTTAGACAGAGACAACTGATGATCAAAAAGTAAGTATGATGAAACAACATTCCTAACGGGACATAACGGGAAATTAATAATTGATTAATTTAACCTGAAAAATAAAATTCACTCCAGTTAAGCTTGAACAAATGACTTTAATTTATGGTTGAATCCAATCTTACTTTTTATTGACAATTAAAAGCTGCAGTTAAATTATCTACTTGAAGCTTTCTACTACTGGTGAAGTAATTATCACTGATATCTACTCTAGAAGAATATATGTGCAGGATGCATCAATCTTCAATGAGCTTAAATTGGTTAATCAAAAGAATTTTAGAAGCAAGGATTCTATCTCAGCCTCCGTGTTTTGTGAATATTCTTCCATGTATTAAAATCAAACAAAGTTTGAAATAAAGACGGTTAAATTTTTTTAAATGATAGATTTTCAGCATAACAAATTTGCATATTTTAAGAAAATTTATAGATTTTTATAAATAGGTGTTTTATTTTGTATTTTTACTAAACTGATACATAAATCCAAATTTAACAAAATTAATATTTTCAGTGCCCCGAGATATAATCGAAAGAGGAAGGGACTTGGAGCAGGTTCTAAATCAATACATGAACTTTGTAAAACCTGCTTTTGAAGAATTTTGCTCTCCCGTAAGTTAGATTTTATTTGTATTTATTTATTTTCATTATTAAAAATACAATTACTTGCCGAATTACATTTTATTTTTGTTTTTTACAGACTAAGAAGTTTGCCGATGTTATTATACCCAGAGGAGCTGATAACACAGGTGAGTCTAATTTTTAATGATTTTTTTTTTTGGTAAAGTTTAATTTTTTTAAGTATTAAAACACCCTCACATGATAGTCCTTGACGCAAATGGTCAACCATTCAAACTTATATACGAAGCCTAAAAAGATATAAGAATTGTCCTACGGTTTAATATTATAATTTGGAATAATTTTTAGTATATTCAGATATATTTACCAATACACGTCTATTTAAACGGACATTTTAAAAAAAATAAATGCTTGTCTGTAAAGCACTGTTCTTATCATCGAAAAGGTATTTACTGATATTGTGTTTGATTACAAATATGTAATTACATTGGATATGTAATGGATTTACTTGCTATTTTTATGCACAAAATAATTTGCTGAACTCTCACCTAAAAGATCATCATAAAATGTATTATGCCTTGCTTTTTAAAAATAATGTTTATGCAAAAAACTATTTAAATTTAATCCATAAATATTAGTAATATTTTTTAATGTGATTAGAAAATCATTTTTATAAGCTTCTGGTTATCGGTGAATTTATGTAATTCCATCAGTATTCTTATCGACTATAGTAATTTTATAGAAAGGCCTCTTGTCCGTAGTCAATTTTACTATTTGTTAATGCGCCCCAAAACCAAAACAAATAATAGATTAGAAGCACAGAAAATATTTTGTGGTAAACTTGTACAATTTGCGCTCCTTTGATCTTCAAAATTGAAGCAATGCAATGTTTTAGTTCAGGATGGTCGTTCAGGATATCTATTTATTTTAATTTTAAAGCGTCAGATAAGAGAGACCCTGCTGCGGGACTTGGTAAACATATGAAGCGCATTAAATAGTACTTGCATTGATAGTGACTCACTTATCGTTAAACAGCCTTTTACCAATTTTTAATGAATTCTTCATATTCTGTTTAATTGTTTAATTTTTGATTATTACAATATTGACAAATATGAAGGACGAAACAACAGTGAATATAAAGTGGAAAGTTATTTAGTTGTGCAAAATTGTGTTATCGCAATGATGAGACTGATATTCCATCAAAATTCTTTGGCCAATGTTTTATTAATTGCATAGATATAAGAATTTATTTCTGAGTGAGCTAGTTCCTTAACTCTTATTGTCAACACTCCAATACGTTTGGAAAATAAGAAGTATTCACAATTTCCATAGGTCATATCGAAGATTTACCCTGATTCTAAGAAGGTAAACATTAAATTTATAACAGGAATTGAGTTTAATATCGAGAGATAATTTTTTTGCAATACCGATAAGCATATTTGGTCAGCCATTATAAATATATGTTGAAACTCCTATAGAAGTTTAACAATCTCTTACAAAAACGTAACGACGATTGTTTTGAATACTATTAGCATAAATTAGTGCAAGCAAGATGTAAACATCCTCGTTAGCATTTCTTGCTGTTATCACAAGGAATGATATGTCATTGTTTAGCATCAAAAGAGTTAATTGACATTCGCATACACACATAAATTTAAATGTGACGTTATTATTTATGCACAATTATAACAAACGACAAAATATTCTCAAATGGATTTTTTATGATTAATTTTAAGTGCAAAATGTGATTAAATCGGGGATTTTGCGAGATATAGGGTTCCAAAAAGGAGATTTTACCTGATAGGTGGCGAGTATTAACAATTGTTGCAAGAGCAAGTAACTCCAATGCAACATACGATTTGTTTTTTAAAAATTACTTTTTGAATGTTTTATGCAATGTGACAGAGCTTTTGCGATGCTCGGTGGAACTTTTGTCTTTTCTGATGAGTCAACGAATGTATACAGCTGAAAATATAAATTATTTTAGTATCTATGATATAATAGAAATCTATTATTGCTATTTTGATCTCCACTCTTTCTTTCAATTTTTAATGAAAACATTAAATATTTTAGTTCTATACATTCACGTCCAAAAAAATTGAGAAAAAGAAGTTCCACTGCAAATCAGAGAGGTATTGGGGAAATATTATTGCTTGCGTTTTTAGCAAATTTTAAAATGATTTTACAATTAAATGGTTTATGGTAATTGATTGTAAAAAATATCCATCCTTAACACATTTTCAAATCAAGTCTAATGGCTAGTATTACTTGTTTTTATAATTCATGCACAATTCAGTTTCAAAAGATATGTCTGTCTGTCTGATTATGCATACATTTCTATTAGAATTTTTTAGAGACGAAAGAACACCTCTTCTAAAATAGATTTTTTTGATAGTAATTCCATAGTAGAAAATTATTGGCTCATTTAATAGCTATCTTCAAAGCTGATAGTCAAAAAAGGCTACATCAGTCTGTAATCCTTAGTAATTTTAACAGAGCATAATGAATATAACGGTAGTACTGGAATTATTTAATTAATTCTTCAAACTACCAGAATTCAGACTTTACCGATTATCTAGTAAATAATAAAAGATTATTATGACAAAACAATACTTCAGCTAAAATATATTCATGCCATTATTTTTTGTTATGAACTAGTTTTATAATTTATAACAATTATTGATGGACAATAATTGATTACCATTCCGCATTAAGATAGAAAGCATTCTCATCCTAACACGCTTTGCTGAGGATATTTAACTTGTTAAATGATAACTTTGCTTATCAAGCATATCTGCATATCTTTATAGTTTCAGAAGAATAAGGAAAGATATTTTTTATATCTTTAATTAACCCGTTAAATGCCGAGATCCATGTAAGACTTCGAAATACGTTATAGTGCTATATAATTTTTCTGCATTCATCCATTTATATCAAAATGCAAGCTTTGAAAACCACGAATCTTAACACTTTTAAGGCATCTAATGGGTTAATAAGTCAATTTATCATTTCCAGTTATGCAATCAGGATTAAATTTAATATACTATAAGACACATTGTAAAACATCACTCTTAGGACGTAAAGGTTCCAATATTAAGTAATTTTACTTAATGAAAAAGAAATGGAAACAAATCCTGATTGCTTGTTACAGTCGCTATCGACCTTATCGTCCATCACATCTGGGATATAGTGAGGCAAAAAAATGGAACTATCCCGGGGAGCGCTGAGGAGAACGGTTGGGGTTCATCGAGCAGTCCTCATCGTGCATTTCCTTTTATAACCAATCAAACGAACGGAGTGCATACACACTTGGACTCTCCTCAACTTCTTTCAGGATCAGAGGATAATCTCAGCCGTTGAATTACTATTTTATAATGATTCTGAAAATATCCATAATTGTATTAAATCACTAAGTAATGTTTTGTTATCGGCATAGTTGATACTTTTTACTATTTTAATTTTTACCAAAGATCTTTTTTTCACTTTTTTCCCTTTTTATAAAATTCCATAATTAACAATATTATTATATGAATATGAAAGTTAACAATTGATTTTAAAAAAACTATTTCATAGGTAAAATTGCTTGATAATTACAATAGAATATTAAGTGGTGCCCTTAAGTAATTTAATTTAATTTTTTTACTATTCCTTGATTGTTACATTTTAAATAATACAGGTCTTTCTATTCTTATGACTTGGCTCTGCTCTGTCATTGAGCATCATATCAAAAACTTGGGTGAGATACATTTGTATTTCATTTTCTTTCTTGAAATTCTTCCGTGTATAAATTATAAGTCACCTTAAAATCCAATATATATTACTTATTGAGATAGTTGGCATGTTATTTCAAATTAATTTAATGATTGCATCTGTGTATTCCTAATATTATATTAAGATACATTGTGTTGTAAGAAATATTCACTTCCATGTTGCATTCAATGCAGCGCCTAAAATATATGATCACTTTGCTATTATTTTTACTAAGCTATCAGTTTTAATATTTATATAATGCAACAACCGTCCCTCAATATCATTAATGAGAAAAAAGCCATAAGCTATTTTTCTAGTACCAATATTCTAGATTTGGATATAAATCCGATATATGGATAAATCATTATTTTAACCATCATCTAATAAATAGTTTATTCTTGCTGAAATTCCGATGTATTACTATTAACTCTTTCGTGATGTGAGTCTTTTAATTCGCTCCCTTAAGATTACCTTAAATACTCACCTGTGAGTTATCGTCAAGCTTTGTGAATAAAAGACTCGCGTATGAATCCTCCGATGCGAAAGTGTTAATATGAATTTTATATTAATTAAATATTTCGATTATGGTTCCTAATTATATATCCAACGGTGAATTGAATTTTTCAACTTGCATCATTAATTATATTAGAGTGCCTTTATTTCTACCTCAAAAAAGCCCAAACGTAAACTTAGCATTGTATTTCAAAAGAACATTACTGATATTAATAATTGGGTCGCAGACCCTGACCTGCACCCCGTTTCGAGCATTAAGTTCCTCGATAGACGATCTATGTGAATCCAATCATTATCGGATTGCAGAAAGACACGGAAAAGGGAGCCGTGGTGATGAAAATATGATTTTTGGATCAGGTCTTTCTCTCGGCATAAGAATCTTGATTCCATAAGTCGTATTTTTGTCATCCTAATTTTATTCTGCAGCCCGTTTCCATGGTTCGATAGTGAATGGACTCATGAAGGCTGTTTGTCAAGAAGTATTAGTTCGGGGATGGAGTGCAGCTCAGTGCCTGTGGTTCCAGCACCCCTACCCTACACATATGTAACAATTCAATTCATAATCGTGACTATTTTTTTAACGAAGAAGACGACATTCCCCCGTTGATATTTTCATTTTAGTTCTGGGGAGAAGTGGAGGGTATTAAATACTAAATCATCCTTTGTCAATTAAAACTTTAAGAACAATGTAAATATTAGACATACAAATGTATACCTTGTGAAACCTAAAATTTAACGTGATATATATATTCTGACTTGAAGAATTAATTTTTCCAAAATAACATGATTCCAAATTTAATGAAGCGCGTCGTCATTCATGTGTTTGATTTTTTTTTCTTCGTATTTTTTATTCAATTATATTCATACGAAATGACGGAAGTATTTTTTAATACGAACAACTAAGTGTCTTATTTTAAACGATCCAGATGTACATTCTCATTTCATATTTTATTAGTTTGATTCATAACAAATCTAAATTATTCATCATAATTAGTCGCTGTATTTTTTAATTTGACTGATGGGATTTATAAAAAAGTTAAAACTGGAATAATGAAAGAACATTCATTAAATTATTGCAGTAAAAATGGATAAATCCGGAAACTTATTATCCTTTTCCACACTTAAAAATGTAATTAAATCAGGGAAATATTATTCCATTACTACTAAGGATCATCCAGAAAGTAAGGTCACAACATTTATGTAGGATCACCGCCAGCTTCTTTTTGGATTCTGGTGTGTAGTGAGATACCCATGACTCATCCCCCATCATGATAGAGTCCAGAAAAGCTTCTCTCCTGTGTAAAACAATCCAAAAATTCACGAGCATTCTGGGCGCCAGTATGCTCACACACGACTTGAAACCAAATTTTTCTAGGACGCCAAAGCGTCTTGAGGGATGCTGAAACATACAGATGTTCGCCCCAGGTCTTTAGCAGTTGGTTACCAGGTCTTGTGGGATCAACGCCGGCGCTTACGACTTTTGTCTCAAAGGTTTTCTTCGATCTGCTCTTGAGCTTCCATTGGTATTATCGGGACCCGTCATGCAGCGAGCTTCCACCGAATTAGCCTGATTAATAATATTTTCCGCCTTTCTCTCGTGATCACTCATAAATGCCGTCTGCTTGGCTTATCTTTAAGAATAAATGCATTGCATCAGCATTTGTCTCTTGCCTTAAATTCCCTGCGGAGCTCCTGTTCCTGAATCATATCACTGAGAGTTATAAAGAATCCTGACCTCCGTCGTTAATCAGTGCCAGACTGACATTCGGATCACCGTATTGTGACCGATTTCATAACAAAAAAATTCCCCGGTGTCAGGAGCTCTTGTAACCTTATTTTCTGGATGACCCTTGTATATATCAATAGAATTTGAGTGTTTGCATTTATTGCAATACTTTCATAATTCAACAAAATATTATTTTTACTGTGGTAATGGTATACGATGAAGACTGAAATAAAGAGGGAATTAGAATGTTTACACAAAATTACTGCACAAATATAATTTTCATGATGCACTACAGATGCTTTAACGGTTTAATAAAAATCTAATTTTTATTGAATACACTTGATTATGCATATAAAAACACCGAAAGTGTTTTGTGTTTAATTTTACTGAAGATACAATAACCAGAAAAATACTTATGTCTATATTATTTACTTTAATTCCTTGTTTTTACACATTGAATATATTAAATAAGAAACATACATGTAAAAAATCTTTTAATTAGTTTAATTATTTTTTTTTTTTTTGATAATTTTGTTTTTAATTGTTGTTTGATAGATGTGCAAGAAATATTTTTTTCTGCCAAAATAATGAATATGTTTGATCTTATGTAAAAATTTTAATGTTAATAAATTTAAGTTATTTAGTCAATTTTGCTTAAAAATAGATCATTTTTTCCTTGACTTTGTATTCTATCAAAAATATTCTATTTTCTTTAATCGTAATGATTCATTCATTGTTGCTTGCCAAGAACATTATTAAAAATAAAATTCAATAAAGCTCGACAACAAAATGTTAACATTTATGCTGCCTTTTTTTACATTTGCACAAATGACAAATTATTTTTGAAGGTATTTGATGAATAGCAAAAAGACCTTAACTGATCTAAAACGATCTTGAGTACTGAATTAATACTTATTGCACAAGTGCGTCCTCGATCGAATTATTTTAAACTTAAGTTATTTGCAAACTTATGACGAATACAATTTTATCTAATTGATGCATTTATCTTGGTTAATTAGTTGAAACACAAAAATGTTTAGATACTAAACTGCCAAATATTAAGACTGAAACTGTGCAACGTCTCACAAACAACAATTATTGTGAAATACATATTAAATCTTATGAACCATCTTGTTACAAATGTTTTTAATAAGCAGTGTAAAACTATATTTTGAGATATGTTTCGGGATTTTTAATATTCTCAACGATAACTCAACACAAAAATACGTCATTATTACAAATTGGCCGTTGTTTCTCTAAATTAAGTCTTTATGTACATGTCATTTAATACATACATGTCATTGTTTTGATTTCCAAAAATGATTATAACTTCTATCGTCCATAGAAAGCTAACTGATTTAACTTTTTAATTGCTTAAAGAAATTCGTTCAATGTTAAACAAATTAGCGTTTTTTTTTATAACACAGCCACACATATCTTGGGCAATTAAACGGTTAAGATGTTATTAAATTAAAAAAATTTAACTGTGGAAAAAAGAAATATGTTGACTACCTTGTAATATGAAACAATATTAAGTGTTTTAACTACAATTAGTTTTAATTTATTTAAATTATGTTGGTAAAAGGGATCTTGTTTTTTTTTGTCTTCTTTACTATTAAGGTAATTTTTTATCTTATATTTATGTAATAAAATATAAACTAACGAATGCAATCAAATTTCATGGAATAAATTCTGAAAATTTAACACTAAACCTACCGACACTTCATGCCTACCACAGCGGGTCAAGTAACCCGTCTTTAAAATGGTATATGTATAATACTATGTATACTTACTTAGGGTGGCTCCTACGGTCCTATAAGATAGCCCCGGCCACCGACAACGTTTGCCACCATTTTCGTCTGTTCTGGGCCTCCTCACTCCAATTTCCCAGGCCCAGACGTTTTATAAATTTTGATCTTTGTTCTCGCCGATAAGTGATTTATTTCCCAATATGTTTTTCAGGCCATGATAGCACCAATTACAGTATTGAATCCTGGAGGTTATTTCGTTATTCATTAAATTCTTCTCCGTGAGGATGGATTCAAGGTATTTGAACTCTTGGACCCTTTCAATATTTTCACTATTAATACTCATGGAGGTATAACCCCCAGCATTCACCCTCGATACCATCATATATTTAGAATAGTTGATTTTGAGAAGTAAATATTGAAAAATATATTCAATATATTCTTTAATAAAAGTAATAATGGCAAACGGCAAATGGGTCATTTGACCCGTCGTGGTAGGTTTAGTGTTAAATAAACCTTACAGCTAAAAAATTATATCTCCTACTAATAATTATTTAAAGATGTACAATGTTATATAGATAGATTCTACATCTTAATTATAATTAATTTTATATCATATTTAAACAAATATCTCATCAAAATACGTTGATTACGTTGATTAGATATTTGTATTTTCTTCTGGAATGATTTTAAACATGTTAATAAATATACATCATATTTAAAGTATTCTAAAGTTTTACGAATACTATTTTTATGTCTGAATGCTAGACTTTATGTAAATGAATGAACACTATACAAATGTCGGCCTTAAAATTAACCCAATGAATACCAATAGACAAAAATAGAAAAACATTCATTTTCAATAACAAAATGTGCATTCATATGACTCGAAACGCTCCCTGTAAAGTAGTCGAATTTTTTTAAAATAAAGTTTTAGTTAAATATAATATTAATGACGTATATACATAAATAAATTTGAGATAACGTGTCTTGCGCGTAATAGTGTTGAGAATCACAGACGTGTGCGCCCCAATTCAACCGAAAGTTCTCAGAGTCATAAATCTGAATATTTATTGGGTTAATATGGCTTTAAATACAAATATTAAATAAGACTTTATTAGCGTTTTCTGTTTTTGTATAACAACAATCATTTTGTCTAAATCAATCTCAAGTACATCAGTAATTTTGTAATATGGTTGATGCGTAAAAATTCTGATTTTTTTAAAACTTTTGTCAAGCAAATAAACAATAAGGATATTCCTGTAGTTCATTAGAAGTGTTATTTCACTTAAATTTTCCACATTCCATATTTCATTGCACCTTTTCCTATTGCCGTTTTTTTAATTTTATTTTTGGTGCGTATTATTTTATTCCCATACTGATAATCACTAATATTGCATTCTTCATATTGTAGAAATATGATCATTTAATCCATAGAAAAATTTAAAATAAACAATTTGTTTCCATTTTCTCTTTGATATTTTGCTATTCTTGCGGTAAATTGGATCTTATATCATTCATTATTCCTGCTAGACAATTCAAAACATTCAATTTTTTTATACATTCTAGAAATCTATCAACCATATATATGTATGTATGCCGTAGTTTAGCATATTTATATTTATAGCTTCAAAAATATGAGCATTTTTGATGATCCCTCGTCGTTTTATGCAACCACCAGATCTTTATTTAAATCATATCTTTTTTATATACAAGTCCTATGTCTAAGCACTGTAATAAAATATACAAGAGTTTTTTGTTGTGCGTTTATAAAAATGACCCGTGTCTCGCTTTTAAAATGAAATTATACCGTTTATGTACGTCGATTATCATTAAATTTGTTTTGATGTAAAATAGATGTAAAAAAAGATGACATAATTTCTGCAATATATTTGTTTCGCCGATAGAATAAAAAACAATTCTTAATTTACCTAATCCTACCCACATATCAAATTAATAATAATGCTTGTAGACTTTACAATTATGTGGTATATTTCAAAATATTAAATTAGGTAATAAAATATATATTGTTCTACTGGTAGAATCAAATATCGATATAACCTGTTGTTTTTTTTTTCTTCCATTTTGTTGCTTAACGAGGTGGGTTTTTAGATTTTTAATAAATTGTCATATCATTCAGTTATAGATATAGTGATCTTAGTAATTTAAGAACTATGTACATCTTACAATTGTCCATGAAATCTCACCTTTTATTGTCTTAACTGCTTTATAAATATAATTTTTTTTTTAAATGTATATCAGAAATAAAAGGCATTTATAAACACACATTTTTTAGTCACAATCCTTTCACAATTTCATGAATTAATATCCCACTTTTAAATACAAAAATTCCTTTATTTGAATTAAATTATTTCCTGTGTATTACACAGCAATATTATTGATTTAATTATTCACTCCGTGAAATCTGAGCTAACACGGTTTTGAGATGATCAATCAGAAAAACTCCCCGTCGCTACAATTCATTGATAGTAATTATTTTTTTCACAATCTTAAATCTGAACTTGTATGATAAGAATCTATCAATAATTCAGTTTATTGTTTCTTGACAAAAAATGTATAGATGTAACCCTTTGATTAGTGAAACTAACCCTAACACTGTTGAAAGCACACAATACTCGTTCATTTCTTTAGTGTCACACGTGTCTTCAGTTTTAGTAACGAAATAATGCATTTTTTGAAGCTTGAAATCGATTATTTCGATCCATACAAGCAAGCGAGACACTCTTTGAGCTCCGACAACACAATTTAGGGCCTTCTCTGGTTTATTCTAAGAGACAATAGAAATAGTTGAAAGATACATTGGAAATACAAGTGAAAATACATTGGAAGATATTTTAATAATAAGTATTTTAATGTATCTTTTATGCTCTTGAACATTTTTCATCTTAAAAATATTATAATACGCAAACTATGGAGAAATAAAAACTGTAATAGCAAAGAACGTGTTGATAACAAACATACTGTTTGACCCAGAAGAGATCCAAGCTTAAAAGTCCAGATCAAATTCAATTTGGATGATTTGACTTCATCATTATGACCTGTTGCTTCTTTATTCGTGTATCAATTAAACTCAATTACACTTGGGCCATATGGTTCCGCAAAAACGTCGTGTGAATTAGGGTTTGTGTTCCAAAAAATATCGAAGATAAGAAAATTCTGTAATAAGCGATTGTCTGCTTTGAGCGTATTAATCTTTACGTATTTTTTTTTATAAGGTTCCAAAATCTGCTGCAATCTTTCTTGAATTTTAAACTTCTTTCTATTATAGAATTTTCTATTTAAAAAAAATCTAATTTAACCCCTAAAAGAGTACTATCCCACGGCCTGGGACCCCCCCTCCACAATTCAGAAAGAACACTTCAATTCTATACCTTTATTAAATGGTTTTAATGTGAAACATAAAATAAAATATTTTATTAAATTTTCATCTTGATCGAAGTATCCTAATACTTTTTCAAATGTTCGACGAATATAATATACTTAAAATATTGAAATTATACCTTGGTTTAAGGGTTGCGTTATAGACGTAGTGTTTGGCGGTAAAAATTATATTTTAACATTAGGATGTTTTAAATCGAGCGGATGTCCTGGTACATTGTCCAATATCAATAATACTTTAAATATGAGTTTTGCATAATAACAAACAGAACTATTTTCATAAAAATCAGAAGATATGTTTCTGTTTATATACGTCGTAAAAACCAGTTATTGAATAACGAAAGATATACACTATTAATTCGAAGCAATTTAGTACTGCCTCCTGTACTGTAACAGAATGTAGAACCAATGTTGAATTGATTCACTAACGTGATGTTTCTGATGATCTCCATTTAAAATAAATATTTAATTACAATGAAAAACAGGCAATAAGATGTGCACCTCTATAATTACTACAGGATCCTGGATTTTTCAGAGGGTGCGGTTCTGAACCAATGCCTCCTTAATTCGTTTGTAAGACTTTATAATCAAGTTAAAGGATTTTATTTATATAAGTAACATTTGATGTGCATCATAAAATCCATTTTATCATGATCCCAAGAATTAACTATTTCGTTAACATTCATATTAACACTTTAGAGTCCGGGCAATTTGGTAAGAGATTCATGAAACTCTACTTTTGTAGAATTGAAACAATTCTTAAACCAGCTGATAAATTGAAATGAAATATCAATTGTGTTTAAAAAAGACTTTATTGCATTTATATATCGAAACATAATGGTGGTTTTCAATCTGCGGCGTGTGCGCGTGATAAAATGCAAAAAGTGATTATTCATCAGTTCAGCGTTATATGTAAAAATTATATTTCAAGCTAAATTTATATTGTTCTCGTCACGCGTGTGTACGACTGTAAAAATTTAATATCCAATAGGCAAAAAATATTATGACAAAATATGTGAGGGTGTTTTTTTTATTATTATTAATTATTGTATTTTTGTGAATGTATTTTCATGCTTATAAATTGTTTTCAGTTGCCATTGATTTGATTGTGCAGCACATTCAAGATCTTATGAGCGGACAAGGAAGAGTCGTTCGGACGGGTTCGACCCCTGAGCCGTCTGTTGTTTCAGTCGCTTCGTCGCCGATATTAGAGGGATTACCGTGCTCCCAACCGACGAGTCCACAACGAGGCTCTAGACGAAATACTGCGGGCTCACGGCCACATTAATATTCATTTATTAATCATCTTTTACCATAGATTTTGAGATTATTTTTCTTTCGACTTATGAAAGATTAATCATGAAAATGGTTGAAGCGTCCTCTTGAATATCACAAAGGGGCCAGTATTAAATAAACATAAGTGAAGACTATTGCATATAATATTTTATGTAGCACATTACTTTATGTATAAATATGTTTAAAAAAAAAATGCCTTAATGTTTAGATCTTAACATTGACTAATTGGTCATATTTTTAGATTCTTTTCTTTTCTCACGTACGCAAAAATGTTATGTATTTTAATCGTTTTAATCATTAACAAAATTGACGTCTATATTTTAACCGTTTTGTTGAAAAAAAAAAAAAAAATGCAAATCGATACATAAACCGTTTAAATGACTTTGGACTATTGTGGATGTAATTTTATTTCAATACTCAATATGTTTAAATATGATCAAACTCGGAAGGCTTCTTTTAGTAAATACTCATACATATCAATTTGATATTTTTTATTATAAAGACCATAAATTCTTCAGTACTTTCACATCGCGCGTTGTCACTAATCTTTAAATACTATTTTTTTTGCGTTTGATTTGTAAATAATAATTTTATTTTTTATAAAAATTTTGACTTCAGCAGTGTTCCCGTTAAATGTTTGCAATGTGATTCGCATTATGACAATTTAAAAAATGTGTTATATATACGTTGGTAAATCAAAAATAAATTATAGTGGTCTTATTAATGTTATTAAACTTGAATGTAAATGGAAAACTATGTGATAATTTTTACAGCTTATATGTTTATATATTGTTATATAGATCATGTTACTGTTATATAGATCATGCTCGGTTAGATCAAAAAGGATTGGTAAATCAAAGTTTCCAATTAAATTCGTTAAATTATTGTTTTGTTTGTTACTTTATTGAAGACACGACAATGCTAGATCAATGTCTACGAAATGAGGATTATTAACAACTGTTATTGTTGCTTTCTACTGTGATGTATGTGTTTTTTATGTTCTGTTGATTGTCCAGCAAGAGAGCTTTTATTTTATTAGGGGTATCCGGAAACAATGTCGTTTTTTTATGCGATTTAAAATATTTTTTCTTAAACTGTATTGAACATTTCTTATACAAAATAATTTCCCACACTATCTATCATCTTAAGGAGTTTCTTACTGACTGTTGAGGGGTTGAAATAGCCTTTTATATATGCTCTAATCATTGTGTTGAATAGAAATATCATTTCTCATCACCAATCACTAAATCACAAATAAATGGGCTTAATTGTTATTTTTATTGCAATCATTTGCTGATTTTGAATTATCGGGTCATGTTGCAGTCAGTCAATGCGCTTGGGACTCAAACATCTTTTTGAATCTTGTCCAAATTCTTTAGGATCCTCTGAGCAGGGCCATAACAAGAGGGTGGCAAAACAGGCGCATGCCACGGATGCAACTGGACTTAGGTCCCAAAATGCAGAATTACAACCCAGTTGAGAATTGCACATGGTTTTTATATTACTTGATCATTCTACTTTACATGAATCAACACTGATTGACTATCTATTTTTATAATATATACTAAGTTGTCTAATTCCCACCCGATCAGTCTTCTTCGGACAACTTCGTTTTGTAATGAGAGTTCATAATCGTTCTGTAGACATGTTCGGGTATGGCGTCCAATCGCAAGGTACTCATTTGTCATGTCAGCGGTCTGAAAAGCGGACTGGTTGGCTACATAAACCTCCGGGCAGAACTATAATCAAACGCGGCACTCATTTTGCCCACAACTTTTTCATCTCCAAACAGTTTTATTCATGTTTACAAATTCACTGAGAACGTTCACTATTGATGACTGCTAAACTTTTGGGACTATCTTCCCATATTATTTTAAATATTTTCGGGGGGACTTGCCTACGTACGATACTTGCCACGGGCGCTTCAAATTCTCGTTACGGCTCTGCTTCCGAGTATTGGACCAGGATGTGTCGTCTGCTTGGATGAGTTGTCTACTACGAGGCTTGTATTTCAAATTCAAATCACCAGATTCAAATGTTTTAAACCATCGTTGGCATTTTCTGATATCCAATATGTCACCATAAATCTCGCTGATGTTCTTCGTAGCTTCTGACGCTTTCTTTTTCATATGATATTGCAAAATCTTTGAGCTTCGCAGATTTTGTCCAAATCGACACGTCTCTCGTTGTCATTAGAGGGATAAAAGGGACGATATTTTTTCTCGGGATAACGCATTGAAAAAGCGACATTATCTATGAGTACCCTTAATGTAATTGATTTTTAAGGGCTGTGTGAATCCATTATAACTATTATTAAATGAAAACTCTAAATACCTTCTGATGTATATTAATTTATTCATTGGCTTTTATGCAGCTCTAATAGACAGTTTACTAAATGAATTTGATTTCCCAAGCTATTGTTTAATTTAAAATGTAGTTTCCATTAACACTTTTATCTAGATCCTAGAACTTAATTGAATTTCTTGACATTAGAGACTAGATAAAAATGTCTGAAAACCATAGAAAGATATTTAGTGCCTTGTGTGAATGAAATAAGCTTTTAAAAGGCAGTGTGATTTTGTAATATTTAACACCGCTGTATCTTCATTCAAACAAGTTTTTACATATAAAATTGAACAATCTATGAGCTTGCTGTTTGACAGTGCCTCATCGAATAACATTTGGAATGTCAGTCGTTATGCTTAACACCACTTTAAAACGAAGCTTCTAAAGCCAAAATCATAAACAACATTGAAGGAACATTATAGTTCTTTCTTTTAACGTGCCATGTCATAAGGCAATCTCCGTATGAGACATTGCTAAGGATGGGAGATGTTATATGGTAGTTTCCCGTTGCCTTGCAGTTCTTAGATGACTCAATGTTTTATGCAACTATTTTAATTAAAACTTTCAGGCCTAGTCAGTCATAGTAATAGATTTTATACAATCTTTAAAATAAATTTATTGAATTGTTTCATAGCAATTAAAACATTGTGAATAAAATATATTAATATTAGATATTGTCATGTGAAGATTATTATCTATTTTAATAGAAATTGTAATTTTTTAAAATTCTTTATATTTAAGTTTGTACGATAGAGTATGAAGTCGTTTCGTATTTACTTTGTCGACATATTTACATAAATTAGTTAAAATATTGTAGCTCAAATTTCTATGACTTTACTAATGTTTATTATTAATGTAATTAATAATATTGATAAAATATTTATTTTATAGACAATACATTTTTTGTATCACTTGCCATTTTTAAATTTATATATATGCTTATAGTCAAATAAGTTACCTTTGTTGCCTTACTTGTTTACATTCAAATACATTTCTATAGAAAATACTGCTTATAATGCAAAATAATTAGTATAGAAATCGGCTATAATTAAATGTAAAATATATTATTTTATTCTACTCTTGGATGTCGTTTCCTCGATATTGATTTTGTGATTGTTAATAGATTTTATCAATAGTCTATGGAATTTTGATCTGCCTGTGTAATACTAAAAATAACAAATTTGGGGAATTGTAATTTATAATCATTTTAAAACGTAACGCTCACAGGAAGATTTTTTTCTGCTAGTCTGAAACGCGACAAATGAGGCGAGAACAATTTAGTATGTTGTTAAATCTTCTCAATATACAGCAATATCACAATGCTAATTCATTGTAAAATAATAGTGTTTAGGGACCGTACACGCCAAAGATTTATCTAAATTAAGCTGCTTTTGAAACTATAAGCTTCAAAGAATAAAAAAAATCATTGTTGAATATCAAATAAAAATGGAAAAATAAAGAGATCGATCTTAAAAGTGTTTTATTATTTAATCTTCCTACTAACGAATCTACAGAAAGTGAAAAGACCATTTTTTAAAAAACTTGTTTATTTATAAATCGGGGCCAGCGTTCATTCGTGAAGCACCAATGAAGATATTTGAATTCGGTATATATATACATATAAAATAAAAATTCACTCATGTCGCGAATAAAACTCGGTGAATAGTGAACATCAAATAATATAAAACGATGCAAGAGTAATATTTACAAATTGTCGGTTATGATTTTTCCTATTGATAATATAGTTCCAAGTTCATTCCGTCGTGGATTTCATCTGATATGTGAATTGAGGAAAATATTAATTTAAGTCGAACGAAGGATTCCTAAGTAATTTGTGGAATTAATTAAATTTCAGATTACAAATATATTGTATAAATTTTTATAGGAAACAGAAATATAGCAAAACAAAAGTAAAATAACCTTAAATTTCTAAGAATAAACAAATAATGCTTTTTTTAAAAAAGGATACAGTCGGCTAGCTTAATGTGGTCTTTGAATATTGTGTACCACTTTTTCAGAACTATTTTGTCACAGCGTGTGCCGGTCTGCGCCGCTATCAACTTTTTGAGGTCGCCGATAGTATCGTCCGGGTTGCACTTCACCCTGACTTTCTTTCCGAGACGATCGTTGCAGGTTATCTCCAACATAGTTGCTATGCGGAAGGTCAATAAATTAATCTACGAAACGAGCCGAACTTGACGATCAATCGACGGCGATGAATGACCACCCGATACTTTCATAGACGCCGCGAAACTGGTCGAGATGAACCTCAAATGTCACAATAGCGTGTTGGCCTTAACGCTGCGAAAGAGCGTGCGTAATTTTATATGGTTTTGAACTGATTTGTTTATTTAAATTGACGCATATTTTTATTCTAATAAATTTTAATAGTTATGGTGAAACTATGGAAAATCGCTCGGCTGTTGATCTTTCGCCGATGCTCGCCTGTTGATTCTCGTTTCGTCGAACGTAAAAAATAGTTTCATCAGTCATGAATGATAAAATTGAAGTAATGCAGAATTTATTACAGAATGAAAAGTGTATTGATGTTAGATTTCAAGCTGTGCGTTTATATTTGATAAAATTGTGATTTGTTATTTTTCGACGTCGAAATATTGTGGCGCGTCGTCAAGCGTGCTCACTGGCGGAAAGGGTGCAGTTGAGCCGGTCGGGATGGAGGAGACGACGGCGCTGGCGGACATTTCCGAAGGCGAACAGCTGTCGGTTCGAGCTTCCGACGTCGGTTGTCGGGCGACGTCGGCGGTCGATGCGGTGGGGGCGGTCGGAACAGTGGGGACGGTGACGACGAGCGGTGGCGGGCTGCTCGCGCTCCATCTCGTCGGAACTCGCGTTGCCCACTTTAAGCCGGTGCTCTGCGTCGAGAACGGGTTCGTGTCCGGCGGCGGGAAGCCTACTCAGCTGCTGATCGAAGCGGCGCCGTCGCAACAGGCCGCCGTCTCTGGTGTGCCGCCTCCGCCGCCGTCATGGAGCGAGACTGCAGCGCTGCCCGTGCTGCCGGTGCGCTGCAAGAATACTTCTGCGGAGCTGCACAAGGCGCGTTTCGGTTCGGGAGGACGCGGGCGCTGCATCAAGTTCGGCGGCGCCTGGTATACGCCGAGCGAATTCGAGGCGGCCTGCGGACGAGCCTCCTCCAAAGACTGGAAGCGCTCCATTCGCTTCGGCGGCCAGAGCCTGCAGATCCTCATCGACGAGGGAGTTCTCGCCCCGCACGCCACGAGCTGCACCTGTTCTGCCTGCTGCGATGACAATGCAGGTCAATATCCAATTTAAATATTTACTGCTGTCATTCAAACAAATCTTGTCATCAATGTGCATATTATTTATTAGGCCAAATATTGCTTACAATACTTCTACTGAAGTAAAATTAATTTTAAAAAAAACTTTTTTTTTATTCACTTGTCATTTACTTGTCAAAATAATATCATATCCTAATTGAAAAAAGTTAACCCTAAAGTGTTTCACCATTATTATTTTAAATCCAATACAAAACCATTTTACATTATATGCATGTGCTCATATCATGGTGGCTAATAGTTATGGGCAATAGGTGTACCTACAAAACAAACTAAAACCATCAAAATGCAATAAATAAATACATTTTGAAAAAATTACATTACTATCCTGTTACCGGGAGGCAAATTTATTGTTATTAAATAACATAATTATTCATTTGTTTTCTTTTTTTAAAAATATATTTTGAAATATTTCACACTCAAAAACAATCCCAAATTTAATCAACTGCCTTTTGACAGTTTTACGAATTTCAAAATACAATTTTAAATCACATTTTCCCGAAATGTAAACAAGTTCTAGATTAAATATATTTTAAGCCTTTTATATTGGAAATTACTTCACTTATTTTTTCTTTGTATAATTTTGAGATCAATCTCATTACGTCTGATTTTTTTGTAAAGAAACCCCTTTTAGTGTAACATATTCATGAATGGAATCACTATTCGTAATCCCTCTTATAGAAAAAGTTTTTTTTTGTAATGTTTCCATACTTCCAATTGTCTCTTTTCCATTATGAACTACTGGATCTTGTCATGTATTGAAATGACTGGCCCTAGACCAACGGCTTCTTGATTGTGAGGCTGGGCCTTATGTGGCAAGCATTTAGTAGTTTATTTACAGAATCCCTAGTACATATAATTATAAATGACATATTGGAGGTCAAACATTCTTTATACAATTTAAAATTGACTCGAATAAGTAGTTTTCAATTTTGATCTGTCGCCAAACGAAGAATTCAACCAGATATGAATCTAAATGATGACATGAAAATGTTGAGTAGAACTATCTTTTCCGCTGTTAAGTTAATTCCATGAAACGGGCAGTATTATCCGTCCCACTGAATACCACCAGCTGAATCATAATAGTAATGTTTCAATTCAACGAAACATCATCAAGATTTAGCAATAATTTTGTCAATATATTTGTTTTAATTCTATATTAAAAATTATTATATGTTCTGTCATTTGGATTACCATAGCTTCCGGTCCAGTCCGCCTTTTCGTACCCTACAAGAGACGTCGGAGACACGGCGACCCTCCCGATTCGGATGTCAAGGCCGATAAGAGAGCCCGTTGCAATGGCAGCGCCGAAGACAGTGACAACGATCCGCTCAACGCGCAAGATCATTCTGCCAAAGAAGTCGCATGGCAGAATCTCACCAACGGTCTCGACGCCTCTTCGGACTATCCGCTGATGGAGAGCGATCCAAACGGCTGCATTCAAGGTACGACTCATACGTTTGAACGTGTCCTGTTGTTACGGATTCGTTTATAAGCATATATTCATTGCAGTGACGCTCAGCGACCAACCTCCCGCAGTCAAGCGGCTGGATGATCTCAACGCGAAGATCAAGAGGCTCTACGATGAACTGATGAAATGCTTCGACGAGGTCCGCGACGTTGCCAGCGAAGTCATGCAGCAAGAGCGAGAGGCCGACCTCCTGGCGAGCGACGTCGAAGCTCAAGCGAGCGTCGAACAGAACACTCTGCAGAACATTGAAAACACCACTTTCAAAAAGGTAATAAAAAAACATCAACGGATCGACTTTTCGTAGAGAATGAACCCTGACTGAATCCCGTTTATATTTTCAGTGTGCAAATTGCAACAGAGATGCTTCAGCCGAGTGCTCCCTGTGCAGGCAGACTCCCTACTGTTCGACCTTCTGTCAGAAGAAAGATTGGGGCTCACATCAGATGGAATGCGGCCAGAGTGTGGCTGCCGAACATTCCGATCACCAATCGATCATGTTGATAATGGAAAGCCCTCAACAATAATTCCGGATTTGACATATCGCCCTTTAAGTCTTATTTATTTGAATAGCTCAATTGGGCTATACTATTTTGAAGATGTTTGTGTGTTTCGTTTAAACATAAACTTTATATCCATAAAACTCACCAAAACAGGTTGTACAAATGAAAAGTTTTAAAAAAATCATACACGATCTCTATATATTTAAGAATATTTTAATGTAATTCAATACTTTTGCAAATCTAAATGTTCATAGGATTTTTAAAAATGGTTTCAATCCTAGCTCCGTTAGTTTTAAATTTGCCGGCTGACTATACATTTTTTCCATAATAATTGATCATTAATCTACATTTTATCTATATGCATATAGAGAATTCCACAGAACATGTAGCTTTTTCCCATGTCAACTAATAATCTTAAGATATATTGAGTAATATTTTCCGATCGTAATTTTATATCTCAATAAGTTAGGGATAGTGTCGTGCGTTATTTAATGCACTTGCAAATATATGTGAATTTTTGATTATAGTGAATTTAAGGTACCTTATTTCATTATTTCTATCAAGCTTTTTCGCAAACGAGAAGATTTTCATCTCGAATGCGGAGTGTAAAATTCAACTAGTTATGTTAGTTTTTAAATATCAATTATCTGTGATCATAATTTTGTACATAATAAATATAGTTACTATTGATAACAATAAATAATTAAGCATAATTAAAATGGTAAACATGGGATGTTTCAGTTATAAGAGCCATATCCTATATCTGACATGATTTTAGTTATAACCCGTGGACTATAACAAGGTGCTCGACCTATGAAGCTATTTTGTTCATTTCGCATTTGCATGGCAACGCTGTTTCGGTTTTTGAAAAATTTACAGCTTTTTACAATTTTTTTTCTTTCATGCCATGCTGTATGTTTAGTCATAGGTCAGTGTTTTATAAAAATAATGTTTTTTGATGTAAATTTGAAATACTGGCAGCTATATTTATTCCAACATTTGCAAAATAAGATCATATTTGGGTTGGACAAAAGTTTTTTATAGAGCAGTTGAGCCTCCAATATGTATAAAATAATATAGAGTTTTCCAGATCAAGTGTTGCCTCTTCTCTCCATTATAGTTTTGAAACTGCTAACATTAACGAGTTAAGGACCGCGGACTTGTATTTGAGTCTTTGAAAAACTTTGGTGGCTGTCTGTGGACTCTTATATGAGTCCTACGTCATACGTTCCATTCTATTGAAAAATTATTGGGTTACTAAGATATCTCAAGTGGTTTAAGAATTATTGTAAATTTAGTGAAATGACAGTTTTTTGCAAAATCAGACCGCCAGGCAAAATTCAGTTTTCAGTCAACTCGTTGAGCTGTTAAATAATTAGTTCACAGTGGACCTGGCCGGCTTGAATCAGCATTGGTACTCCTCGAGAAGTTCGTCCATGATGGGAGACAGCCGTCTGATCAGGGCTCTTGCAAATAATTTTTAACCAATATTCAGAAGGGATATGCCCCTGTAGTCGACATTGAATCTTCAGCGTGAATTAAAGCATATTTCAAAATAACACTGTGCTTTAAATTAGTAACACTTGATCCACATTTTTTACTTATAAAAATACTTGTACATTGTGCTCAACAAAAGTCAATTTAAAACAGAGGCGTCCATTGCTATAACATTTATATTGAAATTAAATTTAAAAATCATGTCTTAAGAGAATGCTTTGTGTATTTATTTAGCAGTTACCGGATTCAGTTGTTTCGACTTAATAAATAAATTTATGATAACAAAATTAAGTTCTAAAACGGACTATTAATACCTAAACATCTTAAATTCATACAATTTAGTGATATATGGTTTTATGTTCCTATGTGTTTATATGCTCTTCAATGTGTATTTCATATGCATTCATTCATTAAAACGAGAAGTTGAATCCACACTATGAGACTTGTGTAGTCATAAACAAGTAGAATTTTATTATCTAATAGTTTATTTAGCGTAAACATGTTTTTGTTAAATGCATTGTATTACTAAATGCATATCTTGCAAGGTTATTTCAACATTTACCGCTGATGCTGTTGACCCATATGGGAACTTTTGCTATATTTTGAATTTGATGTATCAAAATCCTGCACTCCGTTTGTATTTATCTCTTATTATTTAATTGTATGATAATATATAGGATATTTCTAAAATGAAAATGTATAATTGCCGGATTATTCGTTCGTGTGTTGATTTTTTTCTTATTAGATAAACGTCGATATGAATCATTGAAATGACTGGAATGTCAAAAACTTTCTTGTTGCCACAAAACGTTAATTTAAATTTAAAATAAGTCAGCGCTTTTTCTAAGGATATAAAATGAAGTCATTACTATGACATTAAGCAGGTCACGTGACAAGGCAAATGGGTAAAGATGATAATATATCGTCTTAAAATGGTGCTTGAGTGGTGTTTTCTGAATGGTTACTATGTATGTATGTGGAGGAAATAAGAGAAATAATGACATGAGCTCAGGATAGCGATAAATGGAGTGCAGTAAAATTCTTATCCTGCAATTGACGCACATAGGCTGACGATTGTGATAGTATGACCTTTTTATATGTATATTATAAAATTAATATAGTAACTTAGCCCTTTGAGTCATGACCGTCGTTATTAATTTTATTTTGAAAATCTATTCTGCAAAAAATTATATATAATAGAGTGCCCGAATAACAAATCTATTGGACGCGTTTAATGCACTCGAATTCCGCTCAAAGGGCTAGAACGGCATTTCCAAAATTACTTATCAGCATTTTAGAGCACATTTTGTAATAGCGTTATGCTGACTAGGATCATAAGTTGTTAAATTTTTGTGTTTGTGTATTGTTTTGAACAGATTTGTAAAATCGTTTTCATCTATTCGTAGATGTGGCTTGTTTTATATTTAACTTTAACGGATCATTAAATCAAGTTGTTTGTTTCCGATATTTGATTTAACTTTTGTAAATGATTCAATCTTTAATTGTAAGAATGTCGTCATAGCTGAAAAATTGCTGTTGATTTATTCCAAAAAAATATATTTTTTATTTTGAAACATTGGCGAAAATTATGCACTCGTGTTTATAAATATATTTTTACAATATTTTATAACTTATTTTTCATTGAGGGACGAATGAAATGAGAGTTTTACTTTGAGTGATAAAAACTAATCGTCGATATTAAGATTATACAACTTTTGTACATAATATAAATATTTTACTGCATTTTTCAAGAAAATAAAAAAAACTATCAACTCTTCTCTTTCTTTTTTCTCTTAAAAAAAAATACACTTAATTGTACTCCTATTATTTTTTTTCCCATATTAGTTTCATTAAATATTTTCATTTTAGAGGCCGCTAATTATTGCGCAAACAATTTTGGTTATTGAGAAAATGACAAATTTTAATATATGTAAATCAATTAATAAAATGAAAAAGTCTATATAAATGTACTTAATGATTTACTAATAGCTTGAATGGAAACATCTAAATGGCTGAAATATACTGAAAATATAAATAAAAACATTTCGTATATTAAAATAGTCATCAATTACAAAGTTTTTACATTATAATAAATAGTAAAACATGTTTAATAAGCATCATTCCATTGTATAATATTTCAATAAAAGTTATTGATTGTTTTATTCGTCTGTTACAATCCCAATAAAAATTTGATGATCTTAACACATAACGTGCCGGAAGCATTGGATTATATTAGAATAATAACTGTGTTGGAAAGACGTGCAAAAATTATTTGACCACATTAATCACACAAAAATATTAAATCTTGGATATCAATGAAAATCTACAGATAATAAATACAGTGTACTCTCGATTATTCGGGTGCAGATTATCTGGTTTGCGGATTATTCGTGTCTGAAAAGTATTAATTAATTTTTCAAAATTAATTTAATTTATTTTTCTTATATGATTATGAGACGAACATACTACTAAAAAAATAATAATGTGATACTCGGATAATGAGGCAACTCTCGAACAGTACACGAGGTGTTATACACACAGCGAGTTAATTGCTTTAGAATAATTTTATTCGACAAGATAATTCCCTAACCCTTTTCTATTAACTTTGTCTTAGTTCATCAATGTTAAAAATCTGGTTACCATTTTACAAACCGTCTCTCAATTCAATAAATACAATTTGAATGATATATCACAGACTAAAATATTTTTAAACATTATAAAAACACATTTTGTATAAAATATGTATTTGTAAGTGTTGGACACAATTTTAAATCAATGGACCGCGTTAGGGGACAAATGCGTACGAAGCTCCCCCGCATTTAACGTGTTAATATTTTTTTAAAAACCCAAATAATTTATAGGAATAAATCTCATTTTTATTTCTGTTATAAAATTAATTCTATCGCTTATTTTAATATTTAAAGGATATTTTGAATGAAATAATTTTGTTGTTAAATTAATAATCGATTCACTTTCCTTTTGATGCATGTGTGATAAGGAAAGTGATGATTAATTTTAACATATGGCAGCACTAAGAAGTGAGTTGTACTGAAGCTGACAACACCGAGCTCCACATCATTCGCCGCCGCCAACATGCAGGTGCCGGAATCGTACCTGTCGAAGGCCGAAGACCTCGCAGACCAAGTGAGTATATTTTGTTTTTATTTGTGTTAGCAAAGCATCTGCTCCAATAATGGCCAGTCTTATTTACACTAATCCGTTGCCCACGTCACCCGCCGTCTGTTTATATGCCACATATGAGTTCGTACGTCGCTGGCAGTGTTGGTCTTCGACTATTGCCCTCGTATTCTCTCGCAGATATGTTGAAAATTGGAAAATAACGCACACCGGCCATAACCTAATTTAACAAGCTTAATTTTAACGAGTCTTTATGAACTTTGACCGATTCGGTATTTTTATGTCACAAGGATGCTGATTCGATGTATGAGGTCGTTTGTATCGTCAAGCGAATCTTGCGATCTTCAAATTGCGGCCCGTTGACGTTTATAATGAATTGCACATCTGACAGAATTCGTTTTCAATGTGATCCTCAAACTTTTACGACACTATTTGACATTCTTGTGTGACATATGTTTTCGCAACATTACATGCATTTGATGTCTATAAATTTTAGTTACAACACACATAAATAAACTAGTAACTAGTTTTTGCAGTGTATATTTATATATACAAATATTTGACAAGCACATATTTATTTTAATACAATGAATGAATCGTTTATTAAAGGAGTTCACTTACAATAATATAAATAGTCAATAAAATGCATTTATTATCTATTTTTTAAACATCTGTTGTTTTCATTATAATATTAACCCGTTGGGCTCCAAGATTTTTTCATAAAAGTTCTCACCAATTCCAAGCCATTTTATTACATATTTTGCTTAAAAAAAATGTTTGTATGGAATACAATGAAATAATTGAGAGTTTATGAAGTAAAAAAATATTTTTAATGTAATCTAAAATGACTACTTACTTGTTTATTAGCTCATCTTGATTAGATTGGTATATATTGCTCTTCTTCTCATTGATTGGGAAGTTGACGTATGCTTTGTACTGAGCATTGTGACTATTATTATGTCTCGCCAAGCTAATACTAAAGAATCTTGTTTTCTGTATGCTATCTTTCGTTCCATAGCTAATCTTGGTTTTTTTATACGATTGGATAAACCCTTTCTGTAGGTCATTATTGTGCCAGTGAGAAAACATTTTCTTTTCAAGAGTTCTCCATTAAAGGTTGGATTAGTATAAAACCTATCCGTAAATACACGATAGCCTTTTATGTTTGAGTTCGCCTGTTGTAGATTATTAAAAAGGCATAGAACGAAAAACGGATAAAACTATCAAAATAATATTGAATTACTGGACACAACAAATTTTCAAGATCGAGCGCCACAACTCGACGCAGACTATTGTTTTATGCTCTTTACCTGCACCGTTTCAATTCCTCTGAACCAATTATTTTCCATATTCCAGATGACAAATTAATGGTCAAACAATAAGACGGTATTGATTATTTATGACAACAAGCAATATTAGCTGTCTATGTATTTTATAAATCCTTATCTAAATCTATTTTATACACGTTGAACTGAATGATTTCATGAATGTAATAAATAGCTCTTAGTATTGAATTAATTTCTTGGTCTAAAGGTCGGATTAAAGTTGTTTCGGGTAGTAAGAATTATATATGTATGATAATTGGTAAATCAATCAATTCAACTATTATTGAATATGGATTATAAAATAATATATACTGCTTTTGAAGTGTTTTAATGATCCATTGCTAGCTATAAAGACTTTTTTATCTTGTAAAACAACTTTGCTTTCACGGCCAATATAGAAATATATGTATGCCTATTTCTTGCCTAAAGAAACCACATATACAAAGCTTCCTCCGCCTATGAATGTTTAGCTTTCTTGAACGATTCCATCTTGTCTGACTACGATTTATGCAGTCCAGAATCACAATTTTACATCTTCTACGGTGACGAAGCTCTACCGTACATATTTACTTAATTTAAAATAATGCAATATGTAAATCCATAATTTTTGATGATTGAGAATATTTAGCTGGCAAGAGTCGATACTCATTATACAATTATTAGTAGCGATAAATTTAATCTCAATTAAACACACATTTCTAGAAAAGAGATCAGTGTGTGATACAAATAACGTAAGAGAAAGTCATATGTGGCCAAATCTAATATTTTTAAAACTTTCTCTTTGTGTGAAATATTAAGTTTTGTATACTTTCATTCGTCACACAATTATGGAATTATTTACTTTGCGTGATAATGATTTGATAATATTGTCGTATTTATGTTTACGTATAATTATCATCATCAGCTTGATAAATATTGTGTAGTACAAATGCTTCTACATTTTGTTCAATGGATTTTTTTGATTTTATACATCCACCTTGCCCCAAAGAGTCATTTCATGTTGCTCAGGTCTTTCCTGCCTTTCCATTGCCATTTCAGATGCTTCATCTTCTACACAATACAAAAATCGTTATAACATATTTAATTTATTATCATCATCATCATAGTGCAACCTCAAACAGTCTACTACAGAACTATGGGCCTCTTCAATATCCATTCACAGGAGGGGGTTACATCCATCTCGTCTGTATCATACATTCATCTCCTCATTCGCTCGATATTGAAGGTAGCATTACCACCGAGTTTCATTTTGAACGCTCACTCAATGTCTCAATGTCTGTCTAGTGAATCGCTCACAAAATACTAAAGAGCTTCTTGGCAGAATGCTATTTAATGATCTTGACATTAGGAATGATATGAAAAATATATGTTGAGACACATTTTCAACATTAATTTTGTTGACACATTGACACAATTACATATTTATAGTTCTTAAGATTGATGCAAGTCGCGTTTAGCATATAACGTATGAAGCCTGTTTGGTTCAAGACCAGGAAGACTAAATAGGAACAACAAGCAGACGGCTTGGAAGAGTGATAGACAAAGAATTACGCTTTGCAATGATAACATTATCTTCTGTTGCCTTTTATATCGCTTTGAAATCACCAAACTGATATAGCCGCTCAATATTTATAAATTTAACACACTCCCTATAGAGACGGTTGTGAAACCATCCTTCGATATGTTCATCCAGGTGACCTATTGGGAGAGCTATAACGTTCCTTTCGTTTGCGGTGTCTTTTATGAAAGTAACAGGTTTGTGTTGTCCTGAGAGCAGGCGTTTGTTCTAATAATTAAGATGCTCGCATCATTCTTATCACTGATCAATTTTGTTATTCCCCCTTGAGTGTTCTGGAGCGGCGTCATTAGCCGAGTATCACCACTCCTTTGCAAAATCTACTCCTTCAAAAGTAAACTGGTAGGCTTTCACGGTAACCCTGTCTTTTTATTTTCGCAACACATTAATAGACAAATATAGCTGAACAACAGAAAACAGATGCCATGCTAGCGTGGTCCCTATCTCGACGCTATAGAAGGATTGACCGTATTTGCATACATTTTTGCTATCCAGTAAGATTAATTTGACCAGTTCTTGTATACAATTACTACTTTTGTTTTAGGGGTAAATATTGTGAATTAAAAGTTCTTATTAGTATTATTAGTAAATTGAGACAACCCTAAATGGATAATCAATTTTGATGGCGTGTATATAATAACAATTTTTCTTTAAAGACAATCCTGAAGAAGTAAAAGACACACAAGTCGCGTTTAGATAATAAAATAAATAAGTTAAACAACTTTTAACGCGATATTTTTAATATCGTTGGCATTTATAAAGGTATTGTTGTCAAAAAGTATCATCAAATCATTATTAATCAATCAATCAATCAATTTGAACTTGATGATATTTTCTTAATAATTCCAAACTGTTTTGAACTTAAACAAATGATTGTTGTTATCACCTGTTGCTAATATGGATATCAGATGTAATTTTTAATGTCGATACATTTTTTATCATTGCAATTATTTTTATAAAATTGCTCAGTTATGAAAGATTTACAAATTTTAATTATTTAAAGTGAATCAACGAATTTCTTATTAATTTGAAAAAAAACTTATATCGTAAATCATTTAACAAAAAATATGCATAATCTAATACTCTATCAATGAAGTGTTTATTTCATATGCACGTCGTAATATGAATTTTATTACAAAACTTTTAAGCATAATTCGTTATTCATATATTCATTGATTCAATTCAAACCACATTGTCATTTTTTTACATTAACGCTCTTCAAACGTCAACTTTTTACCCCGTCGATTTTGTTACTCGGCATAATTTTGAAGGTGTGCAGCTATTACAATTTCATCTTTTTATTTAAATATCTTGAGTAAACTTATGCATGACCCAATTGTTAAAACCATATGTGTGTCGACGCGATGAACACCTCTTACCGTGAATGTTATTTAATATGTAAAATAATTGACGTGCACTATAAGATTGGATGCCGTCGTCAATTATTCAAAATAAATTTATAAGAATGAACGCCAGCTGTAATTAATTAGCTGTTGATTGTGCTATTATTCTTGCATTTTAAATAAAAATCCTATAGTTCCATCAATAACAACACAATACTACCGAAAATAGCGCAGAATATTTTGCTTATATGTGTCGCCAACATCATATTTTTCCTTCTTGTTGACATTCAAATAAACTTGTACAAATATATAGTAAATTCAAATATTTGTCTTCAAGGTCCATTTGGCTCTTTGATGAAATTTGATTGTAGTATCAATTTTGGACTCGTAAGGCTATGAATTGCTTCTTTCCAAACATGTGGAAATGGGTAACGATATATTTTAACGCAATGTAGTTTGTAAATTCAGTGAAACTCGTCTGCAATTAATTTGTTTTTAAGCTGAAATAATTCTGTATTTTTTTTTAATCTGTGATTTCTCTGTTTAACGATTAATGCTTATATATGTGACGTTGCATTGTATAAAAAAACCACACAAATTTCTACGCTGTGTAATTTTCTAACTCGTTGAAGTTCTGCCCTTGTGGGTTAACGTCATTTCTGCCAGTCCACAGTTTTTCTGTAAACCCTTAATGTTCCTTGCTACCTTTTTTTTCTTTGTGTATTGGAAAGAATGTTTTAGAATATGTTCAGTAAATTTCATGTCGATATAAATGAAATTCACAAAGTTATATGCCGACAAGGAGAAGCCGAGGAGAGGAGAAACTTTAAACGCGTTTTTATTGAAACTACTTTTTCCAAGCTCATGGAAGTGCTCCCACACGCCCTAGACGAGAATTATTTATGAAATTTAGCAGGCGTGTGTATAATAAACGTCTTTATCGTATAGACTACAATTATCCAAAAATATTCAAAAGTGTTTATTTAATGAACAAAAAACTACAAAAAATGTTGGTAAAAATACAAACTTTTCTTCGATCGCCCACTATTTTTTTATTTTCCAATATTTATTTTTAATTGTAGTCTAAGTTATACGCAATATTATACAAAGTAAAAATATGTTTAATATTTTTGTTACAAATCACCTGTTCAAGACTTAGGACTTCCATGGTGGAGAATGTCATCGCTTACACACCATCATACGTGACTCTTCCCGCTACCATACTTTTTCAGGCTTTAAAAAACATTTTTATGTTCAATAAAGATCGCCTAATCTACACACTAAATATTAAAATTCTATATTTAATACTTTTTGCATAAAAAATCACTTTTAGACCCAACAAGGTAGAAACGTCCCTTAGGGTTCATCTCGTTTTGATGGCCCAAAAATAAACAATTTTTTTCACAGTAAATACAACGATTCTTAATCTTTAAGCGCGTCGCTATTGCATTATCGTTTATTAAAACTTTTTATTTAAAAGTAACAAAATGGTGCTGGTTTTGGAAAAAAACACCTTTTTTTGGGAGTATTTTTTAATATAAAATAAAATAAACATTTTGACCTGGTCTTATGAACTGCCATAGCCATATATGTTTAAAATAAGCTTGTAGAATTTCAGACCTACCAGCGACTTGATTTTACAAAATTCTTTCCACACTGCATACAAAAATGTCGTTTTGAACGCGTTTAAAGTTTTAAGTACAATTTTTTTTTTGAAAAGGGAAATATACTATTAATCAACGATTCCAACTTCATAAAAAAAAATTCAGCTGCCTCAGCCTCTTCTTTTTTAACTGATTTGGCATATCTTTGAATTTTTCTAGCTTATTTAGAAGATTTAGAGCCTTTGCGATTGGCAAGGCGTATACGTTAGAGACCATACGCACGCGTTGAAACGAGCCAAGGCCTCTTTCCAATAAATTATCAGACCTTAATTATTATAAATGGCTCTTAAGATTTGCTGAACATCCTCTGTGAGAGAGGGAGGTTGCTTGTACAAATGAGGGCTTCATCAGTCGAAATTTTGTGATAGTATGTGGCCCAAATGGCATTTCCCAATTTTTTATTGAATCTTTACTCTCCACTTGCTTATTCGTCTGTTTTAAATCTGTATCAACATTTTTTTGGCTTCATAAGCTTCTTGCTAAAACAAAGATAAGGAAGGTCCCCAACAGGAACCTCTGGCCTGCAAACAAAAGCAGGTATAGGGTCTTAGGGCAATCTGGAAGGGGTGATTGCTTCTAACGCATTACGCGAATTAGCTGTAAAGCATTGAAATAATCCGAATTTCTTCACCAAAATTATGGAACACTTCCTTAGATACGTCGTCAATCTTAAAGGACTATTTATAATCTGCAATAGATTAAAAACAAATTTTCTGTTAATATTTTAAGTACCATAATGATGATGTTATTTCTTTTTTGACGTATCCAGGTCCAACGAAAGGGCAAACATATACTACCGACCGTTGCAAGATTTTGCTTGATATCCACATTTTTCGAAGATGGACTTAGAATGTGGTTTCAATGGAACGAACAAAGGGAATACATGGACATGTCGTGGGGATGCGGGTGGTTCCTCGCGATGGTTTTCGTATTAGTCAATCTCGTTGGGCAGCTGGGTGGCTGCATAATGGTGTTAGGAAGATTGAAAGTCGACATAGCGTGCGGAATGCTATTTTTCATCGTAGTATTACAGGTAAATCTTAATTTTTCCAATATCGTCAAATATAAGCTTGCATTTGTTAACGTGTTTAAATATTTTTACAGACATTCGCATATAGTATATTATGGGATATCCAGTTCTTGCTCCGAAATTTGGCCCTCATTGGTGCGTTATTATTGGTGCTTGCGGAATCTCGCGTGGAAGGACGAAGTCTGTTTGCGGGAGTTCCGTCGTTGGGTGAAAACCGTCCCAAAAACTATTTGCAGCTGACTGGACGAGTATTACTAGCGTTCATGTTTATCACGTTATTACGATTTGAATTTTCATTTTTGCAGGTATATTTTGTGCCATTAAAACTTAATATGTGTTACTTTACATATTATATAATTTAATGACGTTGTGTTTGTTTTTTAGATCATTCAAAATATTGTTGGCGGCATTTTGATGGTGCTAGTAACAATCGGTTATAAAACAAAGCTATCGGCTCTGATACTGGTCGTTATGCTCACAAGTCTCAACTTTTATCATAACGCTTGGTGGACCATCCCATCATATAAACCTTTAAGAGACTTCCTCAAATATGACTTCTTCCAGGTTCGTATAAATAATTTATGCATCCGTTTTTATTGACGCAGAAAATAAATATAAACATTTTTTCGTTTGCTTATTTTAGACACTGTCAGTCATCGGCGGACTTTTGATGATTGTATCGTTAGGACCAGGTGGAGTTTCAATGGACGAACACAAAAAAAAGTGGTAGTGTGCTCTAGCAAAACCAAGTCAATCTGTAAGAATTATAATCCTTTGTTTGGTGAAGTAATTCGTATTTCACTGACATTTGTGTGATGTGATGGTGTACTGCTGGCGTAATTATATATATTTGTATAGCAAAATTTTCTAGAAAGTGATTATTATATTAATAAATACATGAAGCACATATTGTATAAATAAGTTGTAATTGTTGTTTGGATAAAACTGTTGTACTTACATCTTTATTAAAAATAAAATCATTGATAAATTTCAATTTAAGGCAAAAAAGAATATCGAATACTCACAGCTATAAGTCACCATACATTTTGAATTTACTAGTGTATAAAAACATTTATTCTTCGAGTGTAAAAATGTTTGGTACTGAGTGCTCTAAACGTGTAACGCTGGCTCTTGGAGGTTCTTTTTTTTACTCCTTTTTTTTATATAGAGATACAATTATTTATTTAATTTTTCTTTTTTAATATTGTCATGACGCCTACTAAATTTTATGACTGTTTACAAAGTTAACAAATTGCACAAGTGTTTGGGAGGCGAGTTGAAATTATTTTGAACCGCGTATCTTATAACTGCCTTACAGATGTGTATAATTAGTAACGAATTATTTTTAATTATTATTCATCGTGCCGGCTGATTAAACATTATATTTTTGCGTACGTGTTATATGTTGCATTGTCTACTTCCAGGTTCTTTTTCTTAATTTTTTCTTTTGCACGGCATGTCGGTTATTTAAGGTGTCTAATTTGTAAGATGTGATCATCTTTGATAATCACTAAAATAAACGTTTGACTGATTTATATAAATATATTTAGAATTGAAGTTTTATTATCTTTAGCATTCCTCTGAGAAACTTCATAAAGACTATCCTTAATTTAAATAACACTGGTGAATAAATAATAGAATGTGTTATGGAGAATATATTTTTGAAAGTTTTATTATAAAATTTAATTATAACGGTTTTTAAATCTTATTTGCTCATTTTGTGAACGAAACGATTAGTTGAGAGTCTGACTCTAATCACATCATAATCAAATGGTTTATATTTGAGACGACGCATTATTTTAAATAAACTCACCTACTTAGGTATGTATTTTTTTTATAATTGAAACGTGTTAAATTGTTTTAATTAAAAAAAATCACAAGTCATCAAAATAAGTCCATTAAAATGAAACCTTATAGATTAATAACTAGTTTTCATGAATGTGTCAAATTACTCTAACTGTTGGATTGATGGAAGGTATTAAAGAATTGCTAAAAATATATTGACAGCGTTGATAGGTTTGCCATCGAAACTTGGATCAGATTGTCCAGTTGAAGTTATTAAATTATATCTATCAAAGGCATAAAATGTTATTTTATTGTAAGAAGTGATTTTATGACTAAACTGTGTGTTGCCCTGGTTTGGCGCAATTTGTTGATTTTGTGAGTTGTAGTTTTGACATGGACAATTCATTTTGTATATTTCAATGTATCATGTATCGTTATTTTATTTGTTATTTTCAATGTGTAATATATTTTTGAATATTTTGAAAACAGATTAATAAATCAAATTATTTTATATACAATTAATTTTATTTAACACATATCGTGCCGAGGACATTTTTTGAAAATTACCCACCAGGCCATCATATAAATTTAGTTCTATATTATATATAAGGAATATGAATTATGGTCCCAAATTAAAAATTTAATTCTTCCGGAACGAATTAAACTCATAACCCAAGGTTCCACTGTATTAATATATGGAACTTTATTTTAAACATCTCCAATGATTATAAATTTTATATATAAATAATTTATCTCCACGTGTGTGCGTTGTGTAAAAGGGAACTTAATTAAACGCCTGTAGAGACGTGCGTAATATTTTATTTTAAGGACGGACATACAATAACATATATCAATAACTAATATTTAAAATATTTGTTGGATAAATTCACCCTGTATTCATAACTATAAATGCATTCAGTGACTCGTTATTCATGTGTAGTATGGGATAAAATTACCAACACAAACAACATAAGAGATATCTAAAGACATTTACAGTTTTTATTTATTGTGTTTTAAAAATCATATCATTAAAGTGGCCTCCGTTCTGGTCAATGCATTGAGGTAGTTAAGCTTCAAATCCAAGGTGCGGCAGGGAAACTTTCTTATATGAAACACGCGTCCTGAAGCGATACTTACTCATATTTCACACACACACATCACATTTTTGAGCTTTTTTTTTTTAAATAAAATTTGAAGAAATAGATGTGGGTGATTTCTGGATTTTTGATCTTCAGTAGTCGGCGCACTCGCCTGTTTTAACGCTCATGTGATTTTTTGTGGAGCTATCTGAAATCCCTAGTTTACACTGATCATCCAAAAGGATCCTGACTCAACTGAAGGACAATATTCAAGCTGCTATTGACAACATACCTGTCGATATGCTGGAAAGAGTGGCGTACCTTGCCGCACCCCGTACATATTATATAAGTAATGGTATATAAACAAAAACAAAAAAAAATCAGCCTCTCCGAATAGTGAAATTGCCGTATTTAGAATATATCCACTGTGCAAAAATAGAATTAAGTTCACAAATTTAATACCACAACTCAATATTTTCTAATAGTGTGTCCGATTCATTTTTAATATCTAAATCGTCTTGCATCTGAATATCTAATATAGGTTTTTCAGCATCGATAATTTGCATTTTTTGTGCAATTTTACATAGACTAACATGTTTAACTAATTGTTTTTCACTCTGATATCTAAAAACGAATTAAACATAATTAAATTAACGTTTATTCATATTCAAAACACAATAGAGAATCGAATATCTTTTATATAAATTTACTTACCCTTGATTACAACCTTTGCATCTATGAGGTTGCCATTCCCCGTGTGTATTAATTCGATGATTGCAAAACGAGGAATAATCAATAAAAGTCTTAGTGCACTTATCACATTTGTGAACTCGTTCCTTTTTATGTTGTCGAAGGTGTCTAAAAACGACGAAATGATTGTTGTGAATAAAATAAGTAATCAATGATAGTATATGTTCCAATATAAAATACCTGTTTAATTGCGAGCGGGAAATATAAGAACATACGCAGAGAGGGCATTTGAAACATCTATCGTTATTGTGAGACCGTTCGTGTATTTTGAGATCGTTCTTGGAGAAAAATGCTTTCGGACATGCCTCCATTTTGCATTTGAACCTAAAATTATTATTGTATTTCGAAATTCATTGCCTTATATGAATAAATAGACGTTTGAAATAAAACCACCTTCGTCCGATCATATGATTTTTAACATGAGCTTTAAAACTCAGACGATTTTTGCAAACGACGATACATTGATCGCAGCGATACTCGTTGCCTTCATCGAGATGACGAACAATATGTTGAGAAAGTTCACCGTTGCGTCTAAATGCTGCCCCACACACCTCACATATGAATTTTTTCTCTCTATGAGAATACATGTGTTGACGCAGTGCTTCCTGTAAAGTAATAAAAATCCAGGATTGAACATCTTCTGTACATTTAATCTAGATTTATAATTATTTATTTTAACGTATACCTTACTCCTAAGATCATTATTACAGCCAGTAACTTGACAGACATATGGATTGATATCTAAATGGAGGCGATGATGTACTATTAAATCCTTTTTGTAATTAAATTTCTGGTCACAATATTGGCAGTTAAATGGTTTTGATGCATATAAATACGACTGCAAAGCAGAGCCTTTATAATGAATAGCAATGTGAGATAGTAAAGAACTTTTTTCATTAAACTCCGTAAGACACAATTGACAAGTATAAGGATGTTTTTCAGAAACGCCAATGTTTAATTCAGCATTGTGATGGATCAATTTTGGCACTGTTAAAAATAATATTTATGTAAAAATTAATTACGTTATAATCACTTCATGGATACAAGATCTCTTTTGAGCCTACCTTTTGTACTTTCACTATTTAAATCCAACGATAAATTTATATTATATTCATCATTAGATAGCGATATCTTAGAATTGTCATTTTTAAAGGCATCAACATCCAATTTTATCACATCAGGTTCAACATTGAAATTAATGAACTTTTCATCAATTTTCATCTGGATTTTGCTTTTGCCGTAAAGATCACTATCTTCATTCTCGTTCAAATTAATCAACGCTTCATTCATATTTTCATCTTGACACGTTTCTGTGATGTCATTAATGTCGCAGGCAGTTTTATAACACGACGGTAGCTCCCAAGATGCATTATCGGATGTTTCCCTATCAAAATCTTCGTTTTTTGTCTGCTTAATTGCTTTGGCAATTTCCTCCATAAAATCATCGGCATAAGAATAGTTATTTAACAACTTGTTTGATTTTATGACAGTGTTTCTTAGATCGAAACAAATTTCTACGATATACCGACATTTGTGACATATATTTTTGGGTAAATTATCTGAGAGCAAAATCTACAAAATAAGGACAAAATCAAGAGAAATAAATATGATATATTTATATACAAATATAATTGAATACTAACGTCGATGGATGTAAGCGTTTTAATTTGTACTGCAAGGGGAAGATCTTCGTCGTTAGAAAATATATCAGATAAAGTTCCTTTAGTTTGAAGACACAATCGGCATACTTTATTATAATCCAAAACAATGATAACACTATCATCGGTATTACCATTAAGTGTATTTTGATTTTGTAATTCTGAGAGTTTTTCATTATCCATTTAGTAATTGCAATATAACCTAATTATAAATAAATATTATGGGGTATTATGAATTAAAATTATATGAAATGAATAGTATAAAATATTAACAACAAATATATGTCAAATATGACATGTTTATATTGAGAACATACTTTCCCTTAATACAATGATAGCCTCAAACAAATCAGTATAATGAGTAGAAATTCATTTTTAAATAATCGCAGGAAGTGAAATAGAACTTTTTTATTTTATATTTCGATACTACTAACATATAACGCGTCAGCTGTGAACACTGCCAGATTGACAGCTTGGAATAAACAATTAGGTCTAAACCGAAACTTAATCGAGCAAAACAACGAACGATTAAAAATAAAAAAAACATTATTTTTGAAAGGACTTCTCACGAAAATAAAATTAGTACATGATAAAAATGATATATAAATAATATTTTTTTTGTGAAAAAAATATATTTTCCTATGTAAAGGATTAGGATTGAATTTTGATATTTTAAAAATGTAATGTGCCTAAAATAAAAGATGCGTTCTTAAATCCAATATATATTCATTCATATAGAGATGCAAAATATTATTCAAAATATAAGACCATTCGCACCGATGACGAGATGAAAAATAATTAAAAAAAACGATATTATTTTGTCACTTTTTAAAAATAATTGTAAGAATAGTTTTAGAAAAAATTCCCATTTTGTGGAATAAAAATATCTCAGAAGAATTTAACAATATGAATTTTAATAGAAAAGAGTAAGTAGAAGAGAGCAAATATTATTGTATAATTTGCCCTATGACTTAATTTGAAAGTTGTCAATATATGCTTAATCAAGAAAGTTACAAACCAAAATGTGACTGAGATTGAGGAAGAACAAATTATAGAAAACAATAAGAGACGAAAGAATTAGATAAACTCAAAGATACAAAAAAAAATTATTTTTTGCTAAAACATGGCTGTATTGCTTCATTTGTGAAAGTAATCTAGAATAATAGTTTTGAATATATGTAATTGTTTACTTATTTGTAGTTTAAAATTAGTAATGAGAAATAAATATATTAATTATTATACATACCTATTATGTCTAATTCTTTTTTGATTAAATAAATATTGACTTACACCCAAGGAACCTGACAATATATTTAGGTCAAACTTGCTTTTATTTTTTATATTATATAAGACTAGGTATTTTTAATAGATGAGTTAATTTTATAAATTGCCTGAAAAGTAATAAAATCCTCAAACAAAACCATATATATCAGAGGTGGTTAATACGTCGATTGTAGTCAACTGCATAACTCTTCCTAGTCGTCCACCTATCTGATGTGTGAGAAGAATGATTTACTTTCTTGAGAATTTAATATATAAAAATACATTTTTGTTTGTTCGTATTGAATGTGCTGTCATACCGTTCATCCGATTGCGATAAAACTTTATCAATTTATTATTTACACTTGCGGGAATAACATAGATATAGTAAAATATTGTTTGTGTATGCAATTTGTTATGCGAGACGTTTAGCGTATGCACTATATTGGCGCATATTGGTTTGGTGGTCGCTAAGGTAAATAAAGCACTACATCGTCTATTTGTTAGTCATTTGCCAAGTGTTTGGTCTTCTGCAGTCGTGAGGCGATAACACACAAACGTCATCATTTTAATTCATACCTGGATCATCGAATACGTATTTGAGTCACTTTTAAATTCCATGTTTGGCCTCCATCACATTATTTATAGTTGCGTGTTTATGTTAAAAATATACAAATGAATAATTATTGTATTTTTAAATGAAGTGAGTATACAGCAAGCTTTGCAATGCCTATAAATCCACCATGATATTTAGCAACGGTACCATACTTTTAGTGAAAAAAAAAAAAAAAAAACAGTTTGAAATGGAAAAATTCAAATAGAAGATGTTGTGTCCCAATGAATCCTACCGATATGCTATTTGAATTGAAATATGTGCAGTTTCCGATGCGAGCATCAACAAAACACCGGAACACACAGGGTATGCGTGCATGCTTCTCACATGGATAGCTGAATATAGGCTGCTCAGAATATAAAAAAAAACCATTATTCATACAATATTTATGAGGGCATCCATCATAACTTTCATATTATACAAATAAGATTTATCGTGCTCATATTCTTTGAAACAAAGATTATACATGAAATATAATTTTATTGTATATCCTTATACACATACGGCAATATGATTTTAACACTTACATAATCAACAAAGTGATACATTCTAACGTGAGTTAAGAACTTATAAAAATGTTTTATTACTATTACTATAAAGCACTGGAAGGTAATAATCAAAGGATGATTTGTAAACAATTTTACATACATGTATATTTTTAGATAACAATTCATTTCTCTGTACAATGTCATTTATAAAATGAAATAATTAACAGAGCTTATCGTGACAAAAAGCAACAAAATAAACAATAGCGCAGTAAGGTCCCCATTTGGAAGAGAGATCTGTATCTCACCTAAAAATACGCAGTGACAGAATTACGTTATTTTAATTCCACGCCACAAATACAATGATAAAATAAAAAAACTAATTCTAATCCAACGAATATAAAATTTATTTCACATTTGAAATATGTCAAATCACAAATATTTGATTATGCAAAAAAAAAAATGCATAGTATAAATGGGGAACTTACTACAAGTGATGTTTTTATTTTAATAAATTGCAAAGAAATAGTAATTCAAGTACTTGAAATAAAATGTCATTTATTTGTAGCGGGTTAACAACTAAAAGAATCTTTTTCTTCTATTATTATGGTGACATCTTCGGTTCCGAGAGCTTTCATCGTTAAAGCTACCTTACATCTACCCAAATGCTTTTGGAGTTGTTGTTCGCTTTGATACCTAAAATATAAATCATTTATGTCAATTATGGCCGTCAATAAAATATTGATCATGGCGTGTTTCGAGCAATTTACGCACCCTTGATTGCAGCCCTTGCATCTGTGTGGTTGCCATTCCCCGTGAGTAGCAATTCGATGGTTGCAAAATGATCCGTAGTCCTCGAATACTTCAGAGCATTTATCGCATTTAGTGGGACCAGGTTTTTCATGTCGACGCAAATGTCTGGTAATTAAAATTTTCATAAGAACACAAATTAATATGCAATTTTCATCAGACAATTTGTTTAATTAATGTCAAGACTATTTGCTATTAACGCATTGATCGTACCTATTGAGCTGAGATTGAGATGTATACGCGCATACACACAAAGAACATTTAAAACATTTATCGTTGGAATGGGATCTACTATGAATAACTAAATCAGAATTGGAAAAGAATCCTTTTGGACATCCAGGAAAGTCACATTTAAACCTGAAAACAACAATATGATCAACGGTTGGAAACATGGGATGATGAGACATTAACTCAAAAAATTATTCAAACATTACCGTCTTCCGTTTTCATGATTTTTAAGATGTGCCTTTAAACTGAGTCGATTTTTACACGTGACCCAACATAAGCCGCATCGAAAAAGATGTCCCTCGTCTATATGTCTTACTTTGTGTCGAACGATTTCTACTTTGCGTCGATATCTTGCACCGCAAATATTACAAACGTACTTTTTTTTAGCATGCGTGTACATGTGATGCCGTAATGCTTCCTGCAAAATATCATATTTTAAATTTTTATAAATTCCACGCGTATTAAAAAAGTGCAGACGCAATCAAATTACATACTCTTGTTCGCATATCAAAATTACATCCGGGCATTTTGCACATGTACGGATTGATATCCAAATGATCGCGATGATGAATTATCAGATCCATTTTAATTGTAAAGTTGAGATTGCATTCTTGACAGGCAAACGGTTTTGTTGCGGACGTGTACGGTACCAAACTCGAATTGCAATAATGATCGGCGACGTGCGCTAACAGAGTGGGTCGATCGGGAAGCACTTCTAAGCAGAGCTGACAGGTCTGTTGCCTGAGAGGACGCTCTGCATTATTTGCAGATTCTTTCAGCCTCGCCATTAAATTTTCTACACAAAAATATCATTGAAAATATACAATTCAAACTTTACGATATAAAAATTCACTACAAACTTACCCGAGCCGCCGTCGTCCGACATTTCAGGCAATACGTGCACCTGTGATGTTCCGGAATCGTCGAGTTTTATTTCATCCAGAGTCACTTCCTTGCTGGACGTATAATCCTTTCCGCCGTCTATGCCCCGTTTGAAATCGCAGTTGTCCATTATTTCCATTTTACAATCCATATGTGATTCGTTACTTTCAGTGTGTAATTCAATAGTATTTTCCATGCTTTCAATGGTGCTTCTATCGGAAAAATAATCCATTCCTTCGGCTTTTCTTTTGAATTTCTTACTTGGTCGTACGTCCTCTAACATGCCAATTTCTTCGACTTTAATCATCTGTTCTTGTATAATTTCCTCAAAATTATCATCATTGAATATGTCTTCGTTGTCCGTTTTTCTGAAGGCTTCTGCTACTTCGCCTATCAAATCATCGGCTTCGACGGAATTACAGAGCAGTCTGTTTGATTTGATAACAGTAGAACGTAATTCGTAGCATAGTTCTACAATGTATCGACATTTGTGGCATATTTTCCTGGGCAAATTATCCGTATCAGACATCTAGAATAAAACAAGCAACATATTAATGCCATTGAAAACATCATCTATACCAGTTTATTAAGATATAACAAGGACACTCGATTTTTAAATGTAAATATTTATTTATTATATTATTCCTTTGAGGGACATTCAATTCTTCTTTTGGCGTTCAGAGTTGTTTTCCATATATCCAGATTGGTTTTAATATAAATTTGACAATTTTTTTATGTCGACCTTTTGCCTTATGCCGAATTTTTTAATGCCAATGGTTGATTTTTTGTATTTGGCGGCCGGTGAATCTCATATTCGCTTTCTAAAGTATTCATGTTTTTGTGTGGTGGCACGTATTTGGGAGGTCCAATTTACGATGACTTTGTCGTATAAATCTGGCTGAATTTGCTGAATAGTTTTCGTTATGTTGACTTTGAGGGCATCAATTGTTTGCAGTTTATTCGCATAGATCTGCGATTTAAGTTAGCCTCAAAGGAATAAATCCAAACGTGTTAAATTGCACAATCTCGGTGGGCAGTTAACGTTTCAAGTCAAGCGGATCACAGCACGTGGCTCGCACGTGGCGGGATTTCTTACTGACATTTTTCACGCAACTGAACACTACAACGTGAGTTTACGTACTACCGTGTTCTTGCTATGCTTGCTTTGTCAGGATATCCCCTTTTACAACTCAGTGTTAAAAAAAACACCATATCCCGTTATGATTACAGTTTAATTCAAGATTTATTAAAACTGAATTTATTTCATTCCATTATTTATGTAAACCACTTTTGATTATAAACACCAAAATATTTCTAATAATTATCTGATATCACAAAACGTTTTATGCAGCACCGAGTTTTCATAAAACAAACTTAGTGTAGTATAAGAGAGTTGATTGCATATAATTAAGTGACTATGTTTCTATTTACAGTCTAACCTTTAATCACATTAAATGGATATTTAATTACTATTCTAAACTATCAACACAAACAGAATTACTTGTATTGCAAATACATAATAGATATAAACCTAAGTATTGCAAATAAATAGAACAATATATGATTTTTATTTGTTGTTGTTTTATCGCAATTCCGATACAATGACAGCTGTATGTGCACTGCAATTTTCTTAGTTTATTCTCCGCTGAAGCTTTCCGATGTTACCAAAATAAATCATGTTTTTTATATGAAATAAATCCCACATTGACAGATCGAAAAATGTGTTTTGTGTAAAGTTAGGGTTGTTCAGGTGTGTACCTACCTCCACAGAGGTGAGCGTCCTGATTTGCTCAGCTAGTGGAGTTTCATCATCGACTGCGAAGATGTCAGAAAAAGCACCGCGACCTTGGAGACAAAGGCGACAGACGCCTTCATAGTCAAGGACCAAAACGAGGGCCTCCTCCATGGCGAGTCGCCGAAAGCGATATCACCGGCCACAGACTACCCCGCACTCCGCGCACCGTCTATTAGACAGAACTAAACTTACCTTTCCAGCCAGTAACATATGGATTTAATTTATCGCAACGTCTGAATCAAAATTAAAAACATTATCCTCCTATTAAAAATACAATCAAATTTAATGCCAATATAAAAATGTCAATGATCGCAAATTAAAAAATAAATAAAACAATATTTGAGCTTAAATTCTAATATTAAGTTTAAAAAATAAACTTAAGCATTTTATATCGAATTATATAAACGCTGAAATTAAATTCAATATGTTTTTAAAACAATAGCCATGATCAATATTTAGTGTGTTTTGATTGTAAATTTGTTTTTAGGTTATGTCAATTATCGGCTATGGCCAATTCATAACAAACACTACCGATATTTAGTTCACCTTTGTGTCAAAATTTCAAAGCCGATTTTATCGGTCGTACTGTTAATAGGCAGAAAGTATGCGCGCGTATTATTCATTTTAGTGAATCATTTAATCTCGACGCAATTCATTGTTTCTCTGTTTAGTTGTAAAAATCTATAGGGATGTTAATTTTAAATGTTTTTTTAGATCATGAATTTGCCCTTTCCAAGTCTTCGCCCGTATCAATTGGACTCGAATTGGTTCACGGCGGATAGTCCGTGCGACGAAGAGAGCGATGTTGCTGCCATGGAGCAAAAATATCAAGCTTGGGTGCGTACGCTTTAAAATTCAGTTGTATCCATATAATATTTTTTGGCAAGTTAATCATGATTGATTTAATTACAGTTGACATCAGTAGATCAGCTGTTTATCGATGTTTTGCCTTTGGGAAAATCTGCACCCGAACCGATGGAAGAAGAGGCCGACACCGACGAAGAGGAAGGTTTGTATGCATTTTTGAATCGTTCGCTGATAATTTATTATGGATATTTTAATTTTTGCACTTTTTAGGCAATGACGATTCCGAAGACACTGAAGATTCTCATGATGAAGACGAAGAAGAAGAATTAGGGCACGAATATTCACCGAGTGCACCTAACACGACGGATACAAATCAGGGCATTAACGCGCCTGCTTCGACACCAGCCCATCATCATTCAAATAATAATAACGACATTGTTATGAACGATAGCAATATAAATATATAATTTAGGTATAAGGTTTGCTTAACAAATTTGCATTTTTTGTTTTATATTCATCAAATCAATATTAATAATAACTTTTAAAAGGATTTTCAATTTTGTGATTTCGTCTTATTTGCAAGCCGACTTATAAATCAATAGAGTACTAAATTCAAGCACTTTATCTGAAAAACATTCAATTTATAATTACAGCAATGGAATTAAAAATCTCAAAACTTATTTATGACATATTTATTTTATAGTGTAATATTGCAAATCTTCTTTAAAAAAAAGGAAGATACATATACGGGCTTGTACAAATTAAGTATATGTGTATGATGAAATCTCTGTTATTAGATGTAATTTACATATTGTATGTTTTAGGCAGAGTAGTTTTTTGTTTGTTTGTTTGAACTATGATAATAAAGATATTTTAAATAAAACATTTTTTATTATTTTTTTCTGTGCCGTATCAGATTCCTCCGACGTTGATCACTCACTCAACGAAGACCCCTCTGTCCTGCACTGCTCGGAATAGTTCGTCATTAAAATTTGTGACTTTATTTTTGGTCCAAAAAAATTACAATGGGTAAACTGTCCAACATGGAATTGAGCATGTAACTACCGCTTGTTCTCACATACAATGTTGATAGACCGCCGTTTATAATTTAAAAAATAGGTTGCCCGTACTGATCAGAAGTTTGGCCGCCCCTAGTGTGTACTGTTTTATCCTGTATTTTTTAAATGATCTGAAAAATTATTGTCTTTTTATCAATGCCGCTTGATTAAAATTAGGTTGTTGAATTCTTATACTCAGTGCAATACTTTTTTGGCATTTTAAGTCTGTGTTTTTATAGAGAATTTGGTTTTAATTAAAACAAGTTTAATAAAACAACCATTTTTATTTAGAAATCTATTTTTTATTTATTTAATAAATTTCAATGGAACAATGAAACAAATAAAAACATAAAATTGCAATGAAACTCTGATTACCCATTCTTGCCTCAAAATTAAATATCAATATAGCACTTAACAAACAAATATTTTGTGTTAACAAAGTGACTTTGGAAATTGGAAGCGATGAAATAAAACATGATCATAATGAGGATTTCACGGCGTGAATTATCTGTATTGTGGTTAAAGAATTAGTTTCTCAATGTAGATAAAGAATATCTTATATAAGATAATATACGTTTCTAGTTGGTATTATTTTAATGAAAAAGTTGGATAGTAATTTACGTATTAAAACATCTTTCCCCCTATCACTGCAATATATTAATCCGAATTTATAATTATCAAGTATCAATACGTAATGAAACCACGCTTGGATCATCCTTTTCATTGTATCCCGTTGGAAACATCGCTTTCAATAACAATAAAGTATATAAAAATAGTATGTTGTACATAAAAATACATTTTTTGCAAAATATATATATCATTTAAGAAATAACAAAAAATATATATATATACTGATGTAGCATTTTACGAATAAATATTTTTTTTATTGATGTAAATAAATATTTATTCCCTTTTAATTCAAGCTTGTTAATAAATATATATATTTAGATAATAATATAGACAAACCATCAATATCGAAGCCCGTTTCTTTTATGATATGTGAGCATGACGTCCACAGTGCTCGGTTTGTTTAAAAAGAATCCTTAATTGAACTTATTTTTGTTAAATGCAAACCATATTAATAGTTTGATTTTAAATCGAACCAGACAAAAATCATGTATAATAGTCCCTTTATTTACAAAGTTGATAGTTTCCCTCAAAGCTCAATGTTTTAATAAAATATTGATGTTGATTGATGATGTTCTTTTTCACACAAACACAGCTTTGATTTGATGATTTGAAATGTTTGATTATTTATGAAAAATAGCAAACAAAGTACAATGCAAATTCAGGGACTACTATTTAATATTAAAGAAAAAAAGTCATAACAAATAATGATTTTTCAAACAATATCGGATATAAATTAAACTGAAAAAATATTTCCATTGTCTTAAAATTAAGTAATGAATATAATGAGATTCGGTGACGTGCATTAGTTTTTAAAAAACAATGCGTTAAAATATCACTATAAAATTGGCAATGTTGACTTTAAGTCTTTTTAAAAAAAGAGTGAATCTAACAACAATTAACATTAGCTCAATAAAAAATACTTAGCGGCTCATAAATGAATTTAACAAGACATTTACCGATAGCCTCCGTATAAATATAATCATCGAAGACGCTTTCAAAAGCTCATGTTATATTATTAGAATGAAAGCATTATTTATGAATAAGTATCATAGCTTGTGAATAATTATCAAGTTTGTTGAGTATTAGGTTGGGGAATAAGTTCGTAGCGTTTTTATATATTTTTGGTTTTATAACATTTTTTTTGCTTTTTGACAAAGTGTATGATATTCATTCGATAGAGCTCTTTCTGTTCTACAAATCTGTATTCATCATCTTTTTGAATAATTTGATTTTTTATTAGCTTTGAGTCTTAAAAATGGAATATCCAGGAGGTAAAAAGCAACATTTTCGACATATACTCTTCTTTGCTTTTCATCGAGGTCAAAAAGCTGCTGAAGCAACCCGGGATATTTGCAACGTATACGGAGAAGGTGTCATAGGTGAGTCTACAGCACGGAAATGGTTTGCAAAGTTCAAAAATGAACCTGATGAATGACTTTTTGAATTCGACGAAGAGCGCCTTAAAGCACTTTTGAAGGAGGATGGATGCCAAACAAGTCGTGAATTGGCCGACAAAATGAATTGCGATCATAAAACGATTCTCAATCATCTTCATTCAATGGGATTTGCCGAAAAATTGAAAGCCTGGGTGCCTCACGAGCCTAACGAAAGCAACAAAGAAAATCGCCTTCAAATTACTTCTCAACATCTTGCCTGCCATCGTGCAACATGCGGTCATAAACAGCGCTTTTTGTACCAAATCATCACGGGAGGTTTATACATAAACATGAAGCAAAGAAAGGAATGGGTGTCTCCAGGAGATACGCCAAAGCCGTCAAGCCTGATTTCCATTCAAAGAAGGCAATGATCTTCATTTGGTGCGACTGGGAGGGCATGCTGCATTGGAATGAATGCCACGGTCAACAAGGAGCTTTACAAAGCTCAGCTACAACGCGTGAAAGAGGCCATTCAACTGAAAAGATCCCATCGACAAGACCAAACCATACTCTTTCACAACAACGTAAGGCCCAAGAGCTCAGGTCAAGAGCTCGAATGGGATATCTTTCAGCATCCGCCGCATTCTCCAGATCTTGCACCGATGGATTACCATATTTTCCGCTCCCTGTTGAACCATATGAGAGGCGTTAACTTCAGCAATGAAGACGACCTTAAAAATTGGCTCAACAAATTCTTTGATACAAGACCGGGCGATTTTTGGCAGAACCTTAAAATAAAAGCTTTTGATAAAAACGCTACGAACTTATTCCCCAACCTAATATAAACGTTAACTACAAAGAGACGTTAGAGGATCATAAGATGCAACATCTAATTATGATTGAAAACCTGATAATTATTCATGAATTCTATATGAAATATTTTCGTTCATTATAAAACAATTAAAAATATAATCAATACTACATTTAAAATAACATTACCAAATGATGAATATGACTGTAATTCTAATAAACCACTACGTTTAGCACAATCAACGTAGTGCAACATGATTGGGCGTTTTTTAAACTATGCCATAAATAAGACTGAGAAATTTCTCGCATCAAAATACTATGGTTTTGAGTTCATATTCATTTTGAAGCGAGATCGACAGTCATCTTTATAACATAACAGCCCCTAGGAATGATTCGTGCAAACTAAATGTTGTGATGATATAAGCTATAATTAACCAAAAAATATAATTATTGCTTAAACAACTAAATGTAATGTTATCATGGATTTTTCAAAAAAAAAATCATATAGATGTCCCAAACTATTCGTTATGATTATAATGTATTTGTCAATCATCATAGACTTACAAATACATAAATGATGTATTTTTTAAAAAAAAATCAATGATAACACAATTAAAAATGTATCCATAACAAAAATTAAAGTAACAATAATATAAATGCATAATCCTAAGAAAGAAAATTTCAGCATTGGTAAAAAAATTTAGGCATGGGTTTACAGGTTTAAAGTTTTCCCATAAGTTATTTCGAAATAATCTTTTCACATTTATCATCTAATTAATTCAGTACTGTCAAAACGACAAATAAAGGTGTTGCTAATTATGATCAAAATTATTAAATATGCTTGAAGAATGCTAGATTTCATTATTATTGATTTTACAAAAAGGAATTCAATATTTTTCAGGTAAAATATTTTGCCAATAAATGTCGTTTTTTATATAAAATTAAACACGTTAAAATCAGTATTTTCTGTAATACAAGCATAACAATATCTTGCTTTAAGGTCTAGATACTGACACAAATAGAAGATCGCTAATGCTACGACATTTTTGGCCGCATAACGAAACACTGTGCCGGCTAAAGCGGCCGTATAGCGAGGTACAGGTGTATAACTAACAAATTCGAATAATGCAATTCAATCGTGACAATCTTTACAAAATGTATCAAACGATAGTAAATCTATTACTAATGATTTTTTAAGAATTAAATTTAATTAATATCTGTTTCTTTAGCTGTTCACAATATTTTCTTTCGATGTAGTTTTTTTGGTATTAGCTGCCAACAAAAGAAATAATGAGATGTTCACTGGAATTATTAGGTCAGTCTATAAATTCATGGATTTTTACTCTGTTGACATCCTAGAAAGTCTTACAGATACGGCCATAAGACTAACAATTAGATTGCAGAAGACTCAAAAAATAGTCCATACGATTGTTTATAGATGAGAGACGGAATCTGTGTGCTGTTGGACACTTTGAATAATGAGAATTCAATCAAAATACAGTATACTCTCGATTATCCGGGTGCGGATTATCCTGTATGGTAGGATTATCGCGTATTTGCGAGCGAATTCCAGTGATTCATAAAGAGCACTCTTGTACGTTGAGCTCGGAGAGAAACAGAGACGTTGTGGGCCACATGCTGGGTGATGAGAGTGTTAAACTGACTACCAGCTTAACCCTTTGAGTAGTGAGCTAAATTAAAATCTTCGTAGTCTTAGATACTATATTTGCTTGACTGTCACTTATCATCCATACAAATCCACTTATCTGTCGGAACAATGATGTTCACACATCATTATTGGTAGATGAATTTGGGTTAACGATCTATACAATCATGTGATGTACGCAGAAAGCTCTCCGTCTCTGTCTCCCATCCACAGTTACCGAACTGCGTTACATTTTATCCGTCTCTGTCTCTCTCCGAGCTCGGCGTACAAGAGTGCTCTTTCTGAATCACTGGAATTCGCTCGCAAATACGCGATCATCCTACCATACAGGTTAATAATGAGCGTTATTCTTAATAAATAATGGGTATTAAAATTATGAAATAAAAAAATGTAATGTAAATATGATATTATAATCGAAACCAAGTAGAAATTTGATGATTTGGATTATCCGTGTTTTTCCCACGGATAATCGAAAGTCTACTGCATAAATAACGATTTCGATCAACGGTTTCAATCAGAAGCCCCTCAAAGTGACTTTTATATATTAATAAGTGTTCAGGATTTTTTTTTAGAAAAAAGTTTTGATATCAATTTTCAAAAATGCACACGAATTTTAAATTTAATAAAACGTATTGTTGTTTATAAAAGTCATACAATTATTTCAATAGTCAATAAATATTGTATTTTTCAGTGTTTATGTAAAATTTAATACTGAACAACTTTAGGCGATCTTTTAAACATAAAAAAGTCCTTGTGTTTAGACGAATAAAATCTTGATAAATTGTCTTCCGTTTACAAATTGAAGAAAATGAATTATAGTTTCAAAATGAAGTCATAGTCAAAACATCACAAAAAAAAGTAATTTGTATCAGATCTCAAAATGAAATCTTTGCAATATTAATGAGCCAAAAAAAATAAATTAATAATGTTCCATTCATCTTACTTCATATCATATAAAATTTCTTTTTTGTCAAAAAATATTATTGTCAATTTTAAACGAAAGCATAATTTATTTAGAACTATATTTTAGTATCTAATCTACTTATATTTATATATATAGATAGATTTTTATAAATGTTTTGAAAGAAATATTTCCCGCTCTCAAAAATATCATATTCCCTCATTTTAAACTTATACGTCTGCTCATTTAGAAATCAATTTGATATTTTAAACGTCTAAATTCGCTATTAAATCAGTTTTAATCTAATTTAATGGCCAAAAATTACCATAAATATTTAAACTAATTTCATAAGGTAGTCCCACGATATTCAAAGTATTCAAGCAACTGTTATTATTTTATTTTTGCAAGATATTACTATAATTTCATCGACAATACTTATACTTTAAAGTGGGACTACATGTGTAAAATTCGCATGGACGATGATACATTAAATATGAATCAAATGGATTTCTTAAGATCAATGGATTTTTTTTTTTTTTGTTTTCATTCAGTGAAAATCATACATTTTTAAAATTGACAATACACATACAGGCTACATATATTTATGATGACTTTTTAATACACGAGCAAAGTTGAAATAACATCAATAGCTTTCAACTAAAGCGTACACATATATATTAATATATAACCATTGACTTTAAAGCATATTTTCTAATATCAACAATGTAATTGTCAGTTTCTAAAATATCACATTCGAACATCCCATGATTGGAAAACATTATCATAATTAATTCACCGTTACACGTATTAAAGCCAAATTTTATCTAATCAATGATCCATTAAACGCACAAGGACTTCTTTATTTATAAAGTACAGTTTAACAATTGTGTTCATAATTTTCTTATAATTCTAAGTGTTTTTATTCGTTGGATTTGTACAGATATTTTTTTATATAAAATTTTGACTTGATTATTTGTACAAATTCACATGTTTCTCTTATATTTAATAAAAATCCGTACTTCCTCGTTTTAGTACTCAAACGTTGTCGATGTTGGCACAACCTCCAAGATCATTTGCAAGAATACAGTTATCGTTCCTGAAATAAGACAATCAAATAATGCAGTTCAAACGTAACATTTCAAAGGACGCGTCATGAAAAATGGCATATTTTTCTTCTTACCCATGAATGGCAGAGAATATCCCATTTTTACAAAAGGAATATAAACAAGCAATCCAGCTAGAATAAATGACGATGCATATATATACTCAAGTTGTGGATTCTCGATAATCGGAGCAACGACCAAATAGCATGATATTACAAGCACTAATATAGGAACGACAATCGGTACCTGAAATTATTAAAACATCTAATAATTTTCATTCATTATAAAGCTATTTACTAATGTGGATGTCCTTATATAGAAAAATATAATAGATTGTCCCGTTAAGAATGTCGTTTTTTAAATGAAAGAGTTAAATTCATCGATTAATTAATTTCATTGATACAATGTATTCTCCTTAGTTTCGGAAGAAGAAAATTCAACGAGTTTTGATATAAAATATTTTTCGATTTCTCATTTCACCTCTTCTGAGAGCAAGATCAAGAGAATAAAGTGAATGCGGAATCGTTTGCCAATCGAGATTCTTTAATTTGTTTTCGATCATTTTTGTACCCAAAGCCACTTTTAAACTTTCTAATTGTGAACAATAAATCTCCCTTTTTTGTTTGTCCTTCAAATTGTTTGTTTGGCACAAAATCCAACATCTTAAAACGCGGTTTGTATTTTTTTTAAATTTGTATAAAATAACGCTCTCCAGATGTTAGTCGACTAACAAAATATACACTACGTGTTATCAAAGGGATGGCTGAGACACAACTCATGATCAAAAAGTAAGTATGAAAAAACAACGGCATTCCTAACGGGACAATCTAATACTACAGCATCAAAAAATAAATAAATCTTACTTTGTATGGTCGTGGGGCATGTGGTTTTGTATACCTCATAACAACCAACGCTAGCATGGAACCACCATAAAAGATCCAAGCGGTGAACGAAAAGAAGTCTATCAAAGAATCAATTGTACCGTAAAGGACCATAGCTACTGCAATTAATGACTGAAAAGATATGATCATATTATTTTGAGATCGACAATTTTAATTATTCAACGAGCTTAAAATGTACACAACTTACATGGAATATAAGTCCCGGTGCAGGTGTGAACCTTCTCACATGAACATATGATAAAATATCAAGTAAATGTCCTTCGCGAGACGCAGCAAAACACAATCTATGAAAAATAAAATACTATTGTAACAACAATATTATAAATATCAGAGCCGTAACGAGGGTATGAAGCGACCGTGGTAAGTATTACTCTCAGGGAGTCTGCTGGCAGAATTTAAACGAAGCCGTATGAGCTGCCAAGACGAACAGCGCAGTGATCGACCAAATGAAGTAACCATCCCAGAAATGGTGAAGAAAATCAACAAAATGCTATTGAATGACCGTTGATTATAAGTGCGCGAGCTGGCAGGCATGGTAGGCCTTTCAAAAAATCCTGTACATCTTATATTGACTAAAATTTTGGACATGAGAAAGCTGTGCGCAAGATGAGTACCGCGTTTGCTCACAATGGAACAAAAACAGCGTCGTGATGATGTTTCAATTGAGTGTTTGGCGGTGTTTGCATCAATCAGGATGAAATATCCATCACAGCTGAGACCAAGGAATATGGGGATCCTCTATTGACCCAAGCTATTTATTGGTCCCACTATTCGAGACCCCAGGTACTCATTTATCCCTGAAAATGCCGCAAAAAGTCCTAAAAGAGGACGGAGCGGCCATAAAGTCGGGGTATCCAACCGGTCCGCTTTTCGGACCATTGACATGACGAATGAACGCCTCGCAAGCGATAACGATTAGTCAATCAATATTGAGTGTAACTCTCGACTGGGTCGGTATTTTACGTTTTACGCCCCAAACCCAGTTGCGCCCGTGGCGGGAGCCTGTCTTGGCGAGCTCTTGTTACGGTCCTGATAAATTTAAATTATGCATAATTAATACATGTTTTTACCTTCCGGCGGCAAATAATGTTCCATTTGCAGAACCAAAAGTTGAAATTGTGACAGAAAGAGGCATCAGCCATGCCATAGATCCCAATAATCGGTTGCCGAATGTAACAGCCACTGCTTCAGAATCGACCATTTCATTAGCTGACATTACCGCAAGATAGGATAAATTAATCAGAGCATAACATATGGTTACAAGGGGAATTCCAATCATAATGGATCTAGGAAGATTTCTGAAATAAGAAAAATATATATATATATATATAAAAAATTAATTTAAGATTTACAAAAAATTCTTTAAATTTATATTTCATACTTAGAAGGGTTTTTGATTTCTTCAGTCACATAATTTAAATTATTCCATCCATCGTACGCCCACAGGCCTGTATAGAATGCTGTTGCCACGTTGCCCAGCGATACCGGCGAATCTCCAGAAAATGAAGTGTCGTACAGATTTTGGGTGTTACCTAAGGAGAAAAAAAATTGAAATTAGAATCCTTACTGGAAAAAATTACTAGATTTGCTCTTTGCAAAGATTTTTTAAAGTACTTTTCTATTAATATTTGCGTATTATTTAGTTTGATACACATAACGTAAAATACTTGCCATCTATTCCCTTAAGTTATTCCTTCACTTGAAAAAGGATCCCTGTCCTAAAAGATAATGCAACCAAATAATCACAGATACACATATCAGAATAAACAATTATAAGGGTAAAGCAAAAACTTTAAGCCAATTGCATAAAAATCAATCCATAACGGCTCGGAATTGGTCATGGCAAACAAATCAAACGAGAAAGATGTATAAAAAATAAATTACCAACAAAAAATATTTTTACAATCTTCACAATTGTTCCGTTTTTACCATATGAATTTAATTTAAACAGTATTTACCTTGTGCTAACTTATACATTCCACCGCAGATGACAATTAAAATAGCTACTAGCTTTGCTGCTGTAAAAACATTTTGGACACATGTAGCTAGATTCACACTGTAGCAGTTCACTACCAGGATGAGAACTATATTGAGAAAAAAAATCAGATCCTTCCGTCAGTAGTTACAAAACTCATCACATTCTTGTATGTATTAATAATGCATTATAATAGGGATCAATAGGATAAGCATACAACGTACCTATGGCTAGTACTGCAACCATTTTGGTCACAGACGGTGGAGGTTCACATTCGTTTACAAACGCCTCAACGGTGTACTTAGCAAAACTGAGACAAATGATTGCCATTTGGGATGGTTTCAGCACTAACGTAGACACCCATGAAAATAAGAAGGCCGGTGGAGCCCCAAAAGCGTCCATAAAATACGCATATTCTGCACCTGACGACGTGTTCATTGTGCCCAACTCTGCATATGACAATGCACCTATAACGCACAAGAACACAATTATAAAACATGATTTTTGTTTCCATATGGGCGAATTCCACGAGCGTGGTTTCTTGTGCATGGTTTACTAGCATGTCGCTTACTGCAGTAATGGGCATGCTTTTAAACCATGCACAAAAAACCACGCTCGTGGAATTCGTTCATTCTCAAGAAGAGAAATGCTCTTAAAATGATTTTAATAAATAAAATATGACATTAACAATACCTAACAGAGAAAGTAGACCACAAGCCATCCAGACGGCAAAACTCAAGCCAATGGAGCCTGTTCTCACAAGCAAGCCAGACGGCGATACGAATATTCCCGAACCTGTAAATAGCATGAATAATCTATCAAATGACCGTAAATTATATGACATCAAATTTTAAATTAAATTATGTTTCTTGTCATGTTGTTCTTTGCTGGGATAGATTATTTATTTGGGTATTAATTAAATCTATTACCGATCATGGTGCCAACGATTAGAGCCACCCCACTGAGGAGTCCCACCCGTCTCTTGAGGTGAATAGGGTCGTCCGGCGCTGTGTCCGTCCCCTCCAGCTGAAAGTTTTACATTTAAAAAATAAATTATACATTGAAATAATATATTCAAGCTACACAGCCATTCTACTAATGCTAAGATCTACAACTCATACATTTACTTTAAATAACCATATCTAACACAGCTAGAAAATATTTTGCCCTATTATAATATAAGTTTTTATTTAAGGAACGTTTCTACCTTGTTGGTTAAAAAAAAATTTTTTTTCTTCGTGTATCGATAAGAACTTTAAATGCGTTTTTCTCGAAATTACCTTTTCCAAGCTCATGGAAGTGCTCCCACACGTCCTAGATAAGCATTCTTTATGAAATTTAGCAGAAATATGTATAATAAACATCTTCATCGTATAGACTACAATTATTTAAAAATATTCAAAAATGTTTATTTAATGAATAAAAAACTACAAAAAATATTAGTAAAAACACAAACTTTTTTTCAATCGCTCATTATTTTTTAATTTTATAACATTTCTTTTTTGTTTTAGTCTAAGCTATACACAATATTATACAAAGTAAAAATATGTTTAATATTTTTGCTACAAATCACTTGTTTAGAACTTAAGACTTCCATGGTTAAGAATGTCATCGCTCGCGCATCGTCATATGTGGCTTTTCCCACTTCCATTACCATACTTTATCAAACTTTAAAAAATATTTTTATATTAAATAACGATCGCCTAGTTAACATACTAAATATCAATAATTTTAATACTTTTTGCTTAAAAAAATGTTAAAAAAATGATCTTTTTTAGGCCCAACAAGGCAGTAACGTCCCTTAATACATATTATAATCTGGATATATCATTGTATATGATGTTTATTATTTAAGAAGAGCTGTCATAAGATATAGAAGAGCAACATATTTATTACAGATATTATAATAATAGGTTATAATCAAAATTTTAGAAATAACAAAAAATGCAAAATAATGGCTAAAAATTCGGTTATATATAATAAGAATAAATCTAATTTTAATGATTTAATTTCGAATAGTAAAAAAATATAAATTGTTTGGAATGAAAGTGAGAATATTACATTTTTTTCTTTGGTTGCATCTATAAATCATTAGTACAAGAGAATATTGAGTAAAATTATGATAATTATTTTATTTACGTATTTTCTAAATATTTTAACGCAATTTTTCATCATGAAAATACATACAATAATAGAGTAAATCAAATAAAATATTGTATAAAATGATCATCTTTTTAACTTAAAATGGCGGCCATTTTGTGACTGTGCTGTCATCGCCGAATGATCAAATGTAGCAAATACAAAACGGCATCTTTTGTGAATAGATACACTATCTTTTCATCTAAAACGCTTGTAATACACTATTGAATACAGTCACAATTTTAACAAGCAGCAGAATTTTAATTTTTTCATTCATATGTATCTCCATTGTCCTTCTGTTGCACAGTTTGCCGCCATTTTGTGCAATATTGTCATTTTAAGAAAGACACAATTTTCTTTGATGAACTGATTGCTCTTAGTAAATATTTAGGTGTATTTCGTTTTTCGCAGGAGCTCTATGAATGAGAATCCATTAATTTGAGCGAGTGTTGCAACAATGTAGTCGTCGCGATGAGTACAAATGAGGCATCGAAGCTATTTGGCAAAACGCTTAATAATTCTAGCAATGATATACGGTCATGGCGCGCTATTCGAGACGATCAATTACAGATTGTTTTTATAAGTAATGACTGCATTAAACAAAAGGACAGCTGAGATGTGATGATTAAACGGCACGCGTCCTCAAAATGCCAGTTTCAACTATTTTATTACTGTTTGGTGATATTAATTAAGCGCCTTAATGAGCACGCGCGGTTAGGGTGAACATTTATGAGACGTCTTAAGGTGGGTTCGAATCAAGGTTGCATTAACTAATCAAACAGATTCAACCCTGTGATATTTTTGGCTTTGACTTTCCTGCCGTTGGTAAAAATGCAGAACTCTTTGAGAAGCTCAGAGACGTCTCTGAATGCTGTCAAGGCGTAAAAGTGACTCAATTTCAGTTCAATTAATATATTATTTTAATCACTCGTCAGCCGTTTTGTTTCTGTCAACTGAATGTATTACGTTACATTTCAACTCTTTTAGAAACGGGTCAAGTTTGAATTATTTTGATCCTAGAACAAGACAGCGTAGTAGACATGACAACAGTATGCATCGTACCAATTCCAAGTAAGAAATCAGCATTTTTATTTTCATTCGTAAGTTCAATAATTGATTAAGACGATCCAACGAAAGAGTTTATGTTAACACATTTTAGGTGGGACGGCCAGTAATTGTTTCTTCGCGATTAGAACTGAAATGCAAAATAAGTAGTGCTATATGTCATATTAATTTTTGAAGTGCTTTCAAAACTTTCATTTAATAAATATAATCGTTTGAAAAATTGAAAAGTATAAAAACAAATTGTTAATTAAAAAATTTGATACTTTGTTATAGTGATTTTTTTTGTGCGATTTCGAAGTTATTCTTTGTCTATCTTCACTTTTTCTATTTAAGTCATAGTTTTTTTTGTGCGATCTTCCGTGGAACGCATCTACTGCACAAAAAAAGGTTTAAGTATACATATTATTTATCACGCTGTGTGCAATTTCGCCCGCTCAAAGTGTATTAAATTTATTTTTAATTTAATTGCATAGCTTTAAAGCGACTTTAAAAGAGCAATATATGGTGAGTATAAAAGGCGATAGTCTCATAGTCCATCTTCTTTATTTTTCTCTACCATATTAAGAGTTATACTCTTTCAGTTGATAAAAATTGGGCATTATTCTTTAGCTATTAATTTAATTATGGACCAATGATAGACTTAAACCCTTGAATTAATCGCACAACCTTATTGTAATGATTCATAATTAATTATTTCTCCAATATTCTATAAAATACACTCAAACCTCTTTTTGTGCAACTTTTTTTGTGCGATTTCGAAGTTATGCGAATTTTTAAAATTCCAGAAAAAGTACGTATCAAGATATTTTGGATAAAATTGGAAATAAATTATCAACACTAACCGAAATTTGAAAAAAAATTATAATTTGGGACTGGGTAAATCATATTGCATCTGCTATCGCTGAATTACGATCATGCCCTTTATTCTGGCTTAGGTTTTTGAAAAAATTGATTTCGTTTTTTTTTGCATTTTCCCAATTTTTCGACTTTTAAAAATACTATACTAAAATAACCCTCTATTATTCCTATCAGATTTTTTTAAAAAAATAAAACTTTGTCAAAATAAGGACAAAAAATGACTTGACTAATTTTTTTTAAACAGTTGCCATTTTGTGATTTATTGTTTTCGAGTTAGGGATTATAGTAACATCCTTTAAATGTTACCAAAAATGTCATTATTTATTTGCTTTATTGTTTTCCTGTTTTTTATTAACTTTTTTTATGCGATTTTGGATATATTTTATATAGCTGTTTCAAAGTTATGCGGTTTGAAACTTTTTCTATGTAAGTCATAGCTTTTTTGTGTGATTTTCCGCGGAACGCATCTACCGCACAAAAAAAGGTTAAGTGCATGCAAAAAATTCTTAACCATGATTTGGATTTTTTTTAATGATTGTTGCATATCAGTTTCTTCATAATCAGACTTCATTAATAATCTTATTTTTTTCCAAATTAAAGCAAAAAGGCATTGTGAGCACTTTTTGATTTTTTTAATACAAAAATCACTTGATAATATAATTTATTTCCGGCTAAAGAAGATGAAATAAAAGTTTTCTTCAGGATACGAAACTGTTTTTTACATTCTCGATAGGATAAGCTGAATGACTGATGTTTTAACCTTTGGTATTTTCAACCATTCCATTTTGACCTTCTCAGTATTCAACATGACCTTTTTGTTCGTCGTAAATATTTACCAACACCAAAAAAAAGACCAAATGTGGCCATTTAAAACTGCAATATATAATGTGCAAAGTTTGCACATGTTCAACATAAAAATGCAACGCAATATGCTTTTGACATATTTATGAATGAATGAGTTATTGAGCAATTCAACCGAATCTCGAACGTCAGTTTTCGACGAATTAACAATGCAGAAAAGTCCTGTAAAATATACAAAATATGTATATGTATCAAACCTTGTCCCCAGAGCTGGTGGGGGTATCTGCGAGCGGTTCACAACCCCGCCACACCAACGTGCTCCCATTCGACCCATCCGTTTTGGGGCATACACCGTTTCCTGGAAAGAAAAAAGAAGAAAAAAATAAATTTCAAGCTATATTCATAAAAGCACATCGATGTTTTAAGACCTTGATAAAGCCTATTGTTCGGTATAACACAATGGCGTCACTTATCTATTCAAGCTAATATAATCGAAATGCATTCTAGATTAATATGTTACCGCCTATGTACATTTTAAGGCAAATATTGACGACGAAAGAAAATAAACATTTATCCATGATATTTTTTGTAATCCATCGACAACAAATATAACTATTTCGCACACACAAAGTAAAGTGAAATCAGCCGTTTTGAAAATGCAAATACCATCCACAAACAGCAGACGACGACGAGCAAATATTGTCAGGCGCATTAAAACAAATCTAAAATATTCTTGTCATTAGCGAGCTTCGCCTGAGAAATAGCAAAGTGAGCTTTTTCTTAAGAAATAACAAAAAAAAAAAAACACAACGAAAATGCGTATGTGTTTACTCAGGACTTCATACATCCCAATCGTTACGTTTGCTAAAAGCATAATATTAGCAGAGCAAATATGCACGTTGACGTTATCCATGAATAATTAATTCGCATTTTTGCACGTCGTTCATTTTAACTGACGTTAATTCAATCAATATGTATAAAAACGTGCATAAAAATATGAAATTCAATATCAATTCGCACCTTTATGTGTTTGATTTTTCCTTAAGTATATCGCGTCATCAATGGGAGACAAATGATTGAAAAATGATATGTTTTGTAGCATTTTTTGCGAGCAGTCATCTAAATACGATCCTCAATAGTTTAAGAAATTCAAATATTATTTTGAAAATATGCCCGAAGTAATATTAAAGCATCGAGTGTTTCGTCATTTAGTCTGGATCTGATTTTGGTAGCCAGGCAACTTGCTGCTGAAAATGCACGCTCAGCCTCCACACTCGTTGGAGGTATCATCATCAGATATTTAAATGCTAGTTCGAGTTTATGACCACATGAACCCCTATTTTCGTATAATACCATCAACGTGACTGATAAAATTCCTTTCTGCTGAGACACTGACTAAAACTCGCAAAATTCCCGATTTCCCGACAAATTATTTATTTCCGTCGCTGCAGATGAATACTTATATACTATAATGCTTTGATGTGATTCGTAATCTTATTACGGAGAAATAAAAAAAATCTGAAGCCCGTATCTATTATATTTCATATCGATATTCCCATTATTAGAGTCGAGGTGTAGTAAATACATCACCGGTAGGGAAAGCTTAATATAGCAATGAAAAACATACATGTACTGTATATATGTATACATAGATTAGAATTAGTAATTACGCTACTTTTTCCAAACGTCTCGATTTAGTAGCCTTCATCACGCTGGTGAGGTGTAAGATTTCTGTTAGATTAAAATTTCAATCCCGAATTTTTTAGGATTGCGTTTACTAATCCCGGGTTTAATTAATACCTAAAACTGTCCGGAATCCCGGGATTGAATTCCCTAGTTGCATGGGATGCATTCTCTGTATTCTTCGCATAATAACTAGTTTCAAAATATTAATTATTGCGTAATTGTTAAGTTTCGAAGTGTCTGCGAAAGCGTTAATACAACATGATTTATAATGAAAAACATCAAAGACTACAAATGTATAATATTATCCTACTAAATAATATATTATTTCAGCTAATATTTCTGGATGCCTGGAATATAGTCTCAAGCGAATGACATTACAAAAAATATCTTGTGACTCAAAGACTCATCCAGAAATTGGATCTATTTATATCATTGTGTGATGAAAAATGATACGGCTGAATAAGAAAATAATTTAAGCAAACTGTACACACTATATGATCTGAAAATGTGGTCAGACATGCTGATTAAATTTATAACAACAAAATATCCCAATTAAGATTTTAGCAATCAGATGGAACAATAATTTCACAAAAATATCTTGCTATGATAGGACATAAAAAATATTAAGAAGACGAAGATGATGATATTTAATAGATCTTTTAGCTTGAAAAATACGAACATGTATTAAATCAGATTAACACATAATGCGCCGGGTGCTAACGCATCAACTTCGCATCCAGCTCGCCTATTGATACAATTATACTGCGATAGTCTAATAAATGCTCTAAAAATAAAATAAAATTCATTCGATATATTCTTGCAATATAATTGGGAAGTATCAGCCAGTCGAATATCCAGCGTGGAGTTGGGATATTTACAGACACCGGCATCAAAGTGATAAAACAAATATAGCACTGGGACGTGGTATCTTATATTTATCCTCGAAAATCATGCTGCTTGGTATGAAGATAAATGCGCCATGTTTGCTTATTGGCACATTAAAAGATGGTTAAACAAATCTCATAATGATACTTATAGCCTATATGGAAAGCAATTAGCGATGCGAACAGTGTTCGAAGTGAGACTTTAAAGACTCCATATTCAGAAACATGGACCATTAACGTCATCGATGTTTGTTGGATGCTCGCAAGGACTCTAAAAAATCTTATTATTTTTTAATCAACGATCACGAGTTGGATGCACACGAAAAACAAATGTAAATGTTTTGTGTAAATTCTAATTCGTGAAATCATTTGTTCGCCTAATCAAATATTTAACGCGACTTGTGCTAAATTCTTGGATGATTTAATGTGCATAAATTAAAGATCCACGTGACAACTTTTTGACAAGTTTTTGAGGCTTATATCACACAAAATTGGATGCCAGATTCTAAAGACAATGTTAAACATCGAAATGTACGAGCGAAAAGTCTTTTCCGTATCGTGGAAGCAATCGATTCCGAGCCTGGCTCGCTTAGAAGCGAATACGCGTTCAATTTATTGACTCATTATCTGACTTATAAATATTGAATAACAAGGAAAATAGGAACAATCACAAACAAACAAACGTACTCGAGACGTGGGCCGGGTTTTTTGGACACACTGTTCTTGAATGACCTCGGAAGAGCCGCAAAAAATTGTTCTGAGAAATAAAATACTGAGCAGCATGCCAAAAAAGAAAACTAGCATAAAAAGTCACTGGAACAAACGGGATATTCGCCTCAAGGATAATTGAAAATAATAAAACGTATACATTTGTCAGCTAATGTAAATATTTTCATACAAAAATATGTACGTTTACAAAATAAAAAATCGTGGCAAATATGAATAAAATCTGAAATATGTAAATAGTTGATGTCGTTTTGAAACTTCATTTCATCAGACCAATATGCGCCAATATAGTTCATACAATATTTTTATGCCTATGTTATTCCCGCAGGTATAAACAGCAAGTTGACAAAGTTTTATCTCAATCCGATGAACGGTATGGAAGCGCATTAAATACGGACAAACGCAAAATGTTTTTGTATATTAAATTATGTCTATGTTATTCGCGCTATCTTTAGCAATAAGTGTATCCCGTTTTATCGCAATCTGATGAACGGTATGGCAGCGCATTGCATACGAACAAAGAGAGATTAATTTTTATATATTAGAAGATTATTTTTGTTCAATAGATTTTTTTATGGTTAGGGGTAAAATATCCAGATCTGAAACTAACGAAGTCCATATCCGACATCGTATGCTGCTTTTTTGATTTGGGTTGGAATTCCATAAAAAACATCCAAATATATGTATGATGAAGTGATAACAGTCCGCAGATGTCAATATCACTACCAGAAATTTAAATCGGGTAATAAAAGCTTAACACCTTAAAGAGGTAAGACACAGAGTTGTGTTCGAATTCCAGTGATTCAGAAAGAGTATTCTTACACGTTGAACTCGGAGAGAGTATCTTGCGTACATCGTACGATTGTATAGATTTTTAGCCCAAATTTATTGAATAATAATGATTTGTGAATGTTATTTATTTATAAATAAGCTTCATATACGCTGCGTCTAAGTTTATGATGATTTAAAATTAACTTAGTACTCAAAGGGTTAAGGGATGAACCAAGAATGGGAGGGTCTTCAAATTTTGTTGATGATGCACTAAATCCCTAATCGAGTCAGATCAAAGGCAAACAATAGAGGAGCGATTGCAAAGACTGGAATCCCCACGGACCACTGTTAAAACATATTTAAAACTCATTGGTAAAACGAAGAGAACGAACACAAAAAAATAGTTAGAATTGTAACTAGTGACGAAAAAATTAATGGCTGTTCCAAAAAAGCAATTCCAAAGCCTAAGCCCGGATTGACTATAAAAAAAGGTTATTTTTTGCATATGGTGGGATTAATAAAACTGGAGAAACTGTAACTACAAAAGTTGTTGTCATTAGAAGTCTTGCATCTAAAATTTAAATTTAAAAAAAAGACAATACTGCCTCATGATAATACGTACCCTCATAAATCAAAATTGATATTGGATAAACTACAGGAATTAAACTAGGAAGTGTTATCCTAGTTTAATTAAAGCCTTATCAATATCCATTTTATTATTGAGATTATAGTAATGTATTCGATTTAAATGTAATCATTTAATTGTACTTGATATTAAGTTGCATTGATCTTCGAGCTTCATTCATTAATACTGCTCAAAAAGCCAACCAAAAAGATGCTTTGGTGGACTTCTTGTTTGCTGTTGTTTGTTTGCTAATACATTCTTAGAAGAGTATTATATTAAATATTTCTTCTATTGTCCTTTTCGGCAATTAACAGCCATGTGTCGGACTGGAGGCGATCATGGAATGGACGTTCGATTGTTCGATTCGCCATCAAATGCATTGTGAAATTGATTGCAAGCGTAATTGAATATTGTGCCGAGTCAATTTTAGTGTGGCGTCTGTTGTTTGAAAAAACAATGACCCGAATATAGAGCGGGAATGTTAATGTTGAACGGGAACAGTGTTCAAGAATAGTTTCACAGCTATCGCACAAACCAACAGCTTAACTATCCCAGTCTCGCCTGTCAAAAGACAAATAGGATGTGCAACATGTGCATTCAAAACATAATGGCTTGGTATATAAAATGCTTCATAAGAATAGAAAATGTAATCGATTTAACACCATTTCCACCGCAGTTTAATGCATACCTATTTCGACCCAAATGTATCTTTTGACACCTCTTTATTTGTCTTTAAAATTTCATTTTCCTAAATGTTCTATTTGTAAGTTTTCTTCGCAATGACATTAACATTTTATATTATATCGGCAGTTCTATTTTATTTTGGCGGATGGTTCCAACTGAAGAAGTATTTTTGTAAAATGTTTGTCACGGATAAACTTGTACAAAAATGTCAGCAATGACGCTTCTGCTGCAGCAAGTAATTGGTTCAATGAGCTTCAATATGATGAACTCACCCAATAAAATGAATATAGATTTTATTCAGCCTTTTCTCGAATATTCGATACGCGAATTTTACAACATATTTGCCTCTTGGATTAGATGTTAACCAAAGTTTTTATTGGGTGAACTTGGATCTAATTTTAGTCGAAAACATTTGCAACAAGTTTGTAGGAGCTTTGACTTTTTTCTGATACTTAAAACGTTGGCTTCGCTCGTATTATTTTTTTGTAAAAACGCAAAAATCATATAATTAACATGAAGAAACATCAATTCAAAAAAATAACATAAAGAAGCGATCTTTCAGAGGAAAAACTTACTTTGATCTTTTTCAAAAAAATTTCTATCAATTGCAATAACAATATTTTGTCGAATGCTATTTTTTACACTAACGTCTTCAGAATCAATCAGCAAACTTGATTTTTTCAACTCCTATTGACATTCTGAATATTGTCATCGTTAGCATTTATATCAGACGAGTTATTCTCATATTTGCTCTCAATTTCATCATATCTTTGAAATAGTTTTATCTTAAGGGTTTTTAAAAAAATATTTTATTTTAAGCAATGATTTTAAATTTTTTAGACATCAAAAAATACCATTTGAAAAAAATAGGTTTATCAAATGCAAATTTTAGATCCTAATCCGTATTTTTGTCGTTCGTTTCCTAATGAGAGTTTCTAATAATTCTGTAGACACGTTCAGGTATGACATCCAATCGCGGGGCGCTCATTCCTCATATCAGCTGTCCGAAAAGCGGACCAATTGGACACTCAGATCTTGTGGCCACTCCGTCCTCTTTTAGGACTTTTTGCGACATTTTCTATGATCTGTACAGTTACAGAAGGAATGCAGCGTCAAGACACTTTAAATCATAATATTTCCTGAGGGTCACGGGCGCTCCATACCCCTGTTACGACTCTGAATAAATAATGATATTATATACTTCTAGTTCTAGTTATTATGCCTTAAATCAATTATTTATACGACAGCAGACCCTTGGTAATCCGGCTCCAGTCTAATCTGGCGCCCCCTGTAGTCCGACATCCCAATAAAAATCAAATCGTAATGAATCTTTTCGTAATAAATGAGTACAGTGTAGGACGATCTACAATTTTGATCTTTCATAATATGAAACTTTGTATTATCTATGTATAATTTATCATTTTCGAAATGTTTTGAATTACAAGTACTCTTAGTTCCGGACTATAAAGGGTTGAAGCAGTACTCTATAGTCCGACAAATTGGACAATCCGACACTGCCTTACAAAATTTGTCGGATTACCGCGGGTCTGCTGTATATTTGTTGCCTATGTGTTAGCTCTAAAATTCTAGACATTTTCTAGAAAGATATTTATATAAATATTATTATAAAAGAAGGAATAAAACGATTTTAATTATGAACTACCCGGAGCTGAATCAAAAACCGGAAAACCCGTTATTTTTCCTTCAACGAAAACCGGGACGAAAAACATAAAAATTCGAAGTCCTGGTAAATGTTTCTCTTGTATCGTTATATATGTATTTTGTCATAAAAGCAATCTTTCGTTTACTATATCTGAATATAGTGTTGATCGGCATCGTCTATTCAATTTACGACGATCATAAACCAGAAGAAAACCTTCAATATCTCTAATTGTCCTTAGCTAGTACGAAATTAAATCGCTATTTATGGAGTCGTAAACTATAAGGTTTATACGTTTATCTCAGCAATGACTCCACAAATTTTAATTTTTATCATTGTTCAACGACGCATGACTATATTTCAACATTGCGAAACGTGGACACTATCAGACACAATGTTAAATCATTCTTAATGAGGCGCATAGACTATAATAAATAGTGTAACAGAAGTAATGCGCGTTTTGAATTAATAAGAATGCACCGGGCTGTCGGTTAAAAATATGCCAGACGACGATTTTGAAAGTGGTACAAGTCAAACTTATAGTTTTTAAGTACCAACCAACTTTCATAATCACCAACACGTATGTTTTGCTTCTTTTCAGACGACATTTACCAGGACCACACGAGCAGGAATGCGCGGCTGTTGGCGCGATGACAACGTTTTTTTAAATCCATGCTTGTCGAGATGAAAGGAAAAAAATTGAAGAAAACCAGGTACATTGCGTAATTCCCTGGATTGATGGCATCCGTAATGTCATTGGAAAGTTGCGGAATTTCCCCCGCAAGAATGTGATTAAGCGCCGACTTGATAATCCGATAATCCGACGAAAGACGTATCACAGATGTTTTATCTGAAAATCGATTACTCAAGCGATTAAACGATTTGTCTTTCAATTTCGCATTGAATAGATGGCGATGCTTCTCAGGAAATAGGTCCTGAACTTGCAGATCGCCATGTACGACCTAAATTCGACCCGACGCGTGTATGCAATTATTATGGCGAATAACTCGAGCATAATTAGAGCAACCGCCTGCCCACTAGCATGCTGTGGGTTCGATTCCAGCTGCGGCAAATCAATTTGTACAATGTAAAACCGTCTGACAAAGTAATTAAAAATCATCCCACTATCAATTCAAGTCTATTTTGGATGCCAAAAAATAAATCAATCTAAGTTGATTGGAACAAATGATCCAAATCCGAGAGCATCTGCGTAATATCATTAAGGGTCCCAAATAATCGAAAATTCAATTATTCGAATAACGAATATGAAATTGGTAAAATATTCGAATATTCAAGTATTCGATTATTTTATACACAGGGCGCCAAACGATCGATACAATTTTTTTAGGGGGTTAGGGGTGTCTTTGGCTAGAATTCACATGTCAGGGTTGTCGAAATATAATTTTTTTCAATGCAAAATTTTGCAATGTATTTTTGATCTAAATAAATCATAATTTTAAGATTTGAAGAAAATTACTTCTGAGCTTCCATCACATAAAATGTGCAAACGAATGAATAATGTCAATTTCTAAATTCTTTAAACAAAAAACTAACAACTATTTTGAATTATATTAATATATATTAATTCTTTTGGCGGCCCTATTCCGTAGCTCGCACGGTCTCCAGATCTGACACCAGTGGATTTCTTTGCTTGGGGACGTGCCTTATTCCGTGGCTGGCACGGTTACTAGACCTAATACCACGAGATTTCTTTGTTTAGGGACGTGCTGATTTTCTTGTAAAGAAGAGAACACGAGGAGTACCTTTTTAAAATTAGAGACAATTTAATTTAGTTCGTAAATATGTTTACATTTGCTTTATAGACTTTGAATCATGTAAGACAAAGAAAAGTCAAATAGAAATATGTTTCTTATACGTTCCAATAACAATGCAATATTTGCTAATTTGCAGATCTTCCAAATATATCTGGTTATAGTAAATCAGAAAAGAAATAAAAAATAATACAAAGAAAATACATTAATCCCACTTTTTTCATTTTCATGACACGTTAACCCTAGAATTAAAATATTTTTGAAAATCCAAAAGTAAGATAAAAATGATATGATTTGTATATAATAATTCGTAGCAAATGGGAAATAATTATTTCTACGAACCCAATAACGTGTTGGAGTAATAATGTATTAGTCGTATCGACTAACATCAGTTTTCTAAGCTTGAATATCAATATAAATTAAGATATTATTATCAACAAGTTTTATGTTTGATAAAATCACGACGGATGCTCCAAGCATTATGCGAATAATTAGCCGTCATATTGTTCTATTCCGGGATAACCGAAATAGAATTGTTATTTCCGGGATAACGACTGAAGTCGCGAATGAATGCGAGTGCTGTGGGATAGAGTGGATGGATCGATTCAAAGATGTAAATATATAAATATTCAAATATCATACAAATGAGTCGTTGATTATAATTTTGCAGTAAGGGATGCGAAAAACGTTAAGATGCGATATGATGTAAGTACTCGTATATGAGCTTATTGATTTCCTGCGGTAGCTGTGAGTCTTTTGATTTTATTTTATTCAAGTTTCAATCAACAGCGAAGTTATAAATGAAAGTTGGTCGAGATATGTAACAGTTAAATAGAGAGTCGATGTTGCTGAAGCCAAGGATATTAAAAAGAGGGGTCATGCTCACGGAAGGGGTTCTATTTTAAAATGATACGCCGGGGAATAAATTGAGAATAAGTTGGAATAGAAAGAGGCGGAGAGTTGAGTCGCCCACGGGATCTTTGGGATGTCGGTCAATAGTCTGTTGCAGATGAACATTGAAAATGCATCCAGACATCGTCTTCGATGCATTTTTTTTAAATTCAAACGCATGCAATTCATAACTATGTCTGGAAAAACCTCAACGGAGCAGATTTGATGGCAATCTATGGAATTATTGACAAGATGAATAATCGACTGTAAAAATCATTGATGATATACGCGAAAGAAATTTTATTGATAGTAGAATAAGTCAATACATTTTTCTAGATTTACACAACTAAGTTCTTATCATGATGTTTGAGTATAAGATATTTATTTCAGTTGCATCAACGTTTCACGAAATTCATGACGATGGCCAACTCTCCGAGGGATCCGAAAAATCATCAACGAATGATGCTTGAAATATTCTAAAAATTTACATGGCATTTTTCCAAACTTGAAAGAAAATTCGTTGCACACATTCATTGATATCAGTCGTTAAATATGGGCCAAATGAAAGAAATGTACATTCAGGACCGTAGCAAGGGCGTGGCAAAGCAGGCGCCCGCCACGGGTGCAACTGGACTTGGGGCGTAATATATGTTAAGTTGTCTAATCCCTCTTTTTTCGTTATCGTTATGTTCAGGTATAGCATCCGATCGCGATCCGATCATTCGTCATATCAGCGGTCTGACAAGCGGACCAATTGAGCATACACACTCCATCCTCTGTTAGGACTTTTGCGGCATTTTCTATGATCTGTACAATCACGGAAGCAACGTAACATCTAGATACTAGAAGTGGAAACAGATCCTCAATTAAATATCGAAGAATTATCACAGAGGATGGATTCACCGTGGTTGACAGCTCAAGAAGATTTATAACGTATCGGGAAGACGAATCGAATGCCGATTTGCAGGGTCGTAACTAGGGCGTGGCAAAGCAGGCGCCTGCCACGGGCGCAACTGGGCTTGGGGCGCAAAACGTAGGATACCGACCCGATTGAGAGAGTTGCGCGTGGTTTTTATTTTACTTGACCATTCTACTCTAAATAATACGCGTTAATTGACATATCAGTATTACGGAGTCATTTTCGGTATCTTGCGTGGGGTTCCCCTGCGTCTTCGTTTGCAGATAATACTTGCTTATTGTGCCAGATAAGTCTGCATATTTTCTTCGCAGCACTTCAAATCTTATCTTATCCAAATATAATATAAGAAAAATTAAACAGGATCCTCTGTCACAATAAAAAAAAGGTTGAAAACAAGTACTTCTCATTCTCATTACTCTGAAAATTGACTCGAAGTAGATAAAGCCACTGGACAGATAATCGATGTCAAGCTTGAGAGTCTTTGATTTGAAGTGTCGGCGAAGATGGTATGCATGGACTTATCTGGCGTAATAAGCAGGTATTATCTGCTGACTCATGACGGTATTTGACGGCAACTGTGCGTCAATGGGTTAAATGAGATTATCTCGAATCTGTATTTTCAAAAATGACTTAAGTTGGGGCTTAAAAAGTTTTAAATCGAACTGGCTGAATTTTTGGGATTTTTTTCAGTATAATATTTTTGATTGGATATACTTGAAGTTTTAAGGTTTTCGCGTTAATAAATTACTTTTTTGGGGTAAAATTTGTCAAGAATATATGAAAATTTAACTAAAAAGCGCCGACTTAGTTTTTAATTTTATACATTAATAGGTTATTATATTCTTCTCTTGCACATATTAAAAATCAAAAATTTATTTTCAGATCTATAGAAAAAAATTGACAAATGAACAACTTCTTGATATCACGAAAAAATGAGGGAAGGGGGGGGGGCGCAATTTAGATTTTTGCCACGGGCGCATCATACCCTAGTTACGGCTCTGCCGATTTGGATGCCGCACGAACTGTTCGACGATAACAAAAGAGAGCGACGAAACACGTGCAAAGCTTTGTTGTCAAGATAAAAAATTCATCACTTTTTTCACAAAATTATGACTGGAGATGAAAAATGGATTGTTGATGACAACATAAGTCATAAACGTCAATAACTTTCGCTGAGACAAAAACCAATTCTGACTCTGAAACCTGGATTGACGACTCAATATTATTTTGTACGTTTGGTAAGATATTCAAGGAATTATTCATTATGAATTTATGAAGCCTGGCGATACAATAACTTCACTTGTGTATTATCAGGAATTGGAAAGGGTGAACAAAAAATTGAGAGTCAAACGTCGACAATTAATCAGGAACAATTAATTTAGAATTAAAATGGGAAGAACTTTTACACCCTCCATATTCACCAGACCTGACTCCGGTGGATTATCAATTTTTTCCATTTTTGAAAGGAATATTATATTTCGACATAATACGAATCAAAACCAGAAGAATTTTTCAAAAAAGAGATTAAAAAACTCGAAAACCTTTGATCAATGCTAGGTAATAATGAAGGAAATTATGTTTTGTAAAATTTTGTAAATAAAAAAATCATTTTTAAATAATCGGCAAAGACTTTTCGATACACCCAATGTTGCATCATTTTATTGATGTTTTGGATATTTTATATTTCAAAGATGAATTGAATAAATTCCAACAGGATATTCACCTTTTGTTTGATTGATGAGACTGCAAAATTATACCCATATTGAAGCAGTTGATTGAAAACGTTGTAAATCCATTATAATCAGCAGAAATGCTTACGTGCAAAAATTTATATAAAAAAGCGATCTACCATCTCTGATCTTGGAAAAAATAGTACAATAACGTTCGATCACCATACAAAAACCATAGAAATTAAACTCAAAGACCGAAGAGTAATAGAAGAAGCATTAAAAATGTGCAAAGAGAAGTATTAGTCAATGAAATCGTTTTAAAAATATTTTATAAACACGTGGCGTTTTAGGGTTATGAACAAAAATTTTAACGACTATTTAAATTTTGAGATGCTTTCAGAAAAATGAAAATTTAATCGTCTAATAAGAACATAAGCCTGGATAAATGCGTCTATGGGACGAAATGTACGTCGCCATACAAAAGGCAACGAGTATAAGGCGAAAAATCAATACGAGCTGATATTTTATACATATTATACGTACCTACACTGATCTATCTAAAATGAATTGTCTATCGTATAGAATATTCATGAAAGATCCTCATAAAAATGCTGAGCTTTCATAATATCTCTCCGCTTCGGGAGATATTAAGCAGAAATGTCAAGAACCCATTGAAATATCAAGTGGCATTTTATAAAGTAGTAATGTAAAGGTTGGTTAAAAAAATTATAAAAATCAAGGTTTTCGACGTAATCGCAGCAATGATCCGATATAAATCATAAACGATCCTGAAAATTACTTCGAGCACGTTTCCCAGTAAGCTCTTTACGAGTCGCCAATAAAGCTGCAATTACACATTGCAGCGCAGATAAGGATTGTCGTAAAAAAATAAAATCGTATCACTCGATATGACGCCAATAAAATATTGCAGAATAGTATAAGGCTCCACTCACCCATCACTCACAAACTACAGATAAAGAATGATGCATCCGTATCGAATGTCCACATTTAAAAGTGATCGATAATGCGCTAATTTATTATCAAACATAAAACTTAAGCGGAATTTGCATACGATTATTTTCGTTAAGAAAGAAATATGTCTTAAAAACGATCCGAACAAGTCGTCAGAGGCGACCTCCTACGATGTGTATAAATGATTATTGTCCTCGCGTGAAAAGCTTGGAAAACAGCAATTTTCCGACGCTAATTATAATGGCGTCCGGGCGATTTTATATTGTAATTATGTGTCAATATTACAATGCAAATGCTAAAAATACATAATAAATATTTGTACGTCGTAATGAATACATTATATCCGATAGATTTTCCCAGGGCTAAATTTTCACATGATATTTTAACATGACAGATGAAGAGAAGCTGCGTTTCGCAAAGCTGATGAGAGGAAAACCTTTAAACGCGTTTTCTCGAAACTATATTTTTCAAGTCCATGGAAGTGCTCACACACGCCTTTAATGAGCAATCATTATGAAATTTAGCACACACGTGTATAATAAACGTCTTCGTCGTATAGACTATAACTATCAAAAAATATTTATAAATGTTGATTTAATGAACAAAAAACTACAAAAAAATGTTGGTAATAACACTAATTTTTATTCGATCGCTCACTATATTTTTATTTTTTAATATTTCTTTTTGATTGTAGTTTAAGCTATACACAATATTATACAAAATAAAAATATGTTTAATTTATTTACTGCAAATCATTTGTTCAGGACTTATGACTTCCATAGTGAAGAATATCATCGCTCACTCACTGACATATGTACGTGGGTCCCCCACTCCCACTAACATGCTTTGTCAGACTTTAAAAAATATTTTTATATTCAATAAAGATCGCCTAGTCAAAATACTAAATATTAACATTCTATATTTAATACTTTTCGCATAAAAAATGCTTTTTATCAGGGCTTCGAACCGTAATTTTTTTCATTACGGTTTTGGTTTCCCTTACATTTATATCGGTTCAGTTACGGTTTTACCGGTTATCGGTTTCGTTTCGCCTAAATTTCTTGATAGGGTAAAATTTTCGTTTTTATTTTACTTTTATAATAAGAATATAAAAAATATAAGAATCTAAAAATGAAAACACTCGAAGGAAAATAAATAATAATTGAGGAACGGTCCTATGATTTCTTCATTTTACTATTCAACCAAGATATTGATATTTTTCAAACAAGCAAATTCAAACAAACAAGTAAAAAAATATATATTTAACTATGAGCTCAAAAAGATGTTTGAAAAAAATTGATTAAAAACGGTTAAGAAAAATACTTCAATCTTCTTTGGATCCTTAAATATTTACTAAATATACAAATACGTCTCGCCTCTGTTCCATCAAGCGTATAAATCCTCATACTTCCATAAACCGCCTCTTCTCTTTGCAGCGCCCGAATCACCCCCTGGCCTCCAATATCTCAGTCTGCGTCTAACCCCCTACGCACATCCCACCACAACCCCGCGAGGATCGAAGAAGAGGGAGCGGAGGAATGTACGAAATGACGGGGGCGATACGTAAAACGAACCTTATTATTCCGCATCCACGAGCATTCATAGTGTCAGCGTAAATCAGAGATCCACCATTCCCACGCAAACACAATCGATAGATTAGCAGGAGACTTTGCTTTTATCAACATAAATTGAATTCAAAAACGCTAGTCCCAAAGTACACATTATAGAAAATACCATAAAAAGCCCTAAAAGACGACGGAGTGGCCGCAAGATTTGTATATCCAATTGGTCCGCTTTTCGGACTGCTGATATGACGAATGAGCGTCTCGCGTTCGGATGCCATACCTGAACATATCTACAGAGCGATTACAAACTCTGGTTGAAAATATTGTTGTCTTTATTTTATTGCGGGTTTATGCCGGCTGGGTTGGCCCGATGTTTAAGCGATAACGAAGAAAAGAAGGATTAGACAGCTTAGTATATGTTGTAAAAACGGACAGAGTCAATCAGTGGTGGTTCATATAAAGTAGAATGGTAAAATAAAAACAATGTACAACTCTCGACCGGGTCGGTATTCTGCGTTTTGTGCCCCATGCCCAATTGCGCCCGTGGCAGGCGCCTGCTTTGCCGCGCTCTTGTTTCGGCCCTGTATAATAAATCTATCATTTTGATAAAACGATTATTTGTTTGAAGTCGTTTATCACATCGAGTGACTTTCAAACTGTACGAAATGCTTCGAAAATACAAAGAAAAAAAGCATTTATTGCTACTCTACTTTTGAAAATTAGGGTCATTAATAGATTAAAGATACACAAAATTGAAAAACGAATATCTTAATACATTTTTTTAAATCCATTCTAAATTTTAAAAACAAATAGGGTCATAAATAATACTACATTGCGTCATAAAAGTAAATAAAATATATGTACACATTGCGTAGAATGCTAACAGATGGAAAGATCTCAAACGATGTGCCAACCGGCGTCCCCGCGGATCAGGTGTTAACGAATATTTACATCTTATATTATCTTACGAATATTACCTCTGGAGCAGGTTTTTGAATATTAAGGTGTCATATCCGTTATCTAATATAAGCAATCTTCACAGGAGATTTTTATAGGAGGCGATATTTTCATGTGGTAGGAATATGTAAATAGAAAATGATTGAGTAGAGAAATTATCATCATTTTTAAATAATATTTAAATTGTTGTTACAAACCTAATCACTCCCAATCTTTATAATAATAGTCTCTGATCTAAAACCACTGTATCAACACTTGGAAGATAATTTTTAATAATAAAAGCAAGATATTTAATACTGCGTTATAGTTGTGTTACCGGATGGTCACGCATTTATCTGTTTGCTTCGATTATTAATTGATTCAAACGGATTAAAAATATTATATACGAGTTTAAATAGCGTTTAAGTTTGTTTAGCCTTTTCGCTGAAAAGATCACCTTCGTTGAGGCTTATCCAGATCAATATTTAGAGACCAAACAGCCGAGGGAGTGCCGATGTATGATAGCCAATGTAAATGGCGTATATACACAAATCCAGTTATATACACCATTTTGCTCTTATTGCTACCATGCTTTTTACTTTGCAGACTGTTCTATATAAAAATAAAAATAAACGACATTCGGTTCTGCCGAAAATCACATATATTCAATGCCTCTCGTCTGCGGGATATATTTTTAAAACAATGGCGTCGGAGACGACAAACTAATTTCGGACTGCTATCAGAATGATTTGCTAAGAAAACATATCAATCACGCCCACTCTTAATTTTTTTCCTATCGGTTAACTCCCTTTTTTATTTAAAAATAAATCAAAAACTGACGTTTTCACGTGCCGCTTAATGTGTTTAAAATAAACAATAGACGCCACTTTGAAGGCTGAAATCGTTTTTTAATTAGATAAACGATCGAGCAAAATCGAGAACTACGCGAGTCGCAAAAAGCGCGGAGGGCGCAATTCAAGGCGCCAGTATAAGAGCGCGATTTTTTCACTCTATCGTTGTTTGGCGATGAATAAATTCAGTCAATCGAAGATTGTGTTTTGCACCTGTATTACGAAGTTCAATGTTGGCACCAATTTCGACATCATTTTGAACTGTGCCATTAGAGTGTGGTTTTCCATTGGGCAAATCGCACTGGCGAGCCAGCAGCCGCCGGACCTGGTCACGCATCTCATGAGAACGAGCTGATCTTCTGTCTCAACACTTGCTCCAATCGAAACAACAAATCATCAACAAAAGCACTCAACAATCCGAAGGAAGACACTCGACGATTGCACCGAAATTTAACCAAAATCGATCACAGCTTCAGGCACATCACAACCCTTACAATTCTTACAAAACTAATTCAAAACAGTCTTATAACAATATGTATAAACATTTTTATAAAATCACATCTTTATTTTTAATCCGAGATACCTATAAAAACACCAAAGTATACCAATGATTTAGCGTGTGTTGGTTTTCATCTCTCAATCAATACGATTGAACAAACATTGCAGCGGGAAATTTGCACTGCGAATGAGAAAGCTTTTAAGACCCGGACGGGTCATAATTTACTGTGTGCGCAAGAATTACTCTTGAATGGACCGTGTTATATGGGCGTCCGAAAGACGTCATAACAAATATTTGACGATCTAGAATTAGCTCGTCGCGTTCGCATCCTTCTTTTAAATTTATTAGCTAGTAAAATGCTGCTGTCACATCTTTATAATCATACAAACATGCTTTTGATCATATATCAATGGATGAACGATGCAGTTGGGTCGTCATATAAACTTATGACGATTAGCTCGAATAAACATCGGAAAAATACGGATAAAGGCAATCGAACGCAGCAGAACTCGGTTATAGCGACCAATATAATGATACGTATTTAAGTTTTAATTCACGCTTAATTATTTGGATTGGATTGCCAATAACCGAAATATAATACAAATCATGAAATCTTAATTTTAAAAAAATCTTTAATAATAATCTTAAAAAAAAAATGCAAAAAGTATTAAAATTTTAATTATTTAAATTTAATTCATGCGCATATATGCATTGATATTTAAATATGTGCCTTTTTAGAGCATGTTTAAAAAATATTTGCTCGTTATAACCGTGATATTGTTAGAAATGCGTTTATAAATAGGGAAAAATTTATTATATTCAGCATACATTCGAATTAGATTTGAAATTGCGTCTTTTGTTTGTTATTTTGATCAAAATATTTTGCTCATTTTAACATAATAGCCAATATTGCAGCATTGTATTCATAAAATGGTGTGGGCGAAACAATGCTCGACAAAGGTCACAGGGAGAAATCTTTCTCAGCGACGCTGAATTTATATTATATATCCACATCTACTGATATTGTGGAAGAAATGAAGGAATACTATGTGAACGTATTAAATTTATTTAAATCAAAATATTACAATTCCTTCGATAATTGGTATGGATTTTGGCAAAATCGATATGGTTGGATTTAAATTCTGATGAAATTTCAAGCTGCAGTCCATCATCGTGCTCAAATCCAACCGTTATGTATCACAAAAACAGACATGGATCGATTTTATTGCATGCCAGTGTTTGGCTACATAAATTGCGCACTTCCATCGCATCATATTATCGACGATTTTGGCAAAATAACTACGTGTATAATAAGATTAATTTATAATCATGCCCAAATCGGCAATTTCATTTGGTACAATCCTATGATTCAGTGGTGCATATAAATAGGATCAAAGCATGTTTGTAGTACAACAAGAATTTAAGGTGTATGCGTACACACATGAGTACAATCAGAATGGAATTAAGCACACGAAGCAATTTGACATGTCAAGAATTTGCTCAATGAGCATGTGGACGAGATTGACAACAACACTTTACTACCGACGATCAGATGCTCCCAAATGATTGCGTTTGGCAAACTGTAGGCTTTTCATAATAATTTTCAGGCAAGCTTTTGATATAAGTGAGCTATGCACGCGATGAAAATATTTTAGTTTCTCGCTCAATAAGATGAATCGACGCTGTCGGGGAGCTTAAAAATGTTGTGTATAAATAAAGTAGATTTATTATCAGCGCGAAGGAAGAAAAAGCCTCGGAGGAGCGGAAAAGCACGTAGGCGTTCAATTTTCCGCACGTGATTCGTCGACATGGAAAACACTGCTTCGATCACCTTAAGAGAAAACCACACGCGAAAAGCACAGGGGGGTTAGCAGACACTATTTATCACATACACTTTTTCAAAATGAGCGATTTAATCAGACTTTTTCATTAATAAAACTAGTAAAATTGCACTGTCGGAGATAGTTGAGCGTTAAGAGGTTTGGTCGCGCTGGTGTTCGGCGGGCGAATGCCGCACTGGGGGGGTTTTAGGGGGTATTTCTGGCGGCTCTCGCATTTCGGCCGCGGCCCAGAATACTCCGGGGCGCCCGGTCAGCTGACAGCCCATTTACTCTCAGCACCGCAACTGTGGCGCGCGTGATCTGTGGCATGCTGCCATTCCTGTGTCTGACCAACTTTCAATCAATTCATCAAAAAAAAAGCTCCCTCCGATGCACGCAATCATCGAGCTTTAAGCAAAGCTCGACGCAAAAAAGAATCCATACAGCGAAAGCGTTCCACACAGACGCATGGACCAACAGAATTACACGCACAACTTTTTTTACATTAGCATTATGCAATCCCCTCCATTTTCACACGATCTTACAAATTCAGTTAACTCCAGACTAGCTACAGCTACATTAAACATTTTTAACACTACGAAAACCTGTCAAATTGACCAGTAAAAAAATACATTTTTAAAGTACCAACCATTTTGACATACACTCAAACCTCTTTTTTGTGCGATTTTTTAAAGTTATGCGAGTTTTTTTTTAATCATTTTTTTAAAGTTTTACGGACTATAGTAACATTGACATTGAGTATACTCTTTCTTCCGAAGAAGATATCGATTTTGTATCATATCGAAAATCGCAGCGAAAATTATCATACAGCGATGATAGTTTGTAATTAAAATAATTAGTTTTTCTCAAGTGGATGTCTGGCATTTGAGATACTAGATGTCAGACATCCTTAAAATTTTACCAATGATGCAAGACGTCCTTTAAATGTTACCAAAAATGTTATTTTTTATTTACTTTATTGTTTTCCTGTTTTTTTATGATTTTTTTAATGCGATTTTGGATATATTTTATATAGCTGTTTTAAAGTTATGCGGTTTGAAACTTTTTCTATATAATTCATAGCTTTTTTTGTGCGATTTTCCACGGAACGCATCTACCGCACAAAAAAGGTGCGGTAGACATACCTTCTGTAGATTTGAACCTAAGATGGTTGAGTTACGAGTCCAATCGCTTTATATATATTTTCGATTTAAAAAAAAATCGATTTTATAAGAAGATAGATATTAGATATCGTCTTCACTTTGACAAGTGAATGTTCAAATGTATATAAATATGTAAGATTTAAACTATATGAATAAATCCTTAAAGATGTGACATCATCCCCTATCTTAAATAATAATGCGTATCTACAAGAATCTGCACATGATTTCAAAATGTATCATTTTAACAACGGCTGTAAGCCAAAATGTGCGTTTAGATCGTTGTCTTTTCTTGTGAAACGAGTATTTTCATAAATTATTTCCTTGGCATTGGGCTGTAAAAAAAAGGTTAAAAGGGTTATTTTTCACCATATGAAGATTCCACAATATCTTCACTTTCAGATTCAGGAATCTCAATTTTATCCTCGCTTTAACACAGTACGATTTCTCTGTCTTTAGAATTTAGATCAAAGTCTCGAGGCGACACATTGATATTTGGTCCAACGCATTGTAAAAACGATCTCTGTGGAATAATTATTTTTATTAATTATTATTTTCATGACTCAAGCCGTTAAACTGAGTCGTATTGGTAATAAAGTTTGTAATTTTCATATGAGATTAATATTTCTGATTGGGTTATAATCAATTTAAAAGTGCTCCAGTTTTGGAAAATATTTAACCCTTTTGTCAATGAAAGATTGAATAGAAATTTCTTTTTTCGAAACGCAAGTATTTCGAACTTTTTAAAATTGAAATTCTGTAAAACCATTTAAAGGACAAAGTCAGGGATATTTGTATATATCTATACATAATTACTAGTAAAAAAAAAACTCTTTGCAAATTTATTGCTGTCTGTAAAAAATAATGAAATTTGTAAAACCGAATAAGTGAACTATTAATGGTTTTGAATTTGGACTTTATTTTGTAACTTTTATCCCAAATATCACTAGTAATATGATGGTGTAGATTTATCCATTGCGAGCTGCTTTCAGCCCAGTGAACAATTGGGAAGATGCTGTTTTGTCGGCAACTTGACCGACTTAAGCAATCCATTTAAGAAAAAGGTCAACAATTATCTTTCGACACAATTTCAAATATCCTACCACAACAGAAATGCTTAAAAATATAAATCGAATGGCAAGTTCTATTCCTTTACACCATTAAAAAAAAAAATTAGGCTTTTTTTGGTATTTTCAAATAAGACCTTAATGTCGATAATAAATAGATTTGATAATCAATTAGAACACATCCCTGGACACCATGAATCCATCTTTGAAAGCTCAATATCATAGCTGACTTTGTTTAAAAAATTAGCTTATTCGCTAAGGGCATAAAATATAACATATACCCATAAATGTTCCGAATTTTTTCAAATACATTATGATCACCCTATGCTAGCGATATTTGCGTCAATCGAGGCTGAATTTTTGATATCAAAAATAAGTATAAACCAATCAAAAATATGAAATTCGGCGTACTGTACCATTGAACGTGTCTCGGATATTTTTAGAGAATATGTGTGCATCCAAAATATTTTACATATTATTGCTCTATTTTTGCATAGGTATATTTATCCAGAGCCTTTTGGGGGAGTCTTCCAGCATACCATCGAAATGAGCGGGCGTAACGCGAGAAGCATCAATAGAGATTCAAGCTTAAAAAACCTAATTAATGCTAATAGGTCGATAGGAATTCATGTTGCGCATATCTGCATTGTTATCTCGAACTGTCTCTCACAGTGAAGATTTAATCTGCAGTCTAGACAAATCCTAATACGTACATTTGCTTTATTAATGCGAACCAAATGGCGCAACAAAATGTTATATTTGCAAAGATGCCGCAATATTAAATTTGCAGTCGAGTGTAAAAAAGGACAACGAAAAATGTATTCTTGTGCTCGAAGGGCTTGTATTATTTATATTGAGCTTTTTGAGGAGCTTTAATAAATGGAAAGCTCTCGATGTCGTGCGGATTTATTACGTTTCATTTGCATAGTGATTTGATTTTCATGCAAAAATATTTGCATGTCGAGTGGAGAAATTTTGCGTTAGGTCTTGTAATTGATACTTTTCTAAAATTAGACATTGCTAGGAAAACGTGGTCGTTTTAGAATACGCACGTTACAACTAAGTATGCAGCTATGCAAATAATTTTAACGTCGATGAAATTTGCTCGCTGGCTTGAATAAATCGTGTGCTTTCGTGCAATAAAGCCAAAAAGCTGAGAAAATCATTGAAAAAGTGCATTGAAATAGCTCTTTAGATAGCGCCATATTTAATGAAACGCTAAAGGATACATTTAAATCATAATTTTTAATCATTGCAATTGAAACAGACCATCCGAGCTGAGATGTTAAAGCAATCAAAGAATTGGATGAATTGGTCTTAATGAGCTTCAAAGTCGAATAATAGAAACATATTGATTCTTCTTCACGTGTTTTCCATTACTTCAGCACGTTCCTGCTTGGCATAAAATATTGTTTATTGAAATATCGGTCGATGTTTCCTATCTTTTAAATTATAGCAATTAAGTATAGCGTTTACACTGCCATATTTCACAAGTGGCGAATAAACCGATTTACTATTGGATTTTTTCCTGGTCTTAAGTGGATGAGATAGGAGAAGCTTATAAATAAGCCATCAATATAGCATTGCTGACGTGCTGCTTACGGGTCACGTCATTTGGAAAATAGCTGACAAATGGAAAGGCTTAATCGATTTTTATAAAATAGTACCAATGTACTCACACATGACACTGTAATTCGAATTCCATTACAACAAAATTGACACTGGGAAGCGCAATGGAATGAAAAGACTGTCACATACCATATGCAAAACTTTAAAAATCGATCGAGAATATTAAGCAGACTATTTCTATATACTATGAAAAAATACGAGACAGAATCCTTCTTGTCTGAGCCAAATATTATAACGTCCAAATATTTGCATTGACGTGAAATTGATCATAATCTATTTGCAAATTTGACATACATTAGAAAGACGTGGCGTATCGTCTCGCATAATATTTTCCGACATAAATCTAATCCTTAATTCATACAGGGTTGAAAAATTTGCAAACGACCCTAAATTTTCAAGATCTAAATTGAGCACCCCAACTATCTTAATCTCACATGAAAAGCGCCCTTAATATCAAACGTGCCATATCAAGCACGAAAATCCAATCAATCCGATATCCATATGAGAATACACCAGAACGTTTTGCGTCTAATCCGGCGCCTCCTGTAATCCGACATACCAATACGAATACATACTTCATATGTACGTTAAAGTTTCGACAATTTAAAAAATGCAGTTTATGTATTTGGATAAATTTTGAATGCAAGAACATTAAAAAGTTCGCCTCGACCATTAATTGTGGGCCAAGCAAGAGGTAAACTCTCAAGAAAGCTGAACTACAGAACGAAAAAAACAGGCACACATTTATTTCTGGGTCCATATTGACCATGAGACATGAATCGAATCAGTTTTTTTGTTAAAATTAACATTTCCATATGAAATGTGTTAATTTTATGAATGATGTATTGATTGATCGGTTTAAAATTATTTGTTTTTGTTTGTTTGTTTGCCCCGTATACATCGCTAAATCATTCATTCGATTGCTATGAAACTTTGGTGAGTTATTGTGTGCATAACCGTAAAGATTATTGAATTAATACAATCATTGTTTGTGTGAGAAATTTATTTCACGAGAATTACAAAAATCATCAATGGCTCAGTGCATGTACTATATAAGCAGTCAAAAACAACAATGTAAATGCCGTTAGTTTTAGAACTCAAAACGAAAAAAAAAAACGAAGAAACTCCGTAATCAAAAGAAAAGACGACGGCACCAGCGTATCTAGAGCTTGGATACTAATTTTATTGAAAATTAAAGCACCAGTAAGCAAGCAAGAAAATCCGAAAGTACAACCAATCTCCAAACGGAGGATACTTACACGGACCATCACCAACGCGACAGCAGTTATTCCGCATCCATGAGCCCGACAGGAGATTCGAAATATCGGAAAGAGGTAGATTTTAATTTTTTATGTACTTCCCAAATAATTACTAAACCCGATCGTATACCCGTTTTTTAACATAATTAAAAATATATAAAATCACTTCACACAATGAACAGAATTAAAACACAAAGACAATATTTCATTAGTAATGCATGCCAAGTATTCGTTGGTATTAAATGTAAATGTTGATTTTGACTTTGTAGCTAGCAAGGGTTGAAACTAGGGAATCGAATCCCAGGATCCCGGACATTTTTAGGTGCTCAAGAACCCCGGGATTAGTAAACGTAATTCCGAAAAAATCGGGATTGAAATTTTTATCTAACAGAAATCGTACACCTCACCAGCGTAATTACTAATTCTAATCTATGTATACATATATACAGTACATATATATTTTTCATTGCTATATTAACCTTTCCCTACCGGTGATGTATTCACTACACCTCGACTCTAATAATGGGAATGTAAATATGAAATATGATAGATATGGGGTTCAAAATTTTTGTATTCCTCCGTAATATAATTACGAATCACACTAAAGTATTAGAGTATATAAATATTGATCTGCAGCGACGGAAATAAATAATTTGTTGGAAAATCGGAAATGACGATACGTTTAATGACAGTAACGAATTTTTATTTTTTGCAAATGCTATGGCTATTGTGTTTATTACGTTAATTCTTTATCAAATACTCTTTTCCGAAAATTTTCGGACTACTGCACTCGACTCGAAGTCGAGGGCTGTACTCTATAGTCCGACAAATTCGATAATCCGACACTGCCTTACAAAACGTTTGTCGGATTATCACAGCTCTGCTATAATATTATTTTGAACAAAATAATAATATTTTTTTGATAGGACGGCTTCATTAGATGCGCTGTTAAGAGCACGTGCCTTATGATCAATTGGCGATCGTGACATTGATGATAACTCTAAGCCGACAGCTGGTGATAAGCAAGCGTTTAAATTGCACGTAATGAATTTCAAACACTTTATTGCGGGATGTTGTAAAAACCCATAAGCTGAACGACATTTACGATCTGTTTTCACCCAATTTTTTCATCGTAAACGCGTTTCATTTGATACGAGGAGATGATATGATAACGATCTAATTAGTACAGGTATAAAACTATTTGTGGACGTTCGCATCCTTGGATCCGTCAATAGCACGATCAAACAAGTATCAAATATTCCAGATATTATCCAGATTTTTTTGATGGCGCTGTAAAAAAAAATCTCGTGAAAATTCCTGCAATATTTTATTCGAAGATCCACGCCATATAAAATCCCTCGTCATAAATATTTATGAACAATCCGCCCACTTTGCGTTTTAACGGCGTTCATCCCTCGATAAGATGAATTAAATTATGCCTACAATTTCCGCGAAAAATGATAACATTTTTTAAAAGGGACGATCGTTCATCATCTTGGGAGTATAAAATAAATATTTACGTCTATGAAGAATGGCGCTTTAATTTATGTCAAGCCATCAATTAGATGAGAATCGATAAGGGCGCACCTTTGTCGGTGATATTGGCAGGTTGTCAAATTTTTTTAATATTAAGCCGCATATTATGCATGTGATGATTAATGAAATAATTAATGTGATGATTCAAAAATAGCCCTTAATGAAATTGCTTTCATCATCTTCTTTACACACGTTCAAGTTTAAAGGCAATTATCTTTTTTAAAAAAATATACATTTGAATACTAAAAAAATTGAATGAAAATTAGAAAATATTAAAATATCTAATTTCATGCTTAATAATTGTATAGGCTGAATTTTTAGATGCAATTGCAATGAGGAAACAACGTTGAAGAAATTTTGGCAGACTATCTCTTGTCGTTGATCTATAACATGAGCGATCATTTATCATGATGACGATGATAAAAAAATAAAACGAAATGGATGTCGTATTTTAAATGAAATTTTTTAGCAACTAGTTGAGTGATTGATTTTTGTATTTGTGCTAAAAATGTTAGATCACCTATTGTTATGCCCTGTGAATCAATACTCTAATAGAGCTTCTTATTAAATAGGATTAAAGCACATTGAAAATCAAGGTGCTTTATCGATTCGATTATTAAATACAAATTAAACACAAATAAACAGTTGTTACTACATTAGACTCTCGATTATCCGGGGGACTGGCGGGGAGGACAAACACGGATAATCGAAATCATCAAATATCTTCTTGGTTTCGATTATAATATCGTATTTACAATACAAATTTTTATTCCATAATTTTAATATGCTCTGCATAACTTAATATGCATAAATTTAATGTGCTCTTTCTAAATCACTGGAATTCGCTCGCAAATACGCGATCATCCTACCATACAGGTTAGTTTTAGTAATCAAGCTCTTTTCACACCAGGTCCATTTTTACAATCTGGTTGTGATTTCTGCCTCTTATAACAATATTTCTTAAACTCTTGCTCGGTTGTTTTGTAAAGATAATTAAAACATGAGAACAGGCGTTTATTTTGGTAGATAAGATACATTATCCGAATGTCAAAAATTGAATGAAAATATTTTTCAGGCAGGATAATCCGCAAATCGGATAATCCGCACCCGGATAATTGAGAGTACACTGTATTTAGATCAGTAAATAAGCTACAGGGCCTTTTAATATGGACGCTCAAAATTTGTTGGATCATAGCGGCCATGTTTTTAAAGCAATATCTATCAAATTTATTTAATAATATGTGGCAAATTATTATAAAAAATTATAGCATTGAAAAATGTGTAAAAATTATCAATTTTTATATTCAAAATTAGTACTCTGTTAGCCAAAAAAATCATCTTTAGTGACGAGGCCCATTTTTTGACGAATGAATGTGAAAACAAGCAAAATTGTCATATTTGGGACACACAGCGCATACAAAGACACACAGCGCATGCCACGATGCACATTCTGCATGAGCGATTTGAGCGCATGGTTATCTCACGCGGCGGCGACTTGAACTGGCTATCGATTTAACGCCTTTAGACTTCTTCCTTTGGAGCTATCTTAGAACGAAAATCTATGCGTATAAACCTCAAATAATTGATGTTCTTAAAGCCAATATAACGAACGTCATCTAGCAAATTCAGTGGGATTAACTCGTTCATCGCTGCGTCCTTTTTTAAGGAAGTTTTCTTCCTCCGCTTTTAAGAACGATTTAACAAGTTATTTTATTTATATTTAATGGAATTAGCATATGCTATATATACTATATATAGTTTGCTAAATTCTTTCTAATAGATTTGCTATGAGGATGTTTATGAATTTCTAAGCCGTGAAACGCTTTTTTTGATTTCTTTTCTTCATTGTCGGGCTTAGCATTTTCCGATCACAACCATTATCTTACTAGAAGTATCCGGAATTTTCTGATTTGAGTATAAAAAAATATTTATATATTTGCAGAAAAAGTATGTTATTCAACCGAATGAAGGTTCTCACTGTTATGTATTTTAATAACGACTTGTAAATGTTAACTTTAGGAACGTCTTTCTATAATGTCTTCCAGACGACAACTGTCTAAATATCTTTCGAGATCGACCTCAAAACTTGCATTCCTACGTTCCTAAGTTTGGTTAATAACAGAGAAATTGGTGAAGCTAATCGATCTAAGATAAATAACACCTGAGAGAAGATGTGCCACATATGCTCCATGAGAAATAACACTGATTCAGGCTGGGCGACGAGAGTGTTAATACGACGAAGTCATCGAAAATTAGACCTCCCGAATACGTGCCACCAGGCAAAGCCGCGGCGGACATTTGAACGACATTATATTATATGCAATCTGGAAAATTACGTTAATTTGCATGCGATACATTCATCACCAGACTCAACGCTTTCGTCCAGTTCAAAGATAGCCAAAAACAATAAGTTCATATTCATATATAATTATTAAAATATTAAAATTACTATTCAATCTGGCGGACTCTGTATTACCCAGAGAAAACATTCATCATGTTTAAAAAAGCGAAACGGTCTGCAATAAATTCCTCCGACATTGAAAATAAGAATCATTATTTCGCATATGCGCGGTGCAGTCAATATCTGTTAAAATGGGCCAAGATATTAATAGGACAAACAAAACAAACATTAACACATGAATGAATCGCTCTTTGCTGTCTAACTTTACAGCTCTAAAATTAAACCACAGTTCCTGTGTAAGCAAAGGATATCCGAAAGGACGCAATGAATGAGCGTCCATTGAAGCAAATTACGGTATTTCATCGAGGGTTTTAATGAAAATTTACGAAACACAACCGATTAAGTAAAAAAACCTGCCCTTTTTCATAGGACACTGAGCGTATATTCGCTTTTCGGCTATCCAATTTTGGGCGTCTCATATTTCAACGTTGTGCGGAATTAAAGCCGGATCGATATCAAAATTTATCGGGGGCTTAAGAATGGGGCAAAGGGATCCGTGACCTATATCCTATCTATGTCTAGGACGCAAAGAAGATAATGAAATTCGGATCGGATAAGCGTTCATCTTTGCCGAAAATATAACCGCAGCTATAGCATCCTTTTCTAAAATTAACATGAAAATAATGCCGGGTTCAATGGAACACGACAAACACGCGATCTTAGTATTTCTCTAAAATCATAGTAAATTCAGCGAGTAATTTCCAGGCGTTTCCATCGGATAACACAATTCGTAAAATGATACATTTTAATACTGAAAAATATGAGTTTTTGAATCCAAAATCAGGGCTGCCTATTGAATGATCTTTGCTACGTAAATTAATCTATTTTGGGATGTATATAATATTAACAATAATTAATGATAAATTGGGTCAATCCTGAATAAGAATTGTTTAAAACCTATAAATGATCCCGCAGGACAGCATGCGGTATACGTGCATATGCTAGGACACACAAGTCGTCTTTAGACAATAAACTTCTACTCAATTTCTAATATTTGTACTGAAACAATTCGATCTTATATGATCGAATTTAAATATTGTGAAAAATGAGGACTTTGGAATCCTGGGGAGTGGATTCTCTGGTAGCGAGTATGAATGGAGGCGGCGCGGGAAGAGTGTAAGGGATGAAATCGATAAACGCGCGCACGCGCCCTCGACCCTTGAATAACTTTCAATGTCACCTCCAAGCATTTCATCCGTGCACGCGACCTGGAGGGTAAAGGGAGGATCCGTGGGAAACTTTCAAGGTCACAAGAATAACTCGACCTATCCTCCTCAGAACTTGAATAAGTGCGCTCCGTGGATACGTCTCACTGAGCGACCCTTAACATTCAGCCGCTCCTGTGTCGACAAAGAAAAGCGATCGAGGACGTTCGTTCTGTGTGAAACAATTTGTATATTCAAAACGAGCCAAAATGTCCCGATTGATATGGATAACGACATTGAATCTGGCGATCGTCTTAAAACTGTCCACACACTATACTCTCGAACCTCTTTTTGTGCGATTTCGAAGTTATGCGGTTTTTCTTAAGGCAATTTTTATATTTTTTTTTAAATTTCATAAAGAGTATGTATCGTGATATTTTGGATAAAATAGGAAATAAATCATCAACACTAACCAAAATTTGGTAATTTTGGTATACTATTTCTTCAAAAGAAAAGAGGAATTTTGAATCATATCGAAAATCGTAACGAAAATTATCATACAACGATGATAGTTTGTAATTAAAGTAATTAGTATTTCTCTAGTGGATATCTTGCATTTGAGATCCCAGATGTCAGACATCCTTAAAATTTTACCAATGATGCAAGACGTCCTTTAAATGTTACCGAAAATGTTATTTTTTAATTGCCTTATTGTTTTCCTATTTTTTTATGCGATTTTGGATTTATTTTATATAGCTGTTTCAAAGTTATGCGGTATCCTTGTAGAAAGTCCCACTGTGGGAAGTGTGGCTGACTACCACATTTTTAAAAACATATATACACTATGAAAAACCATATTTAAATGGTTAATAATAGATCCATGAAAGGGTCTGTCTGTCTGTGTTTGTGTAATACATAATAAAATAGGAAAACTACTGATCTAAGAGTTGCTTTATGCTACATATTGAATCACCCAATAGAGGCGGCGCCTTAAGCTATTTTGCCCTGTCGCGTCTTAATAAGTTTCATGTAAAAAAATATACGTATTTGTACAAAGATTTGATTAACGTTTGCAGACTGTGTTGTTCGCGTATAATGACACGTTGAAATGCATTTTCATATCACTCAAGTGCTAAATGCATTTCTAGAAACAACAACGCAAATCACATCGATTTATCAAAATAACCACAAGTGACCTTTAAATAACCGGGAAACGATTGCATCAGATTTCTGCGAAAAAATATTGTTACTGCTTAGTTGAACTGTTGAGAATATAACCGATATGAAAATTAATATAAAGTGTAGTTAAAAAAAAATGGAGGCGATTCTTCAACATGAGAATCTGTGTGTATAAAATTATTCGCAAAATGAGAAGCTTGAAGTGGGTGGCTTTGCCTTGTTTTACATATTCATCAGTCATCGCTCGTTCAGACTCTTATCTCTTCAGGTCTTTGGAAAATTCCACGAACATAAAATATTGCATAATTTTGCAAGAGACAACGACAATAAAAGAAAATATATAGTCGACTTCTTTGTTATGGGTGCAGTTATAACGAGATCACGGTTGTAACGAGCATTTTAATAAGGGATGTTTGAAAAGAGTTCTTTTAAATATACAGAGTATTTGGAACATGGATCGACAATTTTTTTTAATGGTCTTTTGTTACGTTTCACGCATAGACTATATGTCCTAAATGCCAGGGTTGTCGAAATACATTTTTAACATTTTGAAAAAAATGTTAAAACCCAAAATTTCACCTTTAAATATTTTATGCAATTAGTTAAAATAAAATTACTTCTGAGTTTCGTCAAACTTGAAGAGGTAGTAGTTTGCCAGGGTCAGGGTTAATAAAATAATATTTATACCTAAGACGTTTTTATTAAATTTATTTAGAAAATTTGTGCAAATTGGCCACCTTTGCTTCTCAGACATCTGTTCCTTATTTCAACTGTAAATTAATTATTTTTGTGGTCCTATTCCTTGGGTTGTACGGCTCCAGACCTGACACCATTGGATTTTTTTTGCTTTAGGATGTGCCCTATTCCGTGGCTCGCACGGCCTCCAGATCTGACACCACTGGATTTCTGTGTCTGATTGATTTAGATTAAAAATAAATTGCAAAATATAAAAACAGTTATTTCGTGCTATTACAACCACAGATTAAAAACTAACTCTTAAAAAAAAATAAGGTCGGTCCATGCCTAAAACACCCTGCATGTTTTAGGCATGGACCTTGGATTTGAAGGATTTAGGCAATCCTTCCAAACCTTCAAATCCAAGAACTAATTGTTGTAGAAAAATCAAATAAAATCAAATTTATAACAAGACTCGGATATTATGATTTTCAGCAGTTCTTTGATGTTCGTTATAACCGAGCTCGAATCCAAATGACGTTTTTAATGTGTATTTTTTTGCATTTTAAATTATATTTAGCAACAATTCTACAAAATACACTTTTTATCATAATCAAAATTTATTCATTAATGACGATTAATTTTACTTGACATACTTATCTTGCTGAATAAAATATTGAGTGCTAGTTGGAGTGGTGAAAAAAAGCTTAATTCTGTAGAATTTTATTAAAACGTATTTATTAAAGGATTATAACTGAGAATTAGATAAGGATGATTGATAATATTTTATTAATCAAACTTTTTTAAGGCTTTGTAAATATCATACGATAGTGTTTCTTCGATAGGTTTTTTTGAACGAAGCAGAATCGTTCGACTGCATCGATTTCATTATTTTTTACCCATTAAAAATGCATTCAAGGCTATAAAATTATATGCTCGCATTAAATTGCTATCGATCAGGTGCGATTAACGTGTCAAACGCAAGCTTATATCGCAAAATGTTTATAGTTTTCATCGATCAACGAATCTCGATCAATAGCTTTCGAAAGATAATAAATCAGACAATCCCCCAAAGAAATAATCGTTGACATTTTAATGGCACTATGAAGCACATTAAACTCAATTCAGCACTTTTAGGGAACTCAAAGTGAAAATAATAAAATCAAATTGTATCTAATTTGCTGTAATGACAAAACCATATAGATATATGTTTTTAAGTTGGACAATAAATGTATTAAGTGATCGGACATTCAATAAGATTGCGTCCAGATAAGAAAAAAAACTGTCAAGAAACACAAGAAATAAAGCCACAAATAATACGTGCCTTCAGCAAGGTCTTTCATTTATTGTCGTTATCCACGTACGAATTGTCTTGTCCTTTAGAAGTAATTATAGTCAATGAGATATTTTATATTTTTATTTTTACGTGTATTTCAATCCACACATGACTAAACGTAAAAATTAACGAGAGAGCAAGAGTCAAAAAGATTTGATGCAAGGTTTCATTTGAATTTTTTTTTTAACTTAAGTTGTAAAGGTTTAACTTGAGTTGAAAAGGTTTAACTTGAGTTGAAAATGTTTAACTTGAACTGAAAAATAATTGACTTAAAATGAATAAGGTTTAACTCGGCGTAAAAATACTGTAGGAAGTTTTAACGCGTTGGCGGACACGTCAACATTATGCGACATTTTTTGTATTATAAATGACTGCATAATGCAGATGTGTTCGTCAAAGCGTTAATTAAGTTGTTTGATATCAAAATGATTTTTAGAGTAATTTCAAAAAAGTTTGATATACTAACTACGCATTCAATATGTATGAATTATTGGCCATTTTTCTTTTACAATACATAGAACCTCAGATAAATTGGTTACATTCTTTGACTTTTTTTGGAATTTGCACTTGTTCTTATTTTTTTAAAAAAACAATTATGAGAAAGTAATAAAAAATTATGACGGAAATACAATGTCTATAATCAACATATTAGCATAAAAGCCGTACTGTAGTGTTGGTGGTGAGCTCTCAATAGAATGTGGCACACAAATATATTAGAGCAGCGGTTCTTAAACTTACTCTTGAATACAATTTTTTTAGTGGGCCCTATCCTAACTCTAGGCATTTTACATCTTCAAAATCTGATCTTCGGGCCTAGGGATAGGAAAAACTTTAAATGCGCTTTTCTCGAAACTACTTTTTCTAAGCTTATGGAAGTGCTCCCACACGCCCTAGATGAGCATTATTTATGAAATTTGGCAGACACGTGTATAATAAACATATTCATCGTATAGACTACAATTATCCAAAAAAAATTCAAAAGTGTTTATTTAATCAACAAAAAACTACAAAAAATGTTGGTAAAAACACAAACTTTTTTTCGATCGCTTATTATTTTTTTATTTTCTAATATTTCTTTTTAATTGTAGTCTAAGCTATACACAATATTATACAAAGTAAAAATAAGTTAAATTTGTTTGCTGCAAATCACTTGTTCAGGACTTAGGACTTCCATGATGAAGAAAGGTCCCTTAATTGAATTTGACAAAAATGCTGAAGTCTTCAATTGTCTTTAAATATGAAGTCATTGTTACTATTTCTATTTTTTTCTATGATTTTCATCTGGATGGCGTCAAAGATTATCGTTTATTTTTTGTATGAGTTCAAATCAGGATATGCCGCAGTGAAGCTATGGAGATTATTTTGATCGAATTAATTATGTTTTGTAAAAGTTATGGTGTTTTAATTCTCAGCTACAAATTCCGAATGTTCATGTGGTATGTCCTGATACTTACATTTGAATTTCATAACATAATCCAAATAATTATGAGATGAAATTGTTTATTATGTATGTGGCAGACTATTTGAAAATATTATGGTTAGATGTCGAATGAAGATTGAGCAAATAATAATTTAAATAGAAAACATTGACTTTTAAATTTTTATTCCTACGTCATCTTTACGCCCGTTTGGCGACGTGTACGTGGGATTACACAAAAAGGCAAATTATATGGCCATAGTTTTTCTTCGTTTGTTCGAGCACTCATTGTTTAATGATCTTGTGTACAATAAGAAACATGCAAACATTCCACATGTGATTCCAAGAAACGCAAACGAGCTATTGAGGACGAATTAAAAATCAAAGATCATGGCTAATTTAGGAGGACCATTGTTCGGCCATTTTTTCTAGAGCCATATTGAGATCTACACGAAACTAATTCGCGTTATTAGACAAAGTGAAATCGAGTCCCTGGAATGGCGCATTTAAATAATTAGACTCAATAAAAAGAGGCAGGGCGCAAATTAGACTATTGAGAAGCGCGAGATTAGGCATGCAGCCGGATCGATTTGCGCTCTATAGAGAAAACTCATTTTACTCCGTTTTATTGCCACGAAGACATCAATTTATAAGGAGACTGGTAGCAAAAAAGACCTTGAATTCGATTAGGTCAATTGATGCTGTCGCATATCGGTCCATCAATTACACAATGCGACCGTAACATTGGCTTCTCTTGTATGCAAATCTATCTAGATTGTTGGCATTGTTGGGTATCTGAATTCGATGGATGCCCTTTTTAACGCTCTGATGCTCCTGGTATTCTGCAGAGTCTGATATTTTAGAATATACGCGTTACAGTATGAAATAACGCTATCGCTGAAAAAGATTTCGGTTAATTGGGCCATCGCTTAATCGGGACAGACAATTGCATATTTGTGTTTATTCATTATTTTTTTTTTAAACGGATTCAGAATCGCGTTGATGGCTTTAATACAAAAGATATATTTCAGATGTTATCAGTTTTTTTCTCCAAATATAAACACTTTTAGTATAACAAATTGAATTTTGTTAATGGATGGCATCGTAACAAGCTCATAAAATTGCCAATAACACTTTTCTATCCGAAAAATAAACGACGATATTGTTACGAATAACCATTACTTAAATTGGGTTTACATAAGGCACGGTAATATTTAAATAAGAGCATAAAAGCGACAAAATTAAACAATAAAACCATAAAGATTTCACATAAAATTACAGCAAATACGCAAAAAATATAGACCCCAAATAGAAAAAAAATATCGATTTATTGTCGCCGGCGATGTAATTAAATACGACGTTAACGACACGATCATTAAATAATTTCGAAGCCCTATTTTTGTCTGGTCGGTGGAGGCGATCACGATATGAACTCTATTGGGACCATTGATTGAACACCACTCTTTAATAATGTATGGCGTTAAAACAATATAAATAAGGACTGACAAAACTGGGTCGCACCATTAAAAAATATGGCAGACAAGCACGTAGTACAAATAGAAGAAATGAATTATTTCATGTACAGACGCCATTTGGTAATAACTTTTATGTTTCATTGGATTTTTTGCTTGTTCCTAAAAATTAAATTCAGAAGAAAAATATGCAGATGCGAACAAAAAAGCCGGTTGCTCTAAGATCATAAGAATTTCCAAACAATACTTGTAAAGCACTGTATACGGTGCATTTAAAGCTTAAATTGCTTCGCAATAAACATATTTCATTCTAGCGAATATATTAACGCTTTCACGGACACGTCTATATCACGACACGCATAATGCAGATGTGTCCGCCAACGCCTGGATGGAACGCTATGGAAGTCCTAAGTCCAGAACAGATGATTTTCAGCCAAAAAATTAAGCATATTTTTACTTTCTATAATATTGTGTATAGCTTAGACTACAATTAAGAAGAAATATTGAAAAATAAAAGAAATAATAAGCGATCAAAAAAAAGTTTGTGTTTTTACCAACATTTTTTGTAGTTTTTTATTCATTAAATAAACATTTTTGAATATTTTTAGATAATTATAGTCTATACGATGAACATGTTTATTATACACGTGTCCGCTAAATTTCATGAAAAATACTAATCTAGGGCGTGTGGGAACACTTCCATAAGCATAGAAAAAGTAGTTTCGAGAAAAACGCGTTTAAAGTTTTTCCTTTCTTCAGCTTCGCGAAGCGCAGTTTCTCCTCGTTGGCTTATAACTTTGCAAATTTAATTTATATCGACTTGAAATTTACTGTACGTATTTTTAAAAATTGGTTGTTTTCGATACACAAAGAAAAAAAAATTACTTTTTAGTAATAAATTAAGAAGTAGAAAAGTTTAAATACAATGTGCATGATGTTTTCCTTTTTATAAGACTATTGCCAACCATTTTTGCATGTTTTTTTATAGCGAATATGTGCTTTAAAAATGTGGTCGCCATCCACACCTCCTGTAGATTTGATCCCAAAATTATAGAATTGCGAGTCCAACCGCTCAACAGGCCTGTGCCATTGCCAATCATATTAATATACTCTATCCATGTGTGTGGTTTTTATCCGGTGTTTATAACTAAATTTAAAGCTACTCAATTTTCTTATATGCTTAAATAATATAAGCAAATTTCCAGACTAAACGCGAGCCGAAATAAGTTCAATAAAAATGATCATTAAATAAACAGCTTTGAAGTGAAAGCATTAACAGCTTGACCAAGGATGCCACAAATTAGTTCAATGTTTATAAATCCATTCAATCCTGTCTTTTAAATATATTTATCTAAAATATGCCAAGTAATATGTGATTTGAATTGAACATAGATTGGATTTTACAACATCAACGAAGAAGCTGTGTTGTATACAAACTCTGTGCCGTAAAAGCTCGACGACTGCTTTACATAAACAATTTGATCATTTCCAAAGTATCGATCGTTTGGATCATTTTAGTCATAAAACGACCCGCGGTAATCCGGCCTCAATCTAATCCGGCGCCCCCTGTAATCCAACATGCCAATACAAGTATAGTACATATGTACGGCAAAACTCAATGTAAAAAATGCATTTGAATAAATTTTGAATGCGAGAATATTAAAAAGTTCGTCTCCATCATTAATTGTGGGCCAGGCAGGAGACAAAATCTCAAGAAAGCTAAACAAAGCAAAGTTGTTTTACAAGGAGATAATAAAAAAAATAAGACTTTGTATCTAACAAGGGATGGTTGAAACGCTTTAAAATCGTCATGGAATTCGTCTGATGACGGGTAGCAAGTTTTCATTTTTTATAACTGCTATGATCATTGTGTATATGACGACGTTAATTCTATAATATTAAACCTTGTATTGTCCATGTATATATTGGGAGCTAATTTTCAATTTAAATTTTTCTCGGGAACGGCTTCTAATATGATTCTTATATGAGTTTCATTTAAAGTATTGTTGTGTCCCTCGTAACATCAGCGAGAAAGACTCCACATGGGGTGAATGGTGATTGATCCCAAAGACGATTGCTTCTCCACAACATATTAATAGGCTGCGGCTACGAGGCGTAAAAGACCCAAACGTGAGCTTAGAAGTGAATTCAAATTCAAGCTGAAATCTGATTCGAAGCTCAAAGCTCATTCGAAGCTGAGCCAAAGCTGACTCGAAGCTCACTCTGAGCTGAGCCGAAACTCAGATTCAAAGTTTGACTGTATGGCGACCTGCACCTCTTTTATACTCGACTTAATGCTTCCCTTCTCTCGTAGCGATCTTTCTGGAAGGTAATCTCATTGCCCAGTTGCTATGTAAATTAAGGTTATTAAGTTATGGACGTTGCTCCTATCACCATCATTTTCTTCCAGAAAGTTCAATGATTCGCATTGTTTTGAAAACAAGTCGTTATTTTGATCATTAAGATAGACCAAATTTTGCTTCAGGATCGACCGGTCGATCGCGATCGACCGATTGGGCATCCCAGTTAAGAACGTATAAAGAAAATGTTCGTTGAAAATCGTCGCACGGAATAGGTTAAAGATGAACGTTGATCAATTTTGATCAAAGCTTCAATTGAATCATCGGGTTGGCTTTTTCCACGACCCATTGACATTTTGAGCTTTTGTCAACACAAGGATGATTTATTTTATAGGAGCAATTAGCAAAAATATTGTTCTTGATGAGAATAGATTGTAATTGTGAGGTCTCTCCATTCCAGAACGTGAGTTAGGGCACTCGTGTTGATTGATAACAAGATAAGCTAATAGCGAAACTGATTCAATGAATTCCAACAGCAGACTATTCGCACTTGTTAATGAGACCGCTCATATTTTCGACGCTCTCTTAGGCACAAAATCTGCTGAGCGTCTAGAAAATTGGCTTATTGATTTTAAGTATCAGCCATAAATCACGAGCGATGTCTTAGAGTTCACGCGATGAACGTCATCGACCATTTTGATGTATGGATATGCTCCTAAATTTTCAATGATGGAGAGCACTGTGCGCAGACTTTGGTAGTCTGTGACGTAAATGTCCATTGATCGAATTCTAGTGTATTTTCGGCTTTTGGCACAATTCTAGACGTGACTAATTTAACACTTCGCGGTGTAATTTTTTTACAAGGAGCCCCACAACCTTGTCTTTCACACAACATTTTCGATTTCTTCATTACTACCATTAAGGTCGTTGACACACTCGTTTCTTTTGCCTGGTGTAATATGATCCAGCAAGTACGCAGTGTGTTTTATGGATTTTTGGCTTTTCAGCAGTTATTGTTTGCTGTAAGTCAGAAGAGGTCAAAGATTTTTTTCGAGGGCAGGTGATCGACTTTTATAAGAACATGGTCGATGAAACCAAACGAAAAATAGATGTTGGTATAATAGAATCACATAGTACCAACCTATCGATAATAAGTTTGGAAACACCTAGCATATTATCAAGTTTTATGATAAAAAAAAATAAAACCTTCTACATAACTAGGGAATCCAATCCCGAGCCAAAATTTCGATCCCGAGATTTCGGGATCGAAATCCACACTCGTTGGAGGTATCGACTGATAAAATTTCTTTCTGCTGAGACACAGACTAAAACTCGCAAATTCCCGATTTTCCAAAAAATCATTTATTTCCGTCTCTGCAGATGAATACTTATATACTATAATACTTTGATGTGATTCGTAATTATATTACGGAGAAATACAAAAATTCTGAACCCCGTATCTATTATATTTCATATCGATATTCCCACTATTAGAGTCGAGGTGTAGTAAATACATCACCGGTAGGGAAAGGTTAATATAACAATTTGAAAGACATATATGTACTGTACATATGTATACATTGAATTGGAAAATTTTAATCCAGCGGGTGGTTTAAAACATTACAAGACACCAGGTGACTTAGACTTTGAAGGACAGAAAAAGACCGGACCGCCCAAAATCTATCACAGATGTTGAAGACAAAATTATTTTATTATCGTCCAAATGAGATTATTCGTCTTACAGCATAATTGATAATATCGAAAATTGAGCACGTTAGGAGAATGCAGGGTTTTTGATGGCAATGAACAGGTGATGTGACGAGGCGACCTGATGAATGACAGGCTAATGCCGTCATAAATGCCACTCGAGTGATACGGAACCAGCTACGGCTGGATAATTGGACGATATCAGAAAATTATGATGTTAGTGAATGTCATATCCGAAAATGATAACGAAGCTTCCACACTCGCTCGAGTGACGTATATTTACGTATGTGCATTAGATTAGTTAGCCTGATATCATTTTTCAGGGTACACTCTTCGCTTTATTAAACTACGTCTACAAAATACAAATATTTCTAATTAGCGTCAGTTTGTATTGTCTTAAATTGTCATCAAATTTAATCATTAGGGCTTTATGCAGGGTTGTTTTTAGCACATTTAACGGTTTTCGGTTCAGTTTCGGTTCGAAGCCCAGTTTTTTACAGTACTTTACGTGCACATCTTGTTGATATGAACCCAAAATGTTTGAGTTGCAAATCCAATGGCTTAACCTTTTGATGAGAGAAGACAGAGGCGGAGAGAGTGTACATAAATCGTACGATTGTATAGATCGATAACCCAAATTTATTAAATAATAATAACCCAAATTAATCGATCTCAAGTGTATTTTTTATGTTTAAGCGAAGAAATGAACGAATGTTGTATACTATCGACAATGTTTATTCATTTAAATACAATCTTCATACACGCTGTGCGGTCCTGACAGATAAGTGGATTTATATGATGATTTTAAATTGGCTCACTACTCAAAGGGTTAATTATGAGATTAACTACAGATATGATAAAGAAATGTGTTTTTTTTAAATGTCATTCACATTCAACGTGGTTTAAAATTGCATCAGCCGACTGTTGAAGTGTGAAGACTGCCAGATGTCGTTTTTTACAGATTTCATCTTGTCCAAATAAGTACATAGTGTTTATTTGATTTGCATCATTAATCTGAAAAAAAGTCATCTCGAGAGCAAGATTATTCATATCTAAAAAACGTTCCTTACACTTTTGCAACGTATGCGTCATAATTTACCAATATTTTATTGGTTTTTTATCATCTAAATTTTGTTTTCAAATGTTCCAAAATTGGAACATCTCGAAACAAATGTAATGTAAATTGCAATGATAATTGAGAAAGATTTGTTCGTGACAATTTCTGAAAAAATCTGGTTAAGTTATCATAAGTTAGCATATATAGTAATATTAACGGATGGATCGATAACATCAAGGGAAGAAATTAAAATGGGGTGATATTGAATTTCATGATGCAAATGTTTGATCAATGTATTGTATACCGCCAGAACTAGGAATAAAAGCGAAGGCATCCAAATATAAAGCGATTGAGATGATAATAGGACAGGTCATGTGGCGAGACGCACTGGACGAAACATGGACAAAAGCGTTGCAGAATAATATGCAAGAAATTAATTCGCTTGGAATAGAAATAAATTAGATGCTCAACGATGCAGTTTTCATTCAAGCATTTTGGATTTAATAAAAAATGTAAGCTTTATGATGAAATTTTGGATGATGCAATTCGGATGTGGTACAAAAGGAGGGAATTTTAATTTGTTTATACTGAAACAGCGAGATGATCCAAATATAAACCTAAAATTACGTCACTCCCACGTGTTCCAGAATCGGTCGACTGTATTAATAACCCCCAAATGGTAAAAAAATACATCTTCGCATATTAAATTTCATATTTTACGCGTTTATATACTAATATTAATAAATCGAATTTAAATAGAATTTAATTGCGTGCCATAACCAACAGTATGCTTCGAATTTAAATGCGTCCCCTTTTTTATTAATATGTATTTAACCGGCTTTAAAAAATATTTAATTCCATCGAAAAATTGTATTGTGTTAGACAATATTAATATGTTATTGATTTTTTTTTTCAAACAAAAATATTAATAATAAACGATTTTTTTTTAATATTTAAACATTTGCAATTCAGTTTTGAGCGGTCGAAAATTCAAAAATAATACTGGCCGCATATCATGCGGTTATGTTCTTAATGATGGAACGTTTGATGAAATATTTCCATCTTCGGACGATATTATGGTCCTTAATGAAGACGATCGTGTATGAAAATCGAATGGATGAGGGTTGAAAAATCAGGGAAGGGATGATTTGACTGACCATTAGCCGTGTGCTTGTTAGGCTGTTCATGATGATGCATGTCTCGGAGCACCGTCTCGTGGGGGCGCGACCGATCGCTCTCATGTCACAAACACGACTAGCGCGCGCACTTGCTATCGCGCCCTCTCCACCCCCACCGCCCACCACCCACCACCCACATCCGCTCCAGTGCTGCGCTCTGCTGGGAAACCATTCAATCAATCCACCCCCTTTTCACCAAAACAAACTGTATCCGCCTGAAAGACACTGCGAATCCTTATCGATACGATTTCAACATATTTCACAATGCATTCCTGGAATCATGTCTTCCTGGAAATCCAAGATATGCATCGATAGTCACGTACGCCCAAAGAACAAAATTCATTTGAACAGAGTTCGATCAAATGCTTTTTAATGCTAACCAATAAAATCATCTACATCTATAAATGTTACTTCATTAAAAAAATGCATCACAGTCAAAAATAAGCTCCTAGGAAAACTTGATTTTATACATCGCTTTTTTCCATTTGTTAACGAAAAATTTTCGCTAAAACATAAAGCTGTGTGTTGTGTAATATATAATAAAATGGGCTTGCTAGCGGTGTAGTGTTTGCTTTATGCTACGTATAGACACACACACATACACACAGTATAGGTCTTTATGATGCATGTGACGGATATATAGACGGTACTATTGTATATAGACACAGATAATAGAGACAGTGTGTGACCCAAAGTGCGAATAGAAGGCCGGTAACACTCCTGATCTGGTCAGACTATCAGTTCGGAGATCTTCCATTAAGCCTGTTATCATCAGCCTTTCGAAATAATTGTCTTCTTATGCATATGGTTGACAGCCATTTGGATTTTCTTGTTTCCCGTAGCGTTCTGCACGGGAAATTCTTTTAAAATTGAAGGAAATATTAAATATCGATGCATTCATTTACAAAGAATCATTTTGACTGCAGTTATTGTAACTGCCGAGTACACTTCCGACAATAAGTTTAGAAACACATATATCGAAAACATGACAATAAATACTAAACTGCACAAAATGTTACTTATATTGTTTATTAAATATTTCGGTGTATTTTGGAATGAACAAACATTGTGAAAATGTAAATTGCGTTGTAGTTACCATTTGAAGTTTAAAGAAGACTATACAAGTTACATCCCAAAAGTCATGAAACATATTTTTTGTTGCGCCCCTACTGATTACAACGTATTCGAACCGGTTGGAAAAGGTGATGGGGGTCCTTAGCTTAACAGTGCACCAAAGTTCAGCATGCTGCGAGCATCAGTAGAACCAAGATAGCTGATTTAGTGCATCCTTGTTTCGAGAACATATCACGACGCGCGATAGCAGATACTTCCGAGAAGATCCTTTGAAGATCCCGAAAAACTGAAGAAAACCTGGCAACAGAGATGGGATCAGTCCAGCAAAGGAAGGTGGACCCACCGATTTATACCGGTCATAAGTCGGTGGAGGACCCGGAAGCAAGGAGAGACGACCTTCTGCTTCGGAGTGTACTTGAAGCGAATTGGCAAGGAGACCTCCACGGGATACCACCACTGTTAAGCGGAAATTGACGATGCTCAATACACCATTGACGACTGTGAGGCTCGGACGCCCCAGAAAAACACGCTGAAACAAGCACTCGGGGTAGCTGAGCTCAAAGTCGAAGACATGGTCCACGGCATGATGGTGAGCAAGGAGAACTGGGACCTTTGGCGGAAATTTGTAGAGGAAGTAATGACCACCAAAGAGGGCTGTGAGAGAAAAAGACGCAGAGCGGCTCTCCAACACTAGAATAGGGCTATATCGAAGGCCAGACTATCTGTCCCCCTGAAGCAATGTGATAAACAATACCAAGGGGACAGAGAAAGACAAGGAAGGGATTTAATCAGTAAGAATCTGACATTACCTTGAGGCCGTCAACCCCCAGGGTGTCTTATGCAAGATTCTCTTCCCACAGGAAAAAGATACTTTCGAGCAACTTTGGGCGATCAAATTTTGCACGAATTACTCAAGCAAGCCTATGAAGCGCCAAAGTGTCGAAGGGCACACCTCGGTGTCCCCGAAAGCGAAGAAGGTCAGGATAAACAAATCCAAAATGACGACACCAAGGTGTGGTCCACAAAGAGCTTGTATTTCAAGGGAAAGATCAAGGAAAAAGTTCGGCCGTGACGATAGCTCTGAAGGAGGTTCCCCTCGAGACCATCGAGAGGGGAATACCGGGCATGGCAGAGTCCGTGGAAAAAATGTGTAGTTGCTCATGAAGAGTATTTTGAAGAATATTATCATATTGTACCGGTATTGTCGATGAATATTTTTTAAAAATATATATTTCATGACTTTTGGGATACATCTTGTCCTTTATTTTTTTTTAATATTTCTATCATTACATTACAAAATGTAGGTTTTTCAATCATGGTAATAGCTAAAAAATCAAGATTCTTTTTAAATAGATGTATTGTATCATTAGAAGACATCTGGAGACTAGGATTCTGAAGGACAGGAAAAGACCAAATCGACCAAAATATGCTACGGATGCCACATGGACGTTGAAATGTTTTATTGAAAATTATTTTATTATTTAATTAAATAAAGAAGATTTACTTGGAAAAACTTGTATAAAAATGCAGTATACCTCAGGTCTTCGAATATTAAGGCAAAAGTTCACATTACAGCAGCATAATAACCCACACATACTTCAAAATTCTATCAATTTTTTTTACACAAAATAAACGGTCCAGTATTTAAAAAAATAAAATTTACCGCCACAATCTCCAAACATTTATGGAATGATATCAATCAGAAAGACAAAAATCTATTTCTTACTAGTGCCAATATGTTCTGAAATAACCTACAAGTATATTAAAGATAAGCTGAGAACTGGCAGCATAAATTGAAGGTCATAATTTAATAGTTGTGTTCTGGCGTGTTTCTGGACTGTCATTATGACAGTCTGGCGACTGAGTGCCGTTGGGTTTTAACAAGCTGGTAATAGTCTGGCAACCCTCTTCCCTCCCAAATCCAAAATCCAAAAAAACTATTAAATTATTCATTTATAGAGCTTTGGCAAGTTTTTGTTTCTCAACGCAAAAGATGAAAGGACATATAATGTTGAAATTTCATAGTCAGTCAGAACAGAGTGAATGAGTACAAATAATGCTCGCAAATATTTAGAATTTAAATCACAACCACATTATAAAAATAAATTAAAATTATCTACAAATAAGGAATTTCTCAGAATGTGCTACAATTCATATTTAATTATTATCGTTACCACAACATATAAAATAACCTCAAATAACCACTAATTTACATCGAATCATTGTGGCAAGAAATGCAAGATAATTCATTATTATTCATATTCTTAAAAATATAATATAGTAATTAACCCACACATCACATTCTCTTGTTCAAGTCGTGGTTATGATTTAATTCACTCCGCATATACTATTTGTAATATTTAGTTTATTCAAACCAATTTTAAGTCTTTAAAGCAGCGACTTTAAATCAATATCAATAACTTCTGCTACAACAGTATTTCATATCAATTCCTTAAAACACGGCTCTTCAACTTTTCATTACTTTCAGAACATTTCTGACTTGTGGTATTCCCGGTAATATATTTATCTCTTATCATTTTTTAGAGTTGTATTTTCAGAAAGTGGAAATAAATAATAATTATTCTAAAACGAAACTTAGCTTTATTAAACACTTTAAACCGAAAGATATATTATTTCTTAAAAATCATTTTACAGTTCAATGGTAAATTTCTGCTGAACTCTTCAGAAATTTCCTTGAACTCAGATTTGAAAAACCTTGCCCTAAGCCATTAGATATTGCCGGCTTAGGGCAAGATAAGCATTAGATATTGTCAACAATTGTCGGCAATAGTGTCATAAACATTTTCAGCCAGTCTGCTTTTTTTATATAGTATTTACATAAAAACAATTTATTGATAAGCTTGGTATGTTGTTTCGAAACAAAACACTCTCTTAAACCAGTCTATATCATTTCACATTTTATCATACGTCATACTTATTCGTTTTTATCTTAAACATATAATTATATGCAAGCCACAGCTATTTAAGTCTTTTGTTGATTTTTTTTACATCAATATTACAAATCATAATGCGGGAGTTTACTATGCTACTTTTGTTTCAATAAACTATTTAATTTTAATTTATTAGGTGAAATTTTATTAAACGGGCATAAAACTATTAGAAAAAAACTTCAAATACTGCAATTTTTTGTCTAGCAACTTTTAATAAAATAAATATACATGATTCGTACAAAGGCAATTTTATAAGATGATTTTTATCGTCAAATTTTACAATTAGCCTGGTGGCCACATCATTTGTCTACCTCCAAGTATATGAATGTGTAAATGATACACACTTTGAGCACCATGTTTTCCATTATTGATTACGAGTCTATAACCCTCTGGCAATTTATCTTTTGCTAAAGTTTTTGCAGTGAGCATAATGTGTGAAAGTATCTAAAATAACAAAAAATAGACGTTAGTTTGAGGATATTCAAACTTAACAGCAATAAAAATATGCTTTTAGGAATTAATAATTGTTTTTTTTAAGTTTGCATCTTAAACCAAAATCAAAACAATTTCAAATTTACATCGGCATCGTCCTGGGTGCAGGCATCTAGCATTGGCAATCTTTTTTTAGGAATAACTAAGAAGTGCACAGGTGCTTGTGGTGCAACATCATTGAATGCTAGACATTTATCATCTTCGTAAATAATGTCGGCCTTTATTTTCTTAGAAATAATGTGATCAAATATAGTAGGCCCTTTGGCAGCATGAGCGGCTGCTTGAGCTGCTGCCACTTCATCAGACAGCCCCCTTAGGCCCCATGATCTCAATACTTTAGCTCCTACCCGCCACATAACCTCTTTGCATACGTCAAACTGATTTTATTTTCATGAATAAAAACGCTTATTTTCGACCATTATCAAAAAAGTTATAAAAATAAACGAAATAATGGGACGCTAATGCAATATTTAAAAATTGCTATTTTTAATACCGTAGCACGTAAGGATACATAGGACAGAACAACTAATTTTTTTAGCTCAAAAAATTATGGCATTTTAAGATTTATTTCAATGAATTTCCTCTTATAGTTTAAGGGAATAAACAAAATGGGTCATCAATAAAATCAATGACTAATTTCTGTTTTCTCTATACAATGGAAATGTATTTCCATCTCCACAGAAAATTTAGAAAATATATATGGACTAGAGCGATTGGAAAAAACGCGTGTAAATATAATACAACACGACAAGAAATTTTATTTCGGACTAATATGTTTAATATAAATACATATTAATTTACATCCTTTAGTAAAAACTATATTTAATTTGTATATATATTCAAACGTCGACTTTAGAGTCCAGGCATAATATATGCTATATTATCTAAAGTATCTTGTAATAATGTTAACGGTGGAGCAATAGATGGCACATGAGCCGTGAGGCAAATCAATGGAGCTAAAGAGCATAGAAGCGTATCCAAAAGTACAGAAACCGATCCAGACACTGCTATTTGACCCTGAAATATAAAACACATTAAAGCACGTTCGTTTTAATTATTCCATAATAACACATAAATTTAAATTATATAAACCTCGTGCTCTTTGAGTCGTTCTCCGATAATAGCGAGGCTCTCTCCCAGTAGGCGAAGATGTGCTCCCACTTCTACGGGGCCTACGCCTACGACGCGATACATACCAGTGGTGGTATTATTCGATGAGCTACTTTGATGATTACTAACCTTTAAAAAAATACACATTGAAATGCAAGAATTGTCGTGGTAATGAAGATTATTTTGCAATTTCACATACTGAATTGTTGATATGAGAAGAACTTTTGTTGCTGTATGTTTGTCTATTTCTTGAACTGGATCTTTGATGACTAGAAGTAGGACTATAGTTGGATTGAGCGTATGAAGAACTGTTTTTGTTAGGATTACCTAAAAATGATTTAAAAAATGGTAATTAGTATTTTGAACATAAAAAATTGAGGCAATATTAGGATTAATCTTAATCAGGACATATCAGAAGGCAAGCAGGAGAGGCTACTGCCGTGGAACTCACAATATTACACAAAACGGAGAAATCTTCAAAAGAAATTTAATGTAGAGCACAGCGAATCATAAGAGCTAATGTATTGGGTGTGTGAATAAGTTCCTGCCATTTTACTATCAGACGGCAGTATAACAATTGTGTGCGTATAGCTTAAGTGGTGATATTACTACTATAAGTACTATAAACCTAGCTTTAAAATCAGTGTGCGTCATTCGGTTAAAGTGTAAACATGTTTCATGACATGAAACATAACAAATTTTGTGCCAAATAAGCCGTATTTTTTGGGGAATTTTACTGCACTATTTTATTCAAAATAAATCTGCAGCTGAAGCACATAGGATCCTTGTGGAGTCCTATGGTGATAAAGCTCTAACAGAAAGAATGTGTAGAGATTGGTTTAATTGCTTCAAAAATAATGAATTTGAAAGAACAGGTGTTTTACACCATATCGTGACTGCTGATGAAAAGTGGATAAACTAAAATAATCCCAAAGAATCCTGCTTTTGGTCGTATACTCCCCGATGTTGTACGCTGCGCCTATCTGGGCAGACGCGATGAGTGTCTGCCCAGATATTTGCCCAAACAAGTCAAAAAAAATAAAATTCACGAAAAACGGCGAGAACTTATTCACACACCCAATATTAAATGTAAGTATAATTTGCAACATTCTTACCATCTCTATTGCTTAGTTTTCTTTTATTTGACCTATCCACAGCATAACCAGAAGACCTGGACAGATTTCTAGAAGTGCCGATATTTTCGTTTGAAGAATTCATGCTAATTTCCGTATCGGACAGTATAGCATCCTCAGAGTCCATAGAATCCATACTAATATATATTTAAAAACAAGAAGGAATTATTTAAAAGTACCAGCTAGTTAAATATAAAATGAATGAAATAATAACATTTTATTTACCTATCTTGATGTTCCATTGTTGGATCATAATAGTCAGAATCACTCGATCCGTCCCCCAGACCTTCTTCATTTTCACTCTTGGAATCATTAAAATGATCTCCTTCGTGTACAACATTTCTTTGTTGGGTAATTTGAGGGGTGTTAGTAACTCTCAGTGGTGGTGGTTGTACTTTACGAGGTCGCGCATCTATATCATCGGGAGATTCAAAGTCCATTAACTTTGAGCTTTTTTTACGAACTCGTCCACTTCGAGATATACCGGTGACTTCTAAATCGACTAAAAAATAGATTTGATCTATTAAAATTATAATATATTTTTTTAATTCATTTTATATTAAACATATAATAGAGGTGAGAAAATTCATGCAAAATTCAATTTATAGATAAAATATGATTAAACAAATTGAACATGATACGCTTTCTTCTATAATATAATGTCGTAAATTTATTAAATTATATCAATAGAAGTCCATATCAATGTACAATTGTAAGATGGAAAATAATCGGAGTGATTAGGCAGAAAGACAATCATTGATTAAACAATGATTTTATCATGGTAAATAGCACATTGGTTTATAGCATGTCAATACATAAGTATAGTTTTAAATATACCCATACATATTACGGTATGCGTTTATGAAATTTTCTTCAGTGATCTCATAAAAAAATTTCTCAGGGATAGAGAACATATTTAGATGACGTTATTCCATTGCTTTCAGTTCAATCGATCAAATTAAAGAGTTGAATTACAATTGTTATGATTTTGCTTATGTCTTACATGTTATTTGTATATATCAGAATAAATCTTATTGACCTAACCTCTACGGCTGTATTTTTAAATCCAAATAATTAGATAAACAAAAAATTACCATCGGATTTTTGTTTCCTTGAATAATCAGAATCCATATCTTTATTGATATTTTTAAACTCTATAAATCCTATCAAGCGATACTAAGACGCACTAGCTATTTGACAAATTTAACGTCTTACTGGCAGATTAAATTTGGTCGTAACAGCGATGTAAATAAGCATATATTCAAATCAGATATTAAAAATTTATAAAAACGATCTAAAATATAATTGAATGAAATAAAACTCAGAAATCAATATCCTTCATTATCGTATGGAAAATGAGCGTAATATTTGAATTATAAGAATAATTTTGATATTCACACTTGACAATATGCACCAGTAATTTGTATTTAAAAAGTCCACATTAAATTATTTATGCATATTTTTATATTGTCTAATGATTAAAATATGAAATAAATTTAATTGATTTGTGATATATTATTTTAAACAAAATTATTTATTTATCTAAATATTTTTTTGAAATTTATTTTTAAAAATGTTTAAATATTTGTCATATTAATTACAGCTAATTGAGAATATCTATGTATTAGGAAAGGACAATAAATCTCGATTTTAATATGTTTAAAAAAATTGTCGGCTTTGCGTACAAGGAGGAGTCGGTACTTGTGGTTATGGTCGTCGGTGCGATTGTGAACAAGGCTGTCGTCAGCGAAGGCGCCATGGTGAGTATAATGCAATAATGCCGCGCCCCCGTCATTTCGGTCTTCTAATTATAAACAATATCAATATTTAAAATTCAGCAAATCGGTTAACGCGGCTAGTTTTTATTTCTTTGTCGTATTAACCAAAATATAATTCCAGATGTCAAGCGAGAAATTATTTCGTTATCTCGAATACGCCCCCGGATTGCGAGACAAATACGGCGTTTCAATCATTAAATTTAATTTTACCGTATATCGAAGACGCTTTCTGAATTGAATTTGGCTTGTTATCATAAGTGTCATTTGATGCTCTGAACATTTCGCCTTGAAATGTTTTTATATAAATAATTATGGACCTTTTTATCATCTCTAATGCATAATGTAATAAATACTATGAATATAAATTGCTATTCATCCAATACAATGCTTTGTGCGTAACAATTACTATGAATGGAGGTCTAAATCATTTGTTATTTTATTCTTATTGTGTGTATTAATACTGTTATGAACGGAAATTGTGAGATGCTCTAAAATTATACCATTCAATTAGAATCTATTTAGATAAAAATTCAATCTTAATTCAATTTGGATGCTCGTTACTTATATATTCAAAATGTCTTTGAATATCATTGATGGATGCTCTGACATATTTAACCTCTTATTAAATTGTCTCTAATCTTATCAAAATAGAATTAAAATGATTAATAGTATATATATGCTTTAACGCATTCATCGCCCAATGTGAATTGATGGAGTTACTAACAGCAAGGGTAGAAATGCAGATTTTGAAGGCGTTCTTGAAAGATATGTTGGAGTTGACATTTGGAAGTCTTACGTGAAAAAATGTTATTAAAGTTAAGATTTGAGAGTTATAGAAAAATATAACAATGGGACACTCAACTTGCTTTTCGGCAAGAGGACTGTGCCTGTTATTTCAACCATGTTTTCTACAAGCCATGAAAAAATGAATGAATTACACGGTGGGTCAAAAACTACTTGAAAGCCATAAAATTTATGCGGCCCAAGGCTTCTACTCATACAAGAAAATTTGCCACTAATTAATAATAATGTAAAAGTAGTGAGTTTTGCAAGAAAGGCTATAAATAAAGTTTCATCAATTTCAAGCTTGGATAACGAGGATAATAGATGTTAGAAGAATTGGCTGTAGAAGAAGACGAGGAATTGATCAGTGCGAATGGTCATTTATATTCACCGGGAAAAGCGTGCTTCTGATGGAACCACCTTCCTATATTACCCCAGGTGAAGCTCTTTCACTATATTTGAATGAAAAAGTGATGAAACTTCCGGTCGCGAAAACGAATAGATATGCAGGCAAATTTGCTTCAACATGCAAGCACCAAATGTGCTGGAATCAAGATGAAAAATGAATCTTTGTTTGTTCGTATCTAATGCACAGCCATATCGTTCATCCGATTGCAATAAAATATTGTCAACTTACTGTTTACACTTGCGGGAATAACATAGGCGTAGTAATAATATTGTGTGTGTATGCAATTTGTTAGAAAACGAAAAACGAAGAAATAATAGACGCAATCAATAGACGAGACGACGGTACTAGCATACCCTCAACACTGGACAAAGGATGATCACAAGGAGCATCACCAAAGCACTGGCAGTTATTCCGCGTCCATTATTTAGTACTAAAAAGCAACAAATCAAAAAATTAAATAAGAGAATTCCGAGAACTTCAAATAGAACATGTTCACATTAAAATGCTAGACCCGATAATGAAAAGAAGAAAGCAAAATTAGCACCTCATCATTTAGAAGTTCATAGAAATCTGCAGTGCAAATTTATTAGAAGAAATTGCGTTCTATGTTATCGGAAGAAGAGACAAATTCTCGAACAAGCGAGAAAAAATTAAATGCTAAATTAATTTACGGATAATGGAGCCCTTGTCTAAGAATACCTATTACTTGCATCTGGATGATGATGTCTTTATTATAAAAACATATATCATAATTTATAATATTGTGATAATTTTCATTTGTGGAAATTAATTTCTAGTGAGAGCTAAATTCAGATAACATTAAAAAAATATATAAGTATTGTAGCGAACATGCCTCTTCTGACGTAAAGATCGATCGCAGCGCAATCCGTAACAGTGGTCCCGACCCACGAGTCGGCTGCGATGAACGATGGAACACGCTTATGATTTCAATCACTCAGTGAAGTGCTGCAGGTGATCAATAAAATGTTGAAGAACCAGCACAAGTGTATTTATTCAATTAACTTTATTTTTTCCGAAGGGGGGAAATCTTCAAAAGACACCACTATATCATGGTAGTGTGGGATTTCTACCCACTAAAACCCCCTCTCTCTTCTGCTGCCACCCGGCTATTAGTTAAGTATTGCACAAGGGTGGCAGCGATGTGTCCCTACTGAGCTCTTCGGCTATTCAGCCTGTGGATCATTCCGTCTGCTTAGTGGGGGGCGCTTCAGAAGCTCTTCTTCGCCTCTCGCGGTCGTCGTTTTCATTCTGTTCAAGCTCCTCGCGTAGGGTATCCCTTTCAACGCTCCACACTGGGCAGATGAATGCTGTATATACAGAATCATCATTGCCAGCTCCGTAGTGATGGTATTCCGGATTTGCCTTTTTTCCTATTCTCTTGAGATAGCAGTCATACCCGGTGAGAATCTGGGTCAGGTGGTAACACACATTTGGCCATGTTGCCTGACCATTCACAATTCCAGGTTTGGTATTAGTTTATGTGTCCACAGACCTTTTGTGGAGCTGTTCCATCGAGATTGTCACACCTCTATGGTAGTTTCTCTGGCCGCCTTCTTTGTTTCGCCTTCTTGTACCGCCAGTCTCTCCTGAGCGAGAAGGTCAATTGGTGGTATGGCAGTCAGTGCATCTTCCGAACCAGTGGCAAGCAAGCAGACATGCGGAATGCAGAGCGAGCGAGTGATGATCCGAGGGTAGACGCTTTGTCGAAGCGTCTTCTTTAACTTCGAGATCTTCCTCCGTTGGTAACTTGTAATCAACCTGGTTGTCTGAAGAGATCTCCATTGAGGTCTGCTTGACGACTCTTCTGTACTTGTACTAGATGTCTTTTCTTCTCGGCGTAATATCTTCTAATCTTTATTTTGATAACTAAGCTTCATTACTCGCTTTGATCACTGCTGGGTTCCTTTTTGAAAACCTGCCACATTCTTGACAATCTGCCGCTGCTTTGACAGTTTGCTGCTGTTTAATAATTTGCCGTTGATGTGATGTTGATATGACACTTCAGGATTCCTTCCATGTTATAGTATGATTTAAAATTACAGCAAATTTAATTAAATTAATTATTTGTTGTTGAACTTGAAAGTCTAAATGGATTAATGCATACAATGCCATGTCATCTATATGATAGAAATGCCACAGTCTTGCATCGCTATTCTTTCTGTTTACGCAGTATCGAATCGAACTCCCATGAAACATTTCACCTATTCACACTGGACGACGAACGTGTTTAATGCATTTTTATTTTATTCCACGCGACTAATTGAACTATTTTTTCTTTTATTTCTAGGAGGCAATAGATGATAGTGTGCCACAACCAAATGAAAGTCAGCCTGGCCCCGGCAAAGGAGGCAAAAGCGAGAATGTATCATTGGCAGATGACAGTTTGCTCGTAAATATTTTTAAATTTGTTTATTATTCATTAAACAGTGTAAGAATGTTTGTTTAATTTATATTTTAATATCCCCGTCAATAGGTAGATATATCCGATGCCCTGAGTGAAAAAGAAAAGGTTAAATTTACAGTGCACACAAGAACCACGTTACCTAAATTTCAAAAGCCCGATTTCTTTGTGGTCCGACAACACGAAGAGTTTATATGGTTACATGATAGATTTGAAGAGAACGAAGAGTATGCAGGATTTATCGTTAGTTGCATCACTATAGCATGTTTATATCGATGAGGATTTATTTGCGATTTTAAATTATTGCTCGCTCTAATTATTTTATTCAAGATTCCTCCGGCGCCACCGCGACCGGATTTCGATGCAAGCCGTGAAAAATTACAAAGGCTAGGAGAAGGTGAAGGAGCGCTAACTCGGGGAGAATTCTTAAAGATGAAAGAAGAACTCGAAGAGTATGTATTTATATTTTAATTCTGATCGCTATATTCTTAAATTTTATTTGCTAGTAACGTCACAGGAAACGTCCAAATTATACGCCATCTCATTGATGATTGAGTTACTAATTTGCCCGCTTAATTCTGGGACTACCTACTGATGATCAATAGCTTATGTATCTGAAAAAATTACGCCCAATAATAATTGTTGTTTATTTTGCGGTTATTTTTCCAGTGAATATTTGGCAACATTTAAAAAAACCGTTGCAATGCATGAGGTTTTTTTGACGAGGTTAGCTGCCCATCCGGTTTTTAAGAGGGATTATCATTTAAGAGTATTTTTAGAATACGATCAAGATCTCTGTGCTAAACCACGTAGAAGACTGGATATCCTCGGTGGATTTGTAAGACGCAAACCGCAACCCTATCTGATGCTATTTATCTTCCTTAGCGTGTTAAAAATTAAATAATAATAATTTTAGGTAAAATCTTTGGGAAATACCACCGATGAAATATATCTAAGCGCAACTGTCCGAGATGTAAATGACTTTTTTGAGCAAGAAATGACATTCCTTTCCTGAATATAATAATCATTTAAAAGAAGCTACACAGAGAGCAGATAAAATGACAAGCAAACATAAAGGTTCGTCGTCTTTATTCAATTAATTCTATACGTTATCGTTACTTATATGTATATAATTGAGTCATTTTAGCGTGTAGACTTTGACCTTTTAGCATTTTATTTATCATCATTATATTTATCAGCGTATCTACCATGCTTCATTGATATTATACGTAACGTGCAACAACATAATAATTTTATTGCATTTCAAGTAAAACCTGACACTATTGCCTTATTATTTTGTATTTTAAATTATAGTTTTTCTTTAAAAGTTGATCAATGCGTGAATTGTTCATAATACAATTAAATAACTGATAATAATTATCACATGATTTTTGCAGAGGTGGCAGATTCTTATATTAAATTATCGAGTTGTATTTTACACTTGGCGACTTTGGAACAACCTCCCATGGAAAGGTTTCTTACTAAAGTTTCAGAAACATTTGAGAAATGCAGAGTATGTTAATTTAAAAAAAATACTAGAATCGTATTAAAAACAAATATAATTTTAACGTGTATTCAATTTTTAGAAAATAGAAGGACGTGTAGCGTCAGATCAAGATTTAAAACTTGCGGATACTTTTCGGTATTACCAACGAGATTCAAATGCCGCTAAATGTCTTTTAGTTAGACGACTGAGGTTAATTGGTTTATATTTTAATTGAATATATATATCCGAACCTTGCATTGTATTTATAGTTGTGATCGTTTTTGAAGGTGCTTACAAACGTACGAAGGCGCAAACAGAAATCTGGAAAAAGCTCGTGCCAAAAATAAAGATGTTCATGCAGTAAGTTCATAATTATGTATTGATTATTTTACGATATATTTACTAATAACATCTGATCTCGTATTCTAAACTACATGATAGAGCGTTACATACTAAATGCATACATACATGTATGATAATGAACCGTTCTTCTCTTAATTCTATTTACATGATGACAGTGTCTTTTTGTTTTGTTCTGGTTTAGTTTTATGTTAAAAAGTATATTTATATTCATTAAATTATGTTTGTTTTTTCCTCAGCCTATGGAAGTACAAGAGGTACGCTATTTTATTCGTCTCAAAAATAAATATATTTTTTCTTATAAAATTGAAACTTGCATGATTCTCTGTTCAAAATTCGAGCTATATCTTGAAAGATGAAGTGCTTTTGTAAGCTTTTATTATGCAAATCCTCAGAGCTGGAATCTCAAGTGCAAAACAAAGAACTAACCAAATCAATTTAAGCGTAACGGAAGTTTGTTATCTTCCCCTCTTTTGTTTGATTGCGCTAACGTGTGAGCATAACACCGATATCCTGACGCACAGAAACTATTTATATTCGAGCATTTTGAATGTCAATTAACTGACTAAATCAAATGCTTGAATAAAAAAAAAAAAATTTAGTATTCAGGCTTAAACTTTCAGCGTTCTTTTTTGTTGCGTCGTAATCGACGTCTTCCCACTAATCTGTTGTTATTTGAACCTGCTTCCAAGATGGCTAAAAAAATGTAATTCTGTAGCATTATGTAGAATTGAAGGCGGAATTAAATACAAAGCTTTTGATGGAAAACTCATAGCATATATGTTTATTTAATGTGTGCGATTCCAAAAATTAATTAAATCGAAAAGAATCATGGTAAATATTTCATTCCTTTAAACTTCTATTGAGCTTATTTATTTAAAAATGTTGCTTTAATGTGGCAATAATAACTAAATTACAATATAATTATTATTCCATATCTAGTTGTAGATTATTTTTAAAGTCGGCATATTTTAGATAAAATAGTTTCATTGTGGATGTTTTATTAAATTGATTTATCAAAAGACTGCCCTTTGAGATTCCCGGCTGATAGATTCCTCTGCGGTGACTGAAATGTTTGCATTTACTATGCATATCTATCTGTGCTTTAACTATAATCATATGTTAAAATAGTTTCAACGTGTACATGTCGTTTTTTAAATTTAAGGCAGAGCAGGCTCAAACTAATGCTTGTACGAGATTCGAAGACATGTCCGCCCAGGGTAGGGAAGAACTTGACGGCTTCAGAGCTAGAAGAGTCAGCGCTTTTCGCAAAAGGTATTTTTATACATATGTCTTATGTTATATTATGTTTTAAAATAGGAACGCGTGATTTTAGAACAGTGGTTCCCGAACATTATGGCCCGTATGGCAAAAACCTGACCTGATATTGCAAATTTAACATCTTGAATAATGAAAGGTGACCTAAAAATAAAATATGTAAACATTTTTTTGTTCTTCGATACGATGGGTGAAACTGATGGGATGATATGTGATTATTTATGTTTGGCTCTATAATCACGAGTAACATTTGTAAGTCTCCATGAGCATTAGTAGGTGTGGGTTTATTTTTTTTATGTTGAGGCTCATAACTATGCAAAATCCATATTCCACTAAACAGGAAGGCATGAAAGCAATCAACAGCAGGATGTAAGACTGGTATCTGTTTTTTAATCAGAATTTGCAGTAACCTTGTTCAAACATTGGTTTAACCTTTTGAGGAGCGAGCAAATTTAAAATCGATGAAGTTGTTGATGTCATAATCGCTTTACGCCGATTACTTTCTGTCAGCTCCTAATCAGCCTAAGACAATCTTCAATTCAAGGCAGAGTCAATTGTAAATAAACATTTGATAGCATACAAGATCACATCATTTCTTTACATAAACAATGTACAAAAAATCGATTCATTTGCTCATCCTTTAGAAGGAAATGATAATTGGACAAAGACTCATTCAACATGCAGCGAAGAACGGCAAGTAGTTAAAAAAACAAAGGTTGTCGATAGGACCTAATATTCGGTCATTTCTTTGCGTAAACAAATAACACACTTGAAATCGAAATCATTATAAGTCGATAAATTTGGGCTTAACGATCTATACAATCATGCGATGCATGCAAGGAAGCTCTCCGTCTGTCTCCCGAACTGCACTAAGTTCTCTCTTTCTCTGTCTGTCTCCGAGCTTCAATGTGCAAGAGTGCTCTTTCTGGGACATGAGAATTCGGACATACATGTATGTCCATGCTCCTCAACAGCTTAAACATTTTCATTACTTTCCAGAAATTAAATTAAAAACGATCCAAAGATGCATATTTACTGACAAACTTAAGTCCATAGTAAATTATTGTAATCTTCATCATTTTTCAAACAAAGTTGAGTAAACAATCTCACACTTAACCCTATCAGACCTGAAATCGTGAGACAAAGATGAGTGTCTTGGCAAAGTTGTGCAGTAAAGATACCCCTACACATCTAAACATTCTCAATATATTTTTTTTTTATAAAAGCTCTTAAATGTTCATACTTACTATTCAACAAAAAATCGTATTCTAAAGAATCTTTCAACCGTCATAAAATTTAGGTATAATTGACTGAAATCGCAATCTTTCAACAAAGATAAGATGACGTTCGTTCATGTTGTCTTGAGAGCAGGCGTTTGTTTTGATTATTAAGATACTCGCAAAATTCTTATCGTTGACCAATTTTGTTATTCCCTCTTAACTGTTCTGGAGTGGCGTCATTAGCTGAGTATCACCACTCCTTTGCAAAATCTACTCCTTTAGAAATTAACTGGCAGGCATGCACGGGAACCCTGTCCTTTTATTTTCGCAACACATTAACCTTTTCGTTAGTGAGCAAATTTAAAATTGATGAAGTCGTTGATGTCATAATCGCTTTACACCGATTACTTTCTGCCAGCTCCTAATCAGCGTAAGACAATCTTCAATTCGAGGAAGAGTCAATTGTAAATGAACACTTGATAGTGCATACAAGACCACTTCATTTCTTTACATAAACAATGCACAAAAAATCGATTCAAGTGCTCCTCCTTTAGAAGGAAATGATAATTGGACAAAGACTCATTCAACACGCAGCGAAGAACAGCAAGCAGTTAAATAAACAAACACTCTCGATAACACACAATATTCGGTCGTTTCTTTGCGTAAAAAAATAACACACTTGAAATCATTATAAGTGGATAAATTGGGGCTTAACGATCTATACAATCATGAGATGCATGCGAAAAAGCTCTCCGTCTCAGTCTCCTGAACTGCGCTAAGTTCTCTCTGTCTCTGTCCGCCTCGGAGCTTCAATGCACAAGAGTGCTCTTTCTGAATAGTGAAGGTCATATCGAAGACCCTTCGATAATACTCCTTAAAAGGTTAATAGCCAAAAATGCAAGTTGAACATTAAGAAATATTCCGAAGAAATTAACGACATAAAGCACAAACATAAAAGATATTTGTATAATTTATAAAAGTTATTTTAAATTTCATAACAATGAAAATGGGTCACAATGGAACACGAGGACCTTCATTGGGGCTTCATAGGAACAATTTTGGGAACCTATGCTCTAGAACTATCAGACTTTTTCCAAGAAGCTTTGAAATATTTAAATTTTAATATAATCTTATGTTTATAAATTAATTATAATGTAACTAACATATTTTTGTAGCCTTATAGAAATGGCCGAGCTGGAAATAAAGCACGCCAGAGCACAACAAGAACTCTTTAGAAGGTCACTATTGGCGCTGCAAGAATGCCAATGAACGAATTTGATGCATTCAGATTGAAATATCAAGAAAGCTGAATTTCAAAAAAATGTCCTAATACCCTTATAAATTTGTGTTAAAAGATTATTTAGGAATCATTTTATATGTGTAAAAAAAAATATTAGATATTTTACTATCCAATTTATATAACGTATGTTTCAAGATTTTGTTCTATTATAATATCACAATTTGTTATTCCATTATTATATTATATTATCTCCATATTGAATTCATTATTGTTTTATTATATTAATTAAAAGTGCCTATCACTATTTACGATTGGATAATGCAGGTTTTTTTTCTCTTATTATGTTACACATTCTTGCAGAGAAAATAATGCATATTTTTAATTAGACTTTCGTAGGAATCTCAACCTGTAATCGCCCAGAATTTATGAATATATGAATTGTATGTTTATAACGTAACTTATTTAAATGTATTTTTTTGTAATGATGATCAATATTTTAGTTAAAACTGAGGTCATATTCCATACTAATCTAAAACTATTTATCGTTCTAATAAACCGTCCAAATAAATTAATAATAAAAGATCCAACTGTTAAAATTTGGAAGTGTACACAATATATTTATTATTTGATACTAATTTCATATTTACTGGGCGATTCAAGGTTGATGCAAAAATATAACTATATATTTATTTGTAACAAAAAATTTTAACATCCCTAATCTATTTCGATATATATATATATATTTATTTTCTAGCCCTTATTGATATGATAGAACCAAAGAACATTCTATATTTAGTGCATTTATTAGTTTCAATAGCTTACATACTAATACATTTTTTTATAGCGACATCTCGATTGATAAGTGATAACAATGTTTAATAATGTCATAGAATATTGCAAGAATGTGAAAAAATTATAAAACAAACACTGTAACACTTCTACTGTATATATTACATAAATGGCGTTTTAAATGCAAACTTCGGGAAAATTGTATCTGTTAGTTAACATTGTGAAAATTATAACTTCCTGTTTTTAAGACGTATAAAAGCGTGTAAATGTTCATACTTTATTCTTAAAATCTCATAGAAAGACTGTTTTTTATATATACATATATATATTCGTATGAATCATTATTTAGGCATTGTCGATAGCATTATTGAGTTCGTTCAAAGTTAAATTGGTTTCTGTCGTGTGACGCTTGTATGATTTTTACTTTATTTCTCGCGTTAAAACGAGTCGCAGCGAACTGACGCGTAAAAAGCTTCTCTTTGCCGAGACGTATAATTGGAGATGAATAATTTGAGAGACGCCATAGTTTGAACTTTTATCATTAAAAGTGACTTATTTTAACCCTTTCTCTAATATTTTTTTCCAATATGAATTCCAACCGTATTTAATGCTTTCGGCTATTTTATTTTAAATTATTAATGTATAAAACTTTTAACGGAGTAGTCGTAATGTGTCCAAATAGAATAATCGTTAGAGTTTATATATTATTTATCTAAAAGGCAAACATGCGAAACGTGACACATAAAGGGAGAAAGGGTTAAATAACAATTTTGTTAAATAAAATATAACAAGATATATGATGAAAAATTATAGTAAAAAATTTGAACTGAATATAATATTTTTATAGTATAAGTGTTATATATATACTTTATTTGATTAAATGTTGATCTAAATAATGTATTTGAACGTATTACAAAATACTTTTTTATAGTTGAGTATTCATTTATGATTGAGTTTTTGCCATTTTTAGTGCGGAAGATAAATACAAATTTAGAATCGACATTTTCATATTTTACGAGTGAAAATGGTTCATGTTCTTTGGCGTATTGGAAGATACAATTGAATGTTTGGGTCCAAATGTGATAAAATATTATATGTGATGTACTATGATTATTGGACGCGTCTTTGTTTTTATCGTTAGAATAGCCTACTTCCATTTCCGAATGAACCTATAATCAGCATACGGATAAATAGATCGTTGCGTTTAATGCTAAACAATGAAATTTCTCTTTATTTTAAAATATTTTCAAATTTTGACCCAAAATAGTTATGTGGATTGATATATAGTCCGCCTAACGAACGAATAAAACACCATCATTGTAAATCCCTCTATTTAAATGTAAAGGTGGACTATGTAAATATAATCTGATGGTTGCTCAGTTCTGTTGAAAATCTCAATCATTTATAATATTTAGAAATGTTTCGAACAAAAATCATAGATTTTTTTAGTAAGAGTAAATGTTATTCTTTTTATTTTTTATAATCATTTAGTTATCTTATGTTAATATAATCAGTGATAAAAATATAAATTTATAATCAACTGGTGTTTCATTTATCAAAAATAAACTTTTAACCCTCGTCTGCATTTTCAAACATGTTTTATTCTGAAGTGAAATTAGCGGAATGAAACTTGGTGACGTCTAATATATAAAAATCAATGTTTGTTTATCTGTATTTAATGCGCTTCCATACCGTTCATCTGATTGCAATAAAACTTTGTCAACTTACTGCTTACACTTATTAAGCGCTTATGGCTTTGCAACGCATGCCGCGTATACAACAATATTACATACTTGATTAGACGCATTACAATGTACGTTTAATGGAATTCTGGCCAAATACAATACAGTAAGATCACGCTTAATGCGGGTGATGTATTCTAATAAGTTACGCTGCAAAACAGCGTTTATCAAGGTCATCTTAACACATAAATAATGCAGACAAGTGAAGTGGAACATGGAAAATGAATATTTATTAATTTTCTAAATATCACTTTGAAAAATTTATTGTGTAGGGGAAAATACCTTCTTTGAAATATGTGCCATGAAGCAGCCTCTAAGGCGAGTACGCGCTTCTCCATCGTCGACTATATGATGATTACTAAACCTACGTGACAGAAAACATTGCCTACGCTTCAATCATTTCCCGATCGGCTTGAAGACAACCAATACAATTTTCATACGTAAACCACATTCGTGTGATTATGATCCAACCTCTTATTGTCCCATTAGTTTGTTATCCATTCCAAGCAAAATCTTTGAAACTGTAATCTTGACACGCATCGAATCAGAGGCAAAATCCCTCAATCCCTTGCGAACAGTTCGGCTTTCGTAGGGCTCACTCTGTTCATTAACTCCTCCGTGTCACCGAATTCATAAATAATCAAACTGATAGCTCCTATATCGTTTATGTTATTTGTTTTTAAAATAAGGTAGTTTCCGTGCCGCACCCTGTATGATCTAACAGATAGATTAATGATTTTATCCAAGAGTAATATTTTCCAGATAAATGCGAAAGGAAGTATTGTTAAAATATTGAGGTACAAGTCAAAATATAATAAAAATTATTAAATAAATGTATTTCTTCAATATAAAAGATGTTTTTAAATATTATTTATTAATTTATTCAAAATATATATAACACTCTATATTATTTATTTGTCGAAAGTATTTGCGATCCAACGCGAAATCTAATTTATTTATATTACGATATGATTATCGGCATTAATCATTTATCATTTCAGATTTTTGATAACCCTGAATACGTATCAATTTTGTATTCATGAAATTGTTTTGAATTTACGTTTCCAAGGAAACGTCCACCCCTAATACGAATACTTGTCAATAAGCATAAGTATCTACAACAAACAACCCTATTTTAGATATATATAATATATGGTTTTTAATAAGGAATCAGTGCTTCGACTTTATTTAAAAATATGCAGATATTGTGTGTGTGAAAATAATATAATTTGTAAAATGTGATGGGTATTTCAAAGAGTTAAGTTATTCAAAGAACTGATCATGCTTACGTTTAATGAATCTGAAAAACAACCTAAAAATGTTTATCTTCATTAGTGAATATGTAAAAAGGAAATTATTTTTATTCTTATATATTTCCACTCAGTTGTTTCCGTTAGCATCGACGAAATGGGTCGAAGGTCATTTGAAAACTTCGCAGGTAAAATATTTCCATTGTCCGTTCGCCATTGTATGATAAAAATTAATGAAACCTAAGAAAGTCATAAATCATTTTAAAAATAAATAGAACAATATTTTCATATAGTTTTCATGATTTTATGCAAATCGTATAAACGCCGATGTTAATACAATTTTCAGAAGTGGGCATTTCTGGCTAGATTTTGTTTTTTATCCCGCGATGGACAGTTTGAATATCAAATAGAATTCGATAGAGATTTGGGTATTCCAAATTTACTTCTATATTATGACGATGAAAGCCAATGGCCAAGCGTCTATCACAGCAATAAGGTATTTATAAAAAAAATTATGTTAATTAAAATTTGGCATATGAAAGCTTCAAATAAAAATACAGCAGACTCACCGTAATCTGATCTCAGTCTAAACTAATATCTCATATTCATATTTTTTGTATGTCATTTTAGAGTTGTCACGAGCGGGAAAACGTCCTCAATAAAGCCGGTCAAAATCAAGTAATCCCATTGACACCGTGGTATCCCGAGAACGACTTTTCCGGATGTGTTATGAAACAAATAGATTTAGATCATCCGCATAGGTGTTCAAATAATAATAATTCATTCGACTGATGAAAAATCTGTTGAAAATTAGCCCACTCTAATCACGATAAATTGTTTTTAGTACTACGCAAAGACCAACGTCTAAACATAAGCCTACTTTGAAAATAAACAAAGACATAACGCTCAATAAAACGAAGACTAATTCAAACGTCAGCACACAAGATCCGCGATATTATGATCAGTTTTTGATTAGTACTGCGACCGATAACAGCGCGTTTGTTGAAGTCACCACAGAGCCATATGTAAATACAACGGAGAATTCAAACTCAACGGTTTCGGTAAACGAAGAGGAATTCGAAGTATTGGAAGGATACATAGCAAAAAGTCCGGAAAGAAGCGAAGAAAACGTAAACGACACTGATATTTTAGCCAATTTAAATGACGTAGAACTTCTTTTCAACTCATCCGACGTTTGTATTTTGTTTGTTCAACTATTTACATACATTTATTTATAAATCAGCATTTTTTCCCGTTGATGCGTTTTCAGAAGAAGCAATCTAATATTATAAAACGATCAGTACCCCGACAGAATGATAGAGGGAAAGTCAAAAAATTCAATCCTGAGCCGCCTCGTCCTTTAAATGTTAATTTAAACGCAAACAGACGAATTAAAGTGAACGTCGTCTGCCACAACGTACGAAGATTTCGATCGGTGCGCGAAAGATGGTGGTTCATAGCCATAAGTAATTGCGACGAAGAGAAAGTAAGTTACGCGATAAAAGATTACCGATTTGAAATACACGTTTCAATGATTTATTATGTATTTTGCAGGGTATCGACGTTAAATATAAATTTCTGATGACGAATGGCCCGCCGGGTGATTATTGGCATGAACATTTTTCAGCCGATGAATTTTGTACGATCATATCTTCATATATAATTATATTTTCGGCTTATTTGATGTTTGATTAAGTTTTATTTAAATTTTACAGACGTGTTGCCAATTTTAATGGCCTTTTGCTTCGGATATGTTTTTATGATTCTGGCGATTGTGATGTGCAGCGTCGAATTAAAGACCAGACAAATGCTGCACACTACGTATAAATTATTCGTGTTTTCAGTGAGTTTTCAACAAGCTGGAATTCTTCTACAAAGTTTGGCCTATGTAAAGTATGCATCCAATGGAGTCGGTGCAAATACTACTAAAACATTTGGTAGGTTGCACAGTAATTATAAATTCTAATACATATTTCACATGTTGAGTTATCAAAACGAATTACAAACCTTTAACTGGATATCATGCAATTTGATAATAACACAGAAAAACATCACGTTATGCTTAATCTTTATTTTAAAAAAATGTATTTTCACGCACACAATCAAGTGTTCTTTATTCGGCTCTAATCCATTTTATTTGAACTTTAGTCCAAAATATATAAGATTGTATATCGCAACCCATTAATGTAATGTTTTTATCATCGTATACATATTGTTTACATTATTCAGGTCAATTATTCACTGGCGTCTCTGAAATTTCTTACTTATTATTGTTGGTTCTTATGGCGAAGGGCTATACCATTACGAGGGCTCGTTTAAAAGTAGCTTTCACTGTAAAATTAACAGTCTTTATATGTTTCTATTCCATCACATTCTTGGGGCTTTTCATCTACCAAGCGAAGGTATATATTATTGTTTGTTATTATTGGTGTTTCAGGCTAATATTATACGAGTTTTCGTTGTTTCTTAATAAGATACTTGCATCGTTTTTATATTTGTTAGGAGTTTGATCCGGGCGAAGTTCTCTATCTTTATGAAAGCCCAGCTGGATATGGTTTGATTGTTTTGAGAATTTGTGCATGGTTCATGTTCGTCTACGCGATTATTTTTACAATGAGAAAATATCCTGAAAAGGTAATTATTCTGTTGATGTAAATTCATTACTCGTTATATTTTTGAATTAAATATTTGTTTTTTCGTTATAGGGTGTTTTCTACTTTCCATTTTCTCTTTGTGGAACCATGTGGTTTTATGCTGGACCATTATTCATATTAACTGCAAATAATTATATCGATAAGTGGGTGAGAGAAAGTGTGGTCATCGCAGTATTGCTCTTTATTACGTTTTGTGGTCATGTTACTTTTCTGGTAGTTATATTAATAAAATAATAGAATAACTTAAAATATTTATTTTTCTTATTCATTCAAAGGTATCATATAATCATGTTACAACTAAAATTTCAATCTTCCAGTTGTTGACACTTCCCGTTTTTGCAAATAAAAATTTTCCATATCATGTACGAACAACGCAAATAGGAGTAATGGAAGTAACTGGAATAGTAGCGGGAAATTCAACGATTGATCACTTCAGTCATAACATCTATACGCCAAACTCAAGCAATGCGGGAATGGCACAGTCTGTAATTATACCACTAACGAGGTAATGTTGAAGGAAGCTAATCGCTACAACTATTTGTATAGCATTGAAAATAATACAAATTTTGTTTTAGACGAACTGAAGAATTAATAGGTGGAATACATCACTACATGGCAACGGCACCACCCCTCCATGCCTTAAGCCCATATCATAGAGGCATCCTGGGTCAGATGGAATCATCAATAAGTCATATAAGTGGAAATATTCCAGATTCATTCACGATTAATAACATAGGGCCAAAGTTATCCGTTTCCACACAACATAGTACCGAAAGTACTACAAGTGATAAGCAAAGCAATCATAATGGCGAAAGCCGTTTAGACAGTATGGAAAATCGTTTTGTTCCTCAAAGAGCCAATGATACAAAACAACAATCTACCGATGTCTTACTCGATACTTTGTCAAACGGAAAAGCATCTCAGAATGGAGAAACTGATATTACTCTAAACAGTGAAGATGCAAATACAAATGAATACTCCTATAAAAACGATCCAAATTACATAAAAGATATAAACAACCCATTTCTCGTAGGAGCAAGTTTTAAGGCAAGACGAGGTCTTTTGGAACCCATAAAACGGGATCCCTACAATGCACCGCCCCCTCCTTGGACGTTGGCCAAGACTCGGAACACAGAAAAAACAAAAAAGACAAATACAAATAACAACGGCGTCAAGAAACAAAATATTGATTATCATTTACAAGGAGTCATAGGTACATTTTCGGCTCGATTGATTAAATAACACATTAAAGATCGATTTTTTAAAATGACATTTATTTCATACAAATTTAAAGGAACATTCCCGCTGCCTCAAATACAGAAAAAAGAAATAAAAGCTAAGAAGGACGATGAAGAAATCCTCGCTAAAGAAATGGAATCTATGATTTTCGAAAAAGACTCATCCAACGACGACAGTCTACAAATAATGCAACAACCCGAAGACAAATTGGACGAAACTACGCTGGCATTATTTTCAGCACCAAAAAACCAGTAGATTAATATTTCACACGGATATTCGTTCTTCGTCCGTCAGATTAAAAGGTTACAAATTTTGGATCGATAAAATTCAATAAACGTGCACAGGCTAAAAATTAAATGATTTAAAAAAAATACTGTATTGGTACATGCTATAATATGTAAAAGAGCACGCTAAAAATTAATCATTTATTTAATCTGCAACGATAAATACTCCTGTCTAAGTATCATTACATGGTCTAATTTCTGGTACTTAATTAAAACATGAAATACAAGCATTTTTTTGACGTTTACTTTAATTTTTCTAGTGGCGATGGTGCAAAATCGCATAGACTATCGTCAGAATCTACTGAGATACTGAGCATCGGTGCTGCATCCGCCAGTTGGCCTTTAGGGAAGAGGCCAGTCAAAAGTGCAAGTTTTGCCGCAACTGAAGTTTTGGATATGTCAGTGTCTACCAAATTTTCTTCATCGGGCATCATCTGGAAAATATAAAAATCAATGTGTAATTTCTAGGTATATTTCAATAAAATCTAAGAGACGATTTAAGTATTTTAATTCGTATAAGAATATAGCATATACTTTATCCATTACCACCTACGTGCGCTCATTTATTCTATGTGATTTGAAAGACGATATTTTACCAATCATTTTTTACATTATATTATATGTTAACGTTAAGTTAAAAAAAACTCTTGCCATTGAATGCTAAATTAAAAACTTAATAAAAATAATAAATACCTTATCAGCTACATGTTTTACAATAGTACCATCGGATCCGACGTAAAATGTAGATAGTCCATCATACCAACTAAAAAAGACATTAAATTTTATTTAACCTTTAGGAAAATTATGCAATGGAAGTATTTTCAGAATATTATAAAAGTACATACGTTTCAGAGTCATCAAACATCTCTCTAAATTTCCACAATTTCACTTTCCAGAACATGAAGAATGCTTTGAATCCAGATATACCTCGGACGCGCCATCTCACACTGAAAACAATAAGATAATTTTAATCTAGTTGTTTTTATTCTCTATCAGGGCCTTTCAGCGGAAATGCGAGACCCTTCAAAATGTTTTTGTGTTCCATATTAAGCTGCCAAATTGAGTCCCCTAATATTACGAAACCTGGGGCAGCATTCCCTTTAATCCAATTTATTTAATCAAAATTAATTGGATCGGTGACGATTATAAAGCGTTGCGTATAATAACTATGGTGACTGTCTTCCCGATGTTTCGAGAATGATCTAAAATATGCATCTTCACTTGTTTCTCCGCGAGATTCTTTTTTATATGCCCATGGCTAATGTCTAGCTCATTTTCCCTGTTTTTTTTTTTAATATAAACTTGCCCAATCATAGAACAATCGGCCAAGCTTATCACTCTAAGATAAACAACAGCTCACAATGGATGTGCCATATGTCACATTCTTAGAATTTGTATTTATCAGAATTTTCAAACCACAAAACAAATTTTAAAAAATCCACTGTAGCGTGGAGGCCTAAAATAATAATAGTGCACGAAATCCATGGGATTCCGCCGTTGTAGCTTCATATGCATAAGAAATCATATGGCTTAGGGGTGACGTGCATCCAAAGCGGAATATCCATGGTTCCAAACTCGCACATTGTATTCGGTGCGATCAGCTGGACGTAGAGTATTATGAGCTGCTCCAACCATCACAGGAGATCTCTACCGAAAGCAATTGATGCGTTTGAAGTCGAGCATTGAAGGAAAAAGCGGACACAATATGCCCAAAGACATGAAAAGATCATTTTACAGCATGACAATGCTAGACCGCATGTCGCATCAGCAGTTAAAACCTACTTCGAAACGATGAAATTAGATGTTTTACCCTATACGCCGTACTCTCCCGACATTGCTTCTTCTGATTACCACTTAATACTGTACCCCTATCGAACCGGAAATCGTGAGACCGAAACAGGTATCTTGCGTCTCATCATTACAATCGTGCATCGATGGCAAAGTCGTGCGGTTAAGGTTCGACTTTCAAATAAGACGACTTCCATTTAGTGTTGTCCTGAGATCAGGCGTTTGTTTTGATAATTAAGATACTCGTAACATTCATATCGTTGTCCAATTTTGTTATTCCCCTTTGACCGAGTATCACCACTTCTTTGCAAAATCTACGCCTTCAGAAGTAAACTAGCAGGCTTGCACGGTAGCCCTGTCCTTTTATTTTCGCAACACATTAATAGGCAAAAATAGCCAAACAACAGAAAGCAGATGCCATGCAAGTTAAATATTAAGAAATATTCCGAATAAATGAACGAATATTGTGTGCTATCAACAGTGTTAAGGTTAATTTATTGAGCCTGGTTCATTATCAAGCTTGTTACACGCTGCAGCAGAGCTGACAGAAAATAGGATTTACATTAGATCGTAGCGTGTATGTTTTCCGGTTTGAAAGGGTTAATTGACTTGCTTTTCTATTACTTTTTTAAAATAAAGGATCTATTTTGACGAAAAACAGCGAGAACTTATGCATACACCCAATGCATAAAGACCAAGACAGAGAGTGCAAACAAATCTACTAAATTTGGATTTATTCCGGCATTATTCAGAAACAAATAATTATATTCGAGTTGTTTTTCAATTAAAGTTTGAAATACTTACATTACTGTTGAATCTTCCTGTCTTTGAGTCATTTTCAATATCTCAAATTTGATATACGCATATTTTAGATGACCAATAGTCCTCATAAAGGCAATCTGCCTGACATAATGATATAATCCACTGAAATTAAATATCATATATTTATTTATGTTGATTAGAATCACATTCTTATATATTACCAAACCTCTATCTGTATATGTAAATATCAAAATCAAACAATAGAAATGCTATATTACGCACAAAAATAAAACTTACACTGTTGTCTTTCCCTTTATATTGTTAATAAAAATGAGATTTATATCATAGATTGAATAATCCAACGGTTTGATGAACAATCCTGGCAACTGAAACAAAAATATATTCAAATAAATCAAAATAGAGAATAAAAACATATTAGATCTTCATTGAATCTGTAGACATACCGTTTCAGCCAACTTATCATAGATATTTTTTAATTGTTCGGCGCTGGCTCTCCCATTGTTACCATCAGACGGGGGCTTACTTCCGGATATATTTGAACACTTAACTTTATCATCACAGAGAGCTATGGCTTCTTTCTCAAAGCTTGACAATACAAAAGTCGAATCATTCTACAAAATATAATTTTATCGATTACACAATATTCAATCGCATCGGTTGTAATAACACTGGTTAAATTTTTAAATATTACCGTAAATCTAACTGCGGGAGTGAAATTTTTGTATAAATTGTAATATAAACCGCCATAGCACAAATTGATATCGATGGGATACTTTTTAGATTCAGTCAGGTGGTTTTTCCTCGCATATTTGGATTGTTTTAATATAAATTCGCTACAGTTGTCTGCTATAAAACTATAGGATAGCTTTCTACTTATTTCGTCTTCTCCGTCTGAACATGTCCTACATATTTTGCCATGTGTAATATATTCGTCAGGGAATGCCGTCTGTGAAAACTTCAATCTAAATGCATTCTTTGGTTCTTTTCTTTTTTTACAATCGTTATTATCATGCTGATAATTTGATCGTATATATTCCTTGTAATTCAATTCATTCTCTAAATGACAATGAGATGTTTGCCTGGCCGTAAAAACCTATAAATTAAAAAAAGATATTCAAATTAGAACTTGTACATAAATAAAATATAAATTGTTATGTGATTCATTCATCATTTAATAATGTCGTATTGTAACGTATAGGGGAAAATAGCAGAAAAGTGCAAGCAGTCTTGAGATTATGAAAGACGGGGTTTCTATGCTAAACGGAATGTTTGGTTTTGAACCAGGTCAGGCATAAAAGTGGCATTAATAGCCACAGAGTGTCTTGAGAACCCAACTGATTGTCTTGGTTGGAGGAAGACCTCGTAAATGCCATCTTTATCATGACATAATAACAATAGACTGAGAGCTGGCAGCATAAATTGAAGATCATCTAACACATGTGAACAATAGTTGTGTTCTGGCATAATGATAGTCCGAAAACACGCCAGAACACAATATAAAATTATTCACATGTGTTAGATGACCTTCAATTTATGCTGCCAGCTCTTGGTATACAAAGATCTGGAGCCAACAGTCATACTTTCACTATCCCATATGTGATTAACCGATAGTTATCAGACCCAGGGAAGCCATCTATTTGAAAGAGTAAGCGCCGGAATGAGGCACAGATACAGGGCTGTGCCTCCGTTCCCTATGTAACAGTATAATTATTAAAATGTCTTAATACATACCAATTTACCTCTTAAAAATACAATATAAACACAATCAGCCGTTAAATTTTTTTAATCGACCTTAAAGTGTTTCTTTTTATTATGGAATTAAATAATAAAAATGGTAAAGCCGCTTTGATAAAACGAATAATCCTAATTTACGCAGATAAATATTTGCAAATGTCAACAGTTTATAAATAGATGTATTTTAATCTCAGGGTTAAATAATTGGCAAATATTGTTTCAAAGCCGTGCTGCATTTCTCAGTCAAAAATACACGCTTCCTTGAGACATTTAATTCAGAATACCCCCGTTGATTTTTTCAGGTCCAAAATATTAACGCAATAAAATGTTGGATAAAAATGCATTAAATCTCATATTTTAAATCCTATATTTTCAAGATAAATGTAAAATTGCGGCATGTCTGATTGGCATAGCCCGTGGATAAAACGCCTTAATTTTTTTTATAACGGCTCAAACTTTGATACATAAATAAAAAACAGGGAATATGTATAATATTTGATCTGTTATCAGTTATAATCTGTAACTCAAATTAAATATAAGCATATACAAATGTTGCATTACAAAGTTTTTGAGATTCACGCGGGAAAATTTTAAATGTATATTAATAAAGTCAATATGTACAATATGTCTATTATTGTTCATTTAAAGAAAATATGCTAATTTTTCACTGGTGTTTATTTTAAATTAAATTCAGATTTCACGACCAAAACTGTGAAATTGGCCGTTGGAAGTCGAGACGGCTTAAAGATTATTGTGGTTATATAGCTATTGATTTTGATATATCTCTCATTTTGGATTTGCTATCCTATTATGTTAATAGGGTATTAAAATTCAATATTACAAAACATTTTTAAATGTGCCTTTAACTCAGAATGGAAACAAAAATAACAAATATTTTTCGAAGGTTATGTATATTTAACTGGTTGAAACAAGCAATTTAAATGTACTCCAAGCGAGAAAGCAATTTACTAACGTATTGTTATTAAAATGTATCGATAATTTGAATTCATCGGATTGTCGCGATATTTGACGTCTTCCCTTCGCGCAGGTTATGTCATTGAAATGTCAAACGATTCGCACCGAGTAAAACCAGACTGAAGACACGTGACTCGGTGACAGGTAAACCAGCAACCGGAAAATCAATCCAAATACCATATTGTATGCGAAAACGTCATTCGATCGTTGCTTTGGTATGCAATATTTTTATTTACGTCGCCGCTGTATGTGATATACACGAGACTATCTTAAAGCAAATAAATATAAGAGCGACTAGAATGTGCATTTCTGCACTTTTGTCACTACCTGGGTGGGACGAGTCCCCAACTCGGTCGCAGCTCGTTCTAGAAGCAAGCGCACGCTCATTTTGAGCTGCTCCCCGACGACTGAAAACCGAACGACGACCGGCCGCTGACTGTTGGATGCTCAGCTGGGTTAAAACTAAACACGCTTAAATACGACTATGACATTTTAATTCCTAGAATATTTGCTTGAAAAAAATAATAAGTATCAAAATTGAATTGTAGGTAAATTAAATCAGGTGTAATAATATTAAAAAAGTTTAAGACATGAATGAAAATTGTTTTTTTCGGTTTTTAACTATATATAAATAATATTGTAGCATTAAAAAAATTATAAAATAAAGTCATTTTATATTAATAATTTGATACCACCTATTGGTTTATACATTTTTACTCAATATTATTTAAGACTATGTTCTCATTACTGATTAAAGTCAAAATTGATGTTGTTATATTTTATTTAAATAAATATTTGAAATGGCGCAAAACTTTAATAAAAATTAGCTTAATTTTTTTCATCCCTAAAAATAAATTTTATAACATACGCATTTTTATATATTTGCTTTTATCAACATTTAATATAAATCATAATTTCGCCGTAAAAATTCGTTTTCCAATGAGAAAAACATATTTGATATGGCAACACTCATAGGTACACTGTCCGCTGTCATTCAACTGTCTAAATGCACGTTGTCTCATTACATCGGCATGCAACTAATGTGCAATAATTGATTTATATGGGTTCGTGTTTTGTAATTATACAGACGAACAGAAATCACATTAAATGAATGTATTTTTTCGCGTATTAATCTCGCTGTTTGATGAACATCGAATACACTCGTTCCAATTGACGCCTTTTCATATTAATGACGAATGACCTTCGATCAAGAGGATATTTTCGTTGCTACTCGATTCGTTCGCTTTTATATGTGGATTACAATGTGATACTGCATTCACACTATGCTAAACGATCTCTGAATAACCACTTGTTTATAAAAACAAATATCTGTCTTTCTCATACATGTCCAACTAATTCAATTAAGCGGACCTCACAAATTGTATAAGAATTTACCGCGAGTCGCACCAATAATAAAATGAATGTATTCTGTAGGTAGTTATTATGTAGCTAGTATTTTTAAAGGTTAGGTATGGACTATCATGATAAAAGATAATTTTTTTTCAAATAACAATTTTCATTTCAAACTTGCAATTTTGACTATATGCAAACAACTTGATCGAAGACTGTCATTTTAACATAAAGTATATCTTGATTATCACATTATTTTTACAGGAAATATGCCTTCAATAGTGAATTATGTTTTAAATCATTTTTTTATGTCTGGGAATATTTTATTTTACTGGACTTAAAATCAGTAATACATTATTAATATTATCAATTTATATTAAGTGCATTTTTATAATTCATATACTGATATTTCCTTCGTTTAAACTACATTTATTTAATAAACGAATTGTTTTTTTCAGATAATCTAATTTGGCAAAATGGTTCTCAACAGTACCGTGAAATCATTACGGTTAGTTTACAAAATTCATATTAAGTAACTTATGTGTTGAATACTACCATATTTTAAATTTGTAAATATAAAAGTAGATGTTAAAATTAATAAACAATATAATTATAGGCTTGCCGAAGAACTGAAACAAACAGTTATAAAAGAAATGGCCAATCCAAATTCATCTAATAAATCGTTTTACTTAAGTCAACTGCAATCGGTAAGTTTATCATTATTCATTATCGTTTATGATATTCCTAGCTATTCACAAAATGTTACATAGTTAATCTCCTAACATTCGTACTTGTTCTTATTTAATGCGCTGCCATACCGTTCATCCGATTGCAATAAAACTTTGTCAACTTATTACTTACACTTGCAGGAATAACATAGGCATAGTAAAAATATTGTTTGTGTACGCAGTTTGTTATGCGAGACGTGGCATTGCAACGCATGCCGGGTAATCACTAGTACTAAATAATATAAAGCAGAACCCAAAAGAAATCCATTATTTTTAGGAAATAGTTTTTAAATTCTTTATTATTCCTAATAATAAACAATCCAATAATGTAATAATATTTAATTTATTATAATTACACTGAATATATATATATTTATGTTTAACAGTCGTACCAATCGATTTTATTAGCCGACTTAGATTATGCATTAGATAAAAAAGTCGAACAGGATCTTTGGAATTTTGGATTTAAAATTCAAATTGAATCGCTTCAAAACAACGCCAGAGATAAAAAGGTAATGTCCTTATAAAATATAAATTATTGAAAAAATGTCTTCTTTTTGATCTATGAACTAATTTTTACTTTTAGAATTCTCGCCGATCTGAAAGCCTCACGCTACTATCATGGGTTTTGCAATCGGCTATTGGTTTTTACATCAGCTTCTTACATCAAATATGCACTATATTCAAATTAGAACTGCCATTTAGGTTGGTATTGTGTAATAAAAGCTTGATTATTATATTGATTGTAAGATTGTTAACTTTGCGTTAATATAAAATTTTAGATTTCGCTTTCCTCGTACGGGAGTCACTGAAGCACCTAAAAACAAAATTCGAATTCCGCAGCTCTCCTCATGCTGGTACATCTGCCAATATTGCCTCGTGCATTTGGGAGATTTGGCCCGCTATAGTCGACAACCTAGACGTGCAGATTCTTTTTACAGGTTTTTATATTTGATTCCTATTTAGCATATTTACAAAACGATTTCTCAACTTGCTTGTCACTCATTATCTCTTAAATGGTTAATAGAACAGTACCCAATTGTATATATCTAATATATAAAAATTAATATTTGTTTGTTCGTATTTAATGCGTTGCCATACCGTTCATCCGATTGCGATAAAACTTTGTCAACTTATTGTTTACACTCGCGGCAACAACATAGGCATAATAAAAATATTGTTTGTGTATGCAATTTGTTATGCGAGACATTTAGCGTATGCATTATGTTGGCGCATATTGGTCTGGTGGTTGCTAAGATATGTATTTGCCAAGTGCTAATCTATCGAGACGTTTGAAAATCATTATTCGATGTGTTCATCCAGGTACCTCCAATATTGAACAAATGAGGAGGTGAATGTAACATATGATACAAACAAGATGGATGTAACCCTTTCCTATCGATAGATATTTAAGAGATCCTTACAAATCAAACGTATTCTCATTTATAAATTTTATATTTACAGACAAGCATTGAATGTTTCCCCGCGCAATGGTCAACCATACAATCAACTCGGATTATTGAGGGCCGCACGTGGAGATCGCTTGGGCGCTGCATATTATCACGCGAGAGGTATTGCCGTTGGTGGACCATTTCCCCCCGCTGTGAATAATTTATCCAGGACACTTTCTGCGGCTTCCACGGTTTCCAGGTATGATTATCATAGCATGTTCATTTTTATTATATTATACAAAATCATACGAAATATCCGCATCAATTAAATTCATGTTTTTCAGCAATTACAAAAATGAAGCCAAATCTAATTCAAAATTTGAATCGCCTGAGATTGAGGTTTGCAATTTTGCCGAGGGGAGGCTCAACTCTCAATCTTACAAAAACAATTATATAACCGTTCATTATAAATTACAATCTATGACTGATTTAGAGGACGCCGAGGAATGTGTGTCTGATTTGAATTCAACTTTGATTGCTTTGGTAGCAACGGATGAATTTGATGCATCTACGCTTATTAAGGTATAATTTTTAGCAACATTTTGTAATTGTTTAATATTCAATATAATTTACAAACGTTTAATTTTTAGATGTGTAGTCTTGATACATTTGCGTTGTTTTCCATTACTGAGAGCCATAAAGTCAACGAAACTGATTTATCCGAAGATGAAAAGAAGGTGTTTTATTTGTTAATGGAATTAATTGCTGGTTCATTTACAGCTTTGATTTTACCAGCTCATACGAGAGCATCAGAAGAGACATTATCGTACCCGGCGTTGCCAGCGAGTGCGTTCATTTTATATTTTTAACACAACTTTAACATGAAATTTAAATGACAAATCCAAAAATTATTTTTATATTTTTTATATCAGTTAAATACCTACTTGAATGGATTCGCTTACATCCAGCTATGCTAAAACAAAGTGCCTTTGTATCAAGACCTCAGCTTTGGCCCGGACTGTGTACACTTTTAACTAATCTACAAGGTTTCATCAAGGATTTTTCTGGAGAACAGCGTAAGCTTTTTGTTATATTCTTGCTATTATCATTTAACATCATTTTAAAAATATTTTTCTATATAAAATTAGATAAATTAATCACATTTAGATACGGTGATTTCAGACAAAACCATACCACTTCCAGAAGACGAAGAACTTCAAGGATTCTTGCCAATCGATATGGCATTTTCTGAATTGATATTCAATCAGTGTTCTACATCTTTGCCGTCTACAGATAATAATGAAATTTCATCAAATCTCACCTCGGAAGAAATTAACTTAAAAATGGCTGAAGTATTGCAAGAACACTTTTCATTAAAGAAAAAATCATGGCAACTTGCTTCTGAAGAACAAGTTGTTATAATAAAAGATACTCAATTTTATAATCTTCTTAGAGCATTTAGATTAACGAAATTAAGTGAGTGGTTATTATCTTACCAAAAAGAAATCGGAACCGAATATTTTACAATCACGTATGTTAACTCCTTTTATTTAACGTTTTCTACTAATTCAATCGCGTTAAAAACTAATCAATCACATTGAATTTATAGTGAAGACTCAGAAAAAGGTGTTAAAATATTTTCACCAATTCAAAACACCATTGAATCTAATCCAGACGTACTAAAGACCATACAGGAGATTTCTATTCTTCGAGAAAAACGTTTAAACGAAACCCACAATCAAAAAAATACTCTCAGTGTCGCAACACAAGATGGTAATACTGCAATTTCTTATCACCATATGTAGATCTATTTTCTATTTCTCATCTTATAATTCTGATATTTTCAGACGGTGATATTAGTGATTCGGAACACAAACTCGATATTGCGGTAACAAAACCACAATTTTCTCCAGAAGAAACCGTTTCACATCCAATTGTTATTTCAGAGGCAGATTTTAAAGAGAAAGGTAGTGAATCTATTCATTGTTTGTTTCATATTGTATATTATTTCTTTTAACTTTGATGTCGTCTTTATCAGTCAGAGAAAAACGTGCTGGTATTCTCAAACCTCAGGGTTCATTGGAAAAAGCTCGTGGGGAAAAAGCATTATCTCGTTCGTGCAGAATAGATGTTATTACTCCCGAACCTATACTTAAGCTGTCCAATGAAATTGTTCCCGATATGTCGGATATTCAAGTGAGTAAAATATATATATTCGTCCAGGGAAAATCTCAATTGATGCATCCCATTTCATCATTGCATTTCAATTACAGGATACGGGAAGCAGTTCTTCTACAGTATCTCAAGACGGTACAATATGCACCGATATTGGCTCGCTGCTTGATCCGCCTATCTTCAATATTGATAAAATTTCAGTCAAAAAAGAAGGGAAAAAAGTTAGAACAAACGTTGCAATGCAAGCAATTATGAGAAAGCAAGAAGAATCCAGCAAACAGGTTATTTTTTATTACACATCACTCAATAAATTTGTAGGATTTTTTTTGTTGAAGAAATTGCGAATAAAGAACCCAAAATGATGAAGAAAAAAATTTAAATTAAAAAAAATCCTACAAATTTCGCTTATTTCCCTTAAATTATCCTTTATATGTACATATTATATGCTAATTCTTTATTTTCTTCCTTATTAGGTCAAGTTTCTCACACCAGCGACTACACCTGAGTCCATAACAGATCCTTGCAACATTTCACCTTTGGAAACTAGACATCATATAGAAAAGAAAAAAATTATACAACCTAAAGTTATGAAATCATTAGCTTCGTTGCCTATAGATCGAAAAGCTGGAGGTATCCTTTCTTTAAAAGACAAATCTGCTGGATATCCTCATTTAGTTAATGTTGATACTCTCCTAAATGAAAATATTAAATTAGAGCCAGAGTCGTCTAGTTCCACAGTACATGAGGACATTTCAAAAAGGACTCTTATTGATCATGAAAAGTCTGATGCAAAGGTTGATGTTGATGACCAGTCTAGTAAAGTAAAAAATGTTGATAATCCCAATCAAAATTATCTCGAAACAAATACAAAAAAACCCATCGGTCAAAAAGATAATTACACTCCTTGGAGTGATGGCACTTCGATGCATAGTCAAACCAATAAAGGTGACAAATCCTTCTCCAATTCCCAATATCCAAACTGGAAACCAGAACAGGGTATGCAAAATCTTCGCATAAGTCAAAACAATACAGGATGTTACTCATACTTTGCTCAAAAACCAGACGCCGCTAATATTACACTTCCTGTTGTAAATCCAAAAGAAATAGATGTCCGATCAGCGCATATGCAAAGACAAAAGAGCAATCAACAGTCTGCAAATGATAACTATTATAAATATGATTGTTTTCCAAATGTTCAATATAACGATCCCAACGCGTACAATTGCTGGCAACCATATGACACTCGTAGCAATTTGCAAGATTCTAAAAACCCAAATAACTCATATAAAGGAAATAATCTACCACCACGGTTTGCAAATTTATATAAAAATAATTCCAATAGTTTTGATTACGGAGATAAGACCAAAACCCCCAGTACTGGATTTAATGTACTTCGAAAAAGAAAGAAACTTTCAATCCGGATACATCCCCAGATTGCACTCTGGCGGTAATCAAAATGTATTAAATTCCCAAACGGGATGGTGGAGAAATAATAAAAACGATTTTGATAACAAGTACCAAAATTTAGATTACCCAAATCCCATAAGACAACAACCCGATCAAAGAGTCTTCAACTATCAACAGGGAAACATCAACGTGCCATCTTCAAATATAAACGAGCAAAACATGAATTTTGTGCCAGGCGCCTCTCAGGAAGGAAATTATAATATGCCCTCGTCGTCGAATCCGAGCATTTTTCCTCCGCCTTTCAACATGCCGAACAATCCCAATTATAATCCCTATCAACAAAAATCAAATTATATGAATCCCAACTATAACGCGGGACCCTATTCAAACAGTCCTGGTATGCCACAAAATTTTAAACCAATTGGCGGAGAAATATCTTCGAGTAATTTCAGCAATCGTGGTAATGTAGATCAATTTGGTATGCAGGCATCGATGAAATTCAACAAGTCGCCTATGGATCTATTCAATGCCGAAGTAACGGGTGTAAATAGCCAATTTATGAAAAATTTACAGCCCAATCAAAATGTAAATGCGTCACATATATTCAATGCGGAAATTCCAGAATTTGTTCCTAGGCATAGTAATATCAATCCTGAAATTAGTCTACTTCCCGATGATGGAAGCGCGAAATCAGTCGTATGTATTATCTAAACGTATTTTAATATTTATAATTATCGATATATTATGTTTATCAATTATTAATTCAGAAATCGCCGAGCGAAGCTACAATTTCTACCGGAACTAACGTGTATTCACTTTTTGATGGGCCCGAGTCTCCATGGCAAGCAAAAAATTCAACAAATACAACGGACAATGCTCCTCAGCAGGTATGAAATTTTACATGTTTTTGTCTACGTTTGAATTTTTTGCTTTATTATAATGTTTGTCTTGATTGTTATTTTTATTTCAGTCTCTTTGGTCAGGCACTGGCCCGTCGCCACTTGAAAGACTTTTGGAACAGCAGAAACAATTTAAATGAGCTTTGATGAATAATTTTGAATTAAGTAAATATAACAAAGTATAAATAACAATTTTTGAAATAGAGTCATTTTTATTTATGTAACATGAAATATCGGTAGTATTTATTGTAATAAAATTTTAGCTTAAAAAAATGGTATACTATTTATACAGAACCACAGATAGAAATAAATATTAAGTGTTACCAAAACATTGGTGGTTTTTGTTTGATTTCAGTTACATTTATAATTTTTCTTTCGTTTATTTTTAATCAATCAGGGAATGAATTTCGAGTGTGACAAATTCATGAATTGGAAATGCTACTTTTCCAAGATTATCTGATTTGTGAAGGCGTGGAGAGGCTCAGTCAAAAGAAGCAGACGTTGTGATGGTCACGTTGGACATTAAGAACGCGTTCAACACTGCTAGCGGGGAGTTGATCGTTGGGGCGCTCAGGAAAAACTTACTGTCGAGCTCGTCAACAACTACTTCAGAGACCGATGTGTCCATCACAACGAGACTAATACGACAAAGAAATTGGAGATGGGTGTTCCGCAGGGATCAGTGCTGGGACCCACACCATGGAACGTCCACTACAACAACCTGCTGGAGTTGAAAATACCAGAAGGAGCAGAACTCATTGCTTTCGCGACGCGGACGATGTCGCACTGCTGGTGACAGCTCAGCATCCATGGGAAATGGAGGAGAAGAACCATAAACGAGATTATACACTCAATCCTTTTGTACGGAGCCCCGATATGGCATGAGTCGCTCAGACATGAGAGCTACAGAAAGAAGCTGGCAAGGGTCCAACGGCAGGGAGTGCTCCGAGTCACCACAACATACAGAACAGTATTTAAAGAAATGGTGCTCGAGATCGCTGGAATCCCCCCGATGGACCTCCAAGCAAAGAAGAGGACCTTGGACTTCGAAGATCCCAAAAACCACAAGCATGACCAAAAACTAAAGGAAGCCTAGCAGCAGAGATGGGATCAGTCTAGTAAGGTAAGATGGACCCACTGACTTATCCCGGTCGTAAACCGGTGGAGGGCCCGAAAACATGGTGAAACAACTTGGCGCTTGACTCAGATGCTCACTGGACAGAAATGTATCGATGCGTAACTTGTTGTACCCGAATGTTTCGATGCGGATTGGCAAGGAAGCATCCGCAGCGTACCACCACTACCAAGAGGAGGTCGACGATGCCGAACACACCATCACTGACTGTGAGGCTTGGACACCCCAGAGAAACACGCTGAAACAAGCACTCGGAGTAGCCAAGCTCAACATTAACATGGTCCACAGCATGATGGCAAGCAAGAAGAACTGGGACCTTTGGCGCAATTACATTGAATAAATTCTTAGCAATAAAGAGGGCAGTGAGAAAGAGAGGTGCAGAGCGGCTCTCCAACACTAGAATAGGGCCAATTACTTAAGGCCAGACTACCTGTCCTCCTGAAGCAATGTGGAAAACAATACCAGGGAAGCAGAGAAGGACAAGAGAGAGGTTTAGTCAGTAAGAATCTGACACTACCCTGGGATCAAACCCAGGGTGTCTTACGCAAGATTCACCTCCCACAAGAAAAAAAAGACATGCAGCGTCTTTTTCTACCTAATTACCCAGCATAGTCAAGGCCTTCCGACGAGTTTACTATAACTTGGTTCAAAATCTAAGACGGCTTGGGGGGCTCGGTGCATCAGTATCCGCGCCACATGACCTACCCAATGGAGGCAGCGATTTCAAACGAAGCTAGTAATTGCCACTTCGCCGTGCACGTCCATGACCTCACAATTGAACCTGGTTTCAAAGCCTGAGGTCTCGTCCCGAAGAAGCCAGAAAATTTGCTGGTCTAATCACTGTTTTATAAATTTTAGTTTTAACCGATAGGAATTTATTCCCTAATATATTTTCTATCTTAAGTTCTTTGATTTTAGATTTTTGAAATCCTGGACCCTTTCAATATTTTTGTTATTGACACTCATAGATGTATTATCTCCAGTATTCACCCTCGAAACCCAACAGTTAGGCATTTGTCAGATACGACACTCGAAGCTCTGTGAGCTTTCCCTACTCACCGTCTTTGGCTACGTCCTTTGGAGCCATCAGGGCAGCTCGACACCTATAGAGGGCTCCACCGTAGACTTGCCGGATCTGAAACCACATTGATACTCTCCGAGAAGTTCCTCCACGATAGGCGACAGCCGTTCGATAAAAGCTCTTGTAAACTTGGAAATTTGGGATATGGGAATTCTGTGCTATAAAAAAGACATTTATTTACATGAGGGATATTTTATTAAATTCATAAAACATTGGTAAAAAAGGATTATTTTTAAAATTGTTATCACACAAACAATCTTTAATATGTTTCATATCACTCTTAACGAGTCAATGCTAATACCGGCGGCTACCAGCAGTCAGCATGGCACGAAAGGCGTTGATAGATTAATCAAACAACTCGTCTTTTTCAAGCATTTCATTACGATTATTTTATATTGTATATCTGGTGTTAATATTTGGCAGATTTTTGTAATTCTCATTGATTATTTACAAATTCACGATCTTCGTCAGTCCGTAGTGTATTATTTTATTACAGATTCTTTATACGAGCATGGGAATAGAGACTTAATATAATAATATAGATGAAGAAATTATTAAGAACGACATTAAAATGAATGCAACGATAAATCATTAAATTTAATTTTCAAACGGCTCCGGATTAAATGAGTCCTTCATTATTTCTTCATCTAAAAATGACTAATAGCGTAACATTATTAAATCTAACAACATTATATTTATATTACCTCCAAAAAGGACATACATATCAATAAATATTCATGGTAGGCACAATAATCTTATTTTTAATAAATACACTGACGAATATTAAATCAACTAATAAAAATGGATGAATTTAAAATACAAATAATATTCTAAATAAAAATGCATTTATTTATATGCATAAATATATGAATCACATTTATTAATTTTACATATATGATAAATACGAAATTTTAAAAAATGTCTAGCATTTAAAAATTGGTACAATAATGCGATTCTCCGTTATTTGCAACCCTCATTAAATATTTTATAGAATTCACATTAATTTCAGTCAAAACAGATTATTATATAAATTATGTATTCATGTAACGGAGCTAAAAAATGGCATCATCACCCGTTGCATTACAATTTTTTATGAAAAGATAGGGATACTTTGTATCCCTCTCCAAAGTAAACGAGCAAAATTATTAAACATTGTTTTATAAAATTCAACCTGACAAAGAGAAAACTTTCAGTCGTAATTGATATAATGAGATTTTTTAAATACTAATATCTTACATTTATAAACTATGCAAACAATTTCATAGTTAAATTGACATTATTACAAACTCTACAACAAATGCAGTCACTCAATCGCTTAAAAGGATCTTATTTCAGAAAATGTTCTGTATTGCATTTATGATACATCTGTTTTTTAAAAAAAAATTGTGACAAAAATATTCAAATAAAGACAGGCAATTCGGGAAATACATAACGTATAAAAATATTACTTTTCTGTCATATACAATAGATTCTAATTAACTGTGACAAATTTTGAAATAATTAAATATGACGAATAAATGATACCATTAATCCGTTTCCCAGTTAAACTGAATCAATTGTACTTTTTTTTTACTTTGGCAAATACAGAGGTAGGTGGAAGAAATGGAAGAATAAACGATACACGCACTATAAACATGTACACGGGTCTCTTAAATTATATTTACTCTGAAAACAGTAATAAATTCACATTAATCAACAGATTCATCGTCTTATAATATTAATTAAATTACTTAATAATACAAAATCTATTCTATAATATAAGGAAATCATTTCAGTCATTCTAATTACTTTTCATACATTTTATAATACAAAATCTTACACTTTGTATATTAAACTAAACAAAGCTTAGTCAAGACGTGTACACTTTAAATATTATTTATTTTAAAAAATATTAACAGGTTTGTCGCCTGGCGTTAATCGATATAGTTTCTAGCGGGGCCCAAATCCGAGATGATTAGATTTAAATAAATTAAAACATTTATTAGACTGATGATTTGGATAGATTTAGTACAGATATCGCAGAGCCCGACATCGACAGAAGCCACCAGACGGTAGATCATATGTATTAAACATACTGAAAAGCATTAAATGGTATTGTAAATGCATTCATCATTATCATAGTGCATCCTTCCTTTCCTCGCTAGGGCGTTGCCGGGCTATGGTGAAGACATATGTGACGCTTAAGTGCATCTAGATTCGCTCCTACACCAATTGAGGGTGTCTCCCCGTCCTCTTCCCCGCACCGTCCGTTCGTACGCTCAGACAAAACGCCAATTAAACTAATATTATATATAAAGTTCACGAGTGACACCAAAAAACATTGTTTTTCTGCATAAAAAAAGAAACATCTACACCGAGACGTGCATATTTTTCGTTAGAACAAGATGAAATGGGCTTACTGATCTAGGAGGCCCTGTCAGATGGCGTAGGTATTATATTTACTTATTGGAACAGCCATAGTAAACGCTCAATGATGCGTATTAAAATGCAACAAAAAAAAAATTAAATAAGAAAAAGAGTAGGCCTTGAACTAAAAACAAGCAAAAAAATCATCCATCATATTCATCAGCCGTATCTAGATGACAGGGCAACGTACGTATTACGACAATGAAATTAAATATTAGTATTAAACTCATCGTGCAATGTTCAAAAGAATTTTTTTTCGGGGCGAGACCTCTGACTCCAAAGTTATGAGGTCAAATCGTGAGATCGTGGACATGTACGGCGAAGCATCGATTACAAGCTTGTGGTTGCACAGATGCCGACTAATAGATTCACTAGAACAATTTTGGATTCGGCACCGAATGGCAGTAGATCCGTCGAAAGACCTCGGAAACACAGACGAAAATAACAGCGAGCGTAGTTGGGGGCCACAATTATTTTAAAGGGCTGAAGGAGCCGCCCAAAGTAAGTAAAAATACTTATTAAAAGCAGTTCTTAAACTTATGTAGTCCATGGACTTTATTTCATTTTACGTCTTCAAATTCTGCCCTCGATATGCACAGTTTCCTATTACGATTTCACTATTACATCACATTTATACAAAGAACGTTCTAGTTTTTTCATTGAGGTTGGTATTTTAAACATGATTTCTACATGCCGAGGACCTCGGTAATGGATCCGTGGATCCCGGTGTAAGAATTACTGCTTTAAATGATAATAAAATACATATTTTTTAATAATAATAAGACATTATTAATCAAATCATTGGACGTTGGCTCAAATCTAGCTGCGATGAAATTATTTTTAAGGATTTAGTTTATCAAGATGCATCAGGATTTGAGCATATGATGCATAGGTATTTGAGCATTTGAGAAATACTTAAAAAAAAACCTTCACATTAAAAATATTAATTTAAAAAATCACAATCTTTTCCACTAAAATTTTACATTGATCTCTCACTCGTTTAATAGGCAGGAATTTTTCACTACAAGAATATCTAAGACTCAAAAATAAGACTATTACTTTGTGTCAGATAAACACCAGTATTTGTTAATAAATCAATTCGAATTTAGGGTTAAATATTTCACACTAATATAAGGTATGAAAAAATTAGTAAGCCATTATTTAGTTTTACTTTAAATTCTAAAATGTTATCAACCAATGCAAAAAATATCACCGGTTGCTAAATTAATCATGTCATATTAACTAATTTTCATTATTTAACCTACTAAAACTAAAAATAATTAGTATACAATGAATTAAACACATTAAATAGATATTTAATTGGCATATTCACTAGAATCGATCTATAACGAATTTCATGTTATAATGTAAAAATAGCACGGAATCAATGAGACTAGACTCGTCTGTTATTCAAAATATCGCACATTTTCTGCTGAAAACTTTATTTTTTTTAATAATTTCAGGTCAATTCATACATATATTTTGTGATATATGCACGATAAATACTTCCTAATCATCCTATCCATTATTCAATAAAAATAAGATACAATATAGACACAAATTATGTATCGAATATTTATAAATAAATAACCAAAACATTTCAAATGTCTTATGGCAAAAAAAAATTAAGCTGTGGTCTTAAAAAAAAATCAAACAATTCAAAACCAGATTTGCATTAATTATTTAAATGTTAAAACGATTGAATTAAAATAAATTATGTTCTAATATTCGAAATTCGCACAGTAAAAATGAAACAATACGACGAAATAAAAATTTCAAAACATCTAAAAAACAATTAACAACATTTTTGAGACAATCAGTCGATAAGATAATTGGACAATCAATTTATAAAAATAAATGACTCACGTCAAAGGATGAATTTTTATTGCTCTACGTTTCAAGTAATTACTACTCCAATCCCTAATTTTATTTAATGGCAGTCGATCGATATAAAATCTGTATAATATTAAACTTTCCATAAGTGTAATTATATATTGAAATAAGTTACGTACGTTGATTATAATGCGTAAATATAAATACAAATAAATATTTAAATACATTCATTCATAATCAATGAATAACGCGATTCATGCCGTTGAAATCACGAATTCTAAATTTAAATTATATATCTTTTAAAAATGAACAACTATTAAAAAATTAAATTATAACAACAACGTTTTACAAATGCATTCTGCTTATGTCCGCCGTTCGACGTTGAAATTGTAAGAATATTGTCTATTGAGATCCGAAAGATTTCTCTTCTTGATAGCCGGCAACTGGACCTGAAAGAATAAATCGGAACAAATTCGATTTTAATTCAATTGTACGATATTTCATTCGTCATGTAAAATATTGTTACCAAATGCGAATTTGAAAATCCGAGAAGTTTGGAATTGAGAGAAAATCCAATCCCTTCCAAAGCGTTCCAACTACTTAATGTATACGAGCTGTATCTAGACGGAGTTCTTTGAAGTACGCGCGATGGAACTGGCGGCGCTTCGGGTCTCGGAGGAGCAGGCCTCAATGGCTTCAGATTGTAAGAAATGTCCAATGTTTCGTAATCATCATCGGCTCGAACGGGTGTATAGAATGCTGTCTGCAATGATTATTAAAATTACTTAATTTATGTTGTATATTATATAGTGTAACATGAGCTTGGATGGTTTCGATTGTGGCCTTTTAAGACTTCTTTTAAGCGAGGAAATAAAAAAACTAGGTCAGGGCTGTATTGATGCTAGGGAACCAATAGGGTGCAAATCCTATCCAGGAAATTGTAGACAATGGAGACGCTATGGCTTGGCATGTTGTCGTTATAAAGTTGGCATGCGTCTTTGTGTTAAAATCTTCGATTTAAATGGAATAAACAATTGTTTTCGTCATGTTTAGAGTTTCTGCTATTCATTGAAGGCTCAATTGTCGGTCAGCGTTCAAACAATCATCCACGCGTGTCACATTTTTAACGATTCAGGAGATTGATTGACGTCCACTGCTCGGTCCTCCTTGAGCAACTTATGCCATCAAAGGACATTTAGTGAGACAGGAGGACATGTCTCTTTTCTGTTGGTGAAGGTGACATGGGTAGATTTGCTTTCATTAGACTTTATGCACCACTTCTTGAGGCATTTTTGTATGTTGTTGAGATGCTGTTGCGGGGTCGTTATGCGAGGTCAGAAGAGCTGTCATCGGTGAAGGTGGCAGTTGTTGTGGTGTCTGTTGTCGGAATGTTGGCTGTGTATAGAACTGGACCGAGTACGCTGCCTTGAGGGATGCTGGATTTTATATCGTGCAGTATGTTGGCATCATCTTCGTATTTGACACAAAATATTCTATTTGTCAGGTATGATTTGAGTATGAAGAAGTAATTTGTGGGCAGTTTTTTTCCAATTTTATGTAGCAAGCCCGGATGCCACACTTAGTCAAAATCTTGAGTTACGTCCAGGAATGCTGCCGAGCAGTATTGCTGTTTCACTTTTGCATATTGTTGACGGAATCCAAATCGGTGATTAGGTATTAGGTTGGCTAGCGAATATTTCTGCCTTTGCTATTTTTAGCCCACTCTCCGTTTCCCAGCAATACAAATTGATATTTTTTTTTATTCATTTCACAAATATAATATTATCGAAGACTTCAGAGATAATTTTATACGATGCCACGTGTTTGTCATATCGGGCGACTCTCAAACGACTGGAGTAGACAACGAGGATTATTTTATTATAATCATAAATAATAAATAGAATTCGTTGCAGTTTATTTGTAATTACTATAAAGTTCACGACTCAATAAAACATTTATTTTGGAAGACCATTTTAAATCACAATATTATAAGCAAAGAGACTGTAGATCTATAAATAATAATATATCGAGTCGTAAAACTAAAGAAAACATATATCGTATTGTGTATAGAGTGCTAACAGATGGAGAGATCTCGAATGATATGCCAACCCACATTGCCACCGCAGAAGTGGGTTCCTTGAGTGTTTTTATAAATATATAAAGTAGTCATAAATCTGTTCTATTTTGATTTTAAGAAGATGTATGAAAATAAATAATGCCTACATTTTTATTGGGTGCCTTATCCTTGCTTTGTAAATTAAGATTATTGAGTTGATTAACAAGACGAGTTACTTTTGGAGGTCTTTCCGGTGGAGCTCTGAAAAAAAAATAATGTAAATATTAAGATCGTTTAATTAACTATTTAAATTTAATTTCACACAGTTTTAAATAATCAATTTTAACAGTAAATTGTACGACCTTGTTTTTGGATCTGGTGTGACGGGTTTACTTATGCAATTTTCATAATCTCTGCTGTCGTTTCCCGAATTTAAAATATTCAAGTATGGCGACGAAATTAGTGAACTATTTGCATCGTTGTGTTTCAGCCCATTTTGAGTCGTGTTTACTTTGTAACAGATCATCACCCCGTTCATCTCGCTGCAAAATTATCATGGATTATATTTTCAATACAGTGATAAAAAACTACGATGATTAATAATCGTACTATACCCGGCGTATATAAATCCATCTGGAGCTTTTTTTAGCCGGCTGCATACAATGATATCAGTCACGAGCGGTTCCTTTTCTATAATTTCAGGATCGTTTGTATACGAGCAACATAGCTGCCTGCGACGCCATGCGGGTCGCTGCGTATCAGACGTTGTTATGACACTGCTATAACCAAAAGGCGGAGCATCACCAACATTTGATATGCTAATTGAATTTATTTTAAACAGTGACACATCTGAAACAAACATTCACTTCACTGACTCATTGCAAATGTACAGAAAGAATAATCTATCATTTTTCATTAGCAAAATAAAAATTCAAAACATATCGTTGAATATTAATAATACACTTTAATATCTAATAAAAGTTCTCGGAAATCTAAGAGATTTTTATTATGATAAAGACTGATGATAATGTTGATTTTTATGAATTTGACACTGACTAGATAAAAATACATTTGTATGAACTGTTTTATTAACGATTTCTTAAAAAAATTAAATCAAAATGAGAAAAAGACGCTTTTTGGCTTCTAATAGACAATAAATTATTTTTTCTTCAAAAGCTTATTCAAAGATGGCTTTTGTCGTGTTTCATATATGATGTAAAAAGCAGTTTGTTAATATCAAAATTATGATTTTTCTCTTAAACAGCATTTTAAAGAACGTTGCAAATCAGTCAATCATAAGTCGTATTGAAAAACATAAATTATTTCACATTATATTATTCGTGACTGACAATATTTACAATCCATTGCTGATCGTCTTTACATTCAGATATCATCGTTCAATCAAATACACATCATAATATGGCACATTGGTATTTTAGGGAATAAATGAAGAACTTAATTAATTTGAATCTTGGCAGTGTGCAGTCATTAAGTGGGACAGGAGGACATGTCTCTCGTCTATTGATATACGTATATAGAACTGGACCGAGTACACTGCCTTGAAGGACGCTGGATTTTATATCGTGCAGTATGTTGGCATAATCTTTGTATTTGACGCAAAATATTCTATTTGTCAGGTATGATTTGAGTATGAAGAAGTAATTCGTGGGCAATTGTTTTCCAATTTTATATAGCAAGCCCGGATCCCACACTTTATCAAAAGCCTGAGTTACGTCCAGGAATGCTGCCGAGCAGTATTTCCTATCTTCCAAGTCCTTGTGGATTCTTTTAAAGTCACAGTCGCATATTGTTGACGGAATCCAAATTGGTGATTACGTATTAGGTTGTTTTTCTTAATTATGGCTTCAGTAGTAGTTTTTCAAAAATATTGGAAATGATTGGGAGTAAGCTGATGGGTCTGTATGATTTGGCGTCTTATGTATCTTCACCGGGCATGGGGATTAGATTAATCTTAGCCACTTTCCATTGCGGTGAAAAATAGCCCATATTTAGTACCGCATTAAATATTTGTACCAAGAACTTAAATCCTTTGATACGAAGTTCCTTTGCCATTCTTCCCATAATGAGATCGTAGCCAGACGATTTTTTTATATCAACCTTTGCTACGACTGTTCTGACTTCTCGCCTTATGAATTTTTTAATGCAAATGGTCGGTCCAGACGTATGACGTCTTTATCTACCTGTCTATCTTAGTGTATGACCTACCTAATTTAGGTGGCGAATTTGACCAAAGCTTTCAATTGGACTTAATGGCTTCAGAACTTAAGTTCAATGCCATTTTTTTTTTAAATCTAATGAAAACATTTGAGTAGAAACATAATGCACGCTATTAAAAATGTTATACAAATATGACCGCAACATTTGAGTCACATAGCTGTAAAATAATGAGTTTTTCCCCGCATTGTCAACGGGTTCTCATGCTATTGTGAAAATATTTACAAATTATACCATTGAATAAACAAGCAAAATTTCTATTCCAACACATTGTTCACTGTTCACGTTCAAGCAACAATGCATTCAAACTGTTCTTAAATAAACCATGTGAAATTTGAATTTTTGTACAATCGTTGATTTAACAAAAATTAGTATGCTTTATTCGTATATTTTAACTAAAAAGTACATATTGTGATTGTTTTAAAAGTAGGTTTGGTTGAAACCAATGACCATGTTAATTAATAGCTATGTTTGCCGGTTTTCAAGCTTTGGTATTCTAATGTTCAATACTAAGGAAAACCATTCTTATAATTAAAACCACACTTTGTCACTATTGCAATATTACAAATTATACTAAAAAAAATAATAGATGAATTATTGCTTTGGAATATTTTTCTTTGTTTATCTCTTAGAATGGTATCATTTTTGTTGGAATTTAAACAACCATGTTCCCATTATGTACCTAAAAGCATGGAACATACTGTTGATAAATAAATGATAGCATAAATGATTCGAAGAATAAATTATTACGATTTCACTTTGATTTTTTTATTAAATAGTAATAATTTCATTACACCTAATGTTTTATATTTGAGTCGTTTATTTTGAAAGTGGCCAAGTCCAGACACAAACTCTTAAATATCTCAATTTAAGTATAAATGGACAAAATATACGGCTCATTTAATAATGAAATATATTACGTATAATATAAGATGAAGGTCTACATCTAATGATACATATAGTATTTATAGAATTTAAAACGTTGTATTATGCATTCAAATAACAGCATACATTTTGTAATTATCATTGAAGTTTGATAAAATTGCTTATCTCAAAATAAATAAATTGACGTGTGAGTATTATTGGTTGGTACGATCACAATTAGCCAAATTTAAATTAAAAGTATGACTAATCGGAGTCAAATAAAATAATAAAGAAACCATGAATTTAAAAAAAATGTTCCCGTTTTAAATATTTCAAATTAGAAATGGTGAAGCATTTATTCAGAACAGTGGAAAATAATAATTTGGCATCTTACTCATAGATCTATGGATATCTTATAGATCTGATAGACGGATTACCTATTATTTTTCATTAAAAAAATATTTAAAAAGCAGCGACTTAAATCTAAAGTTAAGAATGAGCAAAGCATAGTAATAAATGTCATTCAAATACACAATTATCCGCTTTTAGAAATACCAACAACGAAAATTATTTATTTTTGCATTATTTTAATCAAATAATAATGATTTGCTATTGAAATTTAGCAAACCGTATAATTTTATTTCCTAAAAGGGAATTACAACCATATGTTGATACTCAATCATTTTATAATATTTATATCGACTAATAAATGACTCGTGGCATTGTCGAATTTATAATGAGAAAGTCGATATGAATATTAATGTGATAATTAAACAAGGTCATTTAAACTCTTACGTGATCTTTGTATTTAATGGTTTAAATTCTAATAAAAATTTATAATACACCAGACAATAATTTATCATGAAAATGTATGTCAAAGGATTCTATTGTACGCATTTAACCCACTTAAAACCGAAGGAAAGATAATAGGTTATCTCTTTTATAGGGTTGTATTTGTGAATGTACGTACGTAAAAGAAAGGGTCAATTTGCTTACTTTATTTGATCTCGACTGACGGCAATTAGTGCACTTAAATTTAATGCATGCAGTTGAACGGACTCCACTTGATTGAATAAAAGTCATCCTGCTTAATGCCAATTATTTGACTTGTTTTTTCAGAGGAATACGGTACGTAATTAGAATTTGAATACAATATTCATATGATTATTTGATCAAAAAGTTTCAGACCAAAGATAATCGACGTTACGCGACCGATTGAATCAAATTCATGACATCTAATTGTAGAATTGTGGGTTGTAAAACTTAAAAACATCGTGTATCTTATGGAAATTTGGAAGTTCATTCATTAACGTTTAGTTCGTTCGGTATCAGAGTTATACAATGAATAATTCATATTGAGTCATGCGAAACAATAAAACAATAAGAGTAGTTATGTATGAATAATGCTATAAATGGAGAACGCTTGCCAAATTGTGCCAAAATATCGACCAAAAATATTCAGCGCATAAAACAATGAATTGAAAGATGACAGCCGTTGTGCTTATCTAAAGACGGTCTGACAATTATTTATTCAAGAAATTGAATGCTATAATTAACAGCAGTCTATAAATAAAATGAGAAATTGTCACATAAATTTATATTTATAATACATTCATCCTGAAAGATAATAAACTTTCACTTTACAATTCATCCTTTCTTATCCATTCTAATAAACTCGTCCTATTTATATAATATAAGGAAAACGACAGTAAATCATCACGTAAAATTCCACATCTCATTCATCAATAAGGAAAATCTCTTGTTGAAATTATTCAAATACATTCCGTGGATAAGATAATCATAATTTTATTTATTCATATAAATATATATATATTGTTCATATGACAAATAAATAAATCAATCCGTAAATAATTTACTTTGAAGTAATTTATTTTTGTTGTTGTTATATGACATTTTTAAACATTATGCATGTATTAAATATATACTTTACCTCCGGACTTAGATAGACATAGATATCTAAATGTTTTCTTGCCAAATACTACTTGTTGTCGCCATAAATCAGCATCGGAATCTTCATCGTATGTTTTGAGAATTGGATAAAAATTCTTTGGGCATTTTCCTGAATTTTCGACCACCGCTATGGCCGTGATCGGTTGTTCATCCGGAAGCGTTTGACTCAAACTTCCCATCACTCCGATGGATGTTTTCTTTTCTTTCGGTGTAAAGAACGATTTGGCCATTATAAATATATATTCTTAAATCAACTCTGATTTAATGGTAAACGAATATAATTTTTATTTTAAAACAAATAACTGCAACTACGATAGATTTAGCATTCATCTAAACGCAGTATGCCACTTAAATGTCAAAATATCAGAGCGCAAAATATGCATATATCTTCAGGGGTTAATTTCGGATTGCAAAAAAATCAAATTTAAAAAAAAAAGCTGAGGAAGAACTATAAAAAACCACACGATATTAACTAAAACACGTCACTGTATAACTCTAAACAATCATTTTTATCAAAAACAACTATATCAACAACAATTTATACACCAGACCGCAAACGTGAAAGGAACCCAAAGAGGCATTACTCAAGTCTGACATTTCACTTTAAAAATAACACTCATACCATAGCAACAAATTTGGCGGCCATCACCTGCTGCGATTCAAAATAGAACGGTCGAATAAAAATATATTTTTATAGCACGGAGAATAAAAATAATTATTTTTGTACTATATTAAATTAAATTTATATATATTTTTTTAAATTTTCATCCTCAATATTTAAATAATTTTTTTAAATCTTATTAAATATAATTCATTCCTAAAGCATGATTTTTTTTAAATACAACTGACATATTAGTGGCCGAAAATAATTGATTGGTAATGTTCCAAGCCATCCAACGCATTGGTTTGATTTAATAACATGCATTTCCTATACAAATGTTTTACCTGCTTTCTGCCAATGGAGAAGAAAAACAATCTATTAGAGATTTTCGGAAAAATTACAATATCATAAATGCTGTATTCAACATTATAAGTACACAAAAAAATTAGCGTTTCTGTAGATGAGGAGCAAAAGGAACTTTCAACGGATTTTCCCAATAAATGTCTAGCTACTATAATGTAAATGTAGTGTTCATTTATATAAAATGATCATTAACTGCTCGCTAAAAGAAACGGGAAAAGGCTTTTTCACAAAAAAATTCAAACAAAGAAACCTCCTTCCTTGTAACAAACAACTTATTTATTCGAATTTCGATCGAAAATCGAGGATTAATGATTTATGAATGAAATAAGGTATTAGTAATAAATAAGTCCATAGTTAATATAATAAAAAATGTATTCAACAATAAATATTACAAAATAAAACAAAGAAACCCAATACATTATCTTATTGCCTGTTCTATTTCGCTTATTTCCATTATTTATGTACTAAGATGACCTCGTTTAGCGCTGCTGCTGTAATTTATTGGAACATATCCCCAGCGTTGAGCGGAATCTTACTGTTTTATAAAGCGTGTCATTTTATCCATACAAATTATGCAAACAAATAATATATCCAAATAAAAATGATTAATAATAAAACCCATTTTTTATTTCATTTAAAATTAAAAACAGACAATCTACCCTTGATGATCATAATTTTTTAAAATACAATAAGCAGGGTTTCAAAATGTAATTTTATTAGTTTTGGTTTTCGTTCTGGAATAAAAAACACTTTATTCAATTTTCAATTCAGATCGGAGTGATTAATATTAATTAAGACTACGTGAATAATGTTGCTGAATCTTTCCAATTATTCGTATTTCATTACATGACGTATAATTTCCCATTTCTGTATTTCTATTTATCTATAAATATAAATAATTGATTAAAGATGTACAAAGTATAACTAAAAGCATTTAATGTAATCATTTAATTTGTGTAATGTAGACTATTTCTATTATATAAATATAAAATTAGAGAAGATCCTAATTTGCATTGATAAAACCAAAACCTCTTTCACATACATGCGCCGAACTGAAATAAATTGATATTTCCGTATCAATGCAATTCCAGTTTTCTTCATGACAAAAAAAACAGGTTTTACCAGTTTTCGGTTCAAATTCCTGATAAGATTTGATCATGGATTTCAATTTCAATGGAAGGATTATATTTTGAATTAATAGTTTGGAAATAATAGAATTCGGAAATAAATTCCATTGGCTTAAGTTATTAACATATCTTAGGCGGCTAATATTTACGAGCAATCGGTACGTGTAGCAGACAAAAACCATCGACACACTATAAATAAAGGGGCGTTTATATTAGGGGTACCCATAAGTAATCAATTAGTTATTGCTGACCCATCGACCGGAAAGGTTGTGTATTTGGCTGTATTGAGTTTTATCGATGGTTTTGAAGATTCTCGAGTAGCAAATTTAGTCTAGTTGATGACCACCGACAACTGAATTCGATATCGAAATCGCTAGTGGATTCAGATCCAAAATTAAGTGTGGCAGAAATAACGCTAAGACTCGGGGATGTTTGGTCAACAGTGCAAAGACACTTGCACACGATTGGCAAAATTTACAGAGGGTGTTGGATTCCGCACCATTTGTCAGAGACAAACAGAGATCAACGACGAAGTTGCTGCATATCGCTCTTAACTAGATCCATTTCTTCACTGGATTATAACTTGACGAAAAATGGATCTTATACGATAATGTTAAAAGAACTAAGCAGTGGCTTTCAATTAATCAACCGGCTGTACCGATGCCTAAACCGTCTTTGACTACAAAAAAGGTCCTCTTGAACATATGGTGGGATTGTGGTAGAATAATACACTTTGAGTTTCTAAAACTAGGAGAAGCTATCAATGCATAAATTTATTGCTCACAATTAGACAGAGTAAATGCAAAATTATTAGAAAAACATACAAATTTAATCAACCGAAAAGGCGTGATCGTGTAAATGCCAGACCCCATGCAGCTAAAGTAATTGAGGAATAAATTAGGGAACTCAAACTGGGAACTGCTATCTCATATGCCATATTTGTCAGATATTGCGCTGTCCGATTATTATTTATTCAGATCTCTAGGTACTCCATTGAAAATAAGACATTTCGATATGTAAATGAGGTTGTAAATAAAGATGGAAATTATATAATTGATGGAATAATTAAAACAATTAGCTCAGTAATTAAAGGGTTAAAAACCATGTTAAACTAGCAAAACATATACTTTATTTAGCATTAGAATATAGTTTGAACCCTTGTGATAAAAATTATGTACAATAACCATACAAAAAATGTCAAATAAAAATACTTTTTCCGCTGTAAAGTATGTGAAAAGGGTAGAATTACTCATTCCACTCAAAATGTGTTAATTACAAATTAAGGTTCTTCCTGGAATAGGCAGTTAATCCTTGATGAGTATTATCGCGTATATTCGGATTCAAGTAATATAGAAAGAGCATTCTCGCATGTTTCTAAACGCGAGAGAATAAGACATGTGCGGAGACAGAGACGGAGAGTGTTTCGTGTCTCATCATACATCGTACAATTGTATCGATCGATAACGATGATCTAAATATATCAATTTATTCAACAAACACATTATTTTATTGCTGAAACTGAAGACGCATGTGTGTATTGTTTATGTTTACACGAAGAAATTAACGAATATTGTGTGCTATCAAGCGTTATTGGGTTAATATAGAAAATATTAGAACTTCTGAGTTATGCCTTTTGAATGTTATGCTTAGGAAAACTAAATAATTAACAATAGTTGTTAAGTTAAGCGGATCTACGATGTACGGAATATTGTATTTAAAAACTGTAATTTTTAGTAAGATAATGTAAGATTTGCATGAACATACAGTTCCGTTTTTCGTGTGCGCGATACGTACAGGGTGCAGCAGGGAAACTACCTTATTTTAAAATTTATAACAAAAACAGTATAGATATTAGTTTAATTAAGATTCTAAGGTGAACACGCGCTCCTTCCTCGTCCGCTGCATGATCGTTACCAAGCCTATATGACTTCTCGCAATAACTGTCGCTTCAGGATGTGCGTTTCAAATAACGGAGTTTCCCTACCGCACCCTGTCCTCCTTAACATTTAATGAATATTTTACAATAAGAAAACAATTGAAAAACCATTAACTTTAATTTTTTTTATTTTATATAATTAACTGGTTAAATTTATAAATAATTTTATATAAAACCTTTTCATATTTAGATATTTAACATGTGAAGTTATTTTACATGCATTTACCAAATACTTGATAAATTACTTCCAGCAATCAATCTTCCAGTAATCCAACTCAAGAATATTACACGTTAAAAACAATAACACATCCATCATTTGCAATGTAATACCGTATAACACTATATTTTTATAAATGATAAAGAGAAGTAAAAATTAAATAATATTTATTTATTAAAATGTCTGATTCATACAATGATTTACTGTCCATAAATGCCTTATTCTTTCAATTAAGAATTTTTGAATACAAAATAAAAAATACATCCAAGAACACTTTCTATTTATATTGGTAATTTTATATTATTAAATAAAACTACATTTTTTACAATAGCTAATGACTAAACTCTATTGATTAATGATTTAAATTTATTAGGTAGTTAGTTCTAAGAGGGTAGGGGGGGAGGGAAAAAATGGATAGATAAAAAAATATAGTTTTATTTAACAATAAACATCAATAAAATAATGCTCAAAGCCTCAATCATTTTTATACAGTTAGTTATCTTTCAAGAGTCAAAATTCAGTGAAAAAAAAAATTGATGGAATGATAGAAAGAAAAAAATATTTATTCAATAAATGTTTAGCACTCCTGGAAAAGACACAGCTGTCATTTTTTTCTTCATGTCATCTACTTACACATGATCAATGATTTGGTTTTCTAGCGTTTTCCATTATTCATATTTTTAATAGGAAAAGGTTTGAAAGACGAGGCTGCCTGTATTTGTAGCTGATATGCTAATGGATGTATTTTGAAACCATAGAGTCTGTAAAGAAAATAACAATTATTAACGTCACAGTTCTTACGATATTTTCATCAAACAAAATCAAAGAGCTGTTTAAATAAATCGATAATCTCAGAAATCAAATCAACTAACAATATTTAGCACAGAAATAAACTATCGTTTTAGGCGACTTTCGTTTGTGTTGTCTTGAGAGTAGGCGTTTGTTTTGATAATTAGGATACTCGCATCATTCTAATCGTTGACTAATTTTGTTATTACCCCTTAACTGTTCTGAAGTGGCGTCATTAGCCGAGTATCACAACTCCTTTACAAAATCTACTCCTTCAGAAGTAAACTGGCAGGCTTGTACGGTAACCCTGTTCTTATATTTTCGCAACACATTAATAGGCAAAAATAGCTGAACAACAGAAAGCGGATGCCATGCAAGTTGAACATCAAGAAATATTCCGAAGAAATGAATGAATATTGAGTGCTATCAACAGTGTTAAGGTTCATTTATTGAACTTGGTTCATTATCAAGCTTGGTACACGCTGAGATTGTGTTATTCCATGTATACAAGACTTTTCGTTCAAGATAAAGACGTTTAAATGATGATATGACGCTATATAAGGCGTAAAAATCTTGCAACCCTGGAACTCATTTCTTTTTGAAACAATCTTCAAAAACCTCTCTGCTCATCCTTGGTCCTTTTTTGCTATGATAATCAATAGGAAGATTTTCATTTCGGTTTCCTTAAAAGATCGAGTTTTATTTGCTATCTACTCTCACCAATAGCTGATTGAATATTGTTTTGAAGCATACACAATGAACAATGAGGATAGCCGCATTGAACAATCACATTCATTGAAACGTAGCAATTGTTTATTGGAAAATTTCTGCATTTATATATGATAACAGCATTGTCTTCCATTGCGTTCTACATCATTTATAAATCGCCGAACTGTGAGGGTCAACCTGAAATAGGAATCCACCCAGTCTTGAATTTGCTTGGATAAATTACACGTGGACAGGGAGATATCCTCAATTGGTGTAGGAGCAAATCCGAGATGCATTTAATCATGACTTCACCTTAGCTCGGCAACGCCCTAACGAGGAGAAGAATTGTACTCTTTGCACTCGATAGAAAGTCTTTTCCAGTAGAAGAGTAGTTTTTCACTGTCTCCCGAGGAAAACTGTTTAATTTTTAAAATATAGTCCGTGAGGAATTTTCGTTTTACATACGTAGTAGCTAGAGGGTTAAATATGCACCTTATGTAATAAATAAATAAATTCAATTTATTTGAGTTTAAACATTAAATTATTGCTACAACATTAACATTAATAACTGTTAAATTTACAGCCGAATTAAATTCTACAACATACCTTGGCACAAATTGATTTACTGCCCTCTTGGGACGATATTCTGGGTGAACCATAAATAACATATGTGGAAATCCTGTTCCAAAATAAGCACCATCCGTGTGCTGATGGCGTGATGACTTTGGTGTGTATACATCCATACATTTTGGGCAGTATGATTTCACCATCGCTTCACCAGGAACATCTGATAATCCTGAAACACAAAGAGTGCGCATGTATAAACAGTTAACAAGGAATTTGGGTTCCGCACACGTTGACGCCGATTGCGATAGAGCAACGAAGAACGATCTGTGCATCTCTTTTATCCAGATATGAAACAGAACCCTTTTTGCGAAGAATAATTTGCGATGAGAAGTGGGTCCTATACAATAATCCTACCCGAAAATGGCTTCACGGACTCCTGTTTAAGAACCGCTGCTCTAGAGTATTAGAACTGAAAGCCGTTAAAACATTTAAATAGATGTTTCTTGCGGCATTTATTATAGTAAATTGTTTGTCGCATGTACACGGTCATTCAATAGGGACGCACGAAATTTGTTAGGTTATAGCAGCCATGCTGTTGAAACAAGCTTTGTCGAATATGTTGCGAATTGTTCAGCAATGTATAGCAAATCACCATGGATGATTATAGCATTGAACAATGCATGCAAATCATCAAATTTTATTTTTTAAATCGGTGCTTCGTTTGAAAAAAAGTTCTGCGCATTATGTGATTTTTATTCTCTCCACAACTGTTCTGCCGAGTTGATCTTTGGCGGCTTTGAGCTAAATAATCAGTCAACACCTGTACATCCTCGAAACGCAAAAACCCAAGGCAATCAATTTCACATTGTACACAAGAACTTTGCCCTTTGTGCAACATTAATTTGACGAATTTTGCACCGGGACTTATAAAATTCAACTGACCCAGGAACTTAAGATAAACGATCTTATACAACACTATGTCTTCACCAATTGGGCTCTGGAGCAGTTAGAAATGGACGTATTAAAAAATTCGAGAATTTGGGACAATGACAACACCAATCCACACGAGATACACCAGAGAAAGTCACTATTTGGTGCAAATTTTGATTGATGAAAACAAATGGGTGATGATAAAAAACTTCTTGTGGCCTAAACTGGATGCGCAATTTGAGGGCATAGTCATCTCACGCAGCGGCGGCTTGAACTGGCCACTGAGATTGTGCAATTTAACACCTTTAGACTTCTTCCTTCAGTGCTGAATATCTCACACACAACTTGTTTTATTTATGTTTAAAAATCGAGCGTCCCTATTGAGAAATCTTGTAGTTTTACCAAGTACCAATGTTACTATTTTATTATTTTACAACCACATAAACGAGACAGGAAGTTATTTAAATAAATTAAAATACTGCTATTCACCACATGAACCTAAGGATAAATTTAATACTCAATCGCTATGCCGATATTAGTAAGCACGTCTTTGTTAACAATGTATAGTTTAGCGGTGGCAGATTTAACACTTGAGAGACCATTGGCGTAATTTAATTTTTGAGACCCGAAACACGCGTTTATAGGTATATCGGCCAATATATCCTAGCGTGATTGTTTAAAAAAAAAAAACTTATTTCAACGTTATTATTAGTACACTTCACTTGCCAAAAACAGCTCTATTTTATGAAAACATTTGTTAATGTGATTTCAAATAAATATATAGAAACATTACCGAGAGGTAGCATCGGCTGAGATTCACAATAAACGCGTGGACAGTGACCAAACTCCCCAGCTTGATATTTCTCCAACATTTGCCCTATTCCTCTGAAAATATCAAATTAACTATAAATATTACATCCTTAATTTAACATACAAAACTTGCATAATCTCTTAATTAAATTACTTACTTATTAGTCAATATATAACGAGCGTGTATTAAGCCATATAACATTTCTGCAGCTTGTTCTATCAGATCTGATTGATTTGGATTATCATCTAAATCATCATCTAAAATGGAATAAAAAAGAAAATTAAATTTATAATAATTATTATAAAAATGTCATTGCATTAAATCAAGGGAGATATTAACAATCTATATTATATATATGTAAATATGTGCATTTTATGAAGATTTATTTAAGAATTTATTAATAAGTCGGCAAAAAATAACAGTGCTCACCAATAGTTGTACACAAAAATATTGATTGATCAAAATATAATCTTATGTAGTATAATGAGATAAGATCTAATCAAAACTAAATAAAAATGTGACTTTTAGAATACATATTTGGGTCCCAATGCACATACTAATGTTCACATTTTCTGCATTCATATGTGCATGTTGTCTGCATTCTATATAAATTACAAGACGTCATGCAACATAGTTATGCACAATTAGCGAGTCTCGATATAGTTTTGGTGACTGTCGAAAAAATCGAACGAAATATAATTTCTCGGCGGGCATTAAAAGACTCACCCGGTTCGAGATCGAGGATCATGTCGATGGCCTGTCTGTAGTGCGGTACCTGTTCATTAAGGCCCGTCAGATTGAATTTGTCCTGAATATAATCTTCGTCGACCTGAAAGCAAAAGACGAGGTGAACGCGGGTTAACAACGCGGGCGCTCGGAACGAACGACGAAAGAGTGACGGCCGAACGAAGTACCTCGCAAAAGAACTCGTTCCCCCGCAAACCGCAGAACCAGGAAATCCACGACACCTCCTCTGAGCTGCTCATCTTTCTGTAAGAAAAGCGAACGCGTCAAATGGCTGAGCGCGCAACAGAAAACGACAGGAAGCAAACTCAGAGCGGCACGGCTCACCTTTTCGTTCCCTGATTAGCCACGCTTGGCGATACTCCCCAACAATGTTGCCATGCTCACAAATGTTTTCCTCAATATTTTTGCACACCTCAAATCCAACGCTCAAAATAAAATTGCCGGATAAAAAATATTAATATTCAATCTAATACTAATATCTGCGTGATATTTATATTTAATCTATTTTTCATATTAATATTTTTGATAATTCATTCAAGTAAAATTTAAATAAAATACTCTGATTATAATTTTCGTTAAAAAATCAATAATCACATTAAAACAAAATAAATATTTAATTTTTAACAAATATATTTTAAAGTCAAATATTGCAAATATTATCAACTTGATTTATTCCATCTGAAAGCATTGCATTTGCTAGAATAATTAATATCACTACAAGAATATAAGTTGATATTTATAGAGCAATTGTATTTTAACGATTATTATATAAAAAAACATTGATATTATAAATAACCAGCGTATGGACGAAAATGAAAATGTTAAGACCAAAACCGAATATGTTCAAAACCGTATTCAACCATGTCGGTCTCTCCACCGATTCGGCGGAGACGTTCATCGTTTTTTGAGCGTCGCGAGTCTTTGAGTGAGCTGGTTTAATATATAACTCGAGCGTCAATAATGCGTTCAACCGAAAAATTTGCCTAATAATATGCATTGAGTTGAAACTAAATATTTATAGACACTTCTGTGCATATGTTGTCACTCTTGCCCCAAAATACAAGTATAATTTTTTGAAATATCACAATTATAATTCCAGCAGTTGCTGTGCCACATATTAAAAACAATTGCGAACCTGAAGATGCTAAAAAGGTCCAAGAAAAGGATTTAAAATTGTATGTATGAAACCGAGTGTGCTCATTCTTTCGATGACTTTTTTTTTAGTTTTATAAATGTGATTTTAGATATATGAGCAAACTTGAAACTGAATCCACAGCATGGAAAACATTATACAGGGACAGAAAAGACAAATCGCAGCGATTGAAACGGTTAGTAAACTTATATTTTTCACAGCTCTATCGGTGGATTTGAATGAATAAATTAGCAATTATTGATGTGTAATACTAAAATTAATTGTGGTTTCAGAAAGTTGGATCGAGATGATAATGTGATTGTCGTTGAAGATTCGCTATACAATCTTTTATCCAGTGACATTTTGTCGATGCTCCAAAATAAACCCAATCTCAGCGAAATAACCAAGGGATCAATTGAATTTTGCAAGGAGTGGGAGCTCACTGTGAAACTTCAAAATGAGCTCAATATGAGTAATAGAAGGATCTATAACAATGTTAAAAAATCAGTAGACGACACAAAAAAATCTGTTCTTGAAAAAAGTTTAATTGACATAAAATGATCTTTATTAATATTTATTGCTTAATTTTGTATTAGAATGATTTATATTATACGCCAAAAAAATATTTATGTATTTTTATTTTTTTCGTTTTGGTTTTCGTTTCGGTTCAGTTCCAATTTATTAAACGAAATACGCTCGTTGATTGGCTGAAAGTTTGGGAGTCCCAGCTTGGAATACATAACACTTGGAAACAAATTCAAATCTAGTCTGGGCAATTAGCAAATATATAGGAAGAGATAAGCTAAACAAAACGCATAATGACTTGGAAGATTACGAGCTTCTATTCAAATGTACATATCAGCAACGTTGGGACTTCTTAATTATGTTCCAGGGCAAGAGTGTTGTCATGCATGGTGTCATAGTTAAAGCATTTAAATGTAAGCTATTTCAATGGGAAAAGCAGTTGAAACATGAATAAATCACGAACAAAACAAACTGGGTGCGGAGTGAGACAAGGAGGCTCTATGTCGCTGGACTTCTCAATTTATACATAGACGATCTCTCCTTGATACTTAGAGAGACTGCATTTGATTATCATGTGGGCGGAAGGTGCATGAACCACATCCTAAATGCAGATGACATGATTCTATTGGCGCCTTCTATCAAGGCTCTGAGGAGCGCTGTACGTCTGCATGGAACACACCATTGCGCATAAACTGAATTTCAATATATCCAAGTCAATGGTGATGGTGTTTCAATACGGGAAATCTCCAAATTACATCCTACCCGTATGTATTGAGGGAAGATGGCTCATAATAGTGCGAGGATTTAAATATCTCTGGCATCTCATCATTGTTAGACAGAGAAGAGCCATCTGCATTTGCGAGAATATGTTAGAACGACGCTTCTTCAAATGCAATGCTTTCCTGACATATTATAAGTCATTGTATACGGGGGAGTTATGAATGCACTTCCGTCAGAGCAGTATGAAACGGTTACGGGTGCAACAATTACTATAGAGCATTATTTGGGCTTTCCAGGAGCTGCAGTGCATCCGGAATGTTCATATACGGGCGCTACTTGAAAATTCATAAAATCCATGTTTGGAAACATTTATCAGTACGAACTTATGACAGGAAATAAGTCTCCTGTTAGACCCAGAATTAACGAGGCTCAAGCTCAAGAGCTGGGTATCACCACAATGGAAACGAAGTGTCAGGAACCTCGACGTATACATCGATGTGGTAATGCAAAAGGCAACAATGGTAACAATTTATTTGGCGCGATTAATGCCAAACATTGGCGGATCGAGATTGAGCCGAAGAAAATTAACGAGGTGACCAACTCCATCTTGCTCTACAGTGCAACTACTAAATATATTTTAATAAAATTCCCAATCCTGGAAAGATCCAGTCATTGATTTTACCGATATAATAATGCATAAAAGAATGATTATTTGATTTAACGTTGCATGTATTTATTATTAATATAGAGTATGACATTGTAAAAATATGGAATATATTGCCATTCTTGGTGAACTCGTCTATTTTTCTATCGTGTAGCTTTACGACAAAAAAACATTTTGTAAGCTAAAAATCTATTCTTCGATTAATGGATAATCGGCTGGTAAAGTTGATAGAACTTCTTTAGAGACGTTGTTATAACAATCCAGCATTAAATTCCTTATGCATTCCATCAGACTGTCGACATTGTCCATCGTCAAATCTTTGGTTTGGATAGGAGGTAGACACGTTACAATCATCCTACCTAATAAAATAGAATAACAACGTTAAAGTATCGACATTTCCATGATAATTCATAAAATAAGTATTTACCTTTATCAAAAAAGTTTTTCTTCCGGTTTATGAAATAATACGGCGAATACACCACCGGGATAATCGGGACTTTAGCTTCTATTGCTAATTTGAACGCTCCTCTTTTAAACGGTAGCATACCACGTTCTTGCGTATTGCGTGTCCCTTCCGGGTAAAGAAAGATTTTCGTCTGAAAAATGTATTTACATAATAAGAACCATTCCATATCATTGAATTATTTTATATACAAATTTTAACAACGAATAAACCTTATCTTGGAGCATAAGATGTTTCGCTTCATTTAATTTACGGTAAGATTCTTCTGAATTTTTTCTATCGATGAAAACTACTCCGCCTAAATATAAAGCGAGTCCACATGGCCACGCATAAAATATTTCTTTCTTCGCAATTGTAATACATTTTCCTAGCGCGTGCCAAAAGTTAAACATGCCTGAAAATTCATTTAAGATTCAATTGAAAGAATCAACTGCTTATAGATTAAAAAAATAGTCTCATACCTAATATATCGATTACCGATTGATGATTAGCCACTACGATACAACTTCTTTCTTTGATCAATATATGCTCATTTCTCACTTCCCATTTAATTCCCATGAACCGCGTAGCATGCTTTAAGCTCGCCGATAAGAACCTTGAACGATTAAATATGTTTATAAATAACATTCTATTTAATTATATTGCAATATATTTACTTACAGCATATTTCTGACGTCCTTCGGACGCATTATGAGAATTGGTATTTGGACGATAGCGACTAGCGAAGCCCAAATATAATATATGGCATATTTTGATATAAACTTGATCGGATTATCATTTTTTATTATTAAATGATATATTATTATACCCAAAAATAAAAACAGTGCTACGTAAAAGCTGGCGCTCAACGAAAACATGTCGATATCGACTCTTGTATTCTATGAAAATAAAAAATGTAAATTAATCTCATTCTTATTTGCTTAATAATGATGATTATATTATATTTGCTTAATAATAATTATTATGCATTGCTTTTTCATTAAATTCAAATATAAGAACCTTTTATGTCTGGAGTACTGTACATAAATTCTGACTGATTAATAAACTACCTACAATTGTATATATTTTAAGTGTTATAGATTAGATATTATGCCAATGTTCCAAAATTAATGCAAATTAAAAATCTTACCGAAGATGGACCACGTGTGTATAGACGACGTGCAAATGATCGTAGCAGAATGAAAATGTGAGCTCCGTTGAAAACATATTTTTAGATATATGTATAAACATAGTGCTTAGATATGATTTATAAAAGCCAATGAAAGCAAAGCGATAGATCAAATCACCTGTTTGCTATTGGTATTGTTGACCTTATGACTTTCAACAACTGAATATCTCTCAATCAGGTCAATTATAATCAAATAGAGTAATGCAATTTTAGATTATGCAAGACAAAGGTCGGTGATAGAAACACCGCTATGAACAAAATGCCAGCTATATTGCACCCTTTTTTTAATATTCAAGTGTACATTTAACAGTTTTTTCCTAATAGATGCTTGAAAATTTACATCGATAACAAATAAAGTAAGGAGATATTTAGAAAGTTAAGTGTTTAGTAGGAACAGAACTAAAATAATAAAAAAACAGTCGATAAACAATATTAGATTTTACTTTGAAAATTACATTATATTCGTTTAAATATATAATTAATAAATAATCATTATCTAATCCACAAGAAGGAGATATATTTCTACAACTATTCTCAAACTTCTTTCAATAAAAACCGCTTTTGATTTACAAAGATACATCTTTATAACAATTTGTATCCCTCGGCCATTGGATAATCGGCCGGTAACGACGACAACACTTCTTTGGCGACATTCTTGTAGCATTCCAGCATCGCGTTTCTTGTACGCTCAATGAGATCGGTTATATCATCCTCCGTCAAGCCTTTCGTTTCAATCGGTTCGAGGCACGTCATAATAACTTTACCTGAAAGCAAGAAGAATATTTAAATTCTTATAGCGTGTGAAAAAATAAGCATTAAAAAATATTGTTCATGTAAAATACCTCTATCTAATAAATTCTTTTTGGGATTTATAAAGTATTGTGGTGAAAATACGACGGGAAGGATTGGAACTTGAGCATCCACGGCCAATTTAAAACCTCCCCGTTTAAATGGAAGCATACCGGGAACTGTATTATTTCGGGTGCCTTCGGGGAAGAGCCAAATTTTACACTGGAAATAAAAGTAAATTGGTTTAAAAAATAGTGAAATTGTAACGGTTGTGTGTTTTGTATTTTATATTGTGATTGACTTGTTTGTGCTAATTTTCAGAAAGGCATTAGACATAGGTTTTCCAGAAATGTTGTACCGATTTCTATATTTTATAATGCAAGAATTTATCAAAATAATGTAGACGGTAGAATATTTTAAATAAATTGTGACTAGACTGGAATTAAATAATTCTATTTAATGAAATTATGACTTTAGAGTTTGTATTCGTTTATTTACAATCAAATATCTTTCATTGAATGAAAGTGAAAAATTATTTATAACCAGGAAAATAATATATTTTCTTTTGTAGTCTCTCCTCGTTTATTTGTAGTCCACACGATATACATGTTCTTGCTATATTATATATCAAATACTTCAATTCTTCCTCTTTGATCTTAAGTTATTAATCGTCCTATTTAATAAATCCTATTTGCTTTTTGGACGTCCTCATTTTGATATACAATGATACATTTTAAACTAAAACGAAGGCAAAATCAATGCTATGACGTATCCTAGACTTAATGCGTTACACGTGTATCCACAATTAATCGATTTTTTAAGACGTTTTATCATTGCTATGTGTATTTATATCAACAACCAATAATCAATTGAGCAACGAATTATAATGAACAAACATATCTTATTCAAACCTTTTGTTTCAGCATGATTTCTTTAGCCTTATCCAATTTTTCATAAGATTCTTTTGGATTTTTTCTGTTGAGGAAAGTCGTTTCGCTTAAGTAGGCTACAAGACCAAAAGGCCACACGTAAAACATTTCCTTCTTTATTATCGATAAGCATTTTTTCATTATGTTCCACACAACAAATGTACCTGAAGAGATTAAAACACATATTGACATCAAATGTAAATCAATTAAATATGAATCAATGATTATAATACAAATCTATTATATTTTTATGTTAAATATTACGTTTAAATCCTTCCGTATGCATGGATAGATCAATACGTCTGATACATATTCATTAAAATCAAATTAACTATAAGCAGCCGAGATAGTATAATAATAAACGATGTGCATACAAGGATTGATATAGGATTTTAATGCAACGGCGTCATTTAGTAAGTAATTTTATGAAATATTTTATGAAACTATTATAATAAGAAACTATTGCCGTAACATCAGACATTAATTTTCTTTGTCAAGTGGATACCAATCATGTTTAAATATTAATTTGTATACAATTCTTCATCTCTTCATTCAATTGGATCCCTTTTACTTCAGAAAACGCTTTTAAAAAAGAAAACAAGCAGTCACACTGAATAGTTTTGAAACTGATTAGCATTCTGAAATGGTCACAAAAGTGTCAGCATGCTACTTTCAATATCAAGCGTAAGAGAAGTTAAATGATTTATGATCTGTCCAATGGACAAACATTGAAGAGATCTATAACATTGACACCAAAATAATATCCATACCAGTTAGATCCAGAATCGATTGATGATTGCCAACGACGACACATGCTCTATCTTCAGCTAATATATGCTTATTTCTTAACACCCATTCCAATCCCAAAATCCATCCAGCATAATTCATATATGTCGTAGCAAACCTGAAAATAGTCAATATTTAATTAAAACTACAAATTAGACTGACTATACGACTATATAATATATTGCACGCGACAAGAACGTTAACTTACAATGCATTATGTATGCTTCTTTTTCTGAAAATGAGTATCGGTAGCAAGAGGCCACAAATCAACAGAGTCGTAATTAAATAACTATAAAATTTAATGTTATATTTGATTGGGTTGGGCTTCTTGGACAACAACTGTTGTACGATGTAAGCCACCACGACGGCCAGCAACGAATACAATATTATATTTAGGGGCACCATTTTGGTTTATTTGATTTCTCCGAGCTCTTTTAAAAATTAAGTTATCACAGCATTGAACGAATAATTAAATTCTGAAGCTTTTGATGGATCTTTCTGGGCATGGGAAGTTCTGAAAACAAAAACAAAAAATCATCAAAGCTTTGCCGTTTAAATTCAATAATAACAAACATTTTATATGCAACAATATAAAATATAATTTCCTTTATTATTCAATACATTTTCACATCGTTTTAGAAGTTTATATTTGGAAAAAAAAATCCTGTATAGAATCAAAAAAACCATTTTAAATGTAAATTCAGTTGCATTTTTGAATCGTTTTACTTTCAGACTGTGCTTCATGGATCTGATAAAGTGGAAGTCCAATGGATAACAAGGACGCGGTGACCCAGTTTAATTCCTGTATTTTATCCAGGGTCATTTTTTTTTTCAAAAAATACTGTACATCGCATATTGACTGAAAATTTGGACATGATAAAGTTGTGCGCAAGATGGGTGTCGGGTTTGCTCGCAATGGAACAGTGTCATGATGATGTTTCAATCGAGTCCGCCAACAAAAGTGCACAGCAACATGCAAAACTGGAATTTAATATCCATGTCCCCAGAGACATGCTCATTCTCAATTTCGTGTAGCTACTTACGTCCTGAGCGCGGGGAAGACTAAAATAAAACTAAAAAACTAGTCAACGTAGCAGCAAAAACTAGTAAGATGGTTAAATATTTAGTTTTTATTGGTGGGGGAAAATCTAGACTCGTTCGCAACCTCATTTGCCGCGAGCCACTTATGTAAGTTAGTCTCTGAGGGAGTTTTCATGATTGTACAGATAACCCCAGGTACGCATTTATCCCCAAAAATTCCGTAAAAAGCCCTAAAAGAGGACAGAGTGGCCACAAGGTCTGTGTATCCAACCGGTCCGCTTTTCAGACCGCTGACATGACGAATGAGCGTCTCGCGATCGGACGCCATTACAAAACAAAATCGGTCGAAAATATTATAGTCTCTATTTTATTGCGGGCTTATGCCAGTTGAATCAGTTCAATGTTTAAGGGATGACGAAGAAAATACAAATACATATAACTTTCACTATTGCAACACAAATGCCCAACAACAATATATAATTTATCAGCTCTGAGAAATAGTTTCGTTTGCCTATACGAACTACGCGATAACTTTTGCATCATCCCAATAAAACTCTTGATCGACGGTCGAAATTGGATTATCGCAAGGTCTTTTTTTTTTAATTCGAAGGCTGATTTTGGAATATTGATTTATCGCTCGAATAAAAAATATTAAAAACACACTGGCGGGTCAAAGATCCATGATCCATTTATGAAATTTAATTACGTCGTGTATTTTTCTCACACATTATACAGATAGGAAACAAACTGTATGCTTACGAATGGACTCATAAGAACAAAGTCTTTCGACTAAAGGCAGATAAAATTCAGATAAAAAATCATGCAACGAAAAAACATACTTATAAAGCGATAGATTGTCTTTGGACGATGATTTACGACTTAGTTAAATCCACGTTTTGTTCCTATTGCCGAAAATAAAACTGAAAACGACTGCGACCGGTTGCATGAAAATAAACAAACAGTAAAAGAAGTCGATAAGCAAAAGCATTTAAAACGTTTGGTATTATAAATAATTCCATTGTGTAATGCAAATGTAATAAAACACATCTTATCAGATATATTATCAATTTATTAGCTATTTATGATGAACGCATAGCTATTATCCTATATTCTTAAGGTGCCAAATCCGTTATTAAACATAAGCATGGCAGATTTTTCTATGGATCGATAATTTTATATGGTAATGTTTTAACTAGAATATGATGGTTTTGGATAGGATTTGTTAGATAGGTGAAGATCTATAAATAAATTACGAATTTATCATTATTCAAATCAACAATTCATTGGAAGCCCACCAGATTCGATAGTCTCAGTATTGTATTTTTTCAATATAGAAAATTTGAATGAATACTGGAAGTATTCATAAATTCACATAAAAAGCAATAAACAACAGGCAAAAAATGACAAAAAAAATTATTCCGTTACTTCTTCTTCAGTGTCTAGTACAAGAATTTTCTTAAACCAACTCTCTTTTCCACTTATTAAACTGTTTAATTCAGAATTTCACTTATTATCATGAAGGAGCAGTTTTATTTCTCAAATATCTTCGTTGATGTCTTACCTTCTTCAATAAGAAGTTAAACAGGGGGTTTTGCACATGGACCGACAATTTTTTTTTTTTGGGGGTTAGGGGAGTCTTTTGTTATGTTTCACACATAGGCCCTATGTCCTAAGTATCAGGGTGGTATCAATTCACCAACGGATTTCTTTGATTGGGGATGTCCCCTATTCCGGGTGGGTGTTAGACTCTACGATACCCACTCATAAAACCCCCAGGGAAGAGGGAGCCAACCCTATGCCCGTGGGCAGCGGTTGAACCCCTGGGTAATGATGTGGAGTAGAGGTGCGTGAAAGCAGCCTCGTCGATTTTCTCATCAAACGCAGCTGTGGTAGTCCAGCTAACATGAATTAGGTGAGCAGGTTACCCTGTGCTGCGTACCCATAAAATGGTGTGTGGAACAGCCGATTACAGTAGTTGGTGGAGACTGTATTAAAGGCTTCATCACTATCCTCAACAGCCTAGGCATACAGGGGAGAACGGTTTTAGGCCATTCGAATGATAACTCGTCTCCGTAGCAAGGTACTACAAATGATCGAACCATCCATCCATTCTTCATCTACTGCAGCCCCCTTCAAACTGAGGTTGGACTCATGGTGGCAGTGAACCCGCGATAGTATTCCCTTGCACTTAGAATAACCTTTGTCCTTCCTCTTCCAGCGCACCTTCGGGTGCACATGGTCTGAAACTAATCTAGAAACCTTGTCTCCTCTGAAGGGCGCAGAGCAAAAATGGTGGGTGCCTGAATGCTCTTGCATTTCTCGTGGGACTAAAAGATCAGTGGACGACATTCTCTGTGTGGTTAGTCTAGGGTAACCCGGAACAGACCATACAGCAGCGTTTGTCATGTCATATCTGTTCCCTATTCCGTGGCTCGCACGGTCTTCAGCTCTGACACCGCTGAATTTCTTTGTCTAGGGACATACACTATTCTGTGACTCACACGATCTCCAGACCTGACACCACTGGATTTATTTATCAAGGGACGTGCAAAAGAATTGGAGAACGAGGCAGGTGCTCACAAAATAAACCCTAATTGAAGAAATTAATGAAGGTACATACGTTCATCATATTATTAATGGCCGATGATACAACATATGTGCCATAGCTTGAACAACTGTCAATGGCCAGTCATGCTTCGTCTAATGTTCAGAATATAAGGATCTTCAACCTTTTCGTGAAAGATCACATTCAATTTTTCGGCATATAAAGGCTGTGAAAGCGCTCACAAACAGCCACCAATATTTAAGTTATCGAAATCAATTTTATCATTCATTTCACATGCGTCGTATTATACAAACATAAACGAAGTTATTTTTTTATGAATTATTCATAAATATTGCCGTCTCTCGTTTAAGTCTACTCACGTAAACACGCGGCCAGCATAGTGTTAATAATGTCGATGGTGTAAATCAGTGGCTGTCAATCTGTCCCAACCGCCCACTAACGGACGCTCAGCTTTCATCGTGGGTGGTATGGGTTTTATATATGAAAAGTGTTGTAACTCCAGAAAATATTGATAGATTCAGTGTGTTAGTAAATGTAAAATTTTGAACTTGAATCCTCCACAAATACTGAAGAGGCTCATCCAACTTTCAAAGAAGAACTGTTATAAATTAGATATGATGAAGAAAATAAACATAATTTCGATCTTGTGGGATCAATATTTAGTGCTGTTAATCATATTATGACCAATCTTAAAAACCATCCGAATATTTCCAAAAGAGGAGATCTTACGAAAAATGTTTCAGTCAGTTTGTTTGATCCCGCGCGTTTGTCGACCATTTTGTTCAGTCACAGTAAATTCTTCCGATGGAGAGGTCATCGCGCACTCCCGCCGCCTCCTTGTGAGATCCACGCGGTCATCCGTTTTTTGACTTTGTAGAACAATACCATTGCGAATATACATCGGAAGCTCGTGGAAATATATGGTAGTGATGTGATGGGTCGACAATGTGTCACGAAATGGGTTAGATCGTTCAGGGAAGACGTTGGAGTTGAGAGAAAGAAGTTGGTTCTCAGCCATCCCTTTGACAACACGTATTGTATATTTTGTTAATCGATTTAACATCTAGAGAACGTAATTTTCTACAAAAAAAAAATTTTTTGGGACAAGATGGGGGATTTTGTGCTAAACAAACAATTCACACGAAATTACATACTGTACGAATATCTTCAAAAAAATAATGCAACAACTTTAAATAAAAATGTTTGTGATACACTCGAAGAATCTCTAGCTGTTTGTCAATGCCAGAAATGGTTTTAACAATTTAAAAGTGGATATTTTAGTTTAGAAAATAAGATCCGAAGTGAGAGAAAGGTTAAAATGGATGAAACTTAATTAAATCTAACATAGACTATACAAGATCTCAAGAGCTTGAATACTTCCGTAAAAGTATTCAAATACACTTGAAAAAAATAGGAAAGATCATAAAACAGGGGGTGTGGACCACCGTGTGACGCTTCGCGATACTCAGGAAGATTTTCCTGGCATTTCTCGTAGTTTCCTTCGTAATATTGTGTCGGAAAAACTTGATTATAAGAAGTTGTGTGCAAGATGATTGCCCAGAATGCTGGAATTGGATCGTTTTTCAACGGGGGGAGAAGCTTTTCTGGACTCTATCGTTATACAGAATGAGACGTATCAACATTTTTTCAACAATCTGGTGGATTTCAATTAAATACAAGCATTTTCCATCATATATACTTTCTGCGTGACCCTCGTATGTATGCAAAGTATTAATAAAATGACTAATCTATCTACAAAAATGACGAATACATACTTTGCGGTTGTGTTCAATTAATTTACCACGGAAGCATAAATAAAAAGATTAACTACCTACCGCTGATTGAATTTTATGAACCAGAGTTTCCAGAAATTCCCTAAAACTGCGGTTCTTAAAACTGGGGTCCGCGAAAATATTAAAAAAAGTTATCTATATTTGAACAAAATATTTTCATGGAATTTTTTACAGAAAACAGTATAAGAAGATCTATTTTAACCAATATTTGACCAAGAAATGTTTGTTTATTTGAAAAATTAAGTCTCAAGAACTACGCAAAATGTTGGGATAGGGTAAAGGGTTGAAATGGGGTTCGCCAAAATACAATTTATTCAAGAGGTGGTCCACGATTTACATACGTTTAAAAATCGCTGATCTGCTGAGTTTGCTACTCAAACATTCGAAAACTAAAGATGACATTGAAAATGTGCAAATTGCACATAGCTTGAAATCAAAATCCTTGGAAAATTTGAAGGCTTGGAAACATAAATATAAAAATTTGCATGCATATGTATTGGAATGCTATAAATAAAATAGTATTATGTACATATTTATAATAGAGTTTCGTTTAACGGTTTCGAGACCCTCAGCAATAGTCTGATATTGGATTTGAGCAAATCCTCCTTAAACAAGATATTTGTGTTAAAACATGGACTTTCAACGAATTAAAAACAAATCGTCATCACAGAATTGATCCCGTTATCGACGATATACAGCCATAATTCCTAAAAAACAGATAAAACCTGCTCCGTCGCTTAAAAATACATGTTCGATGACAAAGTCTACGACTCTTCAGAGCGCTTCGTCAAACAAAATTGAATAAGTAATGTCAAAAAAATTAATTGTTGGATAGTTTTCCTGGTTGTATAATTTCCACATGTTTATCGAAAATTAGAATATTACCTTTCGCAGCAAAATTAAAAATCCAACAGCGAATAAATGGCAAGTAACCTAACCATCCGACGGTCAGACAAGAACTGATACCAACAAAAGATAACTTACCAAATTGATCAAGCCATGGCTTAATGACATCTTTATATGATTACTGATGATCGCGCAGTAATGATAAGGCTAGATCCACACTATGGTGCCGGTAACGGTTCGATCTCGCTCCGATCCCGGTCCGATCAAATATTCTTACACAAGAAACAATCAAAGTATTCACACTATCGGATCGTTCCAATTCCGTTTCTTGTATGAGAATATTTGACCGGACTGAAACCGAGAGCGAGATCGAACCGTTACCGGCACCATAGTGTGGATTGGGCCTAAAGGATCGATCTATATATGATCTCTTAAAAATCGCCTAGATCTTCCAGTTTATAGATGAAATTATTTATCGCCATTATTAAATACAAGCTGCCAGCACACGATGTAGTGATTGATTCATTGTATTCTTTAATACATAGTTCTGGATTAAATGTATTTTTATTATTAAGGGAATAAATATTGCAAATCATAAACTGACAAAGAATATATCAGACTTTATCATCAGAGATAAAATGTCGGGAAGGTCATCAAAGCCATTGACTTAGCTAATGGGAAAGTGATAACACTAATTTGATGCCAACATGCTTACAGAATATCCCTATATATCCCTTTTTCAATTTGGTTTTTTATGGTAAAATTGTGGCTTCCGTACTAATAAAAAAATATGCAAATGTGCTTAGATTAACCGAATGTACATGCATATTTATTAAATAAAAAATATACAAATGATTATAAAAACACTTTTTTCAGTAAGAGTAATGTTTTTTGTTATAGAAACTTAGGCCCAATCCACACTATGGTGCCGGTAACGGTTCGATCTCGCTCTCGGTCTCAGTCCGGTCAAATATTCTCATCCAAGAAACGGAATTGGAACGATCCGATAGTGTGAATACTTTGATTGTTTCTTGTGTAAGAATATTTGATCGGACCGGGATCGGAGCGAGATCGAACCGTTACCGGCACCATAGTGTGGATCTGGCCTTATGCATTGACGTCGGTGAACATCAATTTACAATGACAAACGATGCATTTACAACAGCATATGCAATCATATCATTAGATACATCTAGTATTAATTTAGCATTTTCACAAATACAATTTTTAAACATCATCTTCAGCCCATCGTCCATAAAAGACGCATGTTTACATTTTGTATAAATAATACACAATTCGAAGATTTTACGTCCAATTGTGTACGAACAAGATGGAACGTCTCAACACGACGTCTAATATGCAAATTATTGCAAGAAAAAGAGCAGTATCGCCCATTTCTCAGAGATTTAATACATAACTGAAGATGAAAAATGGGTTCTCTATTCGAATATTAAAAATAAAAAGCATTTTAACCCCTGGAAAAAGGTAGCCCCAAAGCAAAAAAAATAAGGACCTCAGTTGCATTGACTATTGCATACTGCATATTCATCAGATTTGGTACCTTTGGGTTACTCTGTTCCGGTCATTGGAATATTTTTAAGAGAAAATCGACCCTTTTTTAGTAAAGTTTCAATTCGAACATTTCTTTTGCTTATTAATTCAAATTTCATAATGTTTATTTCAGGTCCCAAAGATTATACATACTTATGCCGTGCTAATGAAGTGCTTTTGGAAACAAAATATTTTTTCCGTGTGGTGCGTACCGTCTAATAAACGAGAAGGGTGCGAACAGCCCATATATAGCTATCCACGTGAGAAGCATGCACGCATACCCTGTGTGTTCTTGTGCTTTGTTGGTGCTTACACTGGAAACTGCACACATTTCAATTCAAATAGCATATCAATCTCTAAATTTCGTTTCAATCTATTAGCTGGTTTAAGAATCATATCAATATTACGAAAGAAGTAGAGTTTCATGAATTTCTTGCAAAATCTCCCAGACTTTGGGCGAAGTTTAATGTGGAATACCCGGAATTTAAGCGAAGCTATGCGCACACTACCCGGACTGCAAAGTGTTAATGTTTTGTAAATTTAATTTTAAATTTTCGCTAATAGTGATTTCTTCCCTAATATATTTTTCAGACCATAATAGCACCGATTATCAGAGTTGTTGAATCGATTGCTGAAGTTAAATCCTGAAGTTTATTTCATTATTCTTAAATTTCTTCACAATTAAGATAGATCTAAGTTATATGGTTTATTGCATATACAAACAATATTTTTACTATGCCTATGTTATTTCCGCAATTGTAAACAATAAGTTGACAAAGTTTTATCGCAATCCGATGAACGCTATGGAAGTGCATTAAATACGAACAAACAAAGATTATTTTTTACATATTAGAAGATATGGATTAATATTAATATTATGGATTACTATCCGCGGAATATGTGCACATCGTATAATAAAATTAAAAATAATGCATAATAAAATTTTAGGGCGCATATCAATGAAAGAATAGTCATTTTTAAAACCTTTATTAACATTTTTAACCTGCCTTGAACGTTTTACATTTTTTAGATCTTTCTATAAGATTAGAAGGACAATATAGAGCGTGTTTACATTTTTTGCGTTGACATATACAAAAAAAAAAATCATATTATGAACATCTACAAAGTAATAAATTTGAAGCAAATGTTACAGCTTTTAGAAATGCTGTAAAGTGGTCTCACGATTTGTGCGCGAACTTTTAAGAAAAACTTTTAAAAAGTCGTAACTTATTTAACTAGATATTTGATAATTATCTTTAGTACTTTACAGCGTAGACCATCAAATTTTACTGAGCTTCTATGCGCATCGTAGTATTCCTACGAATACCGGTTCCTCTGGAAAACAGGACTCTTCCGAAAAGGTATCTCACTGAGAGAATCGAAATTATCTTTTACAGATTAAAAAAATTAAACAAGCGCTTTTAGCTTTTCTTAAAAAAATTACATAATAAATAACTGGATATCATATCAAATACAATATAAAACAATTAAATATATATATATAATCAAGACGATTATTTTACAAACATGGAAATGGAAGCATAATTATCCACAATACATTTAAAAAGGGAATTAGTATGTGTGGAAAATAATAAATACTAAACTAACAAATACTTTTGTAGTGTATAACATTAAAATTAATATATAAAAACACATTTATACATACGAATTAGGCTTCTTGAGTTGATGATTCAATAAATGTAATAAGCTACCTATGGATCTTCCAAAAATAATGGACATTTTTATCTTAATATGTATCATAATTGAATCTTAATTTTTCTAGGTCCCATCAATCAATAAAACTCTTCCCCTTATATCTCTGATTATTTTCTCCGATATTTCTGATCTTTACATACACATTAGGAAACTTGATTTAAAATCTATAAATTTGGTATAATCAAATAACAACTTATGAAATAATATATATATCCATTTTTACGTTATTGTATTTAGTGTTATGTATTGATTTTGGAACAGAATTAAACTCTTTCGCAACGGAAGACCATATATGAGCCTTTTAATTCGCTTTCTTAAAGTATTATGTGTTAAACTATTCTACACATTTTCTCCAAATTATTTTGAAACCGTTGTGTAAGAGTTACGATTATAATTTTTAAAAAAATACAAAACCAAAAATGATATGCAAATATACTTCTTAAAAAGTATATCTCTCTTGTGGCACTTTATATCATATGTTTTATAAATTTATGTGATACAATAGCAGCTTCTAGTTTAAATGTATCTACGGCAACGCATTTAGTGGTATATTTTATTATAATCGCATGGAAATTAGATCAATACGGCATAATATCTATTTGCATACTCACGTCGCTGGATATATAAACAAGAATTAAACAAATCTCCGTTATTGTTTCAATCAAGCCCCATCAGTTTCACATTTATCCTTATATCAATTAACAACTAAACGAGCCGTTCTTTTCATTTCTCAATCATTCGTGAACAAATATAATACCAAGTTAATAATAATAGGAGGTAATCATAGTTTCCCTCACAATTTACATTGATAAATATCGTCTTGATTATATTAATGTTCCAGCCTTTTACAAATGAATTATTTATATTTATTCAGATCTCTAAAACTCCGATGAACAGTTAAAAAAATACACTTCCTTATACAAATATATATATATCGCTTCATACTTTAAGATGTGACTGCTCTCAAAACCATTTTTATAGCCTTTTAATATTTATTAAAATACATTTTAAATATACAACCTTCCATTTAATAAAAAAATATTTGGATAGAAAAATTTCTTCAAATAGTCATAGTTTTAAACTCAAATTTTAAACGAAATGAAAAATGCATTCACGCACAGTATCTCAAGAATTTATTCTGTAACGCTGCATTGTATTTTTTTAACGTCTCATGTCTTTTTAATCAGCTTTATCGGCACAGTCCATAGGACAAAATATATACAATTTGAGTTTGAATCAAGTACGTAATAAAATATGGGACAAAAATAAATGCACAAAAAATAACACAAATCAAGAAACTTCTATAAAAGTATTTGGATTAAACTATACTAATATTTTATAAGATTTAACATAAATAATAATATCAGATCATTTTCCTTTGCCATTTAGATGCAGGTAACATAGGTTCAAATCTCAAAATGAAATATAATCTGAGGATAGGACGTAACGATTAATTTTCTATAAGAGCGTAAACAATTTTCCTAACTCAAACATTCACAGAAGGTATCGGAAATTAAGTAAGCGATCATCAGTATATAAAAAAATACTTTTATTGTTCATTTACTCCTATCCCTTTTTAAAAGTTGTTAGCCCGCAAAATATATGTCTTATAATATACGAATATATACGCTAAAATATCTACACAACAGACATTTAAAAAAATTACACGTATATGTACATAATACACTAACTTAAAAATAATAATACAAATTAGTTAAACCTAAAAGTATCTAAAATTAATTCTTATCCTATAAATTATCTTTTATTTCAAAACATTTCATAAAAATGTAAATCCAAAGCACAAAATATGACGATTTAATACGTTTCGGCCAATGGATAATCGGCCGGCAACGGTGATAATACTTCCTTGCAAATATCATTATAGCAATCCAACATTGCATTTCTGGTACGCTCAATGAGATCATTAATATCTTTCAGGGTTAAATCTTTGGTTTCTATAGGATCTAAACATGTTATAATCATTTTGCCTGAAAAAAAATTTTTTTTTTTAATTAAACACAATGCTTGAGGATCATAATATTTTTTAAACGCAAATAGAAAAATCATACCGTTTCCAAAGAAGTACTTTTTGTAGTTAATAAAGTAGTACGGTGAATATACGACGGGAATGATTGGTACTTTGGCCTCGATGGCTATCTTAAAAGCACCCCGCTTAAATGGAAGCATACCTCGAAGACGCGTGTTTCTTGTTCCTTCAGGAAAAAGCCAAATTTTGGTCTGTAAAATACACACAAATATTAATAGATGCCTTGTCTTATTTCATTTTATATAGATAACAATATACAATTCGTTTTAGCGTAGTTAATTTTCATGCCGAAATTAATAGCAGTTCCGTCAATAGACGTAAGTGCTGCTAAAGCCTTCTATCTCGATTTAGCCACGACGTCGATATCGTCAAGAAAGGCCAAATGCATTGCATTATCCTTCCATGGATCTGCGTATCCCGATCTGCCAGCCTCCCTCATAAATTGCCTCCAATACAATATTAAAAAGTAATGGAGACAGGGCATCCCCGTCTAACTCCCGTTGTTACCTCGAAAGGCTCCGACAGGGCACCATTGGAATGAACTATACTAACAGATCTGGACAAACACATCCTCGACAACCTCACTAGCTTACTCGGGATTCCCATTTCCAACATGGTCCTCCAAAGCTTTTCCTGGTTGACGCTGTCGTATACTTTGCAAATTCGGACATTCGGGACAAGATCTCTGACTTCGAAGTCATGAAGTCAAATCGTGAGGTCATGGACATGTACGGCGAAGCATCAATAACATGCTTCGTCAGAACCCGCCGTCTCCAGTGGGCAGGCCATGTGGCACAGATGCCGACTAATAGAGTTCCTTGAACCATTTTGGACCTAATGGCAGTAGACCTGTTAGAAGACCTCGGCTATGCTAGGCTGATCAAGTCAATAAAGACACTGCAAGTCTGGGCCTGGGAAATTGGAGTGAGAGGACCGAGGACAGACGAGAATGGCGGCAAGCGTTGTCAGTGGTTGGTGCTCTCTTATAGGGCTGAAGGAACCACCCAAAGTAAGTAATTTATGTACGGAGACACACAATTTATGTAAGACAGCCATTTCATTCATTCAGCAGTTCAAAGAAGCCTTTACAAGTCAAATCATATTTGGAGTTGTGTACGAACTTCCATCAGAACGCCGTATGATAGCTCCAAGTGAAATACAATTTAGGCTGTCCAGGTCAGAAGAAAACTCTACAACGAAGCAGTTCACTCGGTGCTATTGTACAGTGGCCCAGCTCAACTTGATCAGAGTCCAAAGAAGAAGTGCAATCAGGATGGCTGCTGCATATCGCGCAATGTTGAAAGATGCTATCCTAGCACTGACTGCCATACCACCAATTGACCTGCTCGCTCAGGAGATACTGGCGGTACAAAAAGGGGAATCTAAGAAGGCAGCCAGAGAAACTACCATGACGTAGTGTCTCTATGAGACAGCTCCACAAAAGGGCGGTAGACGTGCAGGCTGACAATGATGAAACCGCACACATGACATCCATCTGCCCAACGTGAAGCGTTGAAAAGGATACCCTAAGCGAGGATCTGGGAGCAAACTCGCTCTCGCCCAACAACATGATTCCTTCAATGCTCAAGGATGCTAGGGAATGGAATTCATGGTACAACTACACAAAATGCAGCAGAACAAAGATGCTGAACAAATGAGAAGATAAAGACCAGTGGATCCTTACTGAATTGACACAACAGAAGAGCTCAAGGTGCTACTTTGTAGAGCTCTTATCAAAGCCACTTAAACTGACCTCGTCTTTATTTTATTTAGAAGATGCAATGGATTGATATTTAAACTTCCCTAAATATCCTTTATATTATATTATTTCTTGATTTTTATCATATTTAATATGTGCTATAGCATAAGCTGTTATAAATAAAACAGCAGCAGTAATTCCATAACCATTTGTAAATCTTAAATAACCATTTTTTTCTAAATATGGTAATAACTATCCCCTGGTGCTAACAAAAATTCCTAGTTTACACCAACAACTCTGGCTTAGCTGTAGAACAATATTCAAGCTGTTATCGGCAACATACCAAAAGATTTGCTGTAAAGAGTGAAGAGAAGCTTCAAAGCTCAACTATCTCAATGCATTGATCAGAAAGGCCGCAGTCTGTATAATCAAAGAACAAATATTTATAACTTAAATAACAAGGTACAAACCTTTTGTTGAACCATGAGATCTTTAGCATAATCTAATGTGCGATATGACTCTTGGGGATTTCTTCTATCAATAAAAATCACACCACCCAAATACGCAGCGAGACCAAACGGCCATACATAAAACACTTCTCTTTTTGATATTGTCGCGCATTTCTTCATAACATCCCAAATATTGAACATACCTGTAAATTGTTAATAAAACGATTAAAAAAGACAATACTTTTAAATCACCGACAGCATATTTAACAGACAATTATGCTTCAATACCGAGTACGTCGATTATTGAATGATGATTAGCTACAATGACGCAGCCTCTATCCTCGGCTAATATATGCCCATTCCTCAACGACCATTTTATTCCCATAAACCATGTAACGCGTTTCAATATACTCGAAATAAATCTGCAATTAAAAAAGTTTAATTATAGTACTTATAGCGTCATTTAAAAAAACATTAAGTCATTCAAGAATTAAAACTTACAGGGAATTTTTAACACTTCTTGGGTTGAAAGAGAAAGCCGGTATGGCGAATAGTGCAACTACAGATGTAAAAAAGAAATAGATGAAAAATTTGGATTGAAATTTGATTAAATTATCCTCCTTGGATAATAACTGTTTCACTATGTAAGCCGCCAACAGGATCAGCAGCGAGTACAGAACAAGACTCCACGAAGTCATATTGATGTTTTATTTTGAAACTATTTAACTTATGAAATTAATAAATATCACAACTTTACGCAGATTCTTTATCGTGAGGTTATCGATGATTCATTTCATAAAATAATCATACATATGGCAAATTAATCACTGAGTAAATTTAAAACAATATTATAATTGACTAGATTTTGTTAAAGATTTAATACAAAAACGCAGTGTAGAAAATGCGTTTTGACTTCAGCTTTTAGGTCAATCAAATCATGCTGCCTCCATAAATTCTATGAGATTCTGAAAAGAAAAGAAAAAATATGTTACATTAAGAAATATGTTTTTATCTGAACATTTTGCATAAAATTGTATTAAAACATTAGTTAAAATAAAAATATTCTATCTCAGCATACATTTGGTGGGTTATAAAAAGACCATCTCCGCTGTGACATTTTTTTAAATAATATTTATCTATCAACAGCCATGAGCATGTTAAAAAATAACTACTACGTTTGTATCTAATCACATAGACCGCTATTAGTTCCTCTATATAGAGTGGCTCATAAATTGAAGTCCAGTTTGTTTCTCAAAGTAAATTCATAAATATTAACTAAAAAAAAAAAAAAAAACATAACATGTAAATAATAACATATAAGTTGCGTTATAAACATTCATAGTTTCATAATTTTCTGTATTTTTTCCAGACGATTAAATAATTTTATAGCTTGAGAATTGAAATATTAAACGAACAAGTCAATGTATCATTTCAATCGATCTCTAATCAGTATTTTAGAATTTATACGACAGATAAACTGGAGCGAGACTTATGGCCCATGAACTAAGCCGCGTAAGTACGCCCAGATAAAAATATCAATTGTTTCCTGCCTACGTCGGCGTTAAATTAACTGCCACCGAAAAGAGAATAGTCTGATTGAATAATAAAACTTGTTGATTATACCACATAATTTACATAATAAACTTTGCCAAATATTTAAGCATAAATTAAAAGATATGATATTGCCATTGAATTAATATTATAGTATTGACCCTTACGACTCCTATGGCCACTACGTGTGGCCGGTTTTTACTCGGGCAATTTTTATGAACTTCAAATAGCATTTTGGTATTTTTTTAAATGTAAGAATCAAGTGAATACTCTAAAAATACCGTCTTATTGTCTGACCATTAATTTGTCATCTGGAATATGGAAAATAATTGGTTCAGAGGAATTGAATCGGTGCAGATAAAGAGCATAAAACAATAGTCTGCGTTGAGTTGTGACGCAGTGAACATCTTGAAAATTATTTGTGTCCAGTAATTCAATATTATTTTGATAGTACGTATACTTTTTACGTTTTATCCATTTTTCGTTCTACACCATTTTAATAATATACAACAGGCGAACTAAGACATAAATAGCTATCATATATTTACGGATAGGTTTTACACCAATCCAACCCTTGCCGGAGAACTCTTGAAAAGGAAATGTTTTCTCACTGATACGATAATGACCTATAGAAAGGGTTTACCTAATCATATAAAAAATACCAAGATTAGCTGCGGAACGAAAGATAGCATACAGAAAACAAGATACTTTAGCATTAGCTTGGCGAGACTTTTATGAAAAAATCTTAGAGCCCAAAGGGTTAACGCAGATGAATTTATTTAATTAAATGGACAAAAATATAAACAATACGATTGGGTTGGGAAATAATACTGTAATCAATCCATACGATTGTTGGACATTGATAAACCACAGACGAGGTCAAAGAACATCATATTTTCAATGCTGAACATGACAACATTTGAATTCTATTCTAATCAATATTTTAGACATGTTCCGATCTATTTAAACAATGCATTGTCAAGGGGAAATGTCTTGTATAGCATTGAATTTTAACGGATAAACTACTTTAACAACCAGGTTTAAATCGTCCAGGATCAATATATCTGATAAAGAAGCCATATTTCAACCTTATCACGACCCTTAGAGATTACAAAATAAAAAGGGTGACTCTGAAAAATGTAAGTGAAGAAACCTTATACGAGCAAAAATGCGGCAATTTACGTTCTTTACTGGGATTTTATTTAATGATGAAACATTTTGATTGGAAAAAATATCAAACAATATCTTCTCGGATGATGGATTAATATTAAACGTTTGATCGATGTGATAATCCACTCATAATTTAATGAGAAAGTATCAACAAAGTTCATGGTTTGGGTTGCAGAATCCGCTAAAAGATGCGTTCATACCGTGACAAATTCGAATAACGAGGCCTAACAAACACTTCGTTAGTATGCGCAACGGCCGTGCTTTAAAATAAAATTAATAACGATAGTTTATAAATCTTTTTAGCCTAATTATCATTCAATTTGTTTCTCGTAACATAGTTCACAAAGAAAATATATTACAGGCAATTTATTGTAGCATTCGATTATTTTCAGATGTATTTTTTAAATTTTATGCTCCAAGTTTGCTTCAATGATCCTGGATCTCTGATTTCCCGGATCTGAAAAAGTACTGAAGCATTTAATGAAGTCGGACAGATCTAATGAGTGATTATTTAGCAATGATGATTGAAATTCAATTTAAAAATAATTATAATTACGTCACTCACCCACAGATCAAATAATCTTATTCCAATTTAACGGAATATGGAAAGTAATGAGAGACTGCAACATAAAAATTTGTCTCTTCTGGGAGACCTACATCTGATGATGGACACTTTAAAACGAGGATTGAATATTCAAATGTAGGATTTATTTCAAATGAATACAATTTTAAAGCTGGACTTTTGTCTCGCAGACATTAAATCATTTTAGTTGTCATGTCAATTTATGGCAAGTCATGAAAAACCGATACATTTACAATCCAAAACAGCGAGTTATATTTTTACGTCGTTTATCACTTAACGGTCCATGTGTGAACGAATCAATTTTAGTTTTAACAATGTGCCAGCAAAGCGACATCGAAAACAATAAGGCAGTGTGTTATGCTAATTCCATTAAAAAAAAAGGAAAAACTCGAAACGAATGTACGTCATGTGATAATGAGATGAACGTCTCTTCGCTTTGATACATTAAAAAATTGTTAAAAATGTGGACGAAATAATTTTGCAATAAAACGCTAAAACAATTTTTGGATACTCTTCGTCTCTCGCCAAAATTCATCCGGTAAGTGGTTATATCCGACTTCTGCATGATATTATTACATTTATATGTGACGTTAAAAATGCCAAATGTATTCTAAAGGACATTGAAATGATGAAAGTGGAAAATTCAATTCTAGTAGACTTTCCATTATATTATTTATTGGACAGAAGTAATAAATTTTATTTGTAACTATAAGAACTAAACCGGTTCGAAAATATTGGTTCAGTTCTTGTCCGAGTATTGTTCGAGTGTTTTGTATGCAGATTTAGATTTGTATGCATGTATCCATTCTTATGCAGTATTAATGCTATTGTATTCATCTGATAATACTATAATCTTCACTCTTCGTTCGTCCTGTTGATTATCCTATTGAATCAATGCACAAGATAATATTGTTATCGAACCAATTTCCAGACATACAAAAATATTAAAGCCATCTGTGAAATGACGCCATGATGCATTACAATGCCACACAAAGAAGTAAAGTTTTTTTTATATTTTGATTATATTTATTGAAGTACAACATTTTTACTATGTCTATGTTATTTCCGCAAGTATAAACAATAAGTTGACAAAGCTTTATCGCAATCGGATGAACGGTATGGCAGCGCATTACATACGAACAGACATTTATTTATATTTTATATATTAGAAGATATGTTTTTTTTAATACATTTGATTAACTATAGATATTATATTTGTGGTATACATCTAGTCTATTTCTAGAAACAAAAATGGAAAATAATAGGTCAAGTAACGAATCATCAATAATTAAAGAGAGCAAATTTGCCCAATATTATTAATTTGGTATTGCTTATTATAAAAGATAGAATAAAATATTTTAAATTAAGTTAGAAAATATTTTTAATACAAATAAAAACATTAAAAATTTTCAAAATTAAAAAAAAAAAAAAAATACAATTCATATTGAATATTGAAATTAGACTAAAGCTACCCGAATGAGTGGCCAAAATCATAATAAAAAAGTTAATTAAAACATAATTAAAAAATAAAAAAGGACAGTGTAGCCACAAAGTCTGTGTGTCCAACCGGTCCGCTTTTCGGACCGCTGGCATGACAAATGAGCACCTCGCAATCGGACGACATACCCGAAAATATCTAAAGAACGATTACGAACTCTCATTACAAAACAAAGTTTTCCGAAGAAGACTGATCGGATGGGTTGTTTAAAATTTGCAATCGGTCGAAAATATTATTGTTTTTATTTTATTGCGGGCTTATGCCGGCTTGATGCATATAAAGTAGAGTGGCCAAATTTAAAAAAAAACATATGCAACTCTCGACCAGGTCGGTATTCTACATTTTGCGTCTCAAGACAAGTTGCGCCCGTTGCGGGCGCCTGTTTTGCCACCTCTTTATTACGGCCTTGGCTACTATAAAGTAAATGCATCATTAGGGGACCTTTTAAGGAAAGATTCGATGATATTTATAGCTTGAGAAATGCATTATTATCCCAACCAGTGCCTTGTGGTCACATCTTGGATTGTAGTTCAAGAGGCTGTTAATTTCATTTTGATAACACCTATTAAAAAATTGATACCTGATGTGATCAGCATTCCTTTCAAAGTGGTTCAGAAAACCTGACAGAAGGGTTAAAACTATAAATATAAATGATGTTTTCTTAAAAAGACGAAGTCCAACGTCTCATTTCTTCGCCATTACTAGAGTGAAGAATATGTAACACTCAAGAAGTGCATCTCAAAATTGTTCCTATTCTTGCAATGGTGTTCATCAAAATTGTTCAGCGTGAGAAGACGAAGAAGAAGAAAAAACAGAAAAAGCGATGCGATTTCACTGGTGTCTATCTGGAGGTTTGGATGGTACAAATTGAAGGACTACCACACTACAAAGAGTAATATAACCGATTGGTCTTCAACGAGTTCTTCGGGCAAGATTGAAGAATAAGAATCCGTATTTGCTGGTCTGGAAAGACAATTGATTGAACTCCGCTGAGAATCATTGGGTCATTCTTGCGGGCAAAGTTTCAAACAGCCATGAAATATCAAATAACCGATTTTAATATTAAATATACAAATACGTATCGGTTTTTTAGAGTGTACCATTTTAACTGAACAAAGTACACTTAATCAGGCGTATGTAATAATGTAAGCAATCGATACATTCGTGTAACAGTTCGATAGTGCCCTTATAAATTAAACAACTATCGTGCTTGAATTTAAATAACAATTTCTGTATTTTCATATTCGATGTGTTTTTTGCTTTGTGTAGTAATGATGAGCAATAGAAAGTTTGGGGAGGGCGCAGAGTTAGCTATGGATTTGAAGACAATGAGTAAATGCTCGTGTACGACAAACGATGTCGTCCTACGTCCTTTCATGAAATTAAATCTAAGAAAGTTAATGAGAAGAGCCGAGCAACTGTTGAAATGGTTAAGATCCCCAATGGAGAGACAACGGAAAAAGGGATGTTGAGACAGGCTCATGGGCTTGGATGTGAGCAATGAGGACGAGAAGAAACACAAGGAAGAGCTAACCACTGAGGAACTGCAGAAATTTATAAAAAAAGGAATGCAAGATTATAGATAGATACACTCTCTTCAGGCTCGGAAGAGAAGAAAGAAGAAATCCCTGCTTCATAAATGTAGAAAATCTAAGTAAAAAGGAAGCAGAGAAGTACCACCCCAACAAAGTCCAAAACATGCCGTACTAGAATTGTCTGATTTTTAGCAATCGCCAAACAAGATTTTTAGTAAACGTCAAACAAGATTATTCTCCATCAGTTCCAAGTAAGGAAAAGGGACAAGAAAGAGGGCAAAAAGGACTCCTACCTCAGGCCTCGCAAAATTAAGGGTCTCAACTCGGCAACGCAGTATGTTAGACAAAAATATGGGGGAAAACAGAGGTATGAAATTTAAAACCAATCATGACATAAATTAGAACAGGAAGAAAAGAATCAATGGTGTTTCTTGTGCTTTCCATCACTAGGCTTTTTTGCGACAGTTGAAGCACTTTACAATTTGGAAAAAATACCCCAAAAAAAAAGCACAATCTTGTAATTATTTTTGTATTTTTGTAAACCCTTTTTAATAATTAACTTCCAGATCTTAGGAAGTATGATTGAAGAACTCTAAGTTACAGAAAGATCGGATTTTTTATGTTTCTCTGATGTTAAATGTTAGTTAACACATTCCACGCCGCTATGTTTCTCATAGAACGTCGTCTGTTATAAAAGCCTGTGCTTTGTGCATATCAAAAGCCCAAAAGTACAAAATACGCATTTTCGCGCAAACGGGCCAGCAAAAACGACGCGTGAAACACGCTTTTTTGAGTGAGCGGACGTAATCAGTTTTGATTACAAGCTGGACTTTAGGTTGATAGCAATGTTACTTTAAGCATTGATTATAAAAAGGGCAATCAATGGTACGAAATAAGAATCAAGATTACATCATTTTGAGACGATATGCAATCACAGACATTGATATAGGCATTTATAATGCATAAGATAATCGAATTGCACGATGAACTTAGATCATAAGTTGAATATTGCGAGTCCAAGGTTATGAGAGCCTTTTTCAATTGTTACTCTGGATCTCGAAGCTGTGCTGTGGAGACAAAAGAAGAGGTTGTTCTATAAACGGGATGGCCCTGTTCAAAACGGGTTGAATAGTCAGTTTAGGTATACGTCTAAGGGTCTGGATAGATTTTGTGGTTTTTAAATGACTTTTTCATAATGTGTATCAAATACATATCATCGGAGCGCGCGGGTGTTTTTAGCACAGTAAGGGAAAGTTTAAGAACGTATGTCGAGATATTGCTGTAGAACAGTTTCAGCACTGAAATAATGGATGGGAAACGTATGCCTACCGTCTTTGGTTTTGTCGTAGCACTGATTTTAACCGTGGAAGCCCCAAACTAAAGCTGTTGATCCATTAAAGTTCTACGCTCGAATGACTTTTGCTTTGACGATGCCCTCAATAATGAGACTCAAACGTCACAACGAGAGTTAATAAAAACCCCAAAAAGGACGCCATTCTCTACGTGCTTGGAATAACGTTTCGAGTTAGAATAAGAAAGTGCACAAACGAAAATGGTAGTTATATTATACGCACATCGATCACCCAAAAGAGTTGCAAAGCGAAAACAGGCAAAATAGATCACCAATCTTGGCGTTTCATATGCAAGCTGCCATTTTTCTCACAAACAATGGAATACTCCATGAAGCAGCCGGACATGGAAACCATCCAGCGGAATGTACACGAAAAAGACAATGGCGATGTGTGTCAACTATTTACATCTAGTAAACATCGATAAAGACATTTCAAAAGGGACCATGACCCGACTATCAAAAATGTAATCGCCACAATACGTATAACACAGGACCAACATTCATCCGAGTGTTTACAGAGCGATTGAAACATTTGCCTCATGCGGAGAATTTAAAAACCTCCCACCCTCGAATTAATACTAAATCACTACAATAAGCTACTTCCTATGCTGGCGAGTTCTAAATTCCCAAGCGCCTGCTGGAAACGAGGGTGAGGTTGAAAGAAATTACGCTACCGCCGGAATGCCCCAAACGAGCCCCTTTCATGAATTAAATCAATAGCGTAACGCACGAAAAAAAGCCTTCAGGATCGATAAGGTTTATATTTTTCATGTCTGCATTAGAAATGAAAACAAGCAATCAAATCAGCCATGGATATCGTCTATTGATGGATGGGGGGACGTAAAACTCACCCGCAGCCCCCCCAAAACACAGAGCTGGTGATGCACTCGAATTCAAATTCGCGACTGTGGACTCAACACCTGGAAAGACATTTTGATGAAAAATCATCAGATCAATCGAATAAGATAAGACGCAATTTTTTTATATTTTGCCCGCTAATCTCTCAAATTTTAATGGTACCCGATAAAACGTGTATCAATATTATTACATTAATGCCAAACCAGACGACGACAGTTGGTTACAAATTAACAGATGGCCTGGTGGCCCACAACTAAGTAAAGGCAACGCTGAGAACACATCGACATGGACGATTATTTGGATAATTAACTCATTCCAGGCCGAGATGTGTCATTTAAATCCCACGCAATAAATTCTTCGCCAATATCCCTTTTTAGACGCGTCATAAGAATATACAGCGAGAGATATTTAGCGGCTAAATTTGCACACGTCAGTGTTGAAAATTATGGAAATCAATATTTACCAAGTCATAAATTTGCTTTGATATCAGCCGTTTGGGGCTGGATTTATTCAAAATAATCTGAATAACTTTAAATTAGAAGCAAGCAGAATGAATCTAAAGCTAGATACATACAGATTTAATCAATAATGAGACGCTGGATTCGCTTTTCGGAGACTCGGACTTCGCATATCTGGTGGACGCAGCGACGAACGAGTTAAATAAATAAACACTGTCGCATAATCAATACACCTAAAATCGATTCATTATATCATTCACACATCATTAGTCGATGAATTTGGGTTAACGATCTATACAATCGTGCGATGTACGCAAGAAGCTCTCCGTCTCTGTCTCCCATGCACAGTTACCGAACTGCGCTACGTTTTATCGTCTCGTCTCTTTCCGAGCTCAACGTACAAGAGTGCTCTTTCTGAATCACTGGAATTTGCTCGCAAATACGCGATCATCCTACCATACAAGTTAATATTGAGCGTTTTTATTAATAAATAATGAGTATTAAAATTATGAAATAAAAATGTGTATTGTAAATATGATATTATAATCGAAACCAAGTAGAAATTTGATGATTTGGATTATCCAGCAATCCCCCGGATAATCGAGAGTCTACTATGGTATTAAATTTTGGCTGGCATTTGATGTTCAAACTAATAATATGGCAAATGGGTTTCATTATTCAGGAAATGAATGATAATACATCCCAGCGAATTTGTAGCACTCCAACTTGTTGCACCGTATGCTAAAAAGGGAATGCCTGGATCTTATATGAGGAAAGAACGACTGAAAATACATCCAGAATTTGTACGTTTCAACTAGTAGATGAACTTGACACTGAAAATATAAAACCAGGGATGGAATCGCGGAAAGATAATACCCAAAGAGCTTCAAATAGCTCAATTTTTTCGCACGCACAAATGGTGTCAGATAGGATACTGCATTCATATTGATGCTAACGCCGTTTATAATAACCGTAACAAATGTGTATATGGTAAAAATGTAGGTAATCTCGCGGTTAATCAGTCGGCCTTTGAAATTCAATCATCTTGGGCTCAAATCCTACAGGTGTGGGTGGCGACCACATTTTTAAAAACATATATGCGCCATGAAAAACCATATCAAAATGGTCCCATAAAATGGATTGCTAAAAGCCAAGAGTGATATACATTTATAGGATGCCCCTAAATCTAGACGACCGTCAAATTTTGATGAAGATATGCTGTGACGTCTAATTGAATCAGATCCTCGTCAATCGATAGAATTATCACAGAAACTATCATCGAAACGGACCACAAACTGTCCGCGAATAACACATTATTTAATTTAACAAATTATCACCAGATTCAAAAAAAAATTAAGCAATTTCTAATTATCTCTAAAATCTCTGGCGATTAAAAGGTTAACAAATTTCTTTTTGATACTTTAACAGCTGACAATTATGATGATTGTCAAGGCATTTTTTCAAATAGCGGTGCTCATACATGAAATAGAGCTGTTTATTTTCTAGATGATTTATGATCCCACACCGTCCCTCGAAAATTTTCGAATATAAAAAAAGATTACGTCGTTAGACGACACACGACAATCAAACGAATATAGCGACAGTGTTTCTCAATATGTTCTTTAAAATTTACATCTTTACAAAAATATACATATACGAGATCCCGATAGAAAGTATCTGGACGCTACGTTGCTTTCCGTGGTCATACAGATTATAGAAAATGCCGCAAAACGCCCTAAAAGTGGACGGAGTGGCCATAAGGTTTGTATGCTCAATCGGTCCAATTTTCGGACCGCTGATATGACGAATGAGCGCCTCGCGATCGGATGCCATACCTGAACATAACGATGAAAAGAGGGATTAAACAACTTGGTATATATTATACAAAACGGACAGAGTTAATCAGTGTTGTTTCGTCTAAAGTAGAATGGTCGAGTAAAATAAAAATCATATGCAACTCTTGGCTGATTCAACTGTCGGTCTAATATTGATCAAGTTCACCAAATTGCGTTTACTTTAAGAGATGTGTAAAAAATGTGTTTTTACGATTTCGCCGCGAACGCCACCCGTAGCCAATGTGTTAACAATGAAGACGATAATATTTTATATTGCCTCGAATATGAGTATGGTTTGTATAGCTCAGTGTTTCTTATCTCGAAACACAAACAAACGCACGCAGGGAACGATTTAGTTCTTCTTAGCCAGTGGTCAACCCTTCCTGATTTTTGCTCCTAATTATTATAGTCTCGGAATCAGGAGACGGACAAAAAAATAGAATGAGGTTAGAAAGAAAGGAATCTTTGGGTTGGAAAGAAGAGAATAGCAGTTGAAGCCTCATCTCTATACTGGAGGGTTGTTTATTCTGTCTAATAAGCCACTTTTGTTTCTTAACCTATCCTTTGCTATGGTGTATTTACTACACTGAGTCGAGTTTTTGAATGTCATATGGCGTACTAAATACGTAGCATCGTAAGAGAAAGGTTAACATATCTAGATATGTTGCTAAACAGAAGAAAATAAACTACATACAAATTGTAACAAACTACAACAAATTGGAATTAATAAATACCACTGTCAAATTATACTGTTCCCAAACATTTCCATGATTTATTGATTTATATCAAAAGATGAGAGATTTCAACCATCAAAGCTGGTACGAGTCTACAACTAGATGAAACAAATGACGCTGTTCAACTCATAGGCCTACGTACGCTATGTTGGACTTGCCAAAATGGAAGAAGACTCGTTTTCCCAGCCAATGTACAATATGTTGGACTCCCTTTCTAAAGATTTTTCTTGGGATATTTTTGCTGATGATGCACCATTAACACTTGAAGCGCATCAGGACTTCTGTGCAAGAGTAAATCTTGCTTCTAAAAGTAAATTGGTAAGCAATCCATTTGACATTAATGTGGAGGACTTGCTTTACATTTCTTCAGAAATTGTTGATCAACAAGACGAGAATGTTGAAGCACAAAGTGACGAAGCTTCGCATCATACTTCATGATCGTTTTGATTCGAAGAAAGAAAACCTAATCATAAGGAATGAATGTATAAAAGTATTACTTCGACTGACTACTTATATGAAAACTAAGATTAGTTGTCGACTAAAAGCAGAGAGTTGCTGTATTTTAAAGACGGTTTGAAAAATTATCAGTAAAACCATGGATCATACCGAACGAATGGTTCACGTTAAGTATAAAGAAATAATTGGCCGGGTTTACGTTTTCAACTAGGAATGAAATCTTCAAAACAATTGTGTTCCTGATTACAAGATTCTATAAGATCCTAATTATAGGATGAGTGTAATATATCATGCTATTTAATTCCGGATCAAATCCACAACAATATTTCAAGTTCAGTGTAAATGTGTCTTTAGCCTTCATTTAAGTTTTGAAAATATTCAAGAACGTTTGAATAGCCCTCGAAGAGGTCATAAGTTAACGAGTGGTACGTGTCGGCTTAAATTCAGATTTTCCCCTCGTTTTTCCAGTTATCAGTTTTCATTTGACCTCCCTTATTTTCTTCTCTTTGAAATTGGGTTAACGAGCTGGATGATGATTCAAATCTTAATCGTTATCCATCGATATTTATTCATTTTCTTTAAACAACCTTGATTTCTTAATTAAAACAAATACAATAACGCAACGTAGAATAAATATCAATATGACAATCATCGTTGATTCGGTAGCTATGTAAATCTTTTTTGGAGTGTATCGTTACACAGGATAGTAGTCAGGAGACAATTGAAATTTAATTGAATTCTTACACCTATATGGATTATGAGCAAACAATCACAATGGATGTGCATTGTGATCAATTATAATGACATGATGATTTTCTTGGGAAGTCTTGCATATCCATTTTCTTCGTGCATCCATTGAGGAATGATTATCATATCAGATCTTTTTAGCTCATCGTAGATATTTAAACATACTGACAGTCATTAAAATGAATATTCTTACAATCCCACTTCATCATTTTTATCTGTATTAATATATTGGTCATATTTTCTGACGATATTGTTTTATGGTAATATAAACGGTCGACAAGTTAATTCATTAAAAATAATAACAATGTTTATCTATTGAATCGATGACTCGACAAATTATCTATGATTCTTTGTTATCTACTTGTATTTTTTCGCTTTGCAAATAGAACAGTGTGCAAAAGCCTATTGGCACAAGAACATCATAAACATATAAAAATAATGACATCAATGCGTATAATCTTCGGAGGCTTATCGTGAAAATTTATGCACTATAGAAGCTGCTACTGTTAAGCCAGTGTCCATTGGTGCATTTGATTGCATTCAGCTTCGCACTAAAACATGTCGAATTTATTTAGTAGTCTAGATTGAGATCGGTAGCGTTATAAAAAATATTTTCATATATTATTAAACGTATAGAACATTTATACTTATATTTTGAAATAAATACGAATGTGTTTAACTATTTTGTGATCTTTTTATTGTCTTCTATATATGAGATATGGAATACATTTTAAGAAGAAAATTTTGATGTCCATTAAAGTCCGTCGAGCTAGAATATAGTGTGAAATCATAATGTCGTATCATTAATTGATGTGTTTGAAAATTTCATAGATGTCTTCGACGTGACCTCACATCGGTCAGAATTTGAATCTCAATGAAATTTGGATAAAACTGAAGCTATTTTTATTGATAATAAATATATAGGCATGTTGCAAAATTTTTCAATAGCATTTGAGATCACCGGATCGTCAATCCGCAATAGAAAGTAGATTTATAAGTATATTATATGTCCATAAAAGCCAAAATGTGTGCGTCTGTCATCTATTTGTCCGTGGGAATGGTCTGAAAATATAAATTTGTTATTATTGACTTTTGATTTGTAAGCTCCTAAATACTGACCACCCTCAGTTTCAAATACCCCACTTTTCCAGATAATAATGGGGATTAAATGATGTAAATATATTTTATCCTTCGGCTTCAAATGTTTTGCTCAATATACAAATCTTCTATTTAAGAGTGGAAAATTTCGCAGCATAAATGTATTTGAACAGAGCTTATGTTTTATTTAATTAATACACCTTCAAACGATATTGCATTCGGCATCTGATGACTGATTTAACCCTTCTGTTAATAAGATGATTTGGCCAGACTCCTGATTTTTTTTCATAGAATTTGTATCGAAAATCATGTTTTAATTTATGTTCCATAAGGAAATTTTTATCCTTTCGCTCCATAAGATATTCTATCATATTTCTCATGTTGATCTGCATTTTTATCTTTGTAGAAAGAAATTATTTCGCATCATACGTTTGGAAAAACTCATATTTAGTATGATATTTTTCTTTTACCTGCTCTGCAGAAGATGTTTTTACACCAAATGTGTCTGTGATTCAAGAAATGGATATCCTTGTAAAGGTATCCTGTATACTGGAAAATAAGGTCAGAGAGCAATTGACTTGGGTGAAAAAGTGCTACTGGAATTAACTGAGAAGTACAAAGGTAGTGTGATGATGGTTATTATTGGCAACTATTTCATATCTTTAGATAGCGCGGACAAACTACAGCAGGCAGGACTTGCTTTTGTTATGACTATCCTCAGGAATAAAAAACGTATTCCAAAAGAAATGTTGTCGGAACATTGTCATCCAATATATTAATCTGTGTTCGGATTTACTGACAATATTGCAGCTGTTTTATACGTTCCGAATAAATCAAATGTTGCCATCCCGTTTTCAGCTGTTCATTATGATACCGAAGTTGTTGGAGAAGCCCAAAAGCCCCAGGTAATGTTATTTTACAACAAGCGCAAATGAAGTGTTGACGTTATTGACCAGATGCTTGAAGAGTATATATACAAATGTCAGACTAATGCCTGGTGCATACGGGACTGGTTTTCAAGCAAGTCCTGGTACGCTAAGAGGGTAGTATTTTTTCTACAATATGCTGGATATTACAGCATTGACAATGTTCATAGTTTATAGAAATTAGAACCAGAGAACCAATTCCAACGATGTATGCCAAAAATGATTTTAAATTCTAACGGATCAGCTGGTGACACCAAATGTAAAGAAGACATCAGACAACTTTTATTGGCGGGAGGTAATAGAAGCATTCATTGACAGGAGGATTAAATCCAACAAAAGCAGCGCAAGTTTAAGGTCGGACGGATCGACGAATCAGCGCGTGGGTAAATCGGAAAGACGAAGAAGTAGAGATGAATGCGCGCGCATCAAATTTTCAAGCGATTTTTACGATCGCCGGCTTTCAGCCGATGTTTTGTCTCGCTCTCGCGATACAAAGGTTCGCGTGAGGGCTCTTCGACGACGAGGCAGCGGAAGTCACGCGAATCGTGACTCTCTAGTACCGAATGCGGCAAAAATGGAGCCGTTTCATTGGTACGCAAAATAGCGTAATGCAAAAAATCGAATCAAAAAATGACGCATTCAAAAGTGTTTATGTTCGATATGGAAAGGACAAATAAATAGCGACGCACTCGTCCGTCACGAGTTTTCTTATCTGTCGTGAATCACGAGTGAAAATGTTTATTACTACGCAATATTATTTTCTTATTTGAAATCATCTCAAATCGACGAGCGAATAATTTTCGCAGATGGAGAATGGGGAAAAACGCATACGGCGATGGGCTGTACTTTTAAAGTTTAAAATGCAAAAAATATAAATTAAATCGATCAAATCGCAGACAAAATAAAAATGAACGCTCATTTTTAAAAAGTATCATATTAAAATATTCAATGGTCGCTAAAACGTCGGTTATGACGAGACCGAACGTAGGTCGAAAAACCGTTGCTAATGTGTGTTTTTTTTTAATTAAATTGCTTCAAAACAAAACGCACGCATGGTTAAAGATATATTTTATGTATACTTTTTTACGCCCATCGTGGATCGTTCGGATAACGTACTGCGAAGGTTACATTAATGTAATGACCGATTTGAACGTTACATATTAATCGTATGTTCGATTGCATGCGATATTTATTCGGTCCGCTCGTGATTGACGCATTATTTGAATGTTTGGAATCGGAAGAAGGAGGCGGGCGGCGGCACGCGAGATGCGGGCCGAGTGCATCGAAGGGCCGGGCGGCGAGCGGCGGGCGGCGGGCGGCGGCGGGCGGCACCGAGGGCCGTGCGCCCGAGCCGCGCGCTCGAGCCGTGCGCACTGGCTCGCTATAAACCGAGGGCGCGCGCTCCGACACGGCATCCGAGAGGAAGACGCGCACCGACAACACTGGTAAGAGACTTTATCTATCTTTCGCTGTAATCTCACTCTGTCATATTTCAACATGCGAACCTCGTCTGTGCGAGTGGATCGGCGGATCGCTTCGAACCGCGCGCGCCGAGCGCCACCGGGCGTCGGCAGGCGGCGCCACCGGCGGCCCGCGATCGACTGTCCGCGCCCCGACGTCCCGACGCCCCGCGACACCCTCCCCCGGAGCAATCTATCCCTGGCCCGACGCCGTTCGAACGTTTCCCTTTTTGAATCTCGATTGTCGTCTCGTTTAAATTGACGACGTCCGTCTCAAAAATATTTTTAAAAATGCCACCATATTATATCGACGATTTGCGATGACAATTGAATACATTATTTGCAGATTTTTTGCCGAAATGGACTGTCGATGCGGAAAGACGTGCGCCTGCTCCGGCAAGGAGGGAGGCAGATGTGGCTGCGCCTGCAAATGCGGGGAAGGCTGCAACTGTTCCGGTAAAAAAGGAGGAGAATGCAAATGTGACTGCAGATGCGGTGGCGGATGCAAATGCGAAGGCGTCTCAAAAGGAGGAAAGTGTCCTTGCGCGTGCAAATGCGGCGCAGACTGTAAATGTTCCGGCAAAAAAGGGGGAGAGTGCAAATGCAACTGCAAATGCGGCGGCGGATGTAAATGCGAGGGCGTTTCGAAGGGAGGCGCGTGTCCATGCGCGTGCAAATGCGGCGGAGACTGCAAGTGTTCCGGTAAAAGGGGAGAAGAGTGCAAATGCGACTGTAAATGTCTCGACGGATGCAAATGCCCCGGTGGATGCAAATGCGACGGCACCTCGAGCGGAGGCAAATGTCTCTGCACGTGTAAATGCGGCGGAGACTGCAAGTGCTCCGCTAAAAGGGGAGAAGAGTGCAAATGTGACTGCAAATGCCGCGACGGATGCAAATGCGCCGGCGGATGCAAATGCGACGGCACTTCGGCCGGAGGCACGTGTCTCTGCACGTGCAAATGTGGCGCGGACTGCAAATGCTAACTGATGCCCGCAAAACTTCATCTCTTTTTCGCTTCATATACATTCCATATTTATCAATAAATTGATTGAACGATTTTCCAAAACTGTCTTTTGAATTTGCAGCCTGAAATTTACACTCGCCGAATTATACCGGAATAATTATTTTTCAAGACCAAAAATAGTCGTTGGAATTTTAAAACTCATTCAAATTTGACAGCTGTCACTCTGTCGCGTCGAAGTCGCGAGTCTCCGCCGGGCCGTCTCGGCCTCTAGGTGAGGGCCCTCGCGCGATCCGAGCGCGCCCCTTCGCGGGCGGCGGTCTCGCGCGAGGGCCCGCGAGGATTTCCAAATTGACAATGTACAAATATGAGTTTTAAATAATTTATTCACAATTTATTACAAAAAAATAAGACAAAATAAATCAGCCGATACAGATTATTAAATGTATAAATGTAAAATAAAACAACAGACTCCCCGCCGCGCAGAAGATCGAGAGAGGAGACTCTTCCCCGTCGGTGCGGACGGACGGAAGGATCTCCGGCGTTCCGACGGGACGGTCGAGCTCGTCCCCTCTCGAAACGTTGCAGATTCACAATTCATACATTCGCAGATGTATGATTCTCGAAACGAACAGTACATTATAAAAACTAAGCGCTAGATCCGAGACGTCGATGCCGAGAGACCCGACGCCTCCGGAGACTCTTCTGCGGAGAATTTTACAATCGTTTACAATCGCTACAGTCAGTTTTTAAAAACTAATATATGTTATAAGTATAGATCAGATCGACTAGTCGATCGTGTGACATTAGAGACTATCGATAAAAATACTCTCGGTCGGTTCGTCGACCGTCCCGAGTGTGAAAAATATTCTATCTCAGAGCGTCCTCCCTCCGGTGCCGGAGCGGGGCGGTCCTCCCCGACCGGCGGGGCGGCCGGCGCCCCCGGAGGGCGTCCGGCGCCCCCCACGGGCGGCGGAGGCCCCCGGGCGCGGGGCGCCCCCCGGCGCCGTCCGAGTCGGATCACCCCTCGTCGTCGGGCGCGTCGTCGTCCGCGTCGTCCTCGTCGGGGTCCTCTGAGCCCGGGTCGGCGTTCTCGTCCATCAGGTCGGGAAAGTGGACCTTGATGTGCGCCATGAGCGTGTCCTTCCGCGAGAACGTCGACGGGCACTCGAAGCAGCCGTAGTCCTTCTTCTCGTCGTGGATGCGCTCGTGGCGGACGAGCTTGTCTTTGCGGCCGAACTTCTTGTCGCAGCGGCCACACTCGTAGGGCTTGAAGCCCGTGTGGACTATCGCGTGGCGGTCGAGCTCGCGCTTCCGCATGAAGGTCTTGTTGCAGAGCTCGCAGTGGAAGCTCTTGATGCCCTCGTGCAGCTGCATGTGGCTGTCGAAGTCGAGCGCGGACGAGAACTGGCGCGGGCACAGCCGGCAGCGGATCCTCGGCGGTTCGGGCTCGTCGCGGCGCTCGCCGTCGGAGCCGCGCTCCGGCGAGGGGGCGCGCGGGCGGCAGAGGCGCGGCCCGAACGAGAAGTCGCCGGCGATGTGGTCCGGCACGCGCGGCAGGTCCGGCTTGCAGTCGAGCTCGGCGTCCGCGTCGCCGTAGCCGGGCTCGTCGTCTAGGCCGCGGTACGGGTCCAGGTCGACGACGATGCTCTCGTGGCCGTCAGCGCCGCGCTCCTCGCCGAAGTCCTTCGCCTCGGGCTCGCCGGCGCGCGCGTGCCGCAGCTCGTGCTTGGCGAGCTTGTCGCGCCGCCCGAACGACAGCGAGCACACGGAGCAGTTGAAGGGCTTCGCGCCCGAGTGCACGAGCGCGTGCCGGGACAGGTCGCCCTTCGAGATGAAGCTGCGCGGGCACTGCGGGCACACGTGCGGCTTCTGGCCCGAGTGGATGCGCAGATGCTTGCTCAGGTTGGTGTTGCGGCTGAAGCTCTTGAGGCAGAAGTGGCAGCGGTAGGGGCGCACGCCCGTGTGCACGACTGAATGCTTGCGCAGGTCGGAGCGGCGGCCGAAGGCCTTGTCGCACTGCGCGCACGCATAGGGGCGCAGGCACGCGTGCACGGAGCGCGCGTGGGCCGCCTGGCCGGCGCGCTCGGCGAAGACGAGCCCGCACGCGACGCAGCCCCAGGGCGCGCGCGCGTCGTGCTCGAGCCGCTCGTGCTCGCGGCAGCGCTCGGACTCGGTGAACGCCTGGTCGCAGTACTGGCACATGAACACCTTGCTCGCGAGCGACTCGTCGAGCCCGTCGTCGGCCTCGTCGTTGTTCGGGTCACCGGGCGGCGGCGCCTCGTTGTCGGAAGCGTCCGACGACTCGAAGTCGACGCTCGGGTCGACGACCATCACGACCGAGTCGTAGGCGGGCTCCGGCCGCCGCGGCGCCGGCTGCGCCTGCCGCTGCTGCGGCGGCGGCGCCGGCGGCTGCTGCTGCTGCTGCTGCTGGGGCGCTGGCGGCGGCGGCGGCGGCGCCTGCTGCGGCGTCGTCGGGCGCTGCTGCTGCTGCGGCTGCTGCGGCGGCGGCGGCGGCGTCGGCGCGCCCGGCGCCGGGAGCCCCGGCGGCCTCGGCAGCTTGCGCGTCAGGCGGCGCAGCTTGGCGTCGGAGGCGGCGCACTGGTCGCGGAACTGGACGCACTCCTCGCTCCGGTAGAGGCAGCGGTGGCAGATGCGCGCCGGCAGCCCGTCGTCGGGGCGGATCTGCAGCGCGGCGAGCTCGGCGAGCGCCGCGCACAGCGGCGTCTCGACGGCGCCGTCCGCCGGGAAGAGCGGCGACATCAGGACGCTCTTCCCGAGGCACAGGCGGCAGATCGAGTGGAAGTTGGAGACGATGTACGAGTCTTCCTCCATGGCCTCCGGTGCGGGGCGCTACGGCAGGCGGGCGGCGGCCATCGCGCGGGGCGCGACTGGGCGGATTCCCGCGGCGCGGGGCGAGGGGCGCGGGCCCGGGTACCCGCCCCCCGCCCCGCGCCAACGCACGCACGGAGGGTGGCCACAGCGCAAGCGCGCTTTCCCCACCGTCCGCGCAACGCTTTTTGTTTCCTTTGCGCATCGGCCGGATTTTAGAAGTTTGCGACGCATTTCAGATATTAAAACACAATTGCATCGTTTTGTATTCTCCAAAAAATTGTCGGCGAACTGTCGCTCGCACCTTGGAAGCGTTTTAATATATACTTCATTGTCGTTTCATCACAAATCTTCTCTTCGTGTAATTTTTCATATAAAATTATATCACAAGCGTTCAAATGCAACGATTTTTTCTCGATTTATAAGAATTCCTCTTTAATCTTAAGTGTTAACATTCGTTTGTATGCGAACTTCGATAGTTTGCGAGCCTTGAAATGTTCAATTGATAATTAATTTGATGATAAAGCCCTTTGAAAAATATAACAAAAACATGATTTGTTCAGCATTACTATTAATATTTTATAAAGAAATGAGAGTATTGGAATGCTAATTTTCTAAATTTAGATGGTTTTTTTCGCATTGATTGATTGTTAATCGTTTCAAAGATGATCTCCAATTGACTGCAATACAATCCGTCGACAGATATGATGAGCCGAACATTCAAGAGTTGATGACTTTAAGTTGTGTTCGATTGAATTTCAATTTAAATTGAGAAAAATATAAATTACAAACCAACGTAAAAAAAATCAAACATTTTAAGAGTTTAATTTGAATAATTGAAAATGAGTAATTTTTACGATATATTATGTTTAACTAGAGAGACGCGAAAGTTAAAGAAGTCGATGAAAATTCCCTGTTTGCGGGGAATATTTCTCAGCTCTGGCAATATTTTCTCGTCGCATAGCTTGTGGGACGCGAAAGTGTTGGTGCCCGGCGCGGTGGCGCGCTCTGCCGCCGGCGGCCCCGCCGCGCCGGGCAGGGGCTCTCAACCCCGTCGCCCTCCACGGGGCCTTTCTATTTTTCAATTGTGACCGAAACGCCGGGGAATGCGTAAATCTACTATGCTCTTGATATTGACCTTTTCTTGATCCTTTAAAACTAATAAAAAATAGAAGCAAATTGCACGATTGTCGCTTTGCGATACACGAATGTCCGCCGACGGAGTCTTCGGGGCCCCGGGTTCGGCGTCCCTGGCGCGGAGAGCCGTCGCCGGAGCGAAGCGAGGGTCCGTCGATTCCGTCGCGCCGCATTTCTCGGGAGCGGACTCGACCCGGCGGCGTTTCGCAACCGTCGCTTTCTAAACGAAATTCAGCGGGCGTTCTGACGCAGATGGATATTACGAAGCGTCGGATATCGCAATTCTGCTACGCTCGAACGAAATTGAAATAGTCATCGAAAGAAAGCGGCATCGAGCTGTTCGGTAGGAAAATGCGCATTAGGGATTTACATAATTTGGCCACGGACCGTCGAGCAAAGGACGCCGAAAGTAGCCGCGTAACGGTCGTTTCGTACGCGCCAATATTGCGACGAATGTGACATCATTTTCGCCACGCTCTCTATCGATTGAGACGTAAAAGTAAAACCATTCAGCCCTCATAAAAAGTAAACGGTAATACTGCTCATAATAAGTACATCTCAGGTATTTTTTATTAATGACATACATCCATCATAGTCGATAATTTTTTTTATGCAAGAAAATTAAAAGCCAAATATAGTATTGATGTTATTATATACATGAAATTACAATGATTTTTATTATATTTAACAAAATGCATTAGATCTCGTTCGAATTGATTGAATGTTTAATGTTATTTTGATTTAATATTTTTTTTCGTATTTTTTACATATTTATTTTTTAAAACTATAATAATATCATAATCAAAATCATTAATCTCAATTGAATAGATATTTTAAAGCAAACATAAATTATATTTAAAACTGTAGCATAATATTTTTCTGACGTTTCTCGTATCTCGTTTGAATGACGAAAAATATTGTATTAAGACCAAATCGAAAGCGACGCATGCGCGTAGTGAGCGTCGCGTTTGAGCCGTCAAATTTCTATCATTCAGTTGTCAATTGATTGCGACGGGAGAGGTCGTTCGTTTTTGTCGTCTTGGACGAGTTTTAATTTTGTCGAAAACATGCCGCTTGTGACGTACGTCGCTCCTGTTAATATTGCAGTCGTCAAGTATTGGGGCAAGAGAGATGAGTCGCTCATTTTGCCTCTAAATGATTCCATTAGCGCTACTCTCTGTACGGATATTATGTGTGCCAAAACTACAGTCATCGCTTTGCCCTCGTTGACGGAGAACAGATTGTGGTTGAATAAGAAAGAAGAAAACTTTAACTCGCGATTGATCAATTGTTTGAACGAGATAAAGAGAAGAGCCAGAGAGCAATCTGGCGCGACTTCCGACTTTCTCTCCTGGAATTTGAATATTTGCTCGGAAAATAATTTTCCCACGGCCGCCGGTCTGGCGTCATCGGCTGCCGGCTACGCTTGTGTAGTCTCCGCCTTGGCCAAACTATACAAGCTGGAAGGCGACATTTCCGGGCTGGCTCGGTTGGGTTCGGGGAGCGCCTGTCGTAGCGTCTTTGGCGGCTTCGTTCAATGGCACGCCGGTTCAGAGCGTGACGGTGCCGATTCGATCGCGACCCAGATAGCTCCCTGCGACCACTGGCCGGAGATGCGAATCCTTATCCTAGTCGTCAGCGACCGAAAGAAGAAGACTAGTTCGACCAACGGTATGAAGAACAGTGTGGCTACTTCTAAACTACTTCAACACAGAATATCCCATTGCGTCCCGGAGCGCGTCGCCGCCATGAAGAGAGCTGTCCTAGAGAAAGATTTTGAATCATTTGCCGAGATAACGATGAAAGAGAGCAACCAATTTCATGCCATTTGTATGGATACGTTTCCTCCGTGCGTATACATGAACGATGTCTCCCACGCTGTTGTCGATATGGTGCATTCTTATAATGAGGCATGCGGGGCGAATAAAGTTGCTTACACATTTGACGCCGGTCCCAACGGTTGTCTATATATGCTGAAGGATCAAGTCGAAATAGTTTTTGCGCTGATAAAAAAAATATTTCCATCGTGCAAGAGTCACGATGTGGAATATGTCAAAGGTATTCCGATACGGGAAATATCTCTACCCGAATCTCTTAACGGTAAAATAAAAACCGAGCCGATGGAAGGCGATGTCATTAAATATGTGATCCATACGAAAGTCGGCAAAGGCCCGTCCGAAAAGAAAGAAGTCAACGATCATCTCATGGACGAAGCTGGTGTTCCGAAATTTTTGTGATATTAGGTTTACGCTTCAGTATTTTCTACCAAAAATATTGATTCTACAAATTTTAACATTTAAGGTTTACAAAATTAAAGTTACATACTCACAAATTATTATAACAGGGTTTAAGTATTGTGCCTTTTCAAACGCTCTATTTAATTTAATGTAATTCTTTAGAATTTATTACCTGAAACGTGAGGGTAACAAATACATTAACTTCTGATCTTTTGAAATTACCATAGCTCGAATCGAAATAGATCTTTGTAAAAGAACATTGTTAAGTATGAGGTGCTCACCTCATTAATAATTTTTAGATAAGATAATGTTAATTTTACAGACGTACATATTGTTATAATTTTGAATATCTATTTATATTTTTATTGTGTGATTTTTTAGATGGCAACTTGTTGATTGTTATTCTGTATTACACCCAATCCTCTTTTTATACTAGGGATATGTTCCAAAGATTGATTCATTTAAAAAATCAATAATTTTTAACCATGTTAAAGCAAAAAGAAGATTGGGTATACGTTTAGATATTTTCCGGTAATTATGGAAGTGAGATGAACAATCTGTGTATTTAAAAAGAAATATATTTATATAAAATCAGTGTTTTCTGTCAATTTATATGATTTTTAAACACACGCCACTTTCATAATTGCTTGTTTATGTATTTTTTGTTGCTTGCGGTTTGTTACTTATTTATATTTTATCAAATATTGACGTGTGTCAATATAAATATTAGCATTAAAGATATATTTTTATACATTTATATATTTTCTAAAATAAACGTTTCAAACTAATTGTTGTTTTTCCTTTAATAGTATCCATAACCTTATTAAAGATATTCAGTAATTTGTAAACGAAGATTTAATTTGTGATTTCTCTTGGATTTATAGTCGGAAACCATGAGTTTCTAAAGTGAAACTACTAAAGCTGACACCACTAAAAATGATGCATAGAATTCAAGCTTAAAATTATTTTAAAACAACCTTTTGCAAATGATTTTGTGTCATTATGCGCTTAAAAATTATGAATGATAATTAACCGGCATACGTTGCAATGCCACTAATAAACTGCGTACACAAACAATATTTTTACTATCCCTATGTTATTCGCGCAAGTGTAAACAATAAGTAGACAAAGTTTTATCGCAATCGGATGAACGGTATGGCAGCGCATTAAATACGAACAAACAAATATTTATTTTTAGATCATTGATTTTGTTATTTAAATACTCAAAAAATGCAGTGAAATTTATCTCCAGCAATAAAATTATACAATCTTAAATAAATAGGATAGAAATAGGAAGTGTTGATTTGAAGGAAAATTAATTATGTACTTTTAAATGTATATTCATATAAATACATATTTCATAATTGTGTTAGAATTCATAAAAATTGATAAGCGAATAGCATTGATATTTTTAAACGTATTTATGAAGCATTTCCATAAAATTACCAGAGTTAATGTTTCGTGATGTCGTCAGGATATGGGTAATATAGTAGGAGTAGCAGTTTTTTCTTTTTCTTCTGTGAGCGCCCTAGATTCGTGTATTATTGCCGCATACGTAATTCCCTTGATGTTAAGAAATGATATTATATACATAATGCAGTTATTTTATAGCAATCAATATAATTATAGTACAGCTTATTCCTACGACAAAAGATGCTTGGGGTTTTTGTGTTTATTTATTAAATATGACGCTTTATATGCCTTGCGGGATATTTTTTCATAATCATAATGTGTTCTAATGAAACATAGAAGGAGTAGTAATACAAGCGAAAATAAATTATTTAAATAATATCAATATACACAAATTTAACTTACTTGTTGTTTGGCTGAACGAATAAATCCTTCATTGGCTGATACTGTAAAGGCTCTTATTCTTTGACCAAAATTAAATACGACTTTAGATCTAAGACGAACTCTTCCTTTTACTTTTAATTCGCCCATTTTGACTTCATCAGGACCTATTCGATGAACGAATTGTTTTTCATTAATTATAATAATAACTTGTGATTGCTTTTATTAGAAAATCGTCTTTATAAGCAAAACTAGTCTTGTCACATACCATTTTGATCATCCGGCATAATAACAAGCTTTTCTCTAAGTTCTGCAGCCCTAATCTTTTCATTTGGACCACCCAGAGTATTTACAATTTTGCTGAAATCATCCCAAGCTGCCTGACAGCAAACAAGATCTTTGCCTAAATAATACAATTTTATCTATTAATTCAAATTGAAAACATAAAATACCGAATAAACTATTTTACATGCCTTTAAATATTTTTTCAAGTTCTGGTTTCACTGGCCTTTTTGCCTCCCATACAGCTTGTTGACTTAATAAAGGTTGCTTGTAAATGAAATTGTAATGTCCGTTAGTTAAATTACTGATATAGGCCATCATTGTAGTTACGTCTAAATTCAAAGTATTCACTTCCATTGTAGAGTTTTTTAAAGTGGTTTTATTATAAGTACTCCTAAGTTCATCACATATTGGACTGGGTTGATTGCTAAAATAAGAAAAATAAATATTATTATTATTGAAGTTTAAAAACAGCTTTCGCCATATTACATGAAATAAAATTAAAGATAAAATACATAATAAAAATATACAAATAAAAGCGTACAAAAGAACGATTGAATGTTTACGAGGGCCTAAATATGAGTCCGATCTTAAATATGATAGAGGTGAAGTCGGTCGAGGCTGCTCTAATCAGGGCGTTCCCTGACGAGAAGATGCGGCATTTCGGCACATTTTTATTATATTTACTAAGTCGTCTAATCCCTCTTTTCTTCGTTATTGCTTAAATATTGAGTCGACTCAGCCAACATAAGCCCGCAATAAAATAAAGACAACAATATTTTCGATCGATTTCAAGATTTAAGCAACCCACCCGATCAGTCTTCGTCGGACAACTTCGTTTGTAATCGTTCTGTAGAAATGTTCAGGTCATGTCAGCGGTCCGAAAAGCGGACCGGTTGGACACATAGACCTTGTGGCTTCTTAGGGCCTTTTGCACCATTTTGTATGATCACGGAAGCTCCTTCAGATGCTATCTTACATAGGTGATTTGCACCAAATGCGATTGCGAACAAGTCTAGACTTCCCCCCCCATCTGTAAAAACTATACATTTATCTATCTTACTAATTTATGCTGCTATCTTAACAATTTTTTTTAGTTTTGTGTGTGGATTTTCTTCTTCATTTCTAGGATGGTTATCTCATTTGGTCAATCACTGCATTGTTCATCTTGGCAGCTCAAACAGCCTCATTTAAATTCTGCTACTAAACATCTTACTGTTGTAAACAAAAGAGCAAACTTCCCGAGAGTAGAATCTAGCTCGGATTTGATATTAGTTGAACTGAGACTTTTCACTTAACGTACGATAAGCTTGACAGCATCACTACATTTATAGAAGCGTCGTACCAACATGTTCCCTCGCATGCAGATAGCTTTTCTTTGCCCATCTATATCGACATCATCTCGGAGTACGTCATTAATGAGATGCCCGAGATATTTAAGCTCACAAACTATTTTGAGCTGTCTTCCCTTGATGGATATGGGTTAACCCGATGACCTGCTTGAGCGTGTATATGTCCAAGCCGGTAGATGTGTTCGACTTAAAACCAAACTGCGTATCGTCGGTGTAAAGATAAACTTTTAACTTCCTGTGAATGATTTTTTCTAGCAGTTTGTTCTATAGTTTTCCATCAGTGTCGCAGCGAGTTTAGTCGATTAGATGATCGGAACAACTACAGACATGCTCAAGTCGACCGGCAAGAAATTATGCTGTCTTTTAGTCAACTTTGACTAAAATTTTATTGCACAATGTTTTTGCACGTTAATTCGCTTATGAGGTAAAATATAATAAAATATAGCACAATTTCAACCATGGACATACATTACTATTGACCAATAAGCAAGAGATCCGTTGTTTTCAAGCAAAATTTTGTTTAGTAATGAAGCTCATTTCACAATGGATGGATTCATCAATAAGCAAAATTGTCATATCTAGGGCAATGAAATCATAGTGTTATTCAGAAAAATATTGAAGCATCTGATGTCTATTTCATCTGATGTCATTTGATTATACGTCACACAACTCGAGAAAACATTTGGCTGACCTTTTACAAACAAAAGATAAAATAGTAAAACTTTGCAAAAGAGTTGAAAAAATTTAAGTTTTATTAAGATTACCTTAACCAATCTTCACTTCCGTCACTTTCTGAACATTCAGAATCAGATTCATCAATATGGCTTTTTGTTGTAGGTATTAGCATACCTTTAACAATTATGCCAAGTTCTTGTAACTTCTTAGCTAATAAATCTTCTATACCACTGACAAATTCGAAAATTACCTAAAATTAATACATTTTATTTTATTAGATTTATCACTTAATTGAATTAATCCTAGTATATATTACAAACAAGAACATATTGTTAATTAAATATTAAATAAAAAAATAATTATTGATTGTGAAATTTAACAATATATAAATGTATTTTATAAAATGTACATACTTGGGGTGTTTGATAAAGGCAGGGATGTTGTTCAGCACAATCTAAATAGTCTTGTGCCTGATCAAGTACAGACCTTGCTCCGTATGAAGCATTTCCATCACTTAAGGCCGAGAGAGATTTAGGATTACGAGCAATTACTAGAATATTAAAAAATAAACAATTACATCAAATTATTAAGTTTACAATGATTTATAAAAAAACATTATTAAAAAAGTAATACCTTTTGTCCATATTTTTCCACTATCACTGACAATATCGATGCTCACTTTATCACCGTTGGAAGAATGAAATATTTTACTAATGGCAATTACACTGGGACGCAAGGCACATTCTACAACTGCAGCAAGATGTCGTAGATTTGAACATAGCAATTGTTCTTTTTTTATAAACTCAGACGATTTTAACTATAAAGACAAGAAACAATGATGAAATAGTCATAAAATCATGCACGCTAAACATGTGCATATATGATTAATATGCAATTTTTAAAGTTCACGATTATAATATTGCTTAAAAAACTTAGAATTTATAACTTCAATTATTAAAATTAAATTAATCCCAACTTTTTTTAGAAATGTGATTTCTTGTTTGATTTTTCTTTGAACTTTAGGCGCACCGTCGATGGAAGATACTGAATTTAGTTTATCTATGAGCGTGTTTCCAAAGATAATTTTTTCATCGACTTCTTTTCTAAGGTCGTCCTGACTTTTTTCCATTGTAAAATTTAACAATAAATGCAACGCTATCCCATTTGACAGCACACCAGATTGACACTGACATTTACGGCTTATAAAAATACTTTTTGAGCTTCATCGCTTTTTATTTGACCATATGCTTTTAAAATAAAACCGTACAAAAAAGAGATACTATACCATTTAAAAATGGCACATAGATTCTACAGCTTGAATTTAAGTATAAATATAAAATTCTTAAGTTCAAATAAATTGAATTTATTTATATATATATATACATATAAAATATTTATAGGACTACAAAAATACAATGTTTCCAATTAAAATCTAATAATTGAAACATCGTATATTCGCGTTGCAATATATCATATATGACGCGATACAGACATACGTATTTATATTAAAATCGGATAATAATATATTTTTTAGCACTGACGAAAAGATCTCGATTATATATGCATTTAGAAATGTCAACAGCGCCATATTCATTTGAATCTGAGTACTGTGGTGAAATTTAAAGAAAATGGCAGACGGTGATGGGAATTTTTTAAATATTGATTTAATGAGGCTATCACTTAAAAACGCTAAAACTAAGGTGCAAAATTCATTTTTATTTTTATTGAATAATAACAAATTATTAGGGTACAATTGCTTAAAAAAATGATTTTGACTTGTTAACTTTTCAGCAAAGGGCCTTGCCAGATCTTGATTTTCCAAAAATAGATGTACCTGTATTAAAATATCTCAAAGCGACTAAAAGAATATCTACAAAGGACAACAAAAATGAGAGTGCATGTTTGGATTCATGCGAGTACGAAATGGAAGAGAAATGTAAACGAGCAGCAAGAATTAAAAAATATGATTTTGACAAGAAGCACAGCGATATTTCTTTGAAAAATAATATCTCCAATGTGAATAATACAACAGAAAATTATTATAATCAGTCTGATTGTGAACTAAACGATGCCAAATCTACGTTTGATGATTGCGATATAGATGCACATTCTTTAGTATCGGAAAGCTTTTCTCAAAGATGTGTGTATGCAGATAATACGGAAGATGAAAAAGATACAGATATTGCGAAAAAAGTCGTTATTCAATATTCCGGTAATTTTATATCGATGGGATTATTATTTATATGTATTTATTTCTAAAAAATGCATACATTTTTAGGTTTGAATGATATTGCTGGTCTTGAAGATGTGAAGCAATGCTTAAGGGAATCAATTATATATCCTGTGAAATATCCACATTTATTCGGAAGTTAGTATGATGTATTTTTTTGTCAACTAGCGTGGTTTTATCAACATTTTTTTAAAATTATTATCATTCTTCATTCATTAATGAGGACCTTATGTTCATTCATTTGAATCTTTTTTCTAGGTCATGGACCATATATTTTATTCCGTATGTCCAAATAGGTTTTAGTATGACTTTGTATATAAGCGTTTTATTTATTAGGAACATTTCTGATTTTCAGCCCATTAGCCAGAATAGCATTCTCATTTTAATTTTGAATTGCTTTCTTTTCTTAGTGATGTGCGTTTTCCATGTTAAGCATCTGTCCAGGTGCATACCGTCATTTAGTGAGACAGGACATGTCTCTTTTCTGTTAGTGAAAATGACATGGGTAGATTTGTTTTCATTAGCCTTTATGCGCCACTTCTTGAGCCATTTTTGTATGTTGTTGAAATCATGCTGGAGTAGTTGAGATGCTGTTAAGGGGTCGTTGTGCAAGGTCAGAAGAGCTATGTCATTGGCGAAGGTGGCAGTTGTTGTGGTCTCTGTTGTCGGAATGTCGGCTATGTATAGAAAGTATAGAACTGGACCAAGTATGCTGCCTTGAGGGACCCAGGATTTTATATCATACAGTGTGGTGGCTTCATCTTCGTATTTGACGTAGAATTTGAGATTTGAGTTTGAAGAAGTAATTCTTGGGCAGTTGTTTTCCAATTTTATGTAGCAAACCTGGATGCCACACTTTGTCCAAAACCTGAGTTACGTCCAGGAATGCTGCCGAGCAATATTTTCTCAAGATTCAACAAGATTGATTATTAATGTCTTGTTTAATTTTTTTAAATCGGTATAATCATTGTTTTTAATATAGACGGAAGAACAATATGGTCACGAGCTCTTATATATGGTGCGCCTGGTGTCGGAAAAACAGTTCTAGCGCAGGCTTTAGCCGCAGAAGCAAAGATTCCTCTCTATCAGGTTTCCAGTCCAGATCTAACATCTTCTTGGCTCGGTGAATCTGAAAAGTTTGTTAAAGATCTATATTCAAATTTAAAAGAAATACCATTAAAATTATTAGATACAGTAGAACCTCGATTATCCGAATTTTTGATTATCTGGATTGTTCAAAATAAAACAAAAAATATATAATTTGCTGATTTGCACATGGAGAATTATGTCCACTTTTGCTCACGTACATAATGGATTGCATATTATGAAGTATACTAATTGTTTAATATCAGAAGATGGAAGCTCAGAGTGAAAAGCTATGAAAATTCAAGAAATAAAAACGTTGAAGAGTGTATTTTTATGTGGTTCATACAAAGACGATCAACTGGACAACCAATGTTTGGTCCATACCTTCAGAAAACACATTCATTGATACATTGAAGCTATTTGTGGAGAACGAAGGAATCGACGAAGAGTTTATATACAATGCTGATGAGAGCGGCTTAAAACTACCCAACAAATCTTTAGCATCAAGACGTGAAAATACTGTGTATGTAAATCCCTGTATATTATGATAATGCGAGATACTTTCATCCCTAATTAGTCCGGATAATCGAGGTTCTACTGTAGTTGAAACTATTCGTTGATAATCAATTCAAGAAAACAAATTTTATTATAGTTTTGGATGTTATTTAGGTTAATAAGGCGTCTTTTTACTGGACTTGGTAAAAAAAGATGCATACTATTTTTTGATGAAATCGACTCGTTGTGTAGAAAAAGAACATCTTCTGATATGAATCAGTGCTGTAGAATAACAGCTGAACTGCTCATCCAGATACAAAATTACGAAGTAAGCTCAGATTAATATAATATTTTTATTGACGCTTTGATTAGTGACGCTTGAAAAGTTAGTTCAAAAAAGTAATATTTATTTTTCATGTATTAGAAAGAGCCAACGTTTAAAATACTTTTCGCATATAAAAATGTTAAAAAATTGATCACTTTAGGCTCAACAAAGTAGAAACCTCTCTTAACATCAAGTCAACGTTAATAAACATATTTACAACATTTATATTATAATAAATCAAAAGTTAATAAAGCGTTGATTAATCGTTGCTTATTTATAGGGCTCCAACATGTTTCTTTTATGCGCGACCAATTGTCCTTGGGAAATAGATCCAGCTTTTCTCAGAAGATTTCAGCAGAGAATATATGTCCCTCTTCCGGATCGGTATGATCTTAATACTGTTCAGCGGTGAGATCGATTGATCGGTATATTTAAAACCATGTTTTAATTATTCAGGCACGCACGTGAATCTTTAATTTTATCGAATATTGATGATAAAAGTAAAATATCGGCCAGTCCGGAATGGAATGATTTAATCAACGCCACGGACGGCTTAACAGGCTCCGATTTAATCAATGTGACTAGACGCGCTATGATGATTCCACTTCGTGAAATGGCGACGGCTAATTATTGGAAAGAAATAAACCGTGATATGGAGTTCCGATTTGAAATCCTATATTTAAATTGATTTTAATACGTTATTAAATAGATTTTTTTTTAGATACACATATGATACCGTGCTTGAAGGACGATCCAAATGCGATATGTTGCTCACTCGAGAGCATCGAAAATTGGAAGGTGCTCGTTTATTATATATATCTTTTTGATGTTTGAATTTATTTTTGTTGCGTGATTTATGTGAAGCTAATTTTTCTTTAAAGGTTCAATGTAGACCATTGGAAATGCAAGATCTGTGGAGTGCTTTAAAAAAATCGGATAAGACTGTGACTCGCGATTATCTGGAGCCTTTTATGAACTTCATGAAAACTCATGCGATTAAATAAACTGTTTTACGTTATTAGTATAGTTTTTATTTGCCACAATTTATATGTAGGTGCAGATGTTCGATTTGCTTTGCCAAAAGCGCTCCATCATTGTTTGGTTCTTCTAATTATCTCTTGGTGGTTGGAGTTGTCCGTATTTATGCATTGTCCAAGATATATGAAGTCCTCAACTGTATCTATAATGTTTCCCCGCTGAAAGCCATTGATGTTTATGTCATATTTCATTCCCAGTCACAATTCAATGCAAAAAGGGACGAACTTTTTAGATTGACAACAAAGTGTTGCATGTGTTTCGTCGCTCTCCTTCGTTATCGTCGGACAGTTCATGCGTCAACCACGGTGAATGCATCCTCTACGATAATTTCTTAATTAAATTGAGGATCTGCTTCTACTATAACTCTATATAAAGGGTTTTCCAGTTCTAGAGGTACAAAACCAAAGTCACTGTGTCATAGTGTTAACACAAAAATATCAAACAGATGTCTATCAAAATCGGCAAGGACTTATCAATACACCTAATATAAAATTTATTTTTCTATACAAATTGTGCGGTTTTTTGGGTGATTAAAGGGTTAATAAAGGAAAAGGCACGTTTAATCAAAAATTTACTTTAAATTAACAACATTATGATTATAATTTTCATTTATTTTGTTTCGACAACCTTTCCATTGAAATAACCCATATACATACAAATTTGTAATCATTAGGTATAAAAACAATTATATATCCTTATAAAAATTGTGAAGGTTCATATAGCATTTTAGAGATTAATTTGAAAATAAAAAAAAGGACATATCTAATATTCATTAAATATGCGAAATAAACCATACTTATAAATCATTCAACATGTTTTTACATTGTAACAAAAGTTCAACAGCTCCACTACTCAATTAGTTGCCTGCTTATACGCTAAGAGCTATATAAATCTAAATTGTATGATTAGTGGAAATAAAATTGTAATAAACTATAATTATACACTAATTCCTTGTTTTGATGATTTTGAAAATTTAATATTGTGAGACGAAAATATTGTATTGTGATTTGATATCTTTCTTAACGCGTTGCGTTGATATATCAGCGTTAGGATTGTTTTCATAGCGTGCCTATCACGATCGACAGTATTTTCGTCAAATGTTCCTAGTACAATCAAATACACATCAGAATGTGGTGCAAGTTTTTAAAAATATAGGTGGCATGAAATTTGTTAAATAAAATAAAAGATTTAATTAAAATTCGGTGAGAATTTCTTCAGTCCTGGAAACCACATTTATATTTGAAACTCTACAGATGTGGCAGGGAAACCTCCTTATTTGAAAATCATAAATGTCTTTCTAGTCTATCGTGTATTTACGGATAGGTTTTATGCCAATCCGACCCTTGATGGAGAATTCTTAAAAAGAAAATGTTTTCTCACTGGCACGATAATGACCTACAGAAAGGGTTTACCTAATCATATAAAAGAAACCAAGATTAGCTGCGGGACGAAAGATAGCATACGGAAAACAAGATACTTTAGTATTAGCTTGGCGAGATAAAATAATAGTCACAATGCTCAGTACAAAGCATACGTCAACTTCCCAATCAACGAGAAGAAGAGCAAGGACTACCCCATATCAATCTAGTCAAGATGAGCTAATAAACAAGCCAGTAGTCATTTTAGATAACATTAAAAATATGGGCGGGGTGGATACGGCAGATTAATACGCAACGTCGTCAACTGATCACGATCAATGATTAGATGGAAGTCCTCATTTTATTTATAGTAGATCAGGGAGGAATTATTACGACGCGAAATAAATAAACTGTAATTCATATTTTAAATAAGGTAGTTTCCCTGCCGCACCTGTATTTGGATACAAAAAAATATATATATAAATACAATGTATCCTTCTACTGATCCCGTGAAGTTAATAACATTATATTTGATAAATGTAGACATGTTAATTTATAACCTCGTTAGTAATTAATTAAGCTTACTCTCTCTCTAAGTTCCATAGAAAGAAAATTAAATTTTGAGCAAATTTTACATTGTTAAATGACTATCATTTGAAATTACATTGTCCTATTACACATATTCATTAGAAGATTATATTGCAAAAAAAGTACAAAATTAAATAATACTATGAATAACTTATAATGTATTAATAAATAAAAATGATAGACAATTGATTTCAGGCCAGTTGGTGAAAGAATCCTGTTTTGTCGTGGATTGCATAGACGCATTTTTAATATATTCAATGTTCAAACATAAAAAAGGGATCAAATCTTAACACCAATGTACACATATAAATCAATAAATATTTACAAAAGCTTAAAAATAATCAAAATCATTGAAAAATATATCCTGTTAAGGTGAAAAAGTCGATGAGAATAATTTTATTTATGAAGTTCTTTTGAGAAAATTCGCAGACCAAATGGCTGATAAGTCGCAATGTATAAATAAATTTTTAGACATAAAAAAATGGTAGTCGTCATCATAATGCATGTTGTATATATAAATATGGAATTCTGCATAACACGAAAAAATTTGGAATGGACAATATATATAAATGTTTTCGTCGTATTACGATTACGATTGTTTATTAATTTATTTTAAAATCTTTACAGATAGTCCCAACATTTCATAAGAATTTGTGGAAATAAATCCTCGTTTAATTGCTGCCAAACTGAAATTCGCTCTGATCGGACGGCTGTCTCTCATCATGGACGAACTTCTCGAGGAGTACCAATGTAGTTTCAGACCGGGCACTGTGGATCAGTTATTTAATGCGAGAATATTCTCGGAAAAAATTTGGGAATACGGTGTTGATTTCCACCACATGTTTATGGATTTTTGCAAGGCATACGACAGCGTCAACTTTGGGAAAAACTTTGAAGGAACCATGTTGGAGATGAGAATCCCGAGTAAACTGGTGAGGCCGTCGAGGATATGTGTGTCCGGATCTATTAGTATAGTTCGCTCTAACAATGCCCTGACACAAAGATCCATGGAAGGATAATGCAATGCATTTGGCTTTTGCTGACGAGTATTAACAGTGGAAATATTGAAAGGGTCCAAGAGTTCAAATACCTTGGATCCATCCTCACGGTGAAGATGAAAATCAATCAATTACGGTAATAACATGACAAGCATTCATAAAACAAGTTACAAATGAAGATGAGACGTTTCCCTTAAAAATAATCAAATATTAAGCGAGATCCAATTTTGACTAATCAATTTTTTACGCAAATTCATGCCGAATATATGATAATTCATCAAAAGGTTTTTAACTATTTATTAATCATTTGGGACATCATTACCAATTTGAGGACGCATCCCACGCAACATATAAAATGACTGCAATTGCAGACGTGTCCGCGCATAAGATGTAAATTATGTTTCTTTCTCTACGAATACAGATAATTTATATAATTTAGGAACTAATAATCTGTAATACAATGCGTGTCTGACAAATATTGCTACTCGATTCAAATTAAGATTTACTTGTGCACTGCTAAATAAAACCAACAATTATATATTAATCAATAACAAAGGGTGTTTAATTACGACTTCGTACTTTTTGTTGTAAAACAACTAAACAATGTATTTAATTGAGTAGTGGAAGCTTCATAGAAAAAGTTTTACTTATAAAAAATTAATATTTATTTACTTTTTAAACAGTAATAGTTTTTTTTTATTGTATGATAGTAATCAATATATATATATAACTGAAATGAATAAGAATGTACGCACTTGTGATGTAATGCAAAAAGTCAAACATGATTTATATCCTTCTATATATTTTACATGTCACTTTAATAACATTTACACAATGAGGAATTTATTGCTCTTTTACAATTTCCATGAATCTTATGCCTCAGTTTGAATAGTTCATCTTTAATTACTATAGAAATATATAGACGAAACAATATATTCACCAAACAAAAATATAAACTGTAAATATGTACAGATATAATATATACATATGTATTTTGAAACTATCGAAGGCTGAGGTATAGTTTAAGTGGAAAATTGAAAAAGAAACTAATTTCATTTTACGATTTTTAGAGATGAAATATTATCTAAATTATTTCCTAAATTTTCAATGTATCATGTTTGGTTTTTGTTGTTTAGACGGAGGTGCTCCGGGCGGTCGTCCATCTGCAAGAATTCTTTTTACGCCTGATGATTTGTTTTCTGAAAATATACGAACAATGGTTAAATTAATTTGAATATAATTAGGACATGAAACGCATATTACCATTAAATCAAATTTAGACTAAAAATCTACTATAAAATAGTGCAAAAAAATGCAAAATGTTGAAACAAGATGTATGGGTACGGCACGTATTAACCCTATCGGATCGGAAATCATGAGACAGAGATGGGTGTCTTGCGTCTCATCATACACTTGTGCATCAATGGCAAAATCGTGCCGAAATCGCTATCGTCGGATAAGCTTTTAAGCTCTTTCGACAAAGATAATATGACTTTCGTCTGTGTTGTCTTGAGAACAGGCGTTTGTTTTGATAATTAAGATACTCGCATCATTATTATCGTTGACCAATTTTGTTATTCCCTTTTGACTGTTCTGGAGTGACGTCATTAGCCGAATATCAACACTTCTTTGCAAAATCTACTCCAGAAGTAAACTGGCAGGCTTGCATGGTAACCGTGCACTTTTATTTTCGCAACACATTAATAAGCAAAAATATCTGAATAACAGAAAGCAGATGCCATACAAGTTGAACATTAAGAAATATTCCAAAGAAATGAAAGAATATTGTGTGCTATCAACCGTGTTTAAGTTTATTTATTGAGCCTGGTTCATTATCCAGATTGTTACACACTACGGCGGAGCTGACAGAAAAGTGGATTTACATTAGAGCGTAGCATGTATGTTTTCCAGTTTGAAAGGGTTAAACAAGGATAATAAAGCAGTGCATGTGTGAAGTTTATAGACTGAAAGCTGACAGCATAAATTGAAGGTCATCTAACACATGTGAATAATTTAATAGTAAAACATCTTTTTTTCTGGGTACGCCTATTATCTTCTAATATAAAAAATAATCTGTTTGTTCGTATGTAATGCGCTGCCATACTATTCATCAGATTGCGATAAAACTCTGTCCATTTATTGCTAAGGATTGTGCGAGTCACATAGGCATAGTCTAATATATAAAATTTAATATTTGTTTGTCCATATTTAATGCGCTGCCATACCGTTCATCCGATTGCGATAAAACTTGGTCAATTTATTGTTTACACTTGCGGGAATAACATAGACATAATAAAAATATTGTTTCTGTACTCAGTTTGTTATGCAAGACGTGGCATTGCAACGCATGCCGGATAATCACTTGTATTTTATACAATTAATTACAACCAATTTCTATGCATTTTTAAAAATTAAATTTAAAAGGCTTCAATCTAATAAATACAGCATTTAAAATGGAATTATTAATAATCACCTTGCAGCCACCTAACTTGTGTAGCTGGCCCATACCCTTTATCATTTCGGGCGGCAATACGAAATATTATCGCCGGCTTAGTTGAATTGTCAACGTGGGCATTTCCAAGCGTCGGCTGTGACACCACACAAGTGTTTGCTTTACCACAGTACACGCGCACAAATGTCAATTGTGATTTAGCAGGAACTTGATCCTGGAATAAAAGTTATTTGAATTTATTTTTTCATGCCACATTTATATAAAATTGCTCTGAAATGTTTATTAATTTTAGCAAGAACTGCACAAGTCATAATGAACACCTTAATTGTTCCGCTCAGCGTCGGCTTAACTGCTAAGTAGACTGAATATTCAAATATTCCCTCGGACGACACTTGAGGCGGTTCCCACGATAAGTGGGCACCTTCTGAAGATTTCGTAATTTTTATCGCCGACGGAGCACCGGGATAGCCAGGCACGCACGTTTTAAAAGCAGATTCCTGTCAAAAATCAATTCATATAAAAAATAATCTATAAACATATTACAATTGCGGAATTTATAGACTATATAGAATTTATTACTTCACCAAATTCTCCTCTCCCGCACGAATTAATTGCTGCGACTCTAAATTTGTAACCGGTTCCGGGATCCAAAGGTATAACCGGGTAGCCCGACAGCTCTGGTATGTTATCCAAGGTAAGTTTAGAAAGATCTATATTTGGGTCTGCTATATAATTTTGTACCTGGATTTTTTTGAAATGATTTATTAATTGATTTTTGTGATGTATTGCATTTGGAAAATATCAAAATAAAACGTACGGTATACGATGTGCCTTTGACAATGGCAACGGTGTACCAGGGTTCTTCGAGGTCTGTTTTTATTTCCTATAAAAATATGTATACAAGCATTAATATCCGTTAATTTTGCAAAGCGTGTATAAGCTCAAACTCTATCTGAAGATAATGGCATTGACTCTTTATATACAATAAGCGAATTAATAGAGGTTATTCTAACCTTAGTGCTTTGTTGTCTATTAAGAGCAGCACTAGCGAGAGTCGCAAGTCCATCAGCTTCATGGGAGTTAGAAGAATTAACAGCATTTCCATTACTATTCATAGAGGATGAAACGGCACTTTCATCGGCTCCTAATAATTCAGCACTAGTTGATGAAACCTGATGATGCAATACTAAAAAGAAAATGTTTAAATTTAAATAATATATAACATTCTTAATAAACGTAGCTATGTTTATAATTATGGAAAACTTACTTCCCGTTGCAGCATTGCTTGATGAGACTACCGTATGAGAACCCAATGAATTTTTTAATAAGTCCGTTATTTGAGGTCTATAATGTAGCGGTTGACTGATAGTATTAACACTATGAGATGCCATCGCTTCCACTAAAGGAGGAGCAGATGTATCTGGATGTCTAAAAAATCATGGTATTTTTAAACATAGAAGGTACAAAATAAATATCATAAACGCTTATTTTTATATAATGAAGAATTGGCATTAATCCCAGTGCAATTTTGGTTTTTTAATGACATGATATTAACGCATTCTTCATTATTATAATTTTCTGGAATCTCAAATATCAATATAACGCACCCATCCATATTTTCTACAGGATGATCCTCATTTGATTCGGGTAAATTTGGCATCGCTAAATCATTTAAGGCATCAGCTGCTAATGAAGAAACGAGTGCAAGTCCATTATTACTATTTCCACAATCCAATACATTCGAAGAAGTACTCGGTAAAAGATCAGAGCTTTCAGCATCTGAGCTAGATATTGCAGGATTTCCGACAGAATGTAAAGAATTATCAGCTACGTCCACTGTACTCGAACTAATGATTAAAAGATAAAGACATTAAAATAACAATTGTTCAGGCGTAATTCATTAATTGTGAAAATATAAATTATTTCAATTATATCTGACCTTATTCCAGTTTGGATTGCATCTACCGAACCACTTGTTACATCAGGCGGAGCAACATCGTCACTACTTGCTACATCTGGCATTAGAGGAAGATCCGATTCACCCGTTACTCTTTCTGAAATCAACAATTCATATTCGTATAATAAGTAATATTCATTATATCATATTAAAATACAGTCGACCCTCCTATAATGACAAGATAGGGACCGCGGTATAGGAAAAAAGATTATAGAAAGCCAAACACTCATACAAAATTTGGGGTATCTAATATAGAAAAATTAATCTCTGTTTGTTCATATATAATGCGCTGCTATACCATTCATCAGATTGTGTTAAAACTTTGTCCACTTACTGTTACAAATGAAAGAAATCGACGCTTACGGGAATAATTGTTACAGAGACCTTATTATATTATTCGATATTATTATTAAGATTAAAAGATATGCACATATTATAGGAGAATTATAGGAGGAGACGGCGCTAAAGATAAGGAAAAAGTCAGTAGAAATAATCATTATAGCAGGGTTGACTGCGTTTATGACTTATACCTTCATCATCCACATCTCTACCAGAAGGAATAGTGGTACCGGAAGCGCCTGCAGATGATACAGATTGATCCGGCGATTCTTCGGCATCCGTAATTTCATTAGCCCCACCTGAGGTTTCAGCGCTATCACCTTCTTCCGCATCTCTTAATCCTTCAGAATCCGGCTCAGTGTCCATCTGAGGTGAGTTAGATTCTGTGTTTGCCTGAAAAAGATTATTAAATGAAAACAGATTTAAACGATTAAACTACATCAATGAAATTCCTCACAATAAAAATTGAATTGATTTCAGATAATTTTATATACAAGATCTACACAAATCAGTATGCAAAGTTTAGATTTCTATTTATCAGCATTTTCTTAAATATTTTTTTGTGATAAAAATAAATATTTTCTCTATAACTACGGGACGGTAATATTTTTCATGTTTTACACTATTTTTTAATATTCCGCTAATTTTCTAATGTAAATAACTATTTATTGTATGTTAACTCACGGGAGTTGAGAGACAATTATCTCCAATATAGGACGATGGATCATCTATAGATTGCACTGATGAATTTAGAGGTTCTTCTAATTCCATAGGCACTCCACCCCCTTCTGCATCGCCTTCTTCATCTGCTTGATCCACTCCTGCTGCTTCATTGCTGCATGCGGCAGCACCGTTTTGAATCCCTAAAAGGATATTTTCAAATAAGAAGCTATAACAAGAATTTGGATAGGTTAAGATCTCAATTTTATAATGAACCGTTTCGGCGCCAAGCGACGTTATAGATTCTGAAGGTATTGCGAAAAAAATCAGTTTGAAGTAAAAACATAATAGGGGTGATTAAACTACAAGTAATATGTTAAAAATAGTTACAAAAAATGAGATTAGATTGAAAATAGTGCGGTTATAGTGCAACCGTTGGAAGTGGCGGCAGGCGGCAGCGGGCTGGCGGGTTGTGCGGCATGTTCTTCGGCGTCAGCCTCCATTTCTTTAAAGAACTAGTTTTTCGATATTCGACCAACCTATTCGTCGACTTCAGTTTGCCGCTATAATTTGTACGAAAAGCGTCAATTTTGACAAACACAAACAAGCACAAATGCGGCGTCCATTTTGACCAGAAACAAGCTTAGCGACGGCGCTACGACTTGTCTATGATTCGCGTCTTTGCAGTGAAAGGAGGACACTCCTTCAACACCTCACTGCCAGCTCCAAACGCACCGCACCTCTGACAAACACTCATTTTCATTTTCATCATACAAATATTTCTATACACACTTCACTTTAATATGACTGTATGTCATGAACGGTCTTAAAACGTTTCGTAACAGAAATACTTCATACAGATTTTATTTTCAAATTATTTTATATAAGCAGGCATACTACATTAATTTGTTAAAAGAATATCAATATTCTATTAAAACAAATATTTTAAACAATTTGAAAATAAATTAACTCTTTTACGAGAATAAATAATATAATAAATAAAATAAAAGATATTGTTGTGTTTTTTATATTTTTATATTAAAAAATACATTTCAATGCAAAATATAAATTATATTGCTATTGAACTCTCGCCAATTTTCATCGGTTTATAAATTATAAGCTAATTATTAATTTATAAATTAATCGTTTAATATTGTTTTTTTAATCGTAAAATTATACGAGAATATAATTATTCGAATCACTGAAACGTCAATGTATGTAAATAAATTAAATTATTATAGAATATTTTTATTTTACACAATAATAGAACGAATGATCTAAATGCTTTTTAAAACGAGCATGCTCGCATTATATCTGTTATTGAATATCTCTTCTGACAGTTTTTGGTTAAATGTTTGTTGTCAAATATTAAAATGGTGCAATTAATTCGAACATGTTTTAGAGTGTTTATCAGCAGGAATTTTCCTCAAAAGGTGAAAAACATGCATTTTTTAATAATTCACAATCATCAACAGAAGTAATGCATCAAATTTGAAAGGCTCATTTGATGTTTATTTTAAAATAAAAATCACAATTATGTCATCCATATCAACCTACCCATACGTTTAATATTGAAAAAAAATCAATCTCCTAGCTTTTATTTGTAAACGCTCATTACTTTGTATCTAAAAAATTGAATAAACGCTAATTTTACAGCTTTTTTAATTTAATTTATTAAATTTATTTATTTATTTTTGGATTTTCTGTGTGGGTAATAAATGACTTCTTGATATACAAAGAGTCTAAAATACATTTTTCTTGCATATGTAATAGTGAAATATCCTTGAGAATTTGAAACTGAAAGACATTAGTCAAGATTTAGTGCTCATAAATTGACACCAAATAAATGAGAGATATTGTCTTTTAAGTAAGCATATTTTATTACTGCTATACAATTTTATGTTGCGCTACCCTGAATATTACATAAGGATCATCGATAAACTATAACTACTTAATAATATCTAAAAATATTGAAGATGTATGTAATTTTAAATTAATATACATTTCATAAGCTGACCCTTCCAGAAAATGTATTATTAAAGAAACTCTGGTTGATTCTTCAAATTTCCATTTCAAAATGAGCTGTAA